>CM077081.1:126062498-127262498 GCA_039513925.1 Platanthera zijinensis
CCTACTTAGACAAATTAAGCCTTACTTAAATGTCGTCCCGTCTTCGGATTTACAACTTCCAAACTTACCCAACTTACCCATATTACTTACCAGTACTTCGATCAAAAACCCACTAAACTGGACCCCAATGTGAGTTACATTTCACACTGAGGGACGACAGCTTACGACTCTTATACTCCCCCTCCCTTCATGGAAAGAAGGATTCCAGGTCTACACCGACGCTTCCTACCAGGGCATGGGTGTAGTGCTGATGCAGAATGGTCATGTGATATCATACGCTTCTCAGCAGCTGAAGAAGCATGAACAGAACTACCCAGTTCATGACTTAGAATGGGAGCTGTCATATTTGCTCTGAAAGTCTAGCAATACTATATGTACGGTGTCCACTGCGACATATACTCTGATCACAAAAATTTGAGGTATGTGGACACGCAGAAAGAGTTGAACATTAGGCAAAGACAATTGGTGGAGTTTTTAGCAGACTACCAGTATGAGATGCACTACCACCCAGGGAAGGCAAATGTGGTGGCAGATGCGCTGAGCCGAAAGGCCGCAAACCCTGGAGCAGGAACGCAGTTGATGGCCTTGGAATTGGTCCAGATGTTAGAAAAGATGCAAATATCCTTTGTGTCCGAGGATCACCCTGAGTTGTACCGGGAGTACCTATCGTCGTCGATTGCCACGGATGACATTCGAGACCGAGTTAGAGATGGGCAGCGACAGGATTTCCAGCTAGAGCCGATATTCCAGGCCTTAGAACCAGGCACTGCTGCAGATTACTCGCTGAGAGATGGCCTAGTGTGTTTCAGAGGATGAGTTTATATACCAGAGGGAGGCCATGTTCGGGAGGATATCATGATGGAGGCTCATTGCATTCGGTATTCAGTACACTCGGGAGTCACGAAAATGACTGCGGACCTGAAAAAAACCATGTACTAGCCAGGCATGAAGAAGGATATCACCTACTTCGTGACCTATTGCGAGGCATGCCAGTTGGTGAAAGCAGAGTGCAGAAACCCAGCAGGATTGTTGCAGCACAGCCACCTAGTGCCGGAGTGGAAGTTCGATGATATTACCATGGACTTTATACATGGGCTTTCCCCATCGCGGACGGGGAACGATTCGATCTGGGTGATTGTCGAATGACTGATGAAGGTAGCTAAATTTATTCTGATCAGGAAGGATGACTCGGTTGGTGTGTTAGTTCGGAAGTTCTTGGAGCAGTTCATCCATTATCATGGCGTACCCAGGTCGATTGTATCGGACCGGGATGGACGGTTTACATCCAGAGAGTGGAGATCAGTGCAGACTTATTTGGGCACTAGGGTAACATTCAATACAGTGTTTCATACCCAGACTAATGGGCAGACAAAACGCACCAATCGGACTCTGGAAGATTTGCTGCGACTTTGCATATTCGATCACGGTGAGCCTTGAGAGAAGGTGTTGCCACTGATCGAGTTCTCATATAATAATAGCTATCAGTCAAGCATAAGGATGACTCCTTATGAGGCCCAATACAGATGGAGGTGTAGGACTCCGCTGTCATGGATACAGGACGAGGATCCGAAGGCTTTGGGTTCAGAGTTTGTCGAGGACATCGAGGCTCAGGTGATATTGATACGGGACAGGATGCAAGAGGCACAGAGCTGACAGGCTAAGTATTAACATTCTTGACACCGTCAGGTGGAGTTCCGGGTGGGGGACCCGGTGTTTTTGAAGATCCGACCAATGCATGGGGTTTCACGGGTATGCGGTCGAAAGAAGAAGCTATACCCAAGATATATGGGGCCTTATAGGATCCGGGAGCGGATCGGTCCCTTGGCATATAGGCTAGAGCTGCCACCAGAGCTGGCAAGTCTGCACAAAGTGTTCCATATATCCTCTCTCAAGAGGGCTCTATTATGCCCGGAGCAGCAAATTATGGCCACGGATGGGCCGGTAGCATCTGATCGGTCAGTTCACCTGGAACCGGTCCGAATTGACGACAAGGGAATACAAGTCTTACGTCGCAAGAAAATTCCATTGGTCAAGGTCCTGTGGAGGAATCATGGGTGAGAGGAGAACACATGGGAGCCTCAGGACTTGATGCGACAGAGGTACCCAGAGCTTTTTAGTCAGGTATTACTCACAACCTCTCGGGATGTTACAATTTACTTTCTATATTTGAAACCACGTGGGCCTAACTAAAATTTCGAGGATAAAATTTTTTGTTTATATATTGGGATTTGTAATATCCCTCAAACAACTAGACCCCTAGGAGTAGTTTTGTCATGACTAGGTCATGACAAAACCCTAGGAAGCCCAAGAAGGCAAAGTGAACCTAGGAATGTAGGTGAGACCAATGTGGTCTGCAAACAGTAAATTTCTGAACCCTAGTTTAAGATTACCATAGGGCTTCAACAAGACTTTAAGACCCCACCATGGTCTCATCAACCCATTCTAAGGTCCATTAAAGCCCTAAGGATCCATTGGATAGGTATAGGGTGGCCAAGTTGACCTATAACCACTCTAGGCCTAAATTGGGCAAGGTGCCCTAACTAGGGGCAGTGTTCCCTAGTAAAGCCAAAATAACCCTACCAAGGCCTTCCTAGACCTAAAGTGGGGTTAATGGGTCACTAAGGACCCATGGAGGGCAGTCAAACTGGTTAAGTTGACCAAAGTCAACTCTAATCCTAAATGAGTAAACTTGACCTATGTAGGGTCAACTGTTCTTCCCTTAGCCATGTGGACCCCACATATACCTTCCTAACCCTAGTGAGAGGCCAATGGGTCACCAAGGACCCATTGTGGTCAACCAAAAAGGCTGAGTTGACCAAAGTCAACTCTAGCCCTAAAGTGGTCAAAGTGTATTAGTTAAGGGTCAAGTCACCTCCAAGGGCCAAGTCAACCCCACCTAGACCTTAGGAGAGGAAAATGGGTCACCAAGGACCCATTAGTAGCAACCTCAAAGACCAAATTGACCAATGTCAACCCTAGTCAAGGTTTAGGTCAAGCTAGCCCAAATGGGCTAACTCAAGCTCAAGCCAAACTCACTTGGGCTAACCTTGTTTTGGTGGATGAAATGGACATGTGGGCTGCCATTGGGTTAGGTAGGAGCCAAATTTCAGCTTGGTGTGTAGGAGAGAGAAAAAGCCACCTATGTAAGAGAGAGAAAGTGAAAGAAATTAATGGGGGAAGACTTCGGGCTCCTCCTTCCCCTTCCTACACCCCCTCCATTCATTTCAATAGGACAAGGAATGCAATCCAATTTCAACCATCTGGTCATTGATTGGTTTGAGCCATGCTCCATCCCCCACCTACCATGGCCAAACTTTCCTAAAGAGGGCCATTAATGGCCATGGCAACCTACACCCACCCCCTCCCCCTTATCTTCATCTTAAAAGGTTCACTGGACTCCAGGAGTTCATTTCCAACCCTTACCTGAAGGAGCCAAGCCATCCCACTGTGTAATCGCAAAAATCCGACCATCACCACCACCATGTCAACTCGGAGATCGGCGCGACTCCAGACCGCCGCAAAGGTCCTCCCCTTCCTCTTCTTCTATGGTAAGATCATAGGAATCAATAGGGCCAAGAATCGGGCTCAATTGAGCCCGATTGGAGTGAGAAATTTTTTAAATTTTAATGGTTTAAAAAAAAGGAGTGGTCGGATCGCCGGAAACCGCCCCTCCGGCGGCCGTTCCGCCGCTTTGTGATAGCCCCCAACTAAACAAAGGTGGTGGCATTGGTGGCCGGCCAGGGAGGTGGCTAGAAGGCCGGCAAATGGCTTGAAAAGTTGCTCCCGGTCGGGCTGATCCCAACCCTTGGCTGGAGGAAGAAGATGAACAAGAGCCCCACGATTTTGCTTTAAGATCCGTGCTGGATCTGATTTTATTAAATCATATTATTTCAATTTTTGTCCTGTTTACTAGTCTATTTTAAATTAAATATTAAAAATACTTAGACCCACATACATTAAATTTTCCAACATGAACGTTGTAGCCCATGAAGTCTAGTTTAATTGTAAATTTTTTTGAACCCATTTGAGTAAGTGGTTTGACCACAGCACCCATTTTGGTAGGGTCTATACCTAGGCTAGACCAGATAGTGTTTTGAGTTCCCCCACAAATCCAGACATCCAAATGACTTGAAATTTTGGATGGGTGTCACTAGAACCTATACCTAAAACATATCCAAAAATTAGAATTTTTGGAGAACTTTTTCCTATAGTTTTTGTAAAAATTCAAGAAATAATTTATAAATTATTTTACAGGTTTAATGACCTATAAGCCCCCAAGATTTTGGTGGCTGACTCTTAGGGTTATTGTTTGATTTTGAGAAAAATCTCAGCCCAATTGGGTTTGATTTGAATAGGTTTTGGTGTGACCAAATATTGGTCTCCTAAGAGGTACATTAGGGCAAAGAGTATTTAGGGCATGGAGGGGCCAATTCTCACCAAAATGGGTTGGGACCTTGGCCAGAGCCTTATGGCCAGTAAAAACACCCTCTCTTGGAATTTGAGATGAATTGGGGTTGGTTTGCCCTAGGAACTTAGTTCAAACCTTAAGGTTGAACTTTGGGGGCTTGTGAAGGACATAAGGTGATTTGTCCTTGGATGGACTTGGGGTTTAGTCCATGTAATCCTAGGAGGTTGAAATGCCCTAGGAAGGGATTAGGCAGTAGTTGGACACATACACCCCTCTTAAACCACTAAATTAATATTTAGGTCCTTACACCCTAGGAATTAATTAGTAGGTCATATGACCATGAATAATGATAAAATTTTGGTAAAAGTATTTTTATAGTGTTAAACATATCTGGAATTTTTGTTATGAATTTTAAATCAATAAACAATGTACTTCATTCACAACCCTTCAAATTGCACTATCTACTTAAGAATTTATTTTGAATTAATAAATCATTGGAATCTTGTGAAATTTGGTCAGAGGACATTTTATGTGATTATAAAGCTCTGTAAATTTTTATGAAACTTTTGGAAGTGTATTAGAAGTACTTGTTTCATTATATTAATAAATGTAAGCTATGTTCAATAATTATGTTTAGAGGTTTAAATATTGCTAAAAAATTATGAGGCCTTGAATTTACAGTAACCTAGATGCCTAGTATTTATTATAATTTTGTGAAGTATTTTACATGATTGAAAATGGTATATTATGTACAAAACTAGGGCATTTGGATTTCTTAGAAAATTTATTAATTACAAAATTAATTAATAAAATTGTAAATCTCTGGATTTGGGCCACAAAGGTCATAATAGCCCTCCAATAATTATTATAGGTGTACTGGATGATTATTTTCTGTACCTCCTGTAAGACCTCATTTTTTTCTTTTAAACATCGGGGTCTTAGGCCAAGAATCGCCGCTTTGCGGTGACGCCTTTACGCCCTGAAGGGTCATCACCGCGAAACGCCAATTCTGTCGGCCGATTCGATCACGGAAAAGCAACCAAAGTAGAGTAAACACAAGTGAGGTAAAAACTCTAACCAAAAGTCCACAATGAAATCATATAAGAGTAATAATATCTCCACGAAGGGAGAGTCCACATAATATAAATATACTGAAAATAAGGGCTTAAGCCCGATACATCAAATCCTCACTACATAGTCACTCAAGCGGAAGCAAAATAAAACACTACTAAGGTTAGGGACTCACAGTCCCAGCTGTCTGAACTCCTGAGCTAGACTGCCCAATCTCCAAACAGGCTGACCTCTGGGGCTGCTCCTCCATGCTGGGCTCCACGATCCCCTAAATGATGTGGTCTGAAAACCGTTAGTCTATAAGACTAAGTCCTATTATCCCCCACCCCTTCCCCCATGGCCCCTAGGCACCGAGCGGAGAGGAAGAAAGGGGAGGACTTGAAGGTGGAGAGTAATCAAGAAACAGATGACAGCGGACCTATACTATAAATTTTATAGTACATGTGGCAGTAAAGTAAAGTATGAAAAATAACCTTAACTTATGTGCGGAAACGCATAAGCCAAGGGATCTTCTGCAGGGCTCCCATCATATAAAGAGTCTCATACCAATTTATACGTTGGGGTGTCGGTTATTAACAACAATATATATATAAAGAATTTGACCTTAATTTATAAACTTGCCCAAAAAAGCTTATAGACCAATGGGTCGTTTTGCAAGTCCTATTGTGTAAGCGTCCCATACCATTTATACAATAGGTGACAAGGGTTATATGCAATGATTATGCTATGACATGCTAGTGGGTTATGATGCGATCATGCAAGTACAACTCACCCACCCGACTATGTGTACACAGAGAATTAGTTCCCCCTTTCTGGAGCCTAACCTCCAAGGATACCTCCGTAGTGGCAGACGGAAGCGGAGGGTTGGGCCTCGCCCAACTCTAAACAAGTAAAGCACTACCGGTTAGACTTATCGTACGCTTCAACGCTTGGTGCATGAAGAGGACTCCTGCGTACTCTTGCCGGCTGGCGCACCAGATTTTTGTTGGCGAAGTGATAACTAAACTTACCGAGCCAACATATTAGTGTCGGTGCATCGACCACTAACACCGAGGGACCACCACCTTATAACTTATGCGCATGCAATATTAATACGTTTCCCACTGAGCCAAAACTCCCCGGACTATCCCGTCCGTTCCAATTATCAACCGGGCCTCCGGCCCGCCAGGCTATCCCACCCGTCTCCACAACCACCGAGCCTACCGCTCGAATATCCTAGTCAAACTAACTTCCTGAGACACCGGGGTGTGTGAAAGTGAACCCCTAATTATTCTAGTTGCTCTTTAAGATTTATCACTCCTATAGTTTACGTTAGCCCAGGACTACCCCCGGTATATCCCGTGAAGGGCTCTCAAAGGGCACTATGAACTATGATGGCAGCTGAAGCCCATCATTCCCTTTCGCAAAGCACTTATTGTTATTGTTTGATTCCCTTACCAATTCCCGTTTCATATTACGCTAGATCTATCCTAGGGTGATTTTGAACTTCCCACTCCACGGGATAAGACGATCTTTCGTCGATCCCGAGCACCACCTAACACTAGTCAACCTCACACTCTTCTAATCCTATCTTCCAATGATGAACTCCTTTATTTACCCAAACCAGCAACCTTCTAAGGATCCAACTCCTCAAATTCATTATCCACTCTAGTTCAGTTTCCGCAGTTACTATAAGAAGACCACCCTATACTATATGAGATGTGTAAAGAAGGCACTCCGGATTGTCTTTCAAATCTCCTATAAAATTTATTGGAGGTCTATCATAACAAGTTTAGTCTAAAATCAGAGATTCATAATTTTTCTAATTAATTTGATATTTATTGAATTTTCCCAAATGTTTGGCCATTGGCAATTTGAACATAAACTATATGATCTACTCAAGTAATGGCCACCCAAAAATTTTGATCACTAAATAACAGAGATATATTTCTTGATACTAATTTCCATAATTTTTTTGAAAATATCTGACCTCTAATTAATTTATCAAAAATAATTTCCTTAATCATATGTAAAAGAGGAAGTACCAAAGTTATTCATCAGAAAATTATATAAAAAATTACAAAATCTTAATATGTTGTAGAAAGGGTCATTGTGCAAAAATCATAATTTTACAGGCTTGCTAGATACCAAAATAAATTTTATTAAGTTTTTATGGGAAACAATACTTAATGAAGAAACCCTTAGAAATAATCTTCCAAAAATCCCATAAAAATTCACAGAGCTTTAAAACATATTAAAAAGTCTTCTAGCTAAAGTTCATAAATTTCCAGCAAGTAGTTACTTCATAATAAATTTATAAGTAAATAATTCAAATTACTAAATTGTAAGTAAAGTATCCAAAATAATATTCCTAAATTAATAACAAAATTTCCAGAGCTTTTACTAACTTTAAACACTAACCTAACCAAATCTCATCACTATTCAATGAGTTTTAGTGACATTTTCTAGCACTACAAGATTTATGCCCTAAACTAGTGTTAGGGTTTCAAGGGAACTATTCACCCTAGATTCTATTTTAGATTTCTTTCAAAGGATTCTACCTACCCTAGAATTCTCTCTCCCAAGTTTCAAATCCTTTCAAGGTCAACTGACCCCTTGCCCTTCAAAACCCTCAAAAGCCCTCTCTTAGGGTTTGAGTTTGGATCCAAGGGTAAAACAATCCTAAACCACTCCATATTCCCTAAGAGGGTGATAGTGGTCCTACCAAGTTAGTGGTCAAAATCACAGCCTCTGTTGAGGTGATTTGACCACTCAAACATCAAAAATAGCTCTTTGACGATCCTAAAACATCTCCAAATGAGTTAAGAACTTTACCAGAGTCCTAACATGCCCTGTAAGACGATCCACCCAAATTTGGGGGAGTTTTGAGATGTTTAGGACACCTAATTAATTTATTCATGGATTATTAAATTTTTCTAAAAACTATAGAAAAATGTTCTCCAAAAAATCCCATTTTTGGACAGGCCCTAGGTATGTCTATGGTAGACTCCCTGCCCTAATTTCAGATCAGTTGGACAAGGGATGAAGGGAGAGCATCCATTTGAATCTCCAGATAGCCCTAGGTATAGGCCCCAAGAAAATGGGTTCTGTGGTCAAACGACTTACCCAAACGAGTTCAAATAAATTTTAAAATAATCTAGACTCGATGGGATACAACTTCTATGACTGACCATTTTTCCTAAAACAGCTTCTAAGTGCCTCATTTAATGACATCAAAATGTGCAAGTTAAAGGGGTAACAAATAACAATATTATGTAAATAAATATAATATTTAAGTATTATAGTTACTGTTCATCTTCTCAAAAAAACCGAACCAGCAACCCTAAAAAATGCTTAAAACCTGTAGCTTATCATGAGCCATCGCCGGCCATTTGGCCACCTCCCTGGCCAGCCACCGCCACCACCACCTCCGTTGAGTTGAGGGCTACCGTCAGGGGGCGGCACGGCCGTCAGAGAGGAGATTTCCGGCGAACCCGACCACCATGTTTATTGGAAAAAAACCATGGAAATGAAAACTTGGATCGGCTAAATTGAGTTCTATTCTTGTCCTAAACGATTCTTATGATCTACCTATGAAAGAAGGAGTAGAGGAGGACCTTTAACCGAGCTTGTCGGCGAGTGTGGTGGTGGTGTGCCATGGCCGATGGTGGAGCTTTTCGATGCTTTGTAACTACACTACCATCTGACTCGGCTCCTTCAGTGGGATTGTGTAAACTCCTCCTCTTAGTCCAGGGATTCTTTAAAGAAGGCTAGATGGGGGGAGAGGAAGGGTCATGGCTTCAAAGCCATTTATGGCCTTGAAGGATAATTTCGGCCATGCCTTGGGTTCACTATTTCCATCCTTGAACAGCCTTGAAAACCCCTTGAACTTCTCCTATTTCAGCAAGGGAGATGAATCCATTCTTTGGAAATGAAGGGAGAAGTCCATTGGCCTCCCTTGGCCATGAATGGCTCTCTTTCTCACTTTCTCTCTCCTCCATTAAAGGGCAAATGGATCTTTCTCTCTCCTAGTCATCATGAAAGATTTTTTTCATCTCCCTAGCCTATTGGCAGCCCATAAAATCATTATTATTAATTAAAATAAAGTTCGCCCAAGTGGGGGAAAATGGGCTTGAGCTTGGGTTAACCCATTTGGGCTAATTTGACTTAACCTTAAGGTAGAGTTGACCTTGGTCAACATGACCATTTGGTTTGACCCCATTGGGTCCTTGGTGACTCATTGGCCTCCCCTAAGGTTTATGTAGGGTTGGGTAGGGTTGACTTGGCACCTTGGAGGTCACTTGACCCTTAGTAAGGACACTTTGACCACTTTGGGGATAGAGTTGACTTCGGTTAACTTGGCCTCTAGGACTGAACCCAATGTGTCCTTGGTGACCCATTGACACCACTTTAGGTCAAGGAAGACCTGGGCAAGGTTTGTTGGGCACATTAGAGGCCAACTGCCCTAAGTTAGGGCACCTTGCCCAATTTAGTCCAATGGTGGTCCTAGGTAAAATTGGCCACTTTAGGTTGACTCTAAAGGACCCTTAAGGCTCTAGCTGACCCTCTAATAGGTTAGTTATGTTGTGGTGGGGTCATGGAGTCATGGTGAAGCCCTAAGGTAATCCCTAGGTTTGGTGATGAGGTTGTTCCATAGGCAGATCAAGGTGATTCTCACCTTGGCCCTCGATCACTTGGCCCTTTTTAGCTTTTTAGGGTTTTGTCATGACCTAGTCATGACCAAAACCACTCTTAAGGGTCTAGTTGGAAATGGAATGTTACAAATCAACCGAGCCTCCGGCCCGCCAGGCTTTCCAGCCCGTCTCCACAACCACCGAGCCTACCGCTCGAATATCCAAGTCAAACTAACTTCCCGAGACACCGAGGTGTGTGAAAATGAACCCATTATTATTCTAGTTTCTCTTTAAGATTTATCACTCCTACAGTTTACGTTAGCCCAGGACGTCCCCGGTATACCCCGTGAAGGGCTCTCAAAGGGCACTAGGAACTCTGATGCTGAAGCCCATCGTTCCCCTTCGAAAGACACTTATTGTTATTGGTTGATTCCCTTACCCATTCCCGTTTTATATTACACTAGATCTATCCTAGGGTGATTTGACCTTCCCGTTCCATGGGATAAGACGATCATTCGTCGATCCCGAGCACCACCTAACACTAGTCAACCTCACACTCTACTAATCCTATCTTCCAATGATGAACTCCTTTATTTACCCAAACCAGCAATCTTCTAAGGATCCAACTCCTCAAATTCATTATCCACTCTAATTCAGTTTCTGTAGTTACTATAAGAAGACCACCCTATACTATATGAGATGTGTAAAGAAGGCACTCCAGATTGTCTTCCAAATCTCCTATAAAATTTATCAGATGTTTATCATAATAAGTTTAGTCTAAAATCAGAGATTCATAAATTTTCTAATTAATTTGATTTGTATTGAATTTTCCCAATTATTTGGCCACGGGCAATTTGAACATGAACTATATGATCTACTCAAGTAATGACCACCCAAAAATTTTAATCAATAAATAACAGAGATATATTACTAGATACTAATTTCCATAATTTTTAAGAAATAATCTGACCTCAAATTAATTTAACAAATATAATTTCCTTAATAATATGTAAAGGAGGAAGTACCAAAGTTATTCATCAGAAAATTATATAAAGATTACAGAATCTTAATATGGTGCAGAAAAGGGTCATTGAGCAAAAATCATAATTTTACAGGCTTGCTAAATACCAAAATAAATTTAATTAATTTTTCATGGGAAACAATACTTAATGAAGCAACCCTTAGAAATAATCTTCTAAAAATTCTCATAAAAATTCACAGAGCTTTAGAACATAATAAAAAGTCATCCGGCTAAAGTTCATCAATTTCCAGCAAGTAGTTACTTTATAATAAATTTCTAAGTAAATAATACAAATTACTAAATTATTAATGAAGTATCCAAAATAATAATCCTAAATTCATAAAAAAATCTCCAGAGCTTTTACTAACTTTAAACACTAAACTACCCAAATCTCATCACTATTCAGTGAGTTTTAGTGACATTTTCTATCACTATAAGGTTTGTGCCCTAACCTAGGGTTAGGGTTTTGAGGAACCTATTCACCCTAGAATCTATTTTAGATTTATTCTAGAGGATTCTACCTACCCTAGAATTCTCTCTCCCAAGTTTCAAATCCTTTTAAGGTAAACTGACCCCTTGCCCTTCACAATCCTCAAAAGCCCTCTCTTAGGGTTTGAGTTTGGATCCAAGGGTAAAACAATCCTAAACCACTCCATATTCCCTAAGAGGATGATAGTGGTCCTACTAAGTCAGTGGTCAAAATCACAGCCTCTGTTGAGGTGATTTGACCACTCAAACATCAAAAATAGCTCTTTGACCTAAATAACCCTATAAGGGTATACCTAGGGTTGGATCAATACCTAACCAAAACATCTCTAAATGAGATGAAAATTTTACCAGAGTTTTAACATGCCCTCTAAGACGATCCACCCAAATTTGGGGGAGTTTTGAGATGTTTAGGACACCTTATTAATTTATTCATGGATTATTAAATTTTTCTAAAAACCATAAAAAACTGTTCTCTAAAAATTCCCATTTTTGGATAGGCCCTAGGTATAGCTAGTATAGACTCCCTTCCAAAATATCAGATCATTTGGACAAGGGATGAAGGGTGGGCATGCATTTGAATCTCAGGATAGCACTAGGTATAGGCCCCACAAAATGGGTTCTGTGGTCAAATTACTTACCCAAACGAGTTGAAATAAATTTTCAAATATTTTAGACTCGAAGGGCTACAACTTCTGTGACTGGCCATTTTTCCTAAAACAGCCTCTAAGTGCCTCATTTAATGACATCAAAATGTGCAAGTTAAAGGGGTAACAAATAACAATATTATGTATATAAATATAATTTTTAAGTATTATAGTTACTGTTCATCTTCTCAAAAAAACCGAACCAGCAACCCTAAAAAATGCTTAAAACCTGTAGCTTTGCATGAGCCACCACCTGCCATTTGGCTACCTCCCTGGCCAGCCACCACAACCACCACCTCCGTTGAGGTGAGGGCTACCGTCAGGGGGCGGCACGGCCACCGGAGAGGTGGTTTCCGGCGAACCCGACCACCATGTTTTTTGGAAAAAAACCATGGAAATGAAAACTTTGATCAGCCCAATTGAGTCTGATTCTTGTCCTAAACGATTCCTACGATATACCCACGAAAGAAGGAGTAAAGGAGGACCTTTAACCGAGCTTGTCGATGAGTGTGGTGGTGGTGCGCCATGGCCGGTGGTGGATCTTTCCGATGCTTTGCAACTACACTACCAAATAACTCGGCTCCTTCAGTGGGATTGTGGAAACTCCTCCTCTGAGTCCAGGGATGCTTTTAAGAAGACTAGATGGGGGAGAGGAAGGGTCATGGCTTCAAAGCCATTTATGGCCATGAAGGATAATTTCGGCCATGCTTGGGTTCACTATTTCTAGCTTTGAACAGCCTTGAACACCCCTTGAACTTCTCCTATTTCAGCAAGGGAGATGAATCCATTCTTTGGAAATGAAGGGAGAAGTCCATTGGCCTCCCTTGGCCATGAATGGCTCTCTTTCTCACTTTCTCTCTCCTCCATTAATGGCCAAATGGAGCTTTCTCTCTCCTAGTCATCATGAACGATTTTTTTCATCTCCCTAGCCTATTGGCAGCCCATAAAATCATTATTATTAATTAAAATAAAGTTCGCCCAAGTGGGGGAAAATGGGCTTGAGCTTGGGTTAACCCATTTGGGCTAATTTGACTTAACCTTAAGGTAGAGTTGACCTTGGTCAACATGACCATTTGGGTTGACCCCATTAGTCCTTGGTGACTCATTGGCCTCCCCTAAGGTCTATGTAGGGTTGGGTAGGGTTGACTTGGCACCTTGGAGGTCACTTGACCCTTAGTAAGGGCACTTTGACCACTTTGGGTCTAGTGTTGACTTGGGTCAACTTGGCCTCTAGGACTCAACCCAATGTGTCCTTGGTGACACATTGACACCACTTTAGGTCTAGGAAGACCTGGGCAAGGTTGGTTGGGCACATTAGAGGCGAACTGCCCTTAGTTAGGACTCCTTGCCCAATTTAGGCCTATGGTGGTCCTAGGTCAAATTGGCCACATTGGGTTGAATCTAAAGGACCCTTAAGGCTATAGTGGACCCTCTAATATGTTTGTGATGTTGTGGTGGGGTCATGGAGTCATGGTGAAGTCCTAAGGTCAATCCCTAGGTTTGGTGATGAGGTTGTGCCATAGGCAGATCAAGGTGATTCTCACCTTGGCCCTCGATCACTTGGCCCTTTTTAGCTTTCTAGGTGAAAGAAAAGGGATAGATACTACTCTAGAGGGGGGGGGGTGAATAGAGTAATCAAAAATTGCACTAGCAAAGTTGACTGTCTACTCAACTCCCTTGGAGTTAATTGCGGAATGAAGGTTATAGATATTTGAGAAGTAACCCTAAAGCATAACACAAGTGTTGTGCACAAAAGGCAGCCAACTGTAATTACAGTTAAGGCTTGGAATCCTAAACAACAACTAGCAAACATAGTTAAGACTAATCACAGCCAATAGCACAAGTAATAAATCAAACAACCAGACGTCACAAGGGAATTTATAGTAGTTCCCCAAAAAACATGGGTATGTCCACTCTTCTACCAACAAGGTAGGAATCCACTAAGGTTTTTGATCAGGTGCCCTGCCACCAACAAGATCTGCTTCAGGTAGATCCAGAAACCCTTTAGACTTTTGATCAGGTGTCTAAAAACCAACATAGGTTTTTAATCAGGTGCCCTGCCACCAAGGTATACTTTTGAAGGGAGTAATAACCCTTTACAGGAGGGGGGAAAGGAGGTTAAAATGTCTTCTCTATTTTAAATAGAATTAGAGAAGCTCAAGAACTTGCACTGAGCTAGAAAGCTCTAAAGAGTCAAGGCTCCCCCTGGCTAAAAGATTGTCCAGGTGAAGTCTTGCTTCAGTGCAGAAAATACTTCAGAAAATCTGAAGGAAAAAGCTATAAGAAGATAATAAATATGAAATGAAAATTCTTCTTCAGGCAGCTATCTTCTTCTTCTTCTTCTTCAAAAAGCTCTGAGTGAAGATCTTCCTGGAGGCAGGAGAACTCAGGTTGAAGAAGAGTGAAGAGCTAAAACTTCTTCTCAGTTTAATGTGAACGAGCTGAGAGCAGTTGCAAACTGTAAGTTGTAAGCTTAAATGCTGTTATTAGCATTTTTGCTATCTGAACTAGTTGATTTCTTTTTCTATGAACTCTTTATATAGCAGCAGCAGCAACGGCTCTAATTTGAGTTTGAATCTTGTCTTCTACTGAAATCTGCAAGCTGGGCTGCAAGTAGCATAAAGCAAGAACAAAAACTACAGGCAGATATCCTATAAAAGGATAAAGATTTCTAAGAAGCTGCAAGTAACTCTGATAAAATAATACTAGAGAAAGTCACATCAGAAAAGACTCTTTACGGCCAAAGAAGACTTTTTGAGTCAAACGGCTATAAAGGACAGCCTGGCAGATAAAGTAGAAAACATATTTCAACTAATAAGACAAACAACTTTGTCAGAAAAAGATTGTCTCATGCATAAGGAATGGAGCAGATATTGCATGGAAATAATATCATAAATTTATTAAAATAATATTTTATAAAATATGCCAAAATAAATATGAAATAAATCACATCATAGAAGATGACAAAATTATTAAAGGCATACAGCAAAACGTCGAACGACCCTCGGAGATCGTCGACCGAAGCACAGAGATCGTCGACCTATCAGACAGATAGTCGAACGATACAGATAGTCGAACTATCAAAGAAGATAGTCGAACTACCTCAGCAGATAGTCGACCTATCAAAACAGATAGTCGAGCTATCAGATAGTCGATCTATCACGGCAGATAGTCGAGCTACCAAGCAAAACAGATAGTCGACTTATCAAACAGATAGTCGAACTATCAAAGAAAACAGATAGTCGACCTATCAACAGATAGTCAAACTATCAAAGAAAACAGATAGTCGACCTATCAACAGATAGTCAAACTATCAAATAGTTGAACTATCCAAGCAGATAGTTGAACTATCAAGAAGAGCAGATAGTCGACCTATCACCAGATAGTCGAACTATCAAAGAAGAACAGACAGTCGACCTATCAAACAGATAGTCGAACTATTAGATAGTTAAACTATCAAGAAGAGCAGATAGTCGACCTATCAATAGATAATCGAACTATCAAAGACAGCAGATAGTCGACCTATCAAACAGATAGTCAAACTATCAGGAAGACGATCGTCGATCGGCTGATCGACAATAGTCGAGCGACGTTCGACTATAGTCGAACCAAAAATAACTTAGCCAGATTTTCATCTGGACAGGCAATTCTACACAACTAGAGAATCTATCCTATCAACTAACCTTTGACCATAGATAAATCTTGGGTCAAGAGACTAAAAGAGAAGACTGAACTCAAATCAAAACTAGGGTACCAACACTAGGGTTTTGTCATGACCTAGTCATGACCAAAACCACTCTTAGGGGTCTAGTTGGAAATGGGATGTTACACCTCCCATTTTGCATGCTATTTAGCCTTAGTGTTCTGCATATAGTAAAACTGCAGAAATTATGTTGGAGTATAAATTTGGGCACATGAGTCAGGATTAGTGGTCTGCTGGTTTGGATAAATTAAAATTAGTTCATCATTGGAGGTAGGATGAGTAGTGGGTTGGATTGGTTAATGTTAGGTGGAGCTTGGGATCGATGAAATATCGTCTTTCCCCGTATAGAGAAAGTGTCAAAAATACTAGGGTTAGATACAAGGCAATAGTAAGAGACTTGGAACTGGGTATTAACCAATAAGAATAAGTGCATTGTGAAAGGGAGCTTTGGGATTCAGCCCATCGTAGCTCCTAGTGCATTCGAGAGCCCTTCACGGGGAATACCTTGGGTAGTCCTAGGCTAAACCTAAATTGTAGGCAAAATTGAAATGCAAGAGTAACTAGTTGTAACATCCCATTTGCAACTAGACCCCTAAGAGTGGTTTTGGTCATGACTAGGTCATGACAAAACCTTAGGAAGCTAAAAAGAGCCAGGTGATCAAAGGCCATGGTGAGAATCACCTTGGTCTGTCTATGGCACAACCTCATCACCAAATCTTGGGATTGACCTTAGGGCTTCACCATGACTCCATGTCCCTACCATAACATCACTAACCTATTATAGGGTCCACTAGAGCCTTAAGGGTCCATTAGAGTCAACCCAAAGTGGCCAATTTGACCTAGGACCACCATAGGCCTAAATTGGGCAAGGTGCCCAGGCTAGTTGGCCTCTACTATGCCCAAACAACCTTGCCCAGGTCTTCCTATACCTAAGTGGTATCAATGGGTCACTTGGGACTCAATGGGGTCAACCCCCAAGCTTGAGTTGACCCAAGCCCACTCAAACCCCAACTTGGTCAAGATGCCCTTATTAAGGGTTATATGACCCTCAAGGTGCCAAGTTAGTCCTGTCCCACCCCACCTAAGCATTAGGAGAGATCAATGGATCACCAAGGACCCATTAGTGCCAACCCAAAAGGTCAAAATGATTAGAGTCAACCTAATCCCACTTTGGGACAACCAAGCCCAAATGGGTTAGCCCAAGCTCAAGCCTCCTCTTGTGGTTTCATTAGGGAGTAATGTGTATGTGTGGGCTGCCAATAGACCACAAGGTTGACCAAGTCAACCTAGTGACCAGGAGAGAGAAGGTGAGCTCCATTCCATTTTAATGGAGGAGAGAGAAATGAAGAAAGAGGAAGGAGGTGAAGGGGCTCGGCTAAAGGGAGGCCAAAGGCCACCATTAATGGCTGAATTCAACTCCCCTAGGGAAGGGGAGGAATTTCCAACCATTTATCGGCCACCAAGGGGCTGGTTCAGTCCCCCTCCTCCTAACCCGAGCCTAGCCATTAATGGCTTTAATGGCCATTGATAATCCAGCCTCTCCTCTCCCCAACTGAAGCTTTAAACACCATCAGTGGGCCGAGAGAAGGCTTTCCCAACCCTCACCTGAAGGAATCGGGCCTCCCCACTGTGCAGTTGTAGAAACCGAGCGGCGCAGCCTTCAAAGATGGTTTCCCGACGATCTTCTCGACTTCAGGCCACCGGCAAGGTCCTCCTCCTCTCCTTACCTTATGGTTAGATAATAGCAGTGCCTAGGTTCAAGGTTTAGGCTCAATTGAGCCCAAACAAATTTCTGGTTTTCATGGTTTCGGTCGAGAAATTTGCTTGGTAGAACCGCCAGAATTCGCCCCTCCGACGGCCGAGTCGCCGCCAGTCGATGGCCTCCACCTTGACGGAGGTGTTGGTGGCGGTGGCCTGCCGGGGAAGGGCTGGGATGGGCAGTGGTGGCGGCTTGAAGTGGCTCCAGGCTCGGGACATCTTAGTCGTTGGCTGGAGGTAGACGATGAGCCCGGGTGGTTGGAATTGCGCCAAGATCCGTGTTGGATCAAATGAATATACTTCATTTTAATTGAATTTCTGTCACCTTATTTATAGTATTTTGAAATAAATATTTAAAATAGCTAGGTGCGTCTGATGAAAAAGTGCAAAACAAAAAAGTTGTTGACCTTGGGTTCTACATTAATCCATAAATAATTTAACCAAATTTGGACCTCTGGTTGGACCAGGGCATCCATTTTGGTGGGACCTATACCTAGGGCTATCTTGAGATTAAAAAGGGTTCCCACACTTCATCCCTTGTCCAAATGACCTGAAATTTGGGATGGGGGTCAACCTTAATCATACCTAGGGTCAGTCAAAAAATGGGAATTTTTGGGACACTTTGTCCTATGGTTTTTGTTAATATTTAATAATAATAGGGTATTTTAATTGAGTGGTCTAAGGACTTCTAAACCCTCCCAAATTTTGGTGCGAGGTCCCTGACATCATGATATGGCTCTGTATAAAAATTCATCTCATTTGGAGGTGTTTTGGATAGGTAATGACCTAACCCTAACTCTCCCTTAGTGAAGGATTCTCAAATAAAGAAAGTACTTTGGCTTTGGGTGGACAAATAACCTCAACAGAGGCTATGATTTTGACCCCTGACTTGGTAGGACCATTATCACCCTCTTAGGGAATATGGAGTGGTTTAGGATTGTTTTACCCTTGGATCCAAACTCAAACCCTAAGAAAGGACTTTTGAGGGTTGTGAAGGGCAAGGGGTCAATTGACCTTGAAAGGATTTGAAACTTGGGAGAGAGAATTCTAGGGTAGGTAGAATCCTCTAGAAGAAATCTAAAATAGATTCTAAGGTGAATAAGTCACTCAAAACCCTAACCCTAGTTTAGGACACAAGCCTTGTAGAAATAGAAAATGTCACAAAACTCACTGAACAGTGATGGGATTTGGGTAGTTTAGTGTTTAAAGTTAGTACAAACTGTGGAGATTTTGTTATGAATTTAAGATTATTATTTTGGATACTTCATTAACAATTTAGTAATTTATATCGTTTACTTAGAAATTTATTATGGAGTAACTACTTCTGGAAATTGATGAACTTTTGCAAGAGGACTTTTTATTATGTTTTAAAGCTTTGTGAATTTTTATGGGATTTTTGGAAGATTATTTCTATGAGTTGCTTCATTAAGTATTGGTTCCCATGAAAACTTAATTAATTTATTTTGATGTCTAGCAAGCCTGTAAAATTATGATTTTTTCACAATGACCTTTTCTGTACCATTTTAATATTCTGTAACTTTTATATAATTTTCTGATGAATAATTTTGGTACTTCCTTCTTTACATATGATTAAGGGAATTATTTTGGATAAATTAATAAGAGGTCAAATAGTTTCTGAAAAATTATGGAAATTAGTATCTAGTAATATATATCTGTTATTTAGTGATCAAAATTTTTGGGTGGCAATTACTTGAGTAGATCATATAGTTCATGTTCAAAATTGCCCATGGCCAACCATTTGGGAAAATTCAATAAATATCAAATTAATTAGAAAAATTATGAATCTCTGATTTTAGACTAAACCTGTTATGATAGACCTCCGATAAATTTTATAGGAGATTTGGAAGATAATCCAGAGTACCTCCTTTATACATCTCATATAGTATAGGGTGGTCTGCATATAGTAACTGCAGAAACTGAACTAGAGTGGGTAATGAATTTGAAAAGTTGGATCCTTAGAAGGTTGCTGGTTTGGGTAAATAAAGGAGTTCATCATTGGAAGACAGGATTAGTAGAGTGTGAGGTTGACTAGTGTTAGGTGGTGCTCAGGATCGACGAAAGATCATCTTATCTCGTGGAGTGGGAAGGTAAAAATCACCCTAGGATAAATCTAGCGTAATGTGAAATGGGAATGGGTAAGGTAATCAACCAATAACAATAAGTGCCTTGCGAAAGGGAATGACAGGCTTCAACTACCATCATAGTTCGTAGTGCCCTTTGAGAGCCCTTCACGGGGTATACCGGGGGCAGTCCTGGGCTAACGTAAACTTTAGGAGTGTTAAATCTTAAAGAGCAACTAGAATAATTAGGAGTTCACTTTCACTCACCCCTGTGTCTCGGGAAGTTAGTTTGACTAGGATATTCGAGCGGTAGGCTCGGTGGTTGTGAAGACGGGCAGGATAGCCCGGTGGGCCGGAGGCCCGGTTGATAATTGGAACGGGCGGGATAGTCTGGGGAGCTTTGTCTTGGTGGAAAACATATTAATATTGCATGTGCATAAGTTATAAGGTGGTGGGCCCTCGGTGTTAGTGGTCGATGCACCAACGCTAATACGTTGGCTCGGTAAGTGTGGTTAGCACTTCGCCAATAGAAGCCTTGTGTGCCAGCCGGCAAGAGTACGCAGGAGTCCGCTTCGTGCACCAAGCATTGAGGCGTACGATAGGTCTGACCGGTAGTGCTTTACTAGTTTAGAGGTGGGCGAGGCCCAACCCACCGCTTCCGTCTGCCACTACGGAGGTATCCTGGGAGGTTCGGCTCCATAAAGGGGGAACTAAAGGTCTGTGTACACTGAGTCGGGTGGGTGACTTGCACTTGCATGATCGCCTCATAACCCACTAGCATGTCATAGCATAATCATTGCATATAACTCCTGTCACCTATTTTGTAAGTGGTATGGGACGCTTACACAATAGGACTTGCAAAATGACCCCTTGGTGTATAAGCTTGTGTGGGCAAGTTTATAAATTAAGGTCAAATTCTTTATATATATATATATATATTACTGTTAATAACTGACACCCCCAACGTATAAATTGGTATGGGACTCTTTATACGATGGGAGCCCTGGAAAAGATCCCTTGGCTTATGCGTTTCCGCACATAAGTTAAGGTTACTTTTCATACTTTACTTTACTGCCACATGTACTATAAAATTGCAAGAATAGGTCCGCTGTCATCTGTTTCTTGATTACTCTCCACCTTCAAGTCCTCCCCTTTCTTCCTCTCCGCTCGGTGCCTAGGGGCCATGGGGGAAGGGTTGGTGGAAGATAGGACTTAGTATTATAGACTAACATTTTTCGGACCACATCATTTAGGGGATCGTGGAGCCCAGCATGGAGGAGCAGGCCCAGAGGTCGGCCCGTTTGGAGATAGGACAGTCTAGCTCAGGAGTTCAGACAGCTGGGACTGTGAGTCCCTGACCTTAGTAGTATTTTATTTTGCTTCCGCTTGAGAGACTATGTTGTGAGGATTTAATATATCGGGCTTAAGCCCTTATTTTCAGTACATTTATATTCTGTGGACTCTCCCTTCGTGGAGATATTATTACTCTGATGTGATTTTATTGTGGACTTTTGGTTAGATTTTTTACCTCACTTGTGTTTACTCTACTTTGGTTGCTTTTCCGTGATCGAATCAGCCGGCAAAATCGACGTTTCGCGGTGATGACCCTTCAGGGCGTGAAGATGTCACCGTAAAGCGGCGGTTCTGGGCCTAAGACCCCGATGTTTAAAAAGAAAAAAATGGGGTCTTACAAGTGGTATCAGAGGAAACCTCGATCGGGAAAAGTAATAGTCCACAAATCCGTTGGTCACCCCCGCACAGGTTTAGTTTGAGGACAAACTAAGCAAGCGGAAGCGTGGTGTGCTTATGTGGGGATCACATGTAATTTGCCACTTCTAATTAGGCTTGATTCAATTGCTTATAGATGGTTTTGATATGCTGCCTCCAGCACTGCCTACACCATAGGACGAAGTCCAGCAGACTCCGAATGTTGCACCACCTCCCCCGACCCCCACTCCGTTCCTACAGTCAGAGATGGGGCAGACTCTGACAGCCATTCTAGAGGATTTCAGGGCCCAGCAGGTTCCGGTTCCTCAGCCAAACCCGGGGGCCAATTGGCTGAGAATCTTCCGAAGACTCTCTCCCCCATCCTACTTAGGGACAGAGTAAGCTGTTCGGATGAAAGAATGGCTTGACATTATGTATGAGATGTTGACCGGGATTCAGTGCCCCTGGGAGGAGACGGTGCCATTGGTGGTCTCTTGCTTGGAGTCTCATGCCAAGAGATGGTGGAATACATCGCTAGATACGACGTTTGCGGATATGAAGGTTGCAGAGATTACTTGGGAGGAGTTCAGGGCCGCGTTACTGGAGCATTTTGTTCCACAGTCGGCTAGGGATGAACTGGAGGATAGATTCCTGCAGTTGAAGCAGGGCAATAAGACAGTGGTAGAGTACCACCGGGAGGTCAACCACCTAGCCAGGTTTGCGGACTCCTATCAGTTAGATGAGGCAGGATATACCAAAAGGTTCTACAAGGGACTGCGAGAGGAGTTTAGGGAGGCCCTTCTATTCGAATCCGACGGGCCAATACCTCGGATGTTAGAGATGGCCAAGAGCATTGAGGCCGACTGGCATATGACTCGGGGTCGGAAGAGGCCAACGGAGGACCAGGGTCAGGGAGCCAGAATTGATCAGTGGCGGGGCCGCATCACTGATGGGAAAGAGGAAAGAAGAGTAGAGGACCAGCCTCATCAGGGGGTGAGATATGAGCCGAGGGAGCCGACAGTAGTGGCTCCTCAACCTCTTCAAATGCGGGAGGCACCGAGACCCGGAGGTATGACATTTCACCTGCCAGAGTGCTTCAACTGCCATCAGGTTGGGCACATCCGCAGAAATTGCCCCATGAGGGGGGCACCCCCACCAGCACCACCGACTGCCTAGTCAGCGTAGTATTTTGGAGGCCGAGGTCGTGGCCGAGGACGTGGATACAAGGGTGGGGATCGTAGACAAGAAAGAGAGCAGGTGTATGCTTTGGACTTAGCGCAGCCTCGGAACCCAGAGCAGGTCATAGCAGGTACGCCAAGATGTTTAATTGTTTAAATAGAATTCCCTTTCTCAGTTGTCAAATTTGTAGAACTGCATTAGATAGAATAAATAGGAAAGAAAACATGTTATAGAATCCTAAGACATTTAATTGCCCCAGGTATAGTCTTCATCAACGGCAAGCTTGCACGCAGGCTTTTCGATACCAGAGCTACTCACTCCTTTGTTTCGGAGACATTCGTAGAAGGATTGGAAGGCATCGAGCGATTCACGGGCTCGGAGATGAGGGTGCGACTACCTGGTGGATCTGAACTCCTTACCTCAGACAACTGCAATATGGAGGTAAAAATCAGTGGAAAGGTGTTCGAGGCTCCAGCGATGCTTTTGAAGTTGACGGACTACGACTTGATACTGGGCATGGTATGGCTACACTGGAACCTAGCCCAGATTGATTGCCAAGCAAAGAGGATTACCGTGATGCACGGGGATTCTTTCATTATCATCGAAGGTATAAGACCTGCCTCTCGTATACTCTTATCTTCAGTACAGGTCGTTAAGGCCCACCTACAAGGAGAGGAGGTCTATCAGATTCTATTTAAGATGGCGGAGGACAAGGAGTCTGTGACCGACATCCCGGTGGTGCGAGATTTTGCTGACGTCTTCCCAGAGAAACTTCCAGGACTACCTCCGCACCGAGAGCAGGACTTCCAGATACAGCTTGTGTCGGGGGCCAAGCCGGCATCTAGGGTCCCTTACCGGATGGCCCCGAAGGAGTTGACAGAATTCCGAAGACAGTTACAAGAACTAGTAGAGGAAGGGTTTGTCCGCCCAAGCACTTCACCATGGGTAGCCCCAGTACTATTCGTCAAGAAGAAGAACAAGAGTCTCCACTTGTGTATTGATTATCGAGCGCTGAACAGACTGACGGTCCGGAATACATACCCGCTGCCACGGATTGAAAAGTTTTTCGATCAACTGGAGGGAGCGCATTTCTTCTCGAAACATGACTTGAGGTCAGGTTATTACCAGCTACGGATTCGAGAGGGGGACATTCCGAAGACCGCCTTCAGTAGTAGGTACAGACTTTTTAAGTATATAGTGATGCCCTTCGGGCTCACAAATGCGCCGTTAGTATTTACAAGCCTCATGAACAGGGTATTCGAAGAGTATTTGGATGTATTCGTCATCGTATTTATTGACGACATTCTCATCTACTCAAGGACAGAGGAGGAGCACACACGACACCTGACGTTTAATCTAAAGAGGCTACAGGAGCACCAGCTGTATGCGATGTTCAGCAAAAGCCAGTTTTAGTTAAAGGAGGTGGCCTTCTTAAGTCATATTATCAGCGGTGCTGGGTTGGCAGTAGACCCGACCAAGATTCGGGCAGTTCAGGATTGGCCACCGTTGAAGACAGCCACGGATGTACGGAGCTTCCTGGGACTTGCCGGATATTACCGGAAGTTCATCGAAGGATTTTCTTGGATTGCACTCCCTCTTACATCCCTGATGAAGAAGGAATCCCCTTTTGTTTTGACGCCATAGTGCGAGGCGGCCTTTGTGGAGTTGAAAGGTAGGCTTACCTCGGCTCCCATTCTCGATCTTCCGTTGGGAAGGGAGGGATTCAAGGTGTACACGGACTCCTCCTACCAGGGGATGGGTGCCATTCTGATGCAGAACGGGCACGTAATATCCTACGTCTCTCGATAGCTGAAGATACATGAGAAGAACTTTCCGATGCATGGTCTAGAGATGGGTGCAGTGATCTTTGCTCTAAAGATTTGGCGACACTACTTCTACGGGGTTCACTGTGACATCTTCTCAGATCACAAGAATTTGAAATATGTGGACACATAGAAGGAACTCAACATCAGACAGAGACGTTGGGTGGAGTTCCTGTCAGATTACTAGTACACCGTGCACTACCATCCCGGGAAGGCGAACGTGGTGGCAGATGCTCTGAGCCGGAGAGGAGATACCTCAGGGAAGGGACCACAACTGATGTCCATGGATCTAGTCCGGTATTTCATAGATATGCAGATATCCCTAGTGTCCGAGAATGATCCAGAGCTTTATATGGCGTATCTAGCATCGATGGTTGCCATAGATGATATTTGGGACCGCATCCGGGACGGACAGATGACAGATGCATGGGTAGAGCCGATATTTCAAGCCTTGGAGGAGGGTTCGACGGGAGATTATTCAATGAGAGATGGATTGTTATATTTCAGAGGCAGGGTCTATATATCCGCAGAAGGTCAGGTTCGGGAGGACATCATGGCGAAAACACATTATAGAAGATATTCTATACACCCGGGGATCACCAAGATGACAGCAGACTTGAATAAGACGATGTTCTAGCCGGGGATGAAGAAGGGAATTACATACATCGTGACTCATTGCGAGGCATGCCAGATGGTGAAGGCGGAGTGCAGAAACCCCGTAGGATTGCTACAACCACTTCCGGTGCCAGAGTGGAAATTTTTGGACATCGCGATGGATTTCAGTTATGGCCTCCCCCGATCACGGACGGGAAACGATTTGATTTGGGTCATCGTCGATCGGCAGACAAAGGTGGCCAGATTCATTCCAATCAGAAAAGATGACTTGGTTAGGGTACTAGTGCGGAGATTCGTAGAGCAGTTCATTCGTTACCACTGGGTGACCAGGACGATCGTGTCGGATCAAGATGGTCGGTTCACATCCAGGGATTAGAGATCTGTGCAGACTTACTTAGGCATACGGATGACCTTCAGCACAGATTTTCATCTCCAGACAGATGGGCAGACGAAATGCACCAACCGGACATTGGAGGACCTCCTAAGGCTATGCATTTTGGATCGAAACGAACCTTGGGAGAAGCTTTTACCACTAATTGAGTTCTTCTATAACAACAGCTACCAGTCCAGCATAGGGATGGATCTACTACGCCCGGAGCAGTAGATTTCGACCACAGATGGGTCGGTAGCTTCAGACTGCTCAGTTCACTTGGAGCCGGTTCGGATCGAGGACAGAGGAGTACGGATCTTGCGTCGTAAGAAGGTTCCGTTAGTCAAAGTTCTGTAGAGGAACCACGGCCAGGAGGAGCATACTTGGGAACCGCAGGACCTGATGAGACAAAAGTATCCAGAGTTGTTCAGTCAGGTATACCTCACAACCTCTCAGGATGTTCAATTTACCTTCCTGTTTTAAACTAGTAGGACTGCCCTAGGAAGAGTAGAGGCTAATCTTTTATTTATTGGGGTCTTGGTTTTGCCAATTGGGCAAATTAGTCATAAATTTAGGTTTCCCTTTAAACCTCACTTAGCAAACATGGCGTCGTGATGTAATCTTTCACTTCTTATGGGATGTTACAAGGTTCTTTTTCTTCGATAGAAATTCCCGTAGGCTTAACCTTGATTTCGGGGATGAAATTTTTGTTTTATTTATTGGGATTTGTAACATCCCATTTACAACTAGACCCCTATGAGTGGTTTTGGTCATGACTAGGTCATGACAAAACCCTAGGAAGCTAAAAAGGGCCAGGTGATCAAAGGCCAAGGTGAGAATCACCTTGGTCTGTCTATGGCACAACCTCATCACCAAACCTAGGGATTGACCTTAGGGATTCACCATGACTCCATGTCCTCACCACAACATCACTAACCTATTAGAGGGTCCACTAAAGCCTTAAGGGTCCATTAGAGTCAACCCAAAGTGGCCAATTTGACCTAGGACCACCATAGTCCTAAATTGGGCAAGGTGCCCTAACTAAGGGCAGTTGGCCTCTAATGTGCCCAACCAACCTTTCCAAGGTATTCCTAGACCTAAGTGGTGTCAATGGGTCACTTGGGACTCAATGGGGTCAACCCCCAAGCTTGAGTT
Organism: Platanthera zijinensis; assembly: GCA_039513925.1. Lineage (NCBI taxonomy): Eukaryota > Viridiplantae > Streptophyta > Magnoliopsida > Asparagales > Orchidaceae > Platanthera > Platanthera zijinensis. Next base: position 126,089,136 of record CM077081.1, read on the forward strand.
GCCCAAGCCAACTCAAACCCCAACTTTTTCAAGATGCCCTTATTAAGGGTTATATGACCCTCAAGGTGCCCAGTTAGTCCTGTCCCACCCCACCTAAGCTTTAGGAGAGATCAATGGATCACCAAGGATCCATTAGTGCAAACCCAAATGGTCAAAATGTCTAGAGTCAACACAAGCCCACTTTGGGACAACCAAACCCAAATGGGTTAGCCCAAGCTCAAGCCTCCTCATGTGGCTTCATTAGGGAGTAATGTGTACGTGTGGGCTGCCAATAAACCACAAGTTTGACCAAGTCAACCTGGTGACTAGGAGAGAGAAGGTGAGCTCCATTCCATGTTAATGGAGGAGAGAGAAATGAAGAAAGAGGAAGGGGGTAAAGGGGCTCGGCCAAAGGAAGGCTAAAGGCCACCTTTAATGGCTGAATTCAACTCCCCTAGGGAAGGGGAGGAATTTCCAGCCGTTTCCCGGCCACCATGGGGCTTGTTCAACCCCCTCCTCCTAACCCGATCCTAGCCATTAATGGCTTTAATGGCCATTGATAATCCGGCCTCTTCTCCCCCCAACTAAAGCTTTAAACACCATTAGTGGGCCGAGAGAAGGCTTTCCCAACCCTCACCTGAAGGAATCAGGCCTCCCCACTATACAGTTGCAGAAACTGAGTGGCGCCACCTTTAAAGATGGTTTCCCGACAATATTCTCGACTTCATGCCGCCGGCAAGGTCCTCCTCCTCTCCTTGTCTTATTGTTAGATCATAACAATGCCTAGGTTCAAGGTTTGAGCTCAATTGAGCCCAAACCAATTTATGGTTTTCATGGTTTAGGCTGAGTAATTTGCTTGGTAGAACTGCCGAAATTCGCCCCTCCGACGGCCGAGTCGGAGCCAGTTGATAGCCGCTACCTCGACGGAGGTGTTGGTGGCGGTGGCCGGCCGGGGAAGGGTCGGGATGGGAGGTGGTGGCTGATGGAAGTGGCTCTAGGCTCGGGCTATCTAAGCCATTGGCTGGATGTAGACGATGAGCCCAAGCCCTTGGATTTGCGCCAAGATCCGTGCTGGATCAAATGAATATACTTCCTTATAATTGAATTTCTGTCACCTTATTTATAGTATTTTGAAATAAATATTAAAAATAGCTCGGTGTGTCTGATGAAAAAGTGCAAAACAAAAAAGTTGTTGACCTTGGGTTCTACATTAATCCATAAATAATTTAACCAAATTTGGACCTCTGGTTGGACCAGGGCATCCATTTTGGTGGGACCTATACCTAGGGCTATCTTGAGATTAAAAAGGGTTCCCACACTTCATCCCTTGTCCAAATGACCTGAAATTTGGGCTGGGGGTCAACCTTAATCATACCTAGGGTGATGCAGCGATCCAGAGCCACCCCGCTCTGGCGCAGCCAGAGGAACACGTCCGGCGATCACTACCGGGCTGCAGCCCAAGCACCCCACCCATGACCGCACCTATTCTCAGCGCGGCAGGATGTTGAGGCAAGGTCTAGCTCAGTTGGTGATGAGAGCTGTTAGGAAAGCTCTTTATCAAGGGAGCTGGGTTCGAGACCTTGCCTCAACATCCCGCCGCGCTGAGAATAGGTGCGGTCATGGGTGGGGTGCTTGGGCTACAGCCCGGTAGTGATCGCCGGACGTGTTCCTCTGGCTGCGCCAGAGCGGGGCGGCTCTGGATCGCTGCATCAAAAAAAGTGCACCTATTCTCAGCGCGATCGAGAGCCGCCCCGCTCTGGCGTAGCCAGAGGAACACGTCCGGCGATCACTACCTGGCTGCAGCCCAAGCACCCCACCCATGACCGCACCTATTCTCAGCGCAGTGGGATGTTGAGGCGAGGTCCCGAACCCAGCCCCCTTGATAAAGAGCTTTCCTAACAGCTCTCATCACCAACTGAGCTGTAGCTCAGTTGGTGATGAGAGCTGTTAGGAAAACTCTTAAGGGGGCTGGGTTCAAGACCTCGCCTCAACATCCCGCCGTGCTGAGAATAGGTGCGGTCATGGGTGGGGTGCTTGGGCTGCAGCCCGGTACTGATCGCCGGACATGTTCCTCTGGCTGCACCAGAGCAGAGCGGCTCTGGATCGCTGCATCAAAAAAAGTGGCTCTGGATCGCTGCATAAAAAAAAGTGCACTTTTTTTGATGCAGCGATCCAGAGCCGCCCCGCTCTGGCGCAGCCAGAGGAACATGTCCGGCGATCAGTACCGGGCTGCAGCCCAAGCACCCCACCCATGACCACACCTCAACATCCCACCGCGCTGAGAATAGGTGCGGTCATGGGTGGGGTGCTTGGGCTGCAGCCCGGTACTGATCGCCAGACGTGTTCCTCTGGCTGCGCCAGAGCGGGGCGGCTCTGGATCGCTGCATCAAAACGCTCAGTTGGTGATGAGAGCTGTTAGGAAAGCTCTTTATCAAGGGGGCTGGGTTCGTGACCCTGCCTCAACATCCCGTCGCGCTGAGAATAGGTGCGGTCATGGGTGGGGTGCTTGGGCTGCAGCCCGGTAGTGATCACCGGACGTGTTCCTCTGGCTGCGCCAGAGCGGGGCGGCTCTGGATCGCTGCATCAAAAAAAGTGCACTTTTTTTGATGCAGCGATCCAGAGCCGCCCCGCTCTGGCGCAGCCAGAGGAACACGTCCGGTGATCACTACCGGGCTGCAGCCCAAGCACCCCACCCATGACCGCACCTATTCTCAGCGTGGCGTGATGTTGAGGCGAGGTCTCCAACCCAGCCCCCTTGATAAAGAGCTTTCCTAACAGCTCAGTTGGTGATGAGAGCTGTTAGGAAAGCTCTTTATCAAGGGGGCTGGGTTCGAGACCTCGCCTCAACATCCCGCCGCGCTGAGAATAGGTGTGGTCATGGGTGGGGTGCTTGGGCTGCAACCCGGTAGTGATCGTCGGACGTGTTCCTCTGGCTGCGCCAGAGCGGGGCGGCTCTGGATCGCTGCATCATAAGGTCAGTCAAAAAATGGGAATTTTTGGGACACTTTGTGCTATGGTTTTTGTTAATAGTTAATAATAATAGGGTATTTTAATTGAGTGGTCTAATGACCTTCAAACCCTCCTAAATTTTGGTGAGAGGTCCCTGACATCATGATATGGCTCTGTATAAAAATTCACCTCATTTAGAGGTGTTTTTGAAAAGGTAATGACCTAACCCTAACTCCCCCTTAGTGAAGGATTCTCAAATAAAGAGTGTACTTTGGCTTTTGGTTGTCAAATCACCTCAATAGAGGCTGTGATTTTGCCCCCTGACTTGGTAGGACCATTATCACCCTCTTAGGGAATATGGAGTGGTTTAGGATTGTTTTAACCTTGGATCCAAACTCAATCCTTAAGGGAGGACTTTTGAGGGTTGTGAAGGGCAAGGGGTCAGTTGACCTTGAAAGGATTTGAAACTTGAGAGAGAGAATTCTAGGGTAGGTAGAATCCTCTAGAAGAAATCTTAAATAGATTCTAAGGTGAATAGGTCTCTCAAAACTCTTACCCTAGTTTAGGGCACAAACCTTGTAGTAATAGAAAATGTCACAAAAACTCACTGAACAGTGATGGGATTTGTGTAGGTGTGTGTTTAAAGTTAGTACAAGCTCTGGAGATTTTGTTATGAATTTAAAATTATTATTTTGGATACTTCATTAACAATTTAGTAATTTGAATCATTTACTTAGAAATTTATTATGGAGTAACTACTTGCTGGAAATTGATGAACTTTAGCTAGAGGACTTTTTATTATGTTTTAAAGCTCTGTGAATTTTTATGAAATTTTTGGAAGATTATTTCTATGAGTTGCTTCATTAAGTATTGGTTCCCATGAAAATTATTTAATTTATTTTGGTGTCTAGCAAGCCTGTAAAATTATGATTTTTGCACAATGATCTTTTTTGTAGCATATTAAGATTCTGTAACTTTTATATAATTTTCTGATGAATCATTTTAGTACTTCTTTCTTTACATATGATTAAGGGAATTATTTTGGATAAATAAATTAGAGGTCAAATAGTTTCTTAAAAATTATGGAAATTAGTATTAGTAATATATCTCTGCTATTTAGTGATCGAAAGTTTTGGGTGGACATTACTTGAGTAGATCATATAGTTCATGTTCAAAATTGCCCATGGCCAACCATTTGGGAAAATTCAATAAATATCAAATTAATTAGAAAAATTATGAATCTCTGATTTTAGACTAAACCTGTTATGATAGACCTCCGGTAAATTTTATAGGAGATTTGGAAGATAATCCCAAGTACCTCCTTTATACATCTTATATAGTATAAGGTGGTCTGCATATAGTAACTGCGGAAACTGAACAAGAGTGGGTACTGAATTTGAAGAGTTGGATCCTAAGAAGGTTGCTGGTTTGGGTAAATAAAGGAGTTCTTCATTGGAAGACAGGATTAGTAGAGTGTGAGGTTGACTAGTGTTAGGTGGTGCTTAGGATCGACGAAAGATCGTCTTATCCCGTGGAGTGGGAAGGTCAAAATCATCCTAGGATAGATCTAGCGTAATGTGAAATGGGAATGGGTAAGGGAATCAACCAATAACAATAAGTGCCTTGCGAAAGAGAATGATGGGCTTCAGCTACCATCATTGTTCCAAGTGCCCTTTGAGAGCCCTTCACGGGGTATACCGGGGGCTATCCTAGGCTAACGTAAACTGCAGGAGTGGTAAATCTTAAAGAGAAACTAGAATAATTTGGAGTTCACTTTCACTCACCCCGGTGTCTTGGGAAGTTAGTTTGATTAGGATATTCGAGCGGTAGGCTCGGTGGTTGTGGAGACGGGCGGGATAGCCCGGCGGGCCAGAGGCCCGGCTGATAATTGGAACAGGCGGGATAGTCTGGGGAGCTTTGACTCGGTGGGAAACATATTAATATTACATGTGCATAAGTTATAAGGTGGTGGTCCCTCGACGTTAGTGGTCGATGCACCGACGCTAATACGTTGCTCGACAAGTGTGGTTATCACTTTGCCAACAGAAGTCCGGTGCGCCAGCCGGCAAGAGTACGCAGTAGTTAGCTTCGTGCACCAAGCGTTGAGGCGTACGATAGGTTTGACCGGTAGTGCTTTACTGGTTTAGAGGTGGGCAAGGCCCAACCCACCGCTTTCGTCTGCAACTACGGAGGTATCATGGGAGGTTCGGCTCCAGAAAGGGGGAACTAAAGGTCTGTGTACACTGAGTCGGGTGGGTGAGTTGCTCTTGCATGATCGCATCATAACCCACTAACATGTCATAGCATAATCATTGCATATAACCCATGTCACCTATTGTATAAGTGGTATGGGACGCTTACACAATAGGACTTGCAAAACGACCCCTTGGTGTATAAGCTTGTGTGAGCAAGTTTATAAATTAAGGTCAAATTCTTTATATATACATATTGCTGTTAATAACTGACACCCCAACGTATAAATTGGTATGAGACTCTTTATACGATGGGAGCCCTGCAAAAGATCCCTTGGCTTATGCGTTTCCGCACATAAGTTAAGGTTACTTTTCATACTTTACTTTACTGCCACATGTACTATAAAATTGCAAGAATTGGTTCGCTGTCATCTGTTTCTTGATTATTCTCCACCTTCAAGTCCTCACCTTTCTTCCTCTCCGCTCGGTGCCTAGGGGCCATGGGGGAAGGGTTGGGGGATGATAGGACTTACTATTATAGACTAACATTTTTCGGACCACATCATTTAGGGGATCGTGGAGCCCAGCATGGAGGAGCAGCCCCAGAGGTTGGACCGTTTGGAGATAGGGCAGTCTAGCTCAGGAGTTCAGACAGCTGAGACTTTGAGTCCCTGACCTTAGTAGTGTTTTATTTTGCTTCCGCTTGAGTGACTATGTAGTGAGGATTTGATGTATCGGGCTTAAGCCCTTATTTTCAGTATATTTATATTCTGTGGACTCTCCCTTCGTGGAGATATTATTACTCTGATGTGATTTTATTGTGGACTTTTGGTTAGAGTTTTTTCCTCACTTGTGTTTACTCTACTTTAGTAGCTTTTCCGTGATCGAATCTGCCGGCAGAATCGGCATTTCGTGATGATGACCCTTCAGGGCGTGAAGGTGTCACCGCAAAGCGGCGGTTCTGGGCCTAAGATTTCACAACCCGCATTTTCTCCGTATAAAATAATACGTCAGAGCCAGAGAAAACGCGTGTCGTGATGTCACGCCGTGCAGGGGACAACTGCAGACGTTCAGGCAACTCTGTCCTATCACTTATTTTTATAAAAAGACTATGAGTTATGTTTTAAAACATTGTTTTATTATTATGTATGCTGACCGTGTCCCCCAGTCTAGTGGATCAACTAGTCCACAGGTTAGAAAGTATAGGTTTACACAGCGGAAAACACTAGTTTGATTCATTTATCATCCTATATGAGAATAAAAATTCAGCATAAAATACAATGAACATGTGACTTCTAGATTTACTATAAGTAATAAAACAGTTTTATAGCCCTTAAAATAGTGATTTGATCTTTTGAAAAGTAAGCTAAAGAGTCATGTTAAAAAAATGCAGTTTTATTTTATATTAAAATACCTAATATGTATCCTAACATAAAGCATTCCCAGAGAGCAAGTACTAAGCTAAAAGTAAGTAAAATAGCATAAGTAGTAAGTAGTCTATCACAGAAAGTCTAAAACTACGGGCGTCAACAGCTGAAACGAACCCATAGAAAATCTATCAAGTCTAACAAAAGTCTACCTCAACACACTGAGATGAAACCAAAAGCGGTGGCGGCAACCCGCAACACCTGCAACACTACCCTGTCAGCTAACTCTGCTCCTGCCCTGGACCTGGGGTATTCAAAAGAAGAACATCTCAGAAAGCAAGCTACAAGTGGTGCAAGAGTAAAAAGAAAGCTAACAAACCTCGAAACGAGCGAGGTAAAACAAACAGCTGCAAAAGGAGTCAGGAACATGGTATAGGAAATCAAAATAGGAAATCTAACAAGTCAGGAGAACTAGGCTAGAACAGCCTGCCCAAACAATCACATCTACTATCAGAGTTCTACTCTATTCTTTTTCTTCGGTATTCTAGTTATTCAGTATTTTAAATTGAGACAAATCGGCTCATCGGGACAGAGTGCTGTGCCGGGGGAGTAGGTCCACTACGTGCATAAACCCAGCCTAAAGGCAACTATGCTGAGGGAGAAACCCCAACGCACACAGTCCTACAGCTAAGGTAACATGTCGGGGATGAAAATCCACCACGCGCACAGACTTCTCCCTAAGGCACTGTGCCGTGGGAGAAACCCCAACGCGCACAGACCATTTCAAGCTTTCTTCATTTCATAAATTTGTGTCGTGGGAGAAATCCCACGCGCACAGACCATTTCATAATTTCTTTAATTCATAACTTACTATTCAGTTTCTTTAGTTAAGGTTCGTGCAATTAGTTCGAATTGAACGGACAATGCGACACGTCGACCGGAACGGTACGACAATAATTCGTGCGACTAAACCTTTTGTACAAATTATACCTGTCAAATCAACGAGACGATCGAAACGTCGCGACCACTACGACATATCCGTAAACCAGTACGGCGCTTCCGTAAACCGTTACGTTTCCGACGAGATTGCTTGTGAAAATTAATTTATTCGCGAGGCGACACGCGCAATTTTTCAAGACGGCGAAACCTACGGAAAATCGTGATTTTCTAACGAATAATTTTATGCAAAATGTTACGAGTTAAGAGCGAAATTAACGACAGAAAGAATTGACGAGGGAAACACCACTTGCCTCGGAATTTGGTCTTCAATCTACTCTCCAACGTAGATCCGCCCAAAAAAGGACACGAGGAGGCGAGATCTACGAAAAACGGACAAAATGAGGTTAGGGCCAAAAAAAAATCCATGGCGAAAAGGTCGACGAAATGGAAGAAACTTACCGCGATCTCGAAGCTCTCGCCGAGAGCTTTCCAACGCCGCGGTGGGATCGCAATTTCGTCCACCGGAACGGCGGTGGCGGCCGCCGGAAGATTAGCGAGCGGAAGGATTCCGCCTCGGTAATGGCGAAGGGAAGAAGAAAAAAAAACGCAAGGGGCTGCTTTCGGTGAGAGAGGAGGAAGGAGATGGGAAGCATTTATTTTATATATATAATAGTAATAATAATAATAATAATATTATTATTATTAATAATAATTATTATTATATTAAGATACCAACATCCAAAACAAAGAAGCGGGCAGAATTTCAGAATCGGCGGGAGTGGACTGCTGTCGACGGGAATGGTAAGATATACTTTTTTTTTTGTTTTATATTATTTGAAAATTTTTTTAAAATAACTATGTAGTGTAACGTTAATACGGAGGGCCTAACGCGTGCCAATTCGAACGAAATTCGCAGCGTAGGCGAAAGACGACGCTACGAACCCAACGGCGAAGTCGGAATCGAATTCCGACGCACCGTTCTCGAGATATTAATTTCTAAAGCTAACGGCGCACGTAAAAAAAAATACACGAAACTTCAAATGCGCGCCGAGGCTCCAAAATTGCTCGGAACGCGACGAAATTTGACGAGCAAGTCTAAAATTAGCCAATCTAATTTCCTAACATAAAATTTTCCACTTCCGGCGCGAATCCCAAAATTTGGCCGGTCAAACCTAACAGACTCAAAACGCGCTAACGGGGATGCGCCGTCAACTCGCGGAAACGTAATGCCCTTACGTCAATATGACGTCACCGACATGATAAAATACATTACGAAAACCTGGGGCGTTACAGTCACCCATCCAAAAAGGAAGTTTCGTCCCGAAACTTAAGACGTGGAACAAAAACAAAAAAAAAGAACAGAGGAAGAGACAAGCTAGAAAAAGGAATTCTCCAACAGAATACTAACCTGGAAATTCTAGGCGAAAAGCTGAGGATGAGATTCTCTCATCGAAGATTCCAATTTCCAAGTCGCACTTCTAGCATCCTGATTGCGGCAGAGAACCTTGACCATTGGGATTGTCTTCCTTCTCAGCACCCGATCTTGCGATTCCAGAATCCGGACAGGTTCTTCGACATAAGAAAGATTGGGCTGCAACTGAGGCACGGAGTCAAGAATTTGACGATCGCTACGAATACACTTTCGCAACTGCCTCACGTGAAACACGTCATGAACACCAGGGAAAGAAACAGGCAACTCCAGTCTATAGGCAGAAACTCCGATGCGCTCCAGAATCAGAAAAGGTCCCACATATCTGGGATCCAACTTATGGTTCCTTCCAAATCTCTTAACACCTAGCATCGGAGAGACCTTCAGAAACACAATGTCCCCAACTGCAAAATCCAGATCAACTCTACGCGGATTTTCATACTTTTCATATCGCTCTTGAGCCAACTTTAACTTTTCACGTATATGTGTCGCTGAAATGCTCATTTCCTCTAAAGCTTCTGGACCCAGCAAAGGCTTCTCACCAACCTTTGCCCAGAAGAGGGGAGTTCAACAACGCCTACCATATAAGGCTTCAAAGGGTGCCATCTGCAAACTCTCCTGATAGCTGTTATTGTACGCGAATTCCATCAGTCCGAGGCGTTTATCCCAAGGTCCACCATGGTCCAGAATATAGCATCTTATCATGTCTTCCAAAATTTGATTCACTCTTTCTGTCTGACCATTTGTCTGAGGATGATAGGCCGTTGAATACCTAAGGTCAGTACCTAGAGCTCCTTGCAAGCTCTGCGAGAAACGAGACATGAATCGGGAATCTCTATCTGACACGATACTCATAGGCACACCATACAGTCTGATAACTTCGTCCAAGTAAAGCTCTGCTATCTTTTCCATAGAATAATCAATCTTGAAAGGCACAAAGTGGGCATACTTGGTCAGTCTGTCCACAATGACCCATACTGCATCATGCCCTCGAGGCGATCTAGGAAAACCGGTTATAAAATCCATGGATATACTTTCCCATTTCCAACTCGGTATATCTAAAGGCGTTAACTTACCACCCGGCCTTCTATGATCAGCTTTTACACGATGGCAGGTATAACATTCAGATACAAATCTTGCGATGTCATTCTTCATACCTGACCACCAAACAATCTGCTTCAAATCTCTGTACATTTTCGTGGAACCAGGATGATAAGCAACACTTGATCCATGCGCTTCACTGCATATCATTACCCGAATGTTCTCAACAACGGGAATACAATATCTGCCGAGGTACTTTAGGGTACCCACATCATCAATTGAAAAGTCAGGTAATTCCCCTTTCTCAGTCCTACTGTGGAGGTGCTGCAAATCAGGGTCATCTTTCTGATGCAGCCTAGTGAGAGTGATCCACGATGGCTCTTCCACTTCTATGCTACTCGGCGAAGCGCCATTCCCCACAATTATATCCATGAGCAAAAACTCTTCTGCCAGCGATTGCACCGAGAGATTAAAGATATGTGCGGGCTTTCGGCTTAAGGCGTCCGCTACTACGTTTGCCTTGCCGGGATGATAAAGGATATCGACTTCGTAGTCCGCAACATATTCTAACCACCTACGCTGGCGCAGATTCAACTCCTTCTGAGTGAATACGTACTTCAAACTTTTGTGGTCTGTGTAGATTTTACACTAAACTCCATACAAGAGATGTCTCCACAACTTTAAAGCATAAACGACGGACGCAAATTCCAAGTCGTGCGTAGGATAATTCCTTTCATGAATTTTCAATTATCTCGATCCATACACAATCACTTTGCCGTCCTGCATCAACATACAACCGAGTCCAACTCGCGAGGCGTCCACAAAAACAGCATACTCCACTCCTTCTCTAGGCAAAGTCAAAACTGGAGCACAACACAATCTTCTCTTGAGTTCCTGAAAAGCTTCTTCACAGGCTTCACTCCAAAAAAAATGCCACGTTCTTCTGCGTGAGTCTAGTCAACGATGAAGAAATCACAGAGAATCCTTCCCCAAATCTTCTGTAATAACCTGCCAACCCTAAGAAGCTCCTTATCTCCTTAGGCGTCGTAGGCCTCTTCCATTCCAAGACTGCAGCTATCTTTGAGGGATCCACTGAGATATTGTCCTTGCTTATAATGTGTCCTAGGAATGACACTTGAGACAACCAGAACTCACACTTGTTAAGCTTCGCATACAGTTTGTGCTCTCTCAGAGTAGCCAAGACCAGTCGCAAGTGCAAGGCGTGCTCTTCAGCATTTCTAGAATATACGAGGACATCATCAATGAATACCACCACAAACTTATCCAGAAAATCTTTGAATACTCTGTTCATCATGTCCATAAAAGCTGACGGTGCATTTGTTAATCCAAACGACATCACCAGAAATTCAAAGTGACCATATCGGGAACAAAAAGCAGTTCGCGGCACGTCTGACTCATGGATTCTCAACTGATGGTAGCCCGAACGAAGATCAATCTTCGAGAATACGGAACTACCCTGAAGCTGATCAAACAAGTTGTCTATCCTTAGCAATGGATATCTGTTTTTGATGGTCACCTTGTTTAGCTCTCTATAATCTATACAAAGCCTCATTGTTCCATCCTTTTTCTTCACGAAGAGGACTGGTGCACCCCAGGGGGAAGAACTAGGTCTAATAAAACCACACTGAAGCAGTTCATCTAACTGAGAACGCAGCTCCTCTAACTCACGTGGAGCCATGCGGTACGGTGCTTTCGCGATAGGGCGAGTGCCTGGCTCGAGATCTATAACAAACTCCACCTCTCGCTCAGGTGGAAGCCCTGGAAGACTAACTGGAAAGATATCCGGAAACTCGCACACCACAGAAACATCCTCAACCTGAGGCACAACAGGTGCGATTTCCAAAACAGAAACAGAGACAAGAAAAGAATCACAGCCCGACTCTAGAAACTTACGAGCACGCACCGCAGACATGATTGGAGATTCTTGACGTGATATACCATACACACTCATGGGCTGGCCTTTGTCATCTTTGAAATCCAAGCGCTTTTGCTTGCACTGAATGACGGCATCATAGCTGGACAGCCAATCCATGCCTAAAATCACGTCAAAGTCTTCCAAGTCTAACAACTTCAAATCCGCAAAAGCTAGAAAACCACCTAGGAAGATAGGGCATTTTTGGATACCCTGACTTGACATCACCAACTCTCCTCAAGGGAATTTGACATTCAGAGAAGTGTCAAGCTAGTCGAGATCCCATCGATGTCGGTCTACAAAACTCCTCGCTACAAAGGAGTGAGTAGCACCCGAATCGAACAGAAAGCGCGCCCACTGATCCTTCACCTTAAATTCACCTAAACACAATGCGCGCACAACTAAAATACAAGAACTAAAAGACTACCAAAACAGATTACTAACTAAGATAGAGACTAACCAGAGATCACTTGAGCCGATGATTGAGCTTCTTCCTTTGTCAGCACATTCAACTTTCCTTTTCCCTTGTCCATGAGTATAGGGGGCGGCGGTAGAGTTTGCAACGAAACTGCAAGCAATGCAGGTTGGACCTGCGGGCAATTAGCCTTAATGTGCCCTTTCTGGCCACAGAGAAAACAAGCTCCAGCCTTCTTATGATAATGAGCCACATCGTGCCCGCTCCTCTGGCAATAGGTACAGACAAGTGTTCCTTTCGGTGCATCTTGAATCGCGTGAACTTTAGACTGCTTCTGCGTATCCCGCCTCTTAAAGCACCCTTCCATCGGGTGTCCAGGCTAGCCACAGAAGCTACATACTTCTTTTCGATCTTTCTTCACCACAGGGCCAGACGCCCTTGCACCACCACTGTCATCAGACTTTCTCTTATCTTTTCTTGCCATCATTCCTCGATTCTTTGTATTTTCTATCGAATCAACCTTCAAGGCAGCTTCCATCACTTCTGCGAAGGTCTCTGATCTATACGCACTTGTCAATTGCTGGATGTCAAACCTCAGACCACCCAAGAAGAGCTTTACTCTGTTTTCTTCAGATGCTACTAGCTCAGGGGAAAAACGACTGAGCTTACTGAATTCGATCTCGTACTCGCTGACAGTAAGTTGTCTCTGCTTAAGATACAGGAAATTATTCATCAGATGGTCTTGCTCGACCGACGGAAGAAACTTCTTTCGCAACATACTCTTAAACGAATCCCACGTACATCCTTCTGTAAGGTTCTCCTTCTCTTTGATCCACCAACTCTTCGCAAGCCCTTTGAGTTGATAAGCCCCGATCATTACCTTCTGATCGGCGGAGATGCCAGAATAAGAGAACATCTCTTCGATGGCTATGATCCAATCATCTAACGCCATGAAGTCTACCCTACCATCATAGGTAGGGGGTCCCAAACGCTGGAAATGAGAAATGAAATTCATCGCTGGAGGCAGTACAACTGGGGGCACTAACGCAGTAGGAGTAGGAATAGCTTGTTCTACGATAGGGTCCTGCGCTATAGGCTGCTGCCTAGCAGCAACAGCTAATAACGACTGAATCTGTGACTGCATGTCCAACATCTGTCTTGTCAAGGCCTCATTACTTTGACGCAATCCTTCGATCACTGCTTCACTCTGAGCACCGCGAGACTCGCCCTCAGACTGGGGAGTCGATCTCGTCGCAATACGCTTTGCCGAAATTTCTACAGAACAAACATACTACAATTAATACCTAGTTTAAGACACCTTAGCTAGAAACTCAGATATCCTAACTCAGATCAGATCGGAATAGACAGATACTTGCTCTAACTATTACCTTGCTCTGGGAATCAATAAATGATGTTATGCTCTCACTGACACTTGTGATAATGATATGAATGCATAAATGATCAAATTTTTTTTTACAATCATGTGTGTACATATGTCATCATGTAGATCTTTAACTTGGCACGTGTGCTTGTACAATGATATGTTATGTATGAAGTGCTATGCATTCTAAAAAGGCCCTAGTGCATGTTATGAGCGGCATACATATACAATACTATGCATCCCATACTACATAATATTGTATGCAACGAAAAAGTAAAACGTGCTAATGGGCATCCACGTAATGGTGGTTATGCATCCCATACTACATAACCGTTACATGTTGCCACCTATGGTGGATCCATATACAAACACATATTATGCATCCCATACTACATAATATGTCTCGTATACTTCTTATTATGCTATGAGTGTAGTGTTCATGCTTCCATCAAGATCTACCGATGACATAATGGTGTGTGTATGCAATGAAATGAAACTATACGCTGGAGGTTTTGCTTAAGGGAAAGTTGTTCGACTGCCTTGCCAAACCAACCCACCCTCTTGCAAAACCTCCCTCTAATACCAACTGTCACAACCCGCATTTTCTCCATATAAAATAATACGTTAGAGCCAGAGAAAACGTGTGTCGTGATGCCACGCCGTGCAGGGGACAACTACAGACGTTCAGGCAACCCTGTCCTATCACTTATTTTTATAAACAGACTATGAGTTATGTTTTAAAACATTGTTTTATTATTATGTATGCTGATCGTGTGCCCCAGTCTAGTGGATCAACTAGTCCACGGTTAGAAAGTATAGGTTTACACAGCGAAAAACACTAGTTTGATTCATTTATCATCCTATATGAGAATAAAAATTCAGCATAAAATACAATGAACATGTGACTTCTAGATTTACTATAAGTAAGAAAACAGTTTTATAGCCCTTAAAATAGTGATTTGATCTTTTGAAAAGCAAGCTAAAGAGTCATGTTAAAAAAAATGCAGTTTTATTTTTTATTAAAATACCTAACATGTATCCTAACATAAAGCATTCCCAAACAGCAAGTACTAAGCTAAAAGTAAGTAAAACAGCACAAGTAGTAAGTAGTCTATCACAGAAAGTCTAAAACTATGGGTGTCAACAGCTGACACGAACCCATAAAAAATCTATCAAGTCTAACAAAAGTCTACCTCAACACCCTGAGGTGAAACCAAAAGCGGTGGCGGCAACCCGCAACACTTGCAACACTACCCTGTCAGCTAACTCTGCTCCTGCCCTAGACCTGGGGTATTCAAAAGAAGAACACCTCAGAAAGCAAGCAACAAGCGGTGCAAGAGTAAAAAGAAAGCTAACAAACCTCGAAACGAGCGAGGTAAAACAAACAGCTGCAAAAGTAGTCAGGAACATGGTATAGGAAATCAAAACAGGAAATCTAACAAGTCAGGAGAACTAGGCTAGAACAGCCTTCCCAAAAAATCACATCTACTATCAGAGTTCTACTCTATTCTTTTTCTTCGGTATTCTAGTTATTCATTATTTTAAATTGAGACAAATCGGCTCATCGGGATAGAGTGCTGTGTCGGGGGAGTAGGTCCACTATGTGCATAAACCCAGCCTAAAGGAAACTATGCCGAGGGAGAAACCCCAACGCACACAGTCCTACAGCTAAGGTAACATGTCGGGGATGAAAATCCACCACGCGCACCGACTTCGCCCTAAGTCACTGTGCTGTGGGAGAAACCCCAACGTGCACAAACCATTTCAAGCTTTCTTCATTTCATAAATTTGTGTCGTGGGAGAAATCCCACGCGCACAGACCATTTCATAATTTCTTTAATTCATAACTTACTATTCAGTTTCTTTAGTTAAGGTTCGTGCAATTAGTTCGAATTGAACGGACAATGCTGTTGGGTACATTGGAAAATGTGTACCTGATTTGAAGAAGCTTAACTTAGCTTTATGATATACATCAAGGTGTATTTGATGTTATTTTGAGTTGACATGTGCAGATTAAGAAAGTACTAAAAGTACAGGAAATTATTCTAAGTTCATGTGTCGACACCAGAAAAAGCTATGTCAACACTTCAGAATAATTGTGTCGACACTTGAAGAAGGCTGTGTCGATATAGGGAAAGATAGTCGACCACATTTATGTCGACACTGGGAAGCAGTGTCGACTCACAGAAGTATAGTCGATCACAACTATGTCGACACTGGGAAGCAGTGTCGACTCACAGAAGTATAGTCGATCGCAACTGTGTCGACACATTGAGGCAGAGTCGACACACAGAGGCAGAAGTCAACAATACTTGAGTCGACACCAGAAGACTGAGTCAACACATATTGGCAGAGTCGACAATTGCTGTGTCGACACCTGAAGGCAGAGTCGACACATAGTATGTTCTGAATCTTCAACAACTGTGTCGACACACAGGACTTGTTTCGACACACTGCAATGTCTAGACCAAGTCATTTTCTGAAGAATGATGAACTGCTTGAGTCGACACAAATATTCAGTGTCGACTCATTCTTAAGATGAAGTTCTGAAGAAGCTGAGTCGACTTAAAGGCAAACCAGTCGACATCATCAAAGGCTGTGTCGACACCTAAGTTACTTGTGTCGACACATATAGATAGTTGGTCTCGATACTTTCTGACAGTCAGTCTCGACACTTTGCTGTCCAAGACAAAGGCACAGGATCTGTTTGAAGATTTGACAGTTGTGGGTTGCAATAGGTTAACTGAAGCTGTCAGACTTGTCAGAAGACAGTTAGAAACCGGATCAGCCGGTTACCATGAAGAAGGTCTATAAATAGACAGATTCAGAAGGCGATATTAATGATTTTGTTTTTGAGAGCAACAAACATACAAACTGATTGAATAATTAAATCAAGAAAGTGCAAGGCTCGGAAGAAGATCTTCATCAGAAGATCTAAGAAGACGATCTCAGGATCTTTCTAAGAAGAGTTCTATCAAGAATTCAGAAGTATCATCAAAGGTGTTGGATAGAGAGGGATCTAGCCACTTGAAGAAGAAGAAGGAAGCCATCACTGGTTTCTTAAGAAGCTGTTTGGGAAATCAACTCAGCTAAGTTCAGATTCAAGAAGCTTTGAAGAAAGCTCAGATTCAGTTGATTTCATTCATCAGCTGATCAAGAACTGTCTTGTCCTTTTCTCTCTCATCAAAGGCAAGATAATACAAACTCTTTTCTAATTTCTGTAGGGTCTATCAATATAGATCTGAGTTGTAAGCCTATGTTATAAAGACTGAGTGTAGGAAAGTTGATCTCTGAGTGGTAGGGCTGTTGCCTGAGTGTAGGAGAAAGTTTTTCTCTGAGTTGTAGGCCTTGGGTCAAGGCTGAGGTAGGGCTGTTGAGCCTGAGTTGTAGGAACCATTCTGGGTTCTGAGTTGTAGGAACCTTTCCAGGTTCTGAGCTGTAGGATCTGCTGATCTGAGTTAAAGAGGAAGTTTGGCCGAATCTAGCACACTACTAGATAGGTGAAGGGGGAAAGTGGATGTACCCAGACCTTGGGGAACCACTATAAAACTATGTGCAATCTGTGTTGTATGAATTTCTGTGATTGCTGTGCTGTGTGATTCAATTCAGTTATTATATTCTTCCTAAAAGTGAAAACAAGCATTAGAACCTATTCACCCCCCCCCCCCTCTAGGTGTTTAGGTAGTCTTGAAAGTAAAACTATCATGTGGTATCAGTGGGAGGTTACTCAAATAAGGACTTAACAGTCTGAGTAAGATCCCTAAGGCAGAATCAAGATTCAAGAAAATGGGTTCTGGAGAGAATTACAAGGAGTTACGGTCAATGAAATTACCAATCTGTAGAAAAGAAATCTTTGGAATTTGGAAAGAAAGGGTGAGATTGTTCATGGAGGCTTCTGACCCAAGGATATACATTACAGTACAGGAAGGCCCCTTCATTCCAATGAAGGTATCAGTTCTTGATGCAGATATCCAAACTCCAAAGAGTTATTCAGAAATGACAAAGGATGAAATCATTTTGGCAACCATGGATAAAAGAGTACAGAACATTATTGTAAGTGCCATAGATGATTCTACATTCCAAAATTTGATTCACTGCAAAACCTCCAAAGAAATGTGGGACACCTTGATTGTCTACATGGAGGGTTCTGAAGAAGTAAGACAGGATAGGAAGTCTATGCTCAACCAAGAGTATGAAAGTTTCAGACAAGGAAAGTCTGATAGCATAACTGAATGCTATAAGAAATTCTACAGAATAGTGAATGAATTAATGTCCTATAGAAGAGTCTTCAGTACCTATGAACTGAATGGCAAATTCTTAAGATCCTTGACAAAGGATTGGGACACTAAGATCTGTGCCATAAGAGAAGTGGCTAAGCTGGCAGAGATATCTCCTCCAACCTTGTTTGGAAAGTTGCTATCTTATGAAATGCAACTAATGTTGAGGAAGGAGGAAGAAAAGAATTCAAAAGGTGAGCATAGAGAAAAATCTGTGGCCTTCAAGGCTGAAGCCAATAGAAAGAATAGGAGGATATCTTCATCTCCTCCTAAGGAAGTTGCAGAAGTTAATTTTGAAAATTCAGACAGTCAGAGTTCAGAGAGGAGTGATTCAGATGCAGACTTTGCTGCATTCACAAGGCAATTCCAGAGGTTCTTGAAGAAGAAGCAGTGGAAGTCTAGGCCCTCCACATCATAGCAAGTTGATGACTATTATCAGAAGAATAAGTCATCAAGGAAGGAAAGGAACAGAACTAAGCCCAGCAAAGCCACTACATCAAAGATTATCTGCTATTGTTGCAATAGGCCTGGACATGTAGTGGCTGATTGTCCTGATAAGAGAAAGGAGTCATCAGACAAGAAGAAGACTCATCAGAAAGGCAAGAAGGAGAAATCCTTTGTTGCAAAGAAGGAAAAGAGCCTAACAGATCAATCAACTTCAGAGTCAGAATCTGAAGCTGAAGCATATATTAGACTATATGCTGCTACTGAAGAAGAGGAGTTCATGCAATTGCTAGACTCCATCTATGAACAAGAGGATCATCAGTGCATGGGACTGATGGCTGGATCAGAAGAAGACATGTTCCAGAATCAGTTTGGTCCTAGTAAGGTATATTGTCCTTCTATAAATTCAGTTTGTAGTACTAGTGCAGAATCAGCTATATCTGCATCAAGTGATGTAGATGGATCTGAATCTGAAGGTGATGTCTATCAGTTGATAGATAAGTATGGGGACTTGTTGCATGCTCTTAAGAAAAGCAAGAATCTAGTCAAAGTTCAGGCTCAGGAAATTGCTGATCTTAAGGTGGCTGCAACTGAGTTTGAAAAAGTTATGGATCAAAAGTTAAATGAGATTGCCAAACTGAAAAATATAACCTATATTCAGATGGGGACAATCAAATATAACAATGATTAAATTAAGAGTCTGGAGGCAGACTAAGAATAGAAAAAGATTTAGTGGCTAGTTACTCAAAGCCAAAATCTGTCTTACCCTTGATAGATGAGTTTGTGGCTCAAAAGGGTAAGGCAGGATTAGGGTTCAAAGGTAATCCCAGGGCTGCCCTATTCAAGAGAAAAGGCAAAGCTCCTGCCCAGCCACTAAACCTTTCAGTACCTATTAAGTTTAGAAAGGTGCAAGTGCCTTCTAACCAATATGATCTTGAGAATATTCATGGTTATATTAAGACTAATGTTCTGATAAACAAGGGTGTAAATGCCAACAGGTCTACCCATGTTCATAAACCTCATGGTTATAAGAAATCTGTGGGTGAAGCTGCAGCAGCACCAGCATTGGACATAAATTCTTCTGTCAAGGGTGTATCTAGATCTAGATACAATAAGTTTGAATGTTGGTGTTGTGGAAAGAGAGGCCATTTTTCCTTTGACTGCTAGCATAACACAAGTGTTAGGAAGAATAGTAGTCTACCAATTAGAAGAGTTGCTGGAAGTTTTGTTGGTGCTAACCTGAACTAAGGACCCAAGACTTACTTGAGTTCTAAGGGAAAGTAAATCTGTATTGCAGGTGAGTCCAAGTTGCCATGCCCATATATGGTACTTGGACAGTGGATGTTCCAGGCAAATGACTGGAACAAAGGGGCTACTGAAGGAGTACACATCTGTCAATGATGGACCTAAAGTAATCTTTGGTGGATCTGAAAGAGGAGTCATCAAAGGGTTTGGTAATATTTCTTCTAACCTAATTACTATTACCCAAGTGGCTTATGTACAAGGTTTGAAACACAATCTGATAAGCATAAGCCAGCTGAGTGATTTAGGATATGACATTTCATTTGTTAAGGATGAATGTCATATCAAAAGATCAAGTGATCAAGAGATCATTT
Organism: Platanthera zijinensis; assembly: GCA_039513925.1. Classification (NCBI taxonomy): domain Eukaryota; kingdom Viridiplantae; phylum Streptophyta; class Magnoliopsida; order Asparagales; family Orchidaceae; genus Platanthera; species Platanthera zijinensis. Next base: position 126,109,098 of record CM077081.1, read on the forward strand.
TGACTGGGTATAGGAAGAGAAATGTATATTGTCTTAATTTTGTATGTGAGAATAAGGCTTCTCCCATATGTCTTGTAGTTGATGATAATGCATCTCATTATGTCAAGTGGCAGAAGAGGTTGGCTCATCTTAATTACAAGACAATTGGCCAACTCTTTAGCAAAGAGTTAGTGAGGAATGGTCCTCAATTTAAGTGCATAAAGGAAGGGATATGTTCAGCCTGTCAAAAGGGCAAGCAGACTAAATCCTCCTTTCATAGCCTTGAAAACAAGGATTCTGTGAGGTGCTTATACCTCTTACATATGGATCTTTTTGGTCCAATTCCAGTTCATAGTCTAGGTAGGAAGGTCTACACTTTTGTGGTTGTAGATGACTATTCTAGATTTACATGGGTGTTCTTTATGAGACAGAAATCAGAAACCCCAAGTGTCTTACTTAGTTTTATAAAGCAAATTCAGAATGAACTGAATAGTACAGTGGTCAAAATCAGAAGTGACCATGGCACTGAATTTCAATCTGAAAGTATGACAAAATTATGTGAAGACTTTGGGATTCTCCAAGAGTTCTCCTCACCTAGAACACCTCAGCAAAATGGAATTGCTAAAAGAAAGAATAGAACATTAATTGAAGCTGGTAGAACTCTATTGAGTGACACCTCTCTTCCAGAATATTTCTGGGCTGAGGCAGTAAACACTGCATGTCATGTAATCAATAGGGATTCTATCACCAAGAGCCACAAAATGACTCCCTATGAGATTATGAAAGGTAGAAAACCAAATCTATCCTACTTCAGGATCTTTGGTTGCAAGTGCTATATACTTAATAATGGCAAGTCATATTTGACTAAGTTTGCTGCCAAATCCCAGGAAGGGATATTTTTTGGGTACAACATAAATAGTACGGCCTATAGAGTCTTCAACTTGACTACTCAAGCTGTAGAGGAGTCTGTTCATGTTGTATTTGATGAAACAAGATCAATCAACTGTGAGTTGTCTTGTAGATCAAATGATTCAACAGGTATAAGCCAAAGGTTGGACAAGCTTTCCATTGCAGAAACATCAAAGGAAGATGGAGCATTGGAAAATGAAGGCTACTGTCCAGGGGGAGTACAAGACTCAATAGAAGCTGATGAAATCCAAGAGGTACAACATGATGAAGGAGCTAGAGATGTTCAACCAGAAGGGAATCTACCTCCAGCTACAAGACATTTAAGAGATCATCCAGCTAATCAGATTATAGGTGATCCAAGACAGGGAGTTCAGACAAGAAGCAAAAATCTGAGCACAGTTCTGCATTCAAGTTTCCTGTCTCAAATGGAGCCTAAGAAGTTTGAAGAAGCCATCCAAGACCAACACTGGATTGATGCTATGCAAGAGGAGCTGAATCAATTCAGAAGGTACAATGTCTGGGAGCTTGTTCCTAAACCGAAAGGCCACAATATAATTGGCACAAAATGGATCTATAGGAACAAGTTGGATGTGAGTGGAATAATTGTGAAGAACAAAGCTAGGTTGGTTGCTAAAGGATACAGGCAGGAAGAAGGGATTGACTTTGATCAAACATTTGCCCCAGTAGCAAGGCTGGAGGCAATCAGAATGTTCCTTGCCTATGTAGCATATCAAGACTTCAAAGTGTACCAGATGAATGTGAAATCAGCATTCCTGAATGGTGATCTAAAAGAGGAAGTCTATGTAGAGCAGCCATTAGGTTTTGTATATCCTCTTAAACCTGATTATGTCTATAGGCTTAGGAAAGCTTTGTATGGGTTAAAGCAAGCCCCAAGGGCTTGGTATGAAACCCTGTCTACTTTCCTTATTGAGAACAAATTCTCAAGAGGGAAAATAGATAAAACTCTATTCCTTAGGGAATCTAAAGGTAAGATCATCTTAGTACAGATCTATGTAGATGACATAATCTTTGGATCTACTGAGAACAACCTTTGCAAAAAGTTTGCCAAACTTATGCAAGGGAAATTTGAGATGAGCAGCATGGGGGAACTTAAGTTCTTCTTGGGACTCCAAGTAAGACAGACTAAAGATGGCTTGTCCATATCCCAGTCTAAGTTCACCAAAGAATTAATTAAGAAGTATGGTATGGAGTCATCCTCCACCATGAGAACTCCTATGGGAACAAGTATGCCTATATGCAAAGATGATGTAGGTAAACATGTTGATGAATCTTTGTATAGAGGAATAGTTGGCTCTCTAATATATCTCACTGCTAGTAGACCAGATATTATGTATGCTACATGTGTCTGTGCTAGGTACCAAGCCTGCCCTAAAGAATCTCATTACACTACTGTCAAAAGGATTCTGAGATATCTTAAGGGCACAACTAATCTAGGCCTTTGGTACCCTAGGAATAGAGATTTTCTACTAACAGGTTATTCAGATGCAGATTTTGCAGGCTGTAGAGAGGATAGAAAGAGTAATACAGGTACTTGTCAATTCTTGGGAGGAAGACTGATATCATGGAGTAGTAAGAAGCAGACTAGTGTGGCAATATCCACAGCTGAGTCAGAATATGTTGCTGCTGGAAGCTGCTGTGCACAGCTATTGTGGATACAACATCAATTGGAGGATTATGGTATTCAATTAAGTAGAACACCTTTATTGTGTGATTCTAAAAGTGCTATTTCTATTGCTAACAATCCTGTTTCTCATAGTAAAACTAAGCATATAGAAATCAAATATCATTTTCTTAGAGAGCATTTAGAAAGAGAAGACATCTCATTGGAATTTGTTAAAACAGATTATCAAATAGCAGATGTATTTACAAAGCCATTGGATGAAACAAAATTCAATAAATTTAAAATTGAATTAGAAATGCTGACCATTGACTAGTATATCAATAAACTTTCAAGTGGTATCAACAAACAAATATTGGCTAAGTAAAATGGTGTCGACACTTATAGTGATAAAGTGTCGGCTCAGTGAAGTCTGGTTGACAAGTTAGAGAAATTGTGTCAACACAGAGAATATGTGTCGACACTTAAGGGTCAAATAGTCGACTCATCCAGAAATATAGTGTCGACTTCACCAGACCATTGGTGTCGACACTTACAGATTTTGTGTCGACACTTGAACAAAGAGTCGACACAGAATTTCTGATGCTCTACTATGTATCTCAGGTGTCGACATATCCTCAATTGGTGTCGACACATAGTAGACAGAATTGTTTGTCGAGACAATAGAAGTTTGTGTCGACACATTCCATCTGTGTCGACACATTTAGATTGTTTTTGCCCGACTTTTTATCTTCTTTCTTTAGAGGGTATAAATAGGTCAAGAACGTATTCTGTCGACACGCTCACAAGGTGTTTGAGACTAAAACCCTGTGTCGACATTCTCTCTCCTTCTCTCAAGCCTTCTCGACTGATTCAATGGCACCTAAGGTTGAAGAAAACGTGAATGAAGGATATGAGCTGGTTAGGGCTGCGTTCGACACCGCCGCACCAGAATTCAAACAAGTGATTTCCCTTATTGCTGAAAATGGATTGGAATTTCTGGTTTCTGAACCAACGAAGATCTAGAAGAAGGAGGTACTTGAATTTTACACTTCTGCATCAGTGGATTCTTCTGGACTCAAGATCAAATCCACAGCTCATGGCACCAAGGTCAAACTTACTCTACAGAGTTTAAGACAAATTCTTCAATTGCCAAGCATTGAGAATGAAGAAGAGGTTCCAGCCTCTAAGACAAGAGAGGCTCTCCAATGGTGTGGATTAGATCCAACCATAAAGATTGGAGCAGCCATCAATAGAAAAGGAATGAATCACCAGGGCAAATTTCTGTCTGAGATAGTTGGAAAGGTGATTTTGTGCAAACCTGGAGGACATGATAGGGTCTCAGCCTATATGTTCTGCCTTATGACAAGAATTGTTTTCAAAATTCCAACTGACTGGTCAGCAGTTGTATTTGATAAGATCAAGGAAGGACTTAAGAAGCCAAATCTGGCTAGGATTGTGAGTTTATACCTGACTGGAGTCATCCCAGAAGTTATGCAACAACTTCCTGGGACTAAGATCAATCACATGAGAAAGATGGACATGAGATTATTCTCATGGTGGGATAGAGTACTATCCAAAGAGATGCCTGAAGAGGTCAGGCAAGACATAACTGAGATGTCACCTGGACATGAGCAAAGTACTGAACAATACCAAGGAGATCAAGTGAGAGAACAGGGTGAAGATCAGTCTGGATCAACTCTAGTCCAGAATGAAAATTACCTGCACAGGAGCAGGGGGAGCAAGTTCATTCTCCAACTCAGAATATTACTGATCCAGCTCAGGTGCAGGGGGAGCAAGGTTATTCTCCTGTCCAGGACATTCCCCATACTGAACAGGTGCAGGGGGAGAAAATTTCTGAACAAGTCCAAGAGGTAGAAAGGGAAAACCTACCAGAAGATCTGAATATAGCTGACCTAGATGCCTCATCTTCTGCTCAGGCCCAAAAGGAATTCACTCTAGATGAGTTGTTTCCTAATGATGGAATTGCTACTGATGGAATTGTTGATGATAAAATTGCTGATGAAATTGAGGTAGAGCAAGAAATTGAGGTAGAACCAGAGGTTGAGAAAGAGCTAGTTGTTGAGAAGGAGCCAGTTATTGAGGGGGAGCCTGTGAATGTTGAGGCTGATCAACATGTCACTGAGACAGATAAACCTCCTTCAACTCCTGAAAGTGTTCAGATAGAAAGCTCATTAGATTATGAGAATGAAGAAGCCAGAATGGTTAAGAATAGGAAACTTATTGCCTTCAAGAGAAGGAGCAAAAGCTATAAGCAAGTACTATAGACCACAACTCACCAATCTCCATCTGAATTTAATTACAACAAGTTCATGGTAGATTTGCAGGTGAAGCTGGATGAACAAAGAGTAGATTTAGAGAAATATGTTGATGAGAATAATAAGTCACTTCAGTTTGACTTGGCTCAAGATATTAAATCTATAAGATTTGAGGTGAATATGAATAAAAAGGAAATGACAGATTGCTTCCATAAGGGAGGTAATGCTGTAGTATTTTTGGCTAAACAACAGCAGTCCATTCTTACTAGAGTAGAGGATATTGCTTTGAAGCAAGGTTATGTTTTGGAAAATCAGCTGAGGATGAATGATAATCTGGCTGAATATCACCATGAGATTCTCAATAAGGTAGTAGATACTGCTGCAGGACTGTCTGCTGTAAGAGCTAAAGAAATGGAAGTGTATGATCAGAAACTCAAGGAGGCTATCACTTCAGTTCAAACTGCTATCACAACCTCTCAGACAGAGATATCTACTAAACTTCAAAAGTTGAAACCATATTTTAAAGAGGGTGTGAATTATCTTGATGGCCAGATCAGATTTCAGAAGGATGATCTCAGAGACCATATTGAAAGAGAAGTCCTAAAGGGGGAGAGATTATTAGTTCATGCTGGCTCAGAACACACCAAATAGGTGACTAATAGTATTCGAGCCACATTGGGATATCCACCTTTATGTGATGATGCTATGGTGGCTGAGTCAGGAATTCAACAAGGTTTACTTGAAGGCAATCAACCTGAGGTTGCCCAAGACATTTATCCCCCTGCAGATTTTGATATGATTAATCAGCAAGTACAGGCTATGTATAGTCCTCCACAGGAGGTTACAAATGTTGTTATTGAGAAAGTTGATAAGCCTGATGCAAGTTTGAAAGAACAACAAGATGCTCTACTGTCCAATAAAAGATTTAGAGAGCAAGCTGAACTTATGCCTGACTTTGAGCAATGGAGTCCCACTTCAAGAAACATTATACTGACAGCATGGAAGGCTGTAAAGGATCAAGTCCAGGAAAGAGGAAAGTGGTATAATGAGATTGAATGACAAAAGTATGAAGCTAGGCAGGAGGCTATAGTTCAATACAGAAGAAAAGCCAAGATGGGGAGGCTACCACCAGATGCTCAGGAGCCAAGAAAATATTTTCCAAAGCCCTTTCACTACTATGAAAGGCAAAGGCTCAAGGAAGAAGCTCAGAAGAAAGTTGATCTGAAAGGCAAGAAGCCTGCTAAGATTGCTGAACCAGTTGCGAAGGCTCAAATTCAATCTGGCAAAGGAATTGTCATTAGAGAGCCTGATCAGTCTTAGCTTAAACTTACCAGTCCTTTCAATTGTTTTGTAATGTTTTGTTAAGTCATTCAATGTAAACATCTGTAACAAACATTTCCAAGTTATAAACAAAACATTATTCTGTAATCATTTATTAATGTTCATCTTTATTCTGTGATGAATTTGCTGTATGTTTTGTTTATTAAAGTATTCCTGTAATGTCATGCTTATATACATCATCATATTATATTTTTTTAAATGGTATATATCATTAGCTAAAAGGGTTATGACTTCTCCAAATATGGGGAGATTGTTGGGTACATTGGAAAATGTGTACCTGATTTGAAGAAGCCTAACTTAGCTTTATGATATACATCAAGGTGTATTTGATGTTATTTTGAGTTGACATGTGCAGATTAAGAAAGTACTAAAAGTACAGGAAATTATTCTAAGTCCATGTGTCGACACCAGAAAAAGCTATGTCGACACTTCAGAATAATTGTGTCGACACTTGAAGAACGCTGTGTCGACACAGGGAAAGATAATCGACCACATTTATGTCGACACTGGGAAGCAGTGTCGACTCACAGAAGTATAGTCGATCACAACTATGTCGACACTGGGAAGCAGTGTTGTCTCACAGAAGTATAGTCGATCGCAACTGTGTTGACACATTGAGGCAGAGTCGACACACAGAGGCAGAAGTCGACAATACTTGAGTCGACACCAGAAGACTGAGTCGACACATATTGGCAGAGTCGACAATTGCTGTGTCGACACCTGAAGGCAGAGTCGACACATAGTATGTTCTGAATCTTCAACAACTGTGTCGACACACAGGACATGTGTCGACACACTGCAATGTCTAGACCAAGTCATTTTCTGAAGAATGATGAAGTGCTTGAGTCGGCACAAATATTCAGTGTCGACTCATTCTCAAGATGAAGTTCTGAAGAAGCTGAGTCGACTTAAAGGCAAACCAGTCGACATCATCAAAGGCTGTGTCGACACCTAAGTTACTTGTGTCAACACATATAGACAGTTGGTCTCGACACTTTCTGACAGTCAGTCTCGACACTTTGCTGTCCAAGACAAAGGCACAGGATCTGTTTGAAGATTTGACAGCTGTGGGTTGCAACAGGTTAACTGAAGCTGTCGGACTTGTCAGAAGACAGTTAGCAACCGGATCAGTCGGTTATCATGAAGAAGGTCTATAAATAGACAGATTCAGAAGACGATATTAATGATTTTGTTTTTGAGAGCAACAAACATACAAACTGATTGAAGAATCAAATCAAGAAAGTGCAAGGCTCGGAAGAAGATCTTCATCAGAAGATCTAAGAAGACGATCTCAGGATCTGTCTAAGAAGAGTTCTATCAAGAATTCAGAAGTATCATCAAAGGTGTTGGATAGAGAGGGATCCAGCCACTTGAAGAAGAAGAAGGAAGCCATCACTGGTTTCTTAAGAAGCTGTTTGGGAAATCAACTCAGCTAAGTTCAGATTCAAGAAGCTTTGAAGAAAGCTCATATTCAGTTGATTTCATTCATCAGCTGATCAAGAACTGTCTTGTCATTTTCTCTCTCATCAAAGGCAAGATAATACAAACTCTTTTCTAATTTCTGTAGGGTCTATCAATATAGATCTGAGTTGTAAGCCTATGTTATAAAGGCTGAGTATAAGAGAGTTGATCTCTGAGTGGTAGGGCTGTTGCCTGAGTGTAGGAGAAAGTTTTTCTCTGAGTTGTAGTCCTTGGGTCAAGGCTGAGGTCGGGCTGTTGAGCCTGAGTTGTAGGAACCATTCTGGGTTCTGAGTTGTAGGAACCTTTACAGGTTCTGAGCTGTAGGATCTGCTGATCTGAGTTAAAGAGGAAGTTTGGCTGAATCTAGCACACTGCTAGATAGGTGAAGGGGGAAAGTGGATGTACCGAGACCTTGGGGAACCACTATAAAACTGTGTGCAATCTGTGTTGTATGAATTTCTTTGATTGCTGTGCTGTGTGATTCAATTCAGTTATTATATTCTGCCTAAAAGTGAAAACAAGCATTAAAACCTATTCACCCCCCCTCTAGGTGTTTAGGTAGTCTTGAAAGTAAAACTATCAAATGCGACACGTCGACCGGAACGGTACGACAATAATTCGTGCGACTAAACCTTTTGTATAAATTATACTTGTCAAATCAACGAGACGATCGAAACGTCACGACCACTACTACACGTCCGTAAACCAGTACGACGCTTCCGTAAACCGTTACGTTTCCGACGAGATCGCTCGCGAATATTAATTTATTCGTGAGGCGACACGCACAATTTTTCTGGACGGCGAAACCTACGGAAAATTGTGACTTTCTAACGAATAATTTTATGCAAAATTTTACGAGTTTGGAGCGAAATTAACGACAAAAGGAATTGACGAGGGAAACACCACTTGCCTCGGAATTTGGTCTCCAATCTACTCTCCAACGTAGATCCGCCCAAAAAAGGACACGAGGAGGCGAGATCTACGAAAAACGGACGAAATGAGGTTAGGGCCGAAAAAAAAATCCATGGCGAAAAGGTAGACGAAACGGAAGAAACTTACCGCATTCTCGAAGCTCTCGCCGAGAGCTTTCCAACGCCGCGCTCGGATCACAATTTCGTCCACCAGAACGGCGGTGGCGGCCGCCGGAAGATTAGCGAGCGGAAGGATTCCGCCTCGGTAATGGCGAAGGGAAGAAGAAAAAAAACGCAAGAGGCTGCTATCGGTGAGAGAGGAGGAAGGAGATGTGAAGCTTTTATTTTATATATATAATAGTATTAATAATAATAATATTAATAATAATAATAATTATTATTATTATATTAAGATACCAACATCCAAAATAAAGAAGCGGGCAGAATTTCAGAATCGGCGGGAGTGGGCTGCTGTCGACGGGAATGGTAAGATATACTTTTTTTTTGTTTTATATTATTTGAATTTTTTTTAAAAAATAACTATGTAGTGTAACGTTAATACGGAGGGCCTAACGCGTGCCGATTCGAACGAAATTCGCAGCGTAGGCGAATGACGATGCTACAAACACAACAGCGAAGTCGGAATCGAATTCCGACGCACCGTTCTCGAGATATTAATTTCTAAAGCTAACGGCGCACGTAAAAAAATACACGAAACTTCAAACACGCGCCGAGGCTCCAAATTTGCTCGGAACGCGACGAAATTTGACGAGCAAGTCTAAAATTAGCCAATCTAATTTCCTAACGTAAAATTTTTCACTTCCGGCGCAAATCCCAAAATTTGGCCGGTCAAACCTAACGGACTCAAAACGCGCTAACGGCGATGCGCCGTCAACTCGCGGAAACGTAATGCCCTTACGTCAAAATGACGTCACCGACATGATAAAATACATTATGAAAACCTGGGGCGTTACATAAGACCCCGGTGTTTAAAAAGAAAAAAAATGGGGTCTTACACTAGTAAATCTAGGGTTTCACCTTCTCACACCTCGATGTCTCGAGGAGATAGGTTGGGTCACTCGGGCAGTAAGCCCAGTGGTTTTGGTGATGGGCAGGTTAGCCCGACGAGCTTTGGCTCGATAATGGTTTATGATGGGCAGGATGGCCCGACGAGATTTGTCTTAGTTTTTTCTTATGACGGACGGGATGGTCCGGGGAGCTTTGGCTCGGTAGCTGATACATAAGGTTACATTTGCATAAGCTCAGTTGGTAATAGCTGCTGTTAGACGAAGCTGTTAAAGGGTTGTGGGTTTAAAACCTTGCACCAACAACCTACTGTGCGGATTTAAACGGCCGTATAGGGATGCCATTGGGGTGTGCGGGTTGCAGCCCTGTAGCGACGCTTGGTTAAAGGACCGGGTCATTACATAAAAGTGCACTTTTTATTGTAAAGACCCTGGATTTGGCCCATAGCCCCCCATGGCATCGCTACCGAACTGCAGCCCAAGTACCCCAACCCCTCTCCAGCCCACTGGCGGGTTGTTGGTGGCCACAGCCTCCCTTTGACGAGGCAAACTCGATAGTCAAGCCCGCACCACGGGGACTTCCCAGGAGGTCACCCATCCCAGTACTACTCTCGCCCAAACACGCTTAACTATGGAGTTCTTTCAACTCTCATCACCAATTGAGCTGAGGTAGACTCACTCAACGCCACAGCCAGGGCTTGCGGTTAAGTCTTTGACGCTGAGTGAGGGTACCTCACTCAACACCGTGGCTATTTTGGCATTTAGTGAGGTAGACTCACTCAACGTCGTAGTGGTTTTTAGGCTAAGTCTTTAGACTTGGGATGTGTCCTTCTTTAGGACTATTAGAGGAGTTTTTCCTTCCTAAGGGGGATGTTGGGGTGTTCGGCTAGTTTTTGCATGCCGACTCGTGGACTATGGCCGGAGGGGGTGTTTTCTGGACTCTGGAGGGGTGAAATGTGTGTGCTGAGCTGTGGACACCACGAAGTTTGGACAATGGGGCTGACATGTTTATGTGTGTGGACCCTAAGGCTGCCACCGGTTGTGTTCACCCTTGAGTATTTATTTTGGGGTCTGGTTGTTGGTGCTAGTACTGCCACCCACTCCAGCCCCTTATTATTTACACCCCGGTCATTTTCCCACAAAGTTAGGATTGTTAGCACTTTCTTTTCCTGCTTTTGGATATTCCTGCTAGTATACTGATAGTTACTGCTGCAGGTTGTTTCTTTCTTCCGTGCAGGTATCTTTTGTGCTCACACTTAGTGTGATTTACCTTTACTATCCTTTTGATAGTATTTTTTCATTTTACTGTCATACTTTTCACTTGTTGTTAGCTATTGCTTTTATTACCGGGTTGGTAAACCCTTTTTACTCGCACTTAAAACATATATTCTTCTTGCTTTGATATTGTGTTGAGGCATTCTTTCTTGAATGCCTCAGGTCCAGGTTGTAGCCAATAGAGCGGCTGATCCCTTTTAGTGGGTTTTGCTGATAGCCGCTAGGGTAGCTGAGCTTTAGATCTTCCACCTTATGAGGTAGTTATTCTTCTTTTTTGTATGGGCATGCACACTCACCGGTGGGTTTGTGTCGGGTTGTCGACGCCCACTAGTGGCTTACTTGTTTTGCTGGATATGAATTAAACTTCTGTTTTTGCCCTTTTGGGGTTGCTTACTTGCTTCTGGGAAGATTTTATGCTAGGTTGCATGTTAGGTATTTTAAAACCCTAAATTATTATATGTATCTCATGCATATCATATTTGTAAAACTAAAACACTATCTTCTTTAAGCGTAAAAAATATCTTTCATATATAAATACTATACTCACCTTAAGAGTCGTGCATACCATAAGTGGTCCCTTGAGGGCCCTTATACTCATTTAGGATGTCAAATAAACTAAATCAAAGTATTTTTCCGCTACAAGCAAATATATTTTCCTATCGTGGACTAGCGGATCCACTGTGCCGGGGGATACGACCTTTTAATAAACTAGTTTTCTACTATTTTAAAACTTGTGATTTTAAGTCTTAGTGCATTGTCTGAGCGTCAGCAGTTATCCCCTGCTCGACATGGCATCACAACGCGTGTTTTCCCGTACTCTGATACTTCTAAATCTCGGGGAAAATGCGGGTTGTGACACGATGCACCGATGCCAATACGTTGACTCGGCAAGTGTGGTTTAGCACTTGGCCAAATAAGGTCTGGTGCGCCAGGCGGCAAGAGTACGCAAGAGCTCCGCTTAGTGCACCAGCTTTGAGGCGTACGATAGTTCTGACTGGTAGTCCTATTACCAGTTTAGAGGTGGGCGAGGCCCAACCCACCGCTTCTGTTTGCCACTACGGAGGTATCCTGGGAGGTTTGGCTCCAGAAAGGGGGAACTAAAGGTTTGTGTACACAGAGTCGAGTGGGTGGGTTGCACTTGCATGTCCACGTCATGTCATAATTGTATTTCATAGCATAATCATTGCATATAACCCGACACCTAATGTATAAGTGGTATGGGATACTTTATACATTAGGCCCTACAAAACGACCGCTTGGTTTATAAGTTCGTGCGAGCGTGCTTATAAGTTAAGGATTTTATTCAGTATTACATATTTATGCTTGCTAGTAAAACCGACACCCTATCGTATAAATCAGTATGAGACTTTTTATACGATAGGAGCCCTGCAAGAGATCCCTTAGCTTATGTATTTTCACACAAGATGCTGTTACTTTCTTATTCAGTGTTCCATACCTTTATTACCATCTTATATACCTTAGAACTTCTAGATTAATTTCGCCGCCATCTGCTTAATTATTATTCTCCACTATCATGTCCTTCCCTTTCCTTCTCTCCGCTCGGTGCCTAGGAGCCATGTGAGAAGGGGCGGGAATGATAAAACTTAGTCTTTTAGACTAACAATTTTTGAACCACATCATTTTTTGGGACCATGGGGCCCAGCATGGAGGAGCAGCCCCGGAGGTCGGCACGCTTGGAGATCGGGCAGTCTAGTACCGGAGTTCAGACGGCAGGGACTGTGAGTCCTGATTGCTAGTAGTTATTTTAGTTTGCTTCCGTAATGAGAGATATGTAGTGAGGACTTTATGTACAGGGCATAAGCCCAAGATTCACTTATGCGTTATATCTGTGGACACTCCCTTTGTGGAGATTATTTATTTATATGTGATTTCTGTGGACTTGCTTTATTATAATGCTACAGTTGTGATCGATTTGGCCGGTAGGATCGGCATTTTGTAGTAATGACCTTCCCGTGTGCGAAGGTGTCACCGCAAAGCGGCAGTTCTGGGACTAAGACCCCGGTGTTTTATAAGAAAAAATTGGGGGTCTTACAGCAACCGTTAGTCATAAAGACTAAGTGTCTTTCACATTCGCTCCCCTGACGACTCCTCGGCACCGGGCGGAGAAATGGACAAAGGTACAATATATATAAAGTATGTAAGCATAAGTACAAGCAGGTGGTATAGACTGAATATCATCATGTATGTAAAGCAACTAAATGAGTTAGTAACATCTTATTATAGCAATTCTATCATCTATAGCAACATAAAAAATATAAAGCTACAATAAAAAGTAACTCAACTTATATGAATGCCCATACAAATATATAAGTTGAGGATTGTTCAGCAGTATGTAACTCATCGTATAGGAGTGCCCATAAAAATTTATATGATGAAGATCTTGTGTATGCAATGAAGTGTAATGACTTGTATGCAATGCAATGACTCACCCATGATCACGCGCATGCAATCGCTATGTCGACACAGACTTGTAGTTCCCACTATTCGAGCAGGTACCTAACCTCTCAGGTGTAATCCGTCGTGGCCAGACGGTGACAGTAGAGCGGGCATCTCCACTACTAGGCTGGCATCCACACTACCAAGCCTAGGCCTTGGTATGCCTCAACGCTAAGAACACAACAACGGAGCTCACACGCGTACTGCGACTCAGCGGGAGTCTCGGGTAGATGTGCACCGAGAACCAATCCCCAAACTAGCCTATGTTGTGACCCAAAAAGAGCCTCGGAAAAAGCACGAGGACCAAGCCCAACCATTCACTTGGCACGGAAGGAGCCCTGGGACGTGAACACCGAGGACCAAGCCCAACAGCCCAAAGTCTATCTGTCAACTCCATTCAATGTGACGATTGGAGAGCCTATAGACCTGCCACACTATCCATAGCCCGAGATTACGACATCGCGTGTCGACTCACACCTGCCACACTATCCTTAGCACAGAAGGAGCCTCGGATCAAACACGAGAACCAAGCCCAACCGTCCACTTGGCACAGAAGGAGCCTTGGGACATGAACACCGAGGACCAAGCCCAACCATCCATTATAACTCTTCTCAACATTGCCAACCAGTGCGATCAAACACCTGCACTCACACCCTTTCACAATCCTGTGCCCAAGGCACCTTATGGGTTTACCACAAACACAGGTGGCAAACCACCACATATAATGGACCATTTTAGACTTCCCTATATGACAAGCCTCATGACTATGCATCACTCTTTCGGCCAACATGATTACATCTAAACTATGGTCACATAACTTTAACATCACCGACCATATACACAAGTTCAAGGAAATCATGTTATTAATAGACAAATTACTATTCGTTCACTAACCCCCACCAAATTGTTTCGTTCAATTCCATTTCATTTCACCATTGTTTACGTGGGGACTATCCAACACTTTCATCACTCATTAAATTATCATGTCTAGACATATTATAATTCACCAAAACCTCAACGTCGATTTATTACAAGATCTCTACCGAGTCCAAACCAGATTCTACACCAACCCAGAAAATTCAAGAATCCGGTGAATGTGTGTAACCCCTCGATGGACATTTCTTTCCATGTGTTACAACTTTCATGTTCAGTCTACAACCCAGATCTGATTGTATCACACACGAAATTAGCTCCAAAGCCTGCTGCGTACAGAATACATTTTCGACATGCATAGCCTGTTATCCCTCTACTTCAATCAGACTTTCCCGTGGCTACGGACTTCGCCTGAAGACTTGTAACAACTCTTTGGAAAGGTATTTCAAAGGGCTACAACTTTTGTGTTTAGTTGAAAGTCCATATCTAGACATATCAAGTCTGAAAATGGCCAAGAAGATCGCTGCGTACAGAACATAGATTTCTGCACGCATATTAAGGCGGAATAAACGACATCGGTTCATCTTCCTCTTCTAGCAAACCTTCCTAAATCACATCAGAAATTCCCCCTCCCTTATTCACCCTCATGAGGCCATTTCTCTTCACGAAACCATCACCCTATCATCACATAGAAATAAGGAGAGGTTGAAGACATCACTATCCATAGAGCACAAGCCCTAGAATGGCCTCTTCCTAGGAAGATCATCATCTCACAAGTATAGACTCTTTTGAGTCGACTTGTCACCTAGGAATAACTACAGATCTAGCACCAAGGGAGAGGGGAGGAAGCTCAACTCATTTCCGGAGTTTCCACCATTTCCGGCCATAGATCTCGTCACCCTTCACGGCGGTATCTTCTTCTCCTTGGCGGCGGCGGCAGTTCTTCACGGAGTATAGTTGATTCCTGCAAGTCCTTCCCTCCTCCAGTAGTTTCTCAAGAAAATGGCTTGGAAGAGAATGAAAAATGGCTAGGGTTCCATTTCCCCCTTTTTATTCAGAAACGATACGGGTAGGAACACGCCCGTTTCCCAAACCGTGTCCTGCTCGGGTGAATCAACATTAACGGATAAAGTGTCGTTTAGACACCAACATGGGTAGGGACACGCCCGGGTCAACTACCCATGTCACACGACATGGACGTGTTCATTCCTGTGTTCTTACCCGTATCCTGCTCGAGAGACACGACCTGCTTCCTAGAGATATGCACACGGGTAGGGACGTCCTGCTCGGGACACATTTCGTTGATCTCCACTCGGCGCACACGGGTTGGTACACACCCGTATATCTACCCGTGTCCTACTTGGGACAGGCCTTGTTGAGTTCCACTCAACGCCTCTCGAGTTCTGCTCGATGCACACGGGTAGGGACACGCCCGTGTCTCTACCCGTGTCCAATTCTGGACAAATTTCTTTTTTCCACACGAGTTTAAGCCTAGTCGCCTGCACTCCCTGAGCCCAAGTCAGCTCTCTTCTCTCAAAAGCACGCATGAGGGGCCTAGCGCGAATCGGGACGTTACAAATCCTATAAACAAAATAAAAGATTTCATCCCCGAAATCAGGCTAAGGCTATATGGAGAGAAAAGCATAAAATTAAATAAAATATGCTTTTAAAGATTACCTTGATGAAATAGCTTCGGGTAGCGCTTTTGCATCAAGTCCACCGGCTCCTATGTATACTCCTCCTTCCCATGATTAGACCACAATACTTTTACCAAAGGAACCCTCTTGCGGCGCAAAATCCTTGTCTCGTTGTCTACTATCCGCACCGGTCCTAGTCGTACAGATCTATCGGTCGCTACTGCTCCATCAATGGTGGGAATATGTTGATCGGGCCAGAACAGTGCCTTCTAGAGAGACGACACATGGAATATGTCATGAAGATTCTCCAGCTCTGGTGGTAACTCAAACCGGTAGGCCAAAGAGCCAATCTTCTCCAATATAGTGTAAGGCCTAACATACCTTGGGCTAGGCTTCTTCATACCACGTACCCGTGACACTCCATGCATCGGCCGGATCTTCAGGAACACTTTGCCACCCACTTGAAATTCTACCACCCGGTGCTTTGCATTTTAGTATTTAGCCTGCCGACTTTGAGCCTCAAGCATGCGGTCCCGTATTAGCCTAACCAACGCATCAGTGTCATCGATGCATTCAATATCCAAAACCATCGGGTCTTCATCTTGTACCCATGACAAGGGGGTTCTACACCTTCTTCCGTAAAGGGCTTTATGGGGTGTTATCCCAATAGTCGTCTGGTGACTGTTATTATAGGAAAATTCAACCAGGGATAAGAGCCTTTCCCACGGCTCTCCTCTATCCAACACACACAACCTGAATTGATTCTCCAATGTTCTGATGGTCCTCTCAGATTGCCCATCCGTTTGAGGATGAAATGTTGAGGTAATACGTGAACCCAAATATGCCTGCACCGCCTTCCATTCTTCAGAGGTAAACCGACCATCCCGAACAGAAACTATTGTCTTTGGCACACCATGATACCGTACGAACTGCTCCACAAAGAGGCGTACCAAAACATCCACATGAGCTTCTTTCTTCATAGGAATAAACCAGGCTACCTTCGTCAGGCGGTCAACGATTACCCATACTGAATCATTCCCTGAGCGTGAGCGAGGAAAACCGTGGACGAAGTCCATGGAGACATCCTCGAACTTCCACTCGGGAATGGGCAATGACTGTAATAACCCACCGGGGCTCCTGCATTCTGCCTTCACCCTTTGATAGGCCTCGCAGTGCGTAACAAAATATCGGAATTCCCTCTTCATTCCCGGTCAACACTTGGCCTTCCGTAAGTCGGAGTACATTTTGGCAATCCCAGGATGCACGAAGTACTGTGTGCAATGTGCCTCTCTCAGAATGTCTTCCCGAATTTTACTGCCCTTGGGAATATAAAGCCAGCCGAGGAGATTGATGAGGCCGTCTTTTAGGGAGTACTCATCAGTTGTCCCATCTTCAATTGACTTGATTGTCGGGTCCAGAGCCGCATCCTATCCTTGCTTTGCCCGGATCCGGTCTCAAATATCACAAACTATACTCATCGCGGTTAAGTACTCCGTATAACCTTCTGATTGGTCTTTGTACACCATGGTTATCTCCATCTCTTCGAGCATTCGGGCTAACTCCATTCTCATCAATCGGGAATCTGAGTTTGATTCCGGTAACTTTCTGCTCAAAGCATCAGCTACGGAGTTTGCTTTTCCGGGGTTGTAGTTCAAAGTGAATTAATAATTGCACAAAAACTCTAACCAGCGCCGCTGTCTCAAATTAAATTCCTTCTGTGTATGCACGTACTTTAGATTCTTGTGGTCTGAAAAAATCTCGTAGTGGACACCGTATAGATAGTGTCTCCAAATCTTCAAGGCGAACACTACCGCTCCCAATTCTAGATCATGTACCGGGTAGTTGATTTCATGCTTCTTCAGCTGTCTTAAAGCATATGCAATCACATGCCCGTGCTGCATCAGTACCGCTCCCATTCCTTGATACGATGCGTCAGTATAAACTTGAAATCCTTTCTTCCCAGATGGAAGGGCTAGGATTAGTGCGTATGTAAGTCGGTACTTCAGTTCCTGAAATGCAGCTTCACACTGGGGTGTCCACTCATACGAAACACCTTTCTTTGTCAGCGTAGTCATAGGAAGGGCGATCTTTGAGATGCCTTTTACAAACTTGCGATAGTACCCAGCAAGTACAAGGAATCTTTGCACATCGGCCGCTGACTTCAAGGGTGACTACTCCTTCACGGCACGCACCTTGGCCGGATCCACTGCTAACCCAGCCCCACTGATCACCTGGCCCAAGAAGGCAACCCCTTGGAGACAAAATTCGCACTTGCTGAACTTGGCAAACAAGATGTTCTCTTTTAGCTTCTTCAGTACCAAGGTTAGATGTTCGACATGCTCTTCCCTCGTCTTAGAGTAGACCAAAATGTCATCGATTAAGACGATGACGAAGACATCTAGATAAGGCTCGAACACTTTGTTCATAAGACTCATGAAAGTTGAAGGGGTATTTGTGAGCCCAAATGGCATCACAGTGAACTCGTACAAGCTCTACCTTTAGCTAAAGGCCATTTTCTGAATGTCCTGCTCCTCTATTCTCAACTGATAATACCCCAAACGAAAATTCAATTTAGAAAACCAATGCGCTCCTACCAATTGGTCGAACAACTCATCGAGCCGAGGTAGCGGATAGGTGTTCCGCACCGTCAGTCGGTTGAGCTCTCAATAGTCTATACATAATCGAAAGGTTCCATTCTTCTTCTTAACAAACAGAACAGGGACTCCCCAAGGTGTTGAGCTGGGGCGAACAAACCCTGATTCTACTAACTCTTGCAACTGCACTCTAAACTCTGTGAGTTCCTTCGGGGCCATCCGGTAAGGGGCCCTGGAGACGGGCTTGGCTCCTGGTACAAGATTAATTTGAAAATCCACCTCTCTATGCGGGGGTAAACCTGGTAATATCTCAGGAAATACCTCGGGAATATCTCGCACCACCCATACGTCCTTAATATCTATTTTCATCTCCTTCAGTTCGAAACATATCATGTAAACTTCATCCCCTCTCATGTGATCTTTTAAGGTCTGAATCAAAGATAATATTAAATGTGGTGCGGATTTTATACCTTGGAAGATTACATCGGCGTCCCCATGTCTCAAGTAGATTCGCTTCTCCGCACAGTCAATTCTTGTGTAGTGCTAATCCAGCCATGCCATGCCTAGAATGAGGTCGAACTCCGACATTCTCAAAATTGTGGTAGGGTTATCAAAGATCTTTCCCCCAATGAGTATCTCCAATTCGCACTTGGCGGTTGCGGTCATCTCAGAGCCGTCTAGAAGGCGTACGCTTTGAGCAATACCAGTGAAGGATTGCACTCCTTCCAGGTCTTTAATGAAGTCCACAGACACAAATGAGTGTGAGGCACCGGTATCGAATAACGTATAGGTTGGTTTCCCGCCGACCACCACGGTGCCTAAGTGCCAATAGCAATACTCAAAGCTAGATATCTAGTATTTCTAAAGCAAATTAAGATTAATAATAAAAATGTGATAACTAATTGTAACATACTTGCAATCACCTCCTGCTGTGTCATGTCCAATGCGTACACCTGATTCCGAGTGGGGCCAGAGTTTCCTCCTCGTGGTCCTCGTCCTCAACCACGCATGTGCCCCCACCCTCGAGGAGCTGCCGGAGGGAGAGCAAGAGGCGCATTTCCAAACAGTTGCTGGCAGTAGCGTCGAATGTGACCTGGTTGGTTGCATTCAAAGAACACTCGCCCCTGCTGCCCAACGGGTTGCTGAAATTATTTATGTTGTGGAGGTGGAGGCAATGCTGGCAGCTGTGGAACCGGGTAATCCACTCTATAATTCCAGTGGAAATGCCTGTCACCTCTCTGATGTCCTCTACCTCCTCCGAAGTCGTGTCTCCTTCTGTTGCTAGGGCCAACTTCCAACACACCCTCACCAGGTCTTTTACCACTTTCCAAGTAATCGGCTTCTAGCCTCTTTACCATGTCAATAATTTCCGCCAGGCTGGAGTCCGCTATAAACAAAAGGGCTTGACTCAGAGGGTCTTGCAAGCCTTTGTAGAATCTTTTTGCATATCCTCTGTCATCCAACTCATAGGAGTCAGCAAATCTAGCCAGATGTTGAAACTCCCACTGGTACTCCGTCACTGACTTGGATCCTTGCTTTAGCTGTAGGAATCTCTCTTCAAGTTCATCTGGAGCAGACAAGGGAATGAAGTTCTCCAAAAAGGCTCCAGAGAACTCGTTCTAGTTGATCTCCGTATACACTTGCCCTTGAAAGGTGGAGCCCATTAGGGACTTCCAACAACTCTTGGCGTGCTGTTCTAGGAGTGTCACTACTAGGGTCACAGCTATATTGCTTGGGCATCTAATTCATGCAAGCAGTTCTTTCATGGTGTCGAGCCATTCCTCCGTACGTACTGTCGACTCTGTCTCAAGGTAAGCAGGAGGGGAGAGAGCTCAGAAAGTGCTCACCCAATTGGAGCCTGGACCTTGTTGTTGTACGGGGGCTTATTGGGATCTGAAGGCATCCAGGATAGCTGTGAGCGTCTGCCCTAGCTCCGATTGTTGAAATTGTGTGGGTACGGACGGGGTGGGGGTTCCTCCCACTAGCTCAACGTGCACTGGGATCTACTTGTAGAATACAAGCCTAAGGTAAGGTTGGCTAATATTAAGGTCTAAGTTGGACATACTTAGTGTGAATTATATATGGGCACACCACTGCTTCCGCTAAGTCAGTTTGTCCCCAAATTGACTAATCGAACGGGGTTGCACCATTGTTGAATGACTTCTTCAGTTCAGGATCATAGCAAGCTGATACCATTTGTAAGACCCCCTCCCCTCCTAGAACACAAAACACGGCACGAGGTGAGTCTTATGCCCAAAACAGCCGCCTTGCGGTTGCACTAGCACTCGGGCTAGCATGTACTATAAGACGCCTATTCTGCCAGCCTTTACTAATATCAATCATGTCAACCCAACCAGAATAAAAATCAAAGGTCAAATCCACACAAAGTATATAATTGTCCAAAAGTATAACATATAAAGAAGCTACAACAAGCTTCTAGAATCAGAGTACGTAAAAAAATTGCCCAAAAGGGCTACAACAAAAATATCTCATACTCACATCAGCAACCGACGGTAGTGACGACACCGTCCCTTTTGGCCCCGTCATCCTGGCATGGCTGTCCTGCTGCATAATCTGCGGCTGCTCTACTTGCGGGGTTTTATACTAAAAAGGAAGACATAGAAACCGTTAGTCATAAAGATTAAGTGGCTTTCACATCCGCTCCCCCGACAACTCCTCGGCACCGGGCGGTGAAATGGACGAAGGTACAATATATATAAAGTATGTAAGCATAAGTACAAGCAGGTGGTATTGACTCAATATCATCATGTATTTAAAGTAGCTTAATGGGTGAGAAACATCTTATTCTAGCAAATCTATCATCTATAGCAGCATAAGAATATCTAAAGCTACAACAAAAAGTAACTCAACTTATATGAATGCTCTTACAAACATATAAGTTGAGGATCGTTTAGTAGTATGTATTCATCGTATAGGAGTGTTTATACAAACATATACGATGAGGATCTTGTGTATACAATGAAGTGTAATGACATGTATGCAATGGAATGACTCACCGATGATCACACACATGCAATCGTTATGTCGACACAGACTTGTAGTTCCCACGATTCGAGCAGGTAGCAAACCTCTCAGGCGTCATCCGTCATGGCTAGACAGTGATAGTAGAGCGGGCATCTCCACTACTCGGCTGGCATCTACACTACCAAGCCTAGGCCTTCGTACGGCTCAATGCTAAGAACACAACAACGAAGCTAACACACGTACTACGGCTCAGTGGGAGTCTCGGGTAGATGTGCACAGAGAACCAAGCCCCAAACCGGCCTAAGTTGTGACCCGGAAGGAGCCTCGAAAAAAGCACGAGGACCAAGCCCAACTGTTCACTTGGCACAGAAGGATCCCCGAGACGTGAACACTGAAGACCAAGCCCAACCGCCCAAAGTCTATCTGTCAAATACCATCGGTGTGACGATTGGCGAGCCCGTAGACCTGCCATACTATCCTTAGCCCGGGATTACGACACCGCATCTCGACTCACACCGCATGCAATACCACATCATCATGGCATGGAAGGAGCCTCAGATCAAACACGAGGACCAAGACCAACCGTACACTTGGCACAGAAGGAGCCTCGGGACATGAACATCGAGGACCAAGCCCAACCGTCCATTATAACTCTTCTCAACATTACCAACCAGTGCGATCAAACACCCACTCTCACACCCTTTCACAATCCTGTGCCCAAGGCACCTTACGGGTTTACCACAAACACAGGTGGCGAACTACCTCATACAATGGACCATCTTAAACTTCCCTATATGACATGCCTTATGACTATGCATCACTCTTTCGGACAACATGATTACATTTAAACTATGGTCACATAACTTTTAACATCATCGACCAAATACACAAATTCAAGACAATCTTGTTAATAATCGACGAATTACCATTTGTTCACTAACCCCCACCAAATCGTTTAGTTCAATTCCATTTAATTTCACCATTATTTACGTGGGGTCTATCCAACAATTTTATCACTCGTTGAATTATCACGGTTAGACATATTATAATTCTCCAAAATCTCAACATTAATTTGTTACAAGATCTCTACCGAGTCCAAACCTGATTCTACACCAACCTAGGAAATTCAGGTGCAGAACACCTTCTAGACAGAAACTTCGACTGGAGATTCCTGAGGCTACAGGAATCCGGTGAATGCGTGTAACCCCTCGATGGAAAGGTCTTTCCATGGGTTAAAACTTTCATGTTCATTCTATAACCCAAATCAAAATGTATCACACATGAAACTGGCTCCAAAGCCTGCTGCGTACAGAATATATTTTCTACACGCTTAGCCTGTCATCCCTCTACTTCGATCAGACTTTCCCATGGCTACGGACTTTTGCCTGAAGACTTGCAATCACTCGTTGGAAAGGTATTTTCAAGGGCTACGACTTTCGTGTTTAGTCGAAAGTCTAGATCTGGCCATATGATGTCTGAAAATGGCCAAGAAGATCGATGCGTGCAGAACATAGATTTCTGCACGAATCTTAAGGCGGAATGAACGGCATCGGTTCATCTTCCTCCTCTAGCCGACCTTCCCAAATCACATCAGAAATTCCTCCTCCATTATTCACCCACATGAGGTCATTTCTCTTCACGAAACCATCTCCCTATCATCACATAGAAAGTAGGAGAGGTTGAGGACATCACTATCCATTGAGCACAAGCCCTAGAATGGCCTCTTCCTAGGAAGATCATCATTTCACAAGTCTAGACTCTTTTGAGTCGATATCTCACCTAGTAATAACAACAGATCTAGCACCAAGGGAGAGGGGAGGAAGCTCACCTCATTTCCTGCATTTCCTCCATTTTTGGCCATGAAACTCGTCACCCTTCGCGATGGCATCTTCTTCTCCTTGTCGGTGGCGGCGATTCTTCAAGGGGTATAGTTGATTCTAGTAAGTCCTTCCCTCCTCCAGTAGTTTCTCCAGAGAATGGCTTGGAAGAGAATGAAAAATGGCTAGGGTTCCATTTCCCCCTTTTTAATGTGAATTGACACGGGTAGGGACACGCCCGTGTCCCTACCCGTATCCTGCTTGGGTGAATCGACATCGATGGTTAAAGGGTCGTTTGGACACCAACACGGGTACGGACACGCCCATGTCCACTACCTTTATCACACGACACTGCCGTGTTCATTCCCGTGTTCTTACCCGTGTCCTTCTCGGGAGACATAACCGACTTCCTGGAGATATGGACACCGGTAGGGACACGTCCGTGTCTCTACCTATGTCCTGCTCAGGACACATTTCATTGATCTCCACTCGAAGTACATGGGTAGGGACACACTCGTGTCTCTACCCTTGTCCTACTCGGGACAAGCCTTATCGAGTTCCACTCAACGCCTCTTGAGTTTTACTCGATACACACGGGTAGGGACATGCCCGTGTCTCTACCCGTGTCCAATTCTGTACTAATTTCTCTTTTCTACACGAGTGTAAGCCTAGTCGTCTGCACTCCCTGAGCCCAAGTCAGCTCTCTTGACTCAAAAGCGCGTACGAGGGGCCTAGCGCGAATCAGGACGTTACACGAATGGTGTAGTAGAGGCTGGCCCCAGATATAGAAGGAGGCGGGACAACTAGGGAAGAGGAAACAATAGAGGTGGAGGTCGCTTCTGTCAAAACTTCAGTATGGAGCATCTGACACCGTAGCCAGCACTACCTCCACCACAACCACAATACATATAGCCTTGGGAGTAACACGAGCGAGTCTGCTTCCAGTGCAACCAACCGGGCCACATTTGGCACTATTGCCCACAGCTAGGTGGGAATGTTCTCCTTGCCCTTCCTCCGGCAGCTCCACGAGGTCGAGGACACATGTGTGGACGAGGTCAAGCACCATGAGGAAGAAACCCCGGGCCTGCTCAAGATCAGGTATTTGTGCTGGACATGGTGCAAGAGAGGAATCCTCAGGAGGTGATTGCAGGTACTTCGTAATTTGTTTAATGTGTTATGAGCATTTCCTTTTCATTGCCTAGGATATGATTGGAGTCAAGCTTTGAGTCATTATAATTGATACCTAGGCACCGTGATGGTTGGTGGAAAACGGGCCTATACTCTATTCGATACTGGTTCCACACACTCGTTCATGTCGACAGACTTCATTAAAGACGTAGAAGGAGTGCAATACTTCACTGGTACTGCTCAGAGAGTACGTCTCCAAGATGGCTCTGAGATGACTCCAACCGCCAAGTGTGAATTGGAGATACTTCTTGGAGGAATGACCTTTGAAACTCCTACCATAATTTTGAGAATGCCAAAATTCGACCTCATTCTGGGCATGGCCTGGTTGGATTGGCATTATGCAAAAATTAATTGTGCGGAGAAGCGAATTTCCTTAAGACATGGGGACTCTAAAGTCATTTTTCAATGTATTAGATTTGCACCTCGTATGTTATTATCCTCAATTCAAGCCTTAAAAGCCCTCATGAAGGGGGATGAAGTCTACATGATTTTCTTCGAGTTGAAGGAGATGACAATATATATGAAAGATGTGAGAGTGGTGCGGTATTTCCCCGAGGTGTTTCCCGAGAAGTTGTCGGGATTACCCTCGCATCGAGAACTTGACTTCAAAACTAATCTAGTACTGATGTTTTTAGTTGTCTACCTAAATCACCTAGAGGGGGGTGAATGTAAGATCCGACTCCCCAATTCGGGAGCTCTCCCGGATCTTATGCCTAGAACCGCCGCCTTACGGTGACACTAACTCACAGGTTAGTCGACACCGCAAGACGCCGATTCTGTCGGCTAATACGATCACAAACCAATAGTCCAATATGAGAAACAGAAGCATATAATCAGAGTAAAGCGCAATAGTCCACAATCACAGAGCATACATATATATATGTAAAGAAATATTCATCAGTCCAGAAAAGATTACATAAATGAAAAGGGGCTTATGCCCAGTACATCATATATAAATGTCTCTCTCTCTCATCTAACAGCGGAAGATACTAACATCTCTAACTCATTCCACCTATGGCATCTCTGCAGTAGTAGTAAGTGGTAGTCGAACTGGCTCCTCAGGTCCTATCACCTCGTCCTGCTGGACGTGCTTGTACTCCATCTACTCGAGCCCCTAAAAATAGTTGGTCACCGACCGTTAGTCAAAATACTAAGTCATTTCCTCCGCACCTCTCACCGCAACTCCTTGGCACCGTGCGGAAGGACGAAGCAGATAACAACAAGGGGTGGAAAGTATAAGCAGATGAAAGTGGCCCTATAATAACAAGTATATGAGGAGTAATAATAATTCTACTATAGAAGTTCTATGTAAGAAGTACAAGTATAGAACAACAGTAAGTAAAGTATGGAGCAGCAGTAAGTAAAGTAAGAGCAGCACTAAGTAGTATGGTAAGTAAGTATAAAATTCTACTTCTAAACTACCATCACAGAAGTACCCTAACTTATATGAGTGCCCATACAAACATATAAGTTAGAGTTTCAAAATTTAACTTATCATATAAAGGAGCCCATACTAATTTATATGATAAGGATCCATGAAGCGTATGACCTAATATGAATGAATGCATGTGGGTTATTATGAATCATGAAAGTGCAACTCACACACAATGACTCTGTGATCACAGACCTTTAGTTCCCGCTTTTTGGAGCTAGCATCACTCTCTGGTACCACCGGTGTGGCTACGGTAGCAGTGGAGCGGGCGTCTCCACTCCTAGGCAGGTATGCACACTACCAAACCTAGACCTCCCATACGCCTCTGTACACGTCCTAGGTGCACTCTAGAGTCTTGCATACTAATTGATGACTACCCGTCAGTCTTGTTGGGTCGGGTGTGCGCTTTCGGGGATTGTCCTCCAAACCGCAGTACAAACAGCCTATTAGCCCCTCAAACTCACACACCCGCCTGAGTCACCGTACTTCCATCGGTGTGCCGATTGACACAGTACCGCATGACCCGCAGCTAATATATTTATGCACATGCAAGTATTACAACTCGAGCCTTCAGCTCGCGGGACCAACCTATCCAGAATCCCTCCAACCTTACACGGATGAGCATATAATACAAATTTCTCAAACCCTACACGAGCGAGAATATTACAATGAATCCCTCCAACCCAGTACGGGCGAGCATAATGATACGATGCCTAACCTATTAGGCTACTCTTGTCTACGGATTATTATACTTAGTGACTTAAGATTAATCCCAGGACTACCTAGGGTATACCCAGTGAAGGGATCTCGGGGGCACTAGGAACTACGATGGGCTGTAGCACAAAGCTCCCTTTCTCAAGGATATTTACTTTAGTTGATGTCTACCAAGGATATTTACTTTAGTTGATGTCTACTCTTAGGCGATCCTAATGATTTAAGATGTTATTTGAGGGGCGACGGTCTTCTGCCGGCCTCCACCTAGTTGCTATCCAACAGCTTGCACTTTTACTCTCATCACTAGGACATAACTGCAAACCAGGGTTATATTCCAAATACAACTTAACCTGACCGATGATCTATTCCCCCGGTGGTCCTTACTGTATATCCTACTTGTACTATACGCAACCCATGACCTAATACCATCCCGGAGTACGACTTCCAATTTCCTTGGGTCAAATGCCCCTCTTTATGTATCCTAGGATGGTATGAACTAATATGATGACTACATGAAGTTTCATAAATTTTCCATGTCGATTAGGTCACCAAATTAAATCTTTTAATTAATTTTCTAAGCCACTTACTACATGAAGTACCTTAACTAAAAGTCCCATTGACCTAAGAAAATTTCCTGAGTTGTAATTTGATAAAACATTACTGTCTGCCAATGGTCATAATTTTTCCTTCATAATTCTGTTTATCTCTTAATTTATAAAAATTTCGCAATTTAGGCAATTTCCAAAGGAAGTATAAGGATTTCATGATTAAAAATTCTAAGAAAATTACAGAACATAATTATTGATAAATTAATGCTAAAGACAGAGTTTCATGAACTTATATGGATCAAGGGTTACAAAACCTCATTTTTAATTATATTACCAAAATGTCACTATGAAGTTTTAAAATTACTGAGTCATCCAAAAATGCTTAGAAAATTATACAAGGTTAATCATACATAGATACATCACCAAAATATTTTCCAAATTTTTCTAATGAATATTTTCATCAATTTCCTAATTATGTCCAATAAGGGCAAAATGTAATTCCTATATAACACCTATCAAAGTTCATCAGACAGTTCCCTAAAAATTTTCAAGATTTGTTTATGACATTATAATGACCTTGACAATGTTTGAAAATTTTCTCTCAATAGTAAATCTATTTTCAAAATTATTTTCCAAAGTTAAATTATTTCAAAAATTCCAAATAATGGGTTTTTTTCTTCCAAAAAATCCCATTATTGTAGTGAGGGGCATAATTAACCCTAATGAGCCTCTAAAATCAATATCATGATTTTTGGATGTATAATTTAGGTTTAATACACATTATTTAAAATTTGGCTAATTGCACCCCAAGACTATATATAACCAACACATGCAAGTGAGTTTACTCAACATGCATTAGTCCAAATGTGCTGAAATTTTTACCACGCGCATACCTAGTCCCCAAGGACATGCCACCAAAATTTGGGGCCATTTGGAGCCATAACACTCCAAAGATTTCATTTATTTAGTTTTGTGTATTTTGTAAAAACTTTAGGAAAGGTTTTCCCAAAAATTCCCAATTTTTGGCAGGGGCTAGATATGCCCTGATTAAGCTCATGCCCAAAATTTTGGGTCATGTGGACCTTTTTCTTAACCTGGGCATTAATTTCGGTTTCTGCCCTAGCCTAGGACCAGTCTTAGAACAAAAGCCCTACAGACCAGTAGACTGCACCAAATTACATGATTATGGCGGGAAATAAAAGATAAGAGGAAGGGCTACAAATTGTATCTTAATCACAATTTCTGATAATGCCTCTAAGGGGCCTAAAATTGACAAGCAAATCTACTGTAAAAGTGTGACAACATTTAAATAATTCATCATATAACATTTATTAATTAATTCAATCAAAAGGAACGGCATCGGGTCATCGTCCCCGATCAGCCAATGGCCCAAATTGATTTGGGATGGGCCAACTTATCTGCCATTTTCCGGCCAGCTGAGCCACCGCCACTGCCAGCGCTTATTGCCACCACCTTCACTGAGGTGGGGGCTAGCATTTCCCGACGGTAAGGCCACCGAAATTGGCTCCTCCGGCGATCCCGAGAAAGAAGAAAAGCTCGGTATTTTCCCACATTCCTCTCATGGTATCGGGCTCAATTGAGCCCGATGTCTCCCCTAAATGATTTAGATAGCTAGTACGGGAAGAGAGGCGGCAAAATGGACCCGAAGGGCGGCCTGGCGGCGAGGTTGGTGGCGGTTGGCCATGGTTGAGCTGCTCCGGCAATCTCCTGCCCAAAACGTTGATTCTCCACCGAATTCCATGCTCCAGGAGTTATTCTACACTCGTTTCCACTCATTGAAGCTAATGGAGGGGTCAATTTGGGCTGAGGGTGGCTTTATAGAGAGATGACATCAAGGGGGGCTCGGGTAATGCTTTGGTGCTGTCACCAATGGTGCCAAGTGGCCACCATGTTGCCAAAAATCTCTGGAATTCTTCTGGGTGGCCGTCCAGTAGCTTTGGGCAGAAAGAACAAAGGCCACATGGCCACCATTCCTCTCTTTCCTCTTCTTTCTCCTCTTCTCTCTCCTTTTTTCCCATTTTGCCCTCATGCATGCACCCTCTCTCTTGAACCAGAGGGGTAGGGGTGGTCATTGACTACTTAGCCTTACCATGGGCCATAATTGGTGGGCTTAGTCAAAGGGGAGTGGGATTAGCCCTCATTTTCTCCTTCAGGTCAAATAGGTTGACTTGTTGACCTTGGAGTTGACTTTGTCAAGCATGTTGAGTGGGCTGACCCCACTTTGTGGTCATGGGTCTATTGGAACCACCCAACTTGGATTGGGTCAATATGGTGCCCTACTTAGGCTTATTGGGCCTATAGGTATAAGTTTGACCAACCAAAGGCTAAAGTTGACTTTGGTCAACTAGGGTCAAAGGGTTGACCTAATGACATGCCCTAGGGTCCACTTAGATTATTTTAGGGT
Source organism: Platanthera zijinensis (assembly GCA_039513925.1). Taxonomy (NCBI): domain Eukaryota; kingdom Viridiplantae; phylum Streptophyta; class Magnoliopsida; order Asparagales; family Orchidaceae; genus Platanthera; species Platanthera zijinensis. The sequence continues at coordinate 126,138,566 of CM077081.1, forward strand.
TAGGGCAATGTGGTGGGGTCATGGTGTGGCTAGGGTTCCTATTTAGGCTAGTTTGACCAAGTTTGACTTTGGGCCCTTTAGTGGGCCCCACATGGCTACAACCCACTCTCTAGGGTCAAAACTATCTAGAATCCCTATCACCCACCCCATGCCTAACCCAATCTAATTTAAGGGGTCAAAACACTCCTACGAAAATCAATCTTACACTACACTGGACTCAGCCACTTCACTATTATCTCGGATTGAAAACCAATCCTACAACTCGGAGTCAAAACACTCTTACAAAAATCTCAGAGAGCAAGGCTCCTATAACTGAGAGAAGAATCTCCTACAAGATTTAAGATGTTGTAAACAAAAATATACAAACAAAATTATCTCAAATTTGAATCTTCAGCCTTTCTTCTTTCATGAACTTTGAAGCTTTGTCAGAAATGGATTGATGAAGACAAGACAAAATCTCTTGATCTTAAAACTTAGGATCATCACGATCAAGAGATTGATCTATAGAAATTAAACACCTTGATCTATTGATCTCTTCTTGCATTGAATAACTTGAATCAGAGAAGAGCAGTGGCGAGAATGTCAATGAAGAGCGGCGACTATCCCGATTAAGAATGAATAGAATGATTCAGAATCCTTGATTTAGTGTGTTAGGGTTAGTCGAATTTGATAAGACCTTTTATAGGACTTGCCTAACGGTCATAATCATAAATAAATGCACACATGGACCAATAAGAATCGATATTAGATTTGAAAACATTTCCGTCTAGACTTAACGAAAATTTAGGAAAATTTACTGCATTTCTCGAGTGAGTAATATACTACTCGCGAACAAATATCTGTTTCTTGAGAAGAGGACGAATGGTTCTCGAGAACAAGTCCACGGGAAATGATTTCTAGCTTCTCGAGAAATATCTTCTATTACTCGAGAACTATATAATGACTTCCTGAGAACTAACTTCACTTCTCGAGAACAAACAGACTTCTCAAAACTTAACTTCTTCTTACTCGAGTACTGGTCTTCTGCTTTCTCGAGAGAAGGCTTGGACTTCTCGAGTAATGTCTTATGTTACTCGAGTACAAGACTTAGAAAAATTTCTGAAATAATTTTTGAGATAACTTGAGAGGGATGGTGAGTAGTACTCGAGTACTGCATGACTTTCTCGAGTACTAAACAAGTCATTCTCGAGAATAGCTTCTGTTACTCAAAAACTATACAGAGCATAACTCGAGAAATCATTTCAGCACTACTCGAGTACAGGATGTACTTCTCGAGTAATGGACTTAGAAAATTCTGACTTTTTTAAATAAATTTTTCTTCAAGGTATACAACACTATATATTCTTTCTCCAATTACTTTAGTACTTGAAAAAGAAGTGTGACCCAATAGACAGGCTACACATGAGTCAACATCATGGATCACACAATGAGGGATTACATTGTATGGTCCTTTGTTTGGTGACTCATTGTAGACTTACATTAGTCTACACTTGGAAACTATAACCTGCAAGCACTCAACTTGAAAAGAGCATCAAATAGAAACTTAATTCATCTTAGTTAAAGGGTGACTTCATACAAATCTCGGTTATTGTGGATACAGTATCCAACAATCTCCCCCTATTTTTATAAGTCAGAACACTCTACACTAAGGTGAATTACATCAAGATAAACAAATAAAATGACTAGTAAACAAATTAATAAAGAGAAATGCTATGCAATGAAAAATCAGATCATCAGAATGCAAATATTTATATTTAAAGATAAAGTCCAAGTAAAAAATCCAATTTCACAAAATCTTATAAGGAGACTTCTGATCTTCTTCTATCACTGCTTTCTTTGTTGTTATTGCTGCTTCTCCTTTTTCTTTTGTTGCCTCTTCTGATAACTGAAAGGTTTAAGATAATATTTGGCAGGCTTAGGAGGAGCTTTAGGATTGTTCTTTCCATACTCTCTGTCATATATCCTTCTCTTAATTAAAGATTTTTCATATAAATCCCATTTATATGAGCTGTAATGATCATTCTTGTTCTCGTTATAATCAATCACAAGTTTGACAGTATCAAGAGTTAAAGATTTGGAAGTTGGGCTCCATATTTCAGCAATCTCTTGGGCTTTCCTTCTTTCTGCTTCAGGATTAGGAGTGGTCCTGCTAGCAAAGGCACCATCACCATACTTTATTCTTTTAGGGATTTACACATCAGAAGGTGCTTGAGAAAGCACATCAGTCAGTTCAGATTCCCATACTTGAGCATAGCTTTCTGGAGGAGGATCATCAGAACCTTCAGGTCTTAGAGAGAATGATGGTTGCTGGACAGGAGGATGATGAGCAGTTGGATTAAGATGATGTGGAATAACATTTGGATCAACTTGGAATTCAGAGAAAATTTGGTTGTGCATCAAAACAGCTGCATCATAAGTGTGGAATTTGACACCATCAATTTGATTATGAACATCAACATGTATTTCTTTCAGCTTTCCTTCCCAAAGATTTTTGATGATACCATCAGATTTCTCAAGATATTCTTTTACTAAGTCCTCCCCCTTTCTAACTTCTATGGATAGGGTGGATATAACATCCTCTTTGAATGTACCAACTTTTGTGCATGTCTTGAAATTATGTTCTTGAGCTTTCTTTTCTAGTTGGATATGATTATTTGCTAGAGTTACTGATTAATCCATCACTTGACAATTGTTGGTAATGGTGTGGTCTAGAGCTTTTCCACCTATTAGAAACAGGTGTTTAAGTTCATAAGTATTGTGTTGGATTTCAGCAAATCCTCTGCTCATCTCTTTTTCAAGAGCAGTGACTTTTTGAGTTACAACTTTCAGAGAGTCTTCAAATTAAGTTCTTTGCTGTGCTAGCATTAACTCAATTTTACCTAGAATTGTATCTGCAGAATATGCTTCAGCTTGAGGGTGTGAAGGAGGAAGAGTTACTAATGGAGCTGACCAGGGAGGTATTTCTTCTATGTTAACTGAGCTCTGGGCTCTGGTGGTATGAATCAGGACATCTCCTTCCTCACTAGTAATAGTAGGAAGGGAGAAGTTCAGGCTTTTGAGAGGAGCATTAATTGGTTCAGGAGTTGCTTCTTCATCAGAAATCAAAACTAATTCTTCTTTATGTACATCTGCAGCAGGAGACTGAGGGTGAGGGGATTCTTATTCAGAATGATAATCTGATGGAGATGGTTCTAGAGGAGGAGATTTCTCTACAAGTAGAGGGGAAAGAGGTTCTTTGGAAGTGAGTTCATCAATCATTCTATTGATATCAACTTCTGTAGTTAGAACTTGTTCTTGCACTTGTGCATCAGAAAGAATGTCTTCAGCAGACAAATCAACATCAAGTATACCTGAGTCATCTGGTTGGGTAGGAGTGTTCTTACCAGCAGAATCTGAAGGAGCATCTGGAGGAAGAGAAGAATGGCTTGCCTCTGGGACTATAGGACCTGGGTTGTAAAGGGGAAGATGGGGTCCTGTCCTCATCCTCATGGAAATCATGGGCTTTTGCAGCTTGAGCAGGGTTTTGAAGCTTGAGCTCCCATCTTTGAATGGAGGAAATTGAAACTTTCTTCATATGATGTAGAGTAGTACCTTTAGAAAGATCAAATACTTCTGGCCTAAGTTCATGAAGGATAAGAGAGACAATCCTACGAAAATTTGGTGCCTTAATGCTTTCCTTGATTTTATCAAAAATCATCATCCCCCACTGAAACTTCTTTCTGCAAATAACTACTGTCATCATATCAAAGAAATCATTTTTAATGAAACTAATTGAACTTGTTCTGCACATAAGAACTTTTCCAAGTATATCCACAAGTAATTTGCTCTCTGGATTGAGTTCAGGGCGGCGATTGGTGCTCACATCAACAGATACGCCACAAAATTTGCAGGCTCGATTATGATCTTCCTTAGTTAGGTCATCTCCTTCATCAATGACTGGTAGCCGAAGGAGCTTAGAGATAATAAGAGTAGATAGCTTAACCTTGATTCCACGAACTTTGAATTTCAGAATCCTTCCATTTTTCTTAACTCTAGCATTCTGGGAAAATTCTTCAACCTCTGGAATTAAAACTTTGCACGGGTGTTCCAAAACGAATGAGAGTCTGGCGGCTTCCAATAACAGAAGAAGGTTATGGAAATCATCTGACAGGTCGGCGATTCCATTAGAAACGAGATCACTGCCAATTCCAATCTTCGACAGAGGGGCCATTGTGTAAGATCCAACTCCCCCTTCCGAGGAGTTAACCCGAATTTTATGCTCAGAACCGCCGCCTTACGGTGACACTAACACACGGGTTAGTCGACACCGCAAGTCGCCGATTCTGCCGGCTAGCACGATCATAAACCTGTTCGGCCAATATGAGAAACAGAAGCAAACAAGAGTAAAACAACATAGTCCACAACCACAGTACTAATCATATACATATCAAATGAAAAGTACAACAATATGTAGTCCAACAATGAGTAGAATAATAAAAGAGAGTAATAAGGGCTTATGCCCAGTACATCAAATCAAATCTCTCACTCTCTCAAATCAAAAGCAGAAGCTATCTATATCATCATCTGGACTCGTCCTACCTGAGCACGCGTAGTAGTAGTAGCCGGTGGTAACGGTATCTGCTCCTCAAGTCCTGCCATCTCGTCGTGCCGGTGCTCCATCTCCTCGAGCTCCTAAAATGATATGGTCACCGACCATTTGTCAAAAAGACTAAGTCATTTACTCCGCACCTCGCCCCGCAACTCCTAGGAACTGAGCGGGCGGACGAAGTGGAGGACAGCAAGGGGTAATAAAAAGGGAAGCAGGTGACAGAAGCTAACTAGCAAGTGTATAATATAATTCTACATCTATTAGTTCTAAGCACAAGGTATAAAGAAGTAAAGTGCAGTACAGTAAGTAAAAGAACTGAAAGTAAAGCAGAAGGTAAGGCTACACTACCACTATACTATTATCACAGAGCGTACCTTAACTTATAAAAATGCCCATACAAATTTATAAGTTGAGGTTTCCAGGAATCGTAACTTAAGATATAAAAGAGCGCATACTAATTTATATGATAAGGATCTATGAAGCGTATAAATGATTATGCTATGGTAATGCAACATGCAAGTGCAACACATGCACGCGAATATGAGATCCCAGACCTTTAGTTCCCAAATTTAGAGAGCTAGCATCACTCTTAGGTACCAACGTTGTGGCTACGACAGCAACGGATCGGGCTTCTCCGCTTTCTAGGCGGGTATTCACACTACCAGGCCTAGACCTCTATTGTACGCCTCTGTACACGTCCTAAGTGCACTCTAGAGACTCCGCGTACTAATTGCTAGCTGTCTGCTAGACTTTTAGGTCAGGTATACGTCTTCGGGGATTGTCTGCCTGACCGCAGTAATAAACAACATACTGGCCCTTCCACCCGTACACCTCACCCGGGTCACCGTACTGCCATCGGTGAGACGACTGGCCCAATACCGCATGACCCACCACTAATTTATGCACATGCAAGTATTTCTTCTCAAGCCTCCAGCTCGCAGGACCAACCTTTCCTGAATCCCTCTAACCCATCACGGGTGAGAACACATATCAAGTTCAGTTCCCTCCAACCCATCACAGGTGAGAATATGCCATATCTCCCTCCAACTCTGCACGGGTGAGCAAGTAGTCAACAGACTCCATATCCCTCCAACCCATCACGGGTGAGCATGTGTACCATTTCACTTAGCCTAGTATAGTACTCTTGTCTACCGATTATTAAACACAGTAGTTTAGGGTTAATCCCAGGACTTCCGAAGGTATGCCCAATAGAAGGGGTCTCGAAGGCACTAGGAACCAAGATGGAATTAAAATCAAAAGTTCCCTTTGGCAAGGATAATTACTTTTAGTTAATTTCTACCCATGATCCACACTCAACTCTCCATATTACTCTTGGGCGATTCTAATGACTTAAGTTGTTATCGGAGAGGGCGACGATCTTCCGCCGACCTCCACTCCAATTTTTACCCAATGAATTGCACTTACTCTCGTCACTAAGACAACACTACCCACCAGGGTTATACTTTCAGTTGTAATCTCCTGCTTAATTGTCGATCTATCCCCCCGGTGGGCCTTATGGTATAATCTTACTTTTACTATGCGCAGCCCATGACCTAGTACCACCCCGAAGTCGAACATCCAAATCCTTGGGCCACCAACCCTTAATTATTTATTCTAGGGTGGTATAGACTAATGAAATGAGCATGTTGATCTTCATAACTTTCCTAGGTCACTAAGGCTTCTAATTAAATCATTTAATTTAATTCTCTAGGTCACTTTACACATGAAGTAGTACAATTTATAATCCACTAACCTAAGGTATTTTTCCTGGGTTGTATATTGATAAACTATTTCTGTCTACAGAGTTTCATAATTTCCCTTTGATTATTTATATTTATTCCTTAATTAATACAAAATCCACATAATTACATTTTTCCAAATGAAGTATATGGAATACATAAGCCAAAATTCCAAGAAACTTACAGAGCATATATATCATTAATTTAAGACTAATGGCAGAGTTTCATTAACCTCTTTAGTGTAATGGCCTATCAAATTCCATTCTAATGTATTTACTAAAATGCCATTATGCTAATTTAAAAATTATCAGTACATCCACAAAATTTGAGATAAATACACAAGGCTAATCATACAATTATACAATGCTAGAAATAATTCCAAAATTGTCTGATATGTATTTCCATCAATTCATGAATAATTGCAATAAGGGTAAAATGGTAATTTCAATGCATTTTACTCCAAAGGTTCGCAAATAGAATGATAAAATTTTCATAAGTCAATTATAACCTTCATTTTATCTTGACAGAATTTGGGGATTTTTACTTGATCAAAACCTATTTTTCCAATTTATTTTCCAAAAAGGCTATATTTTTAAAAATTCCAAATAATGGGATTTTTGATCTCAAAAATCCCAAAATTAATTTGAGGGGTGACCTTTACCCTAATGAATCTCTGGAATCAATTCCATGATTTTTTCATGCCTCAAATAGGCTGAATGTGCATTATTGCATTTATTGCTATTTGCACCCCAAGACCATATTTAGCCAACACATGCAAGTGGATTAACAAAACATGCATTGATCCAAATGTGCTGATATTTTTATCATGCACATATGATGTCCCTAAGGACCTTCCACCAAAATTTGGGGCCATTTGGGTGCTTATAATTCCAATTATTTCATTTATTTTGTTTTTGATATTATGACAAATACTATAGAAAAAGTTGTCCCAAAAATTCCCAATTTTTGGCAGGGGCTAGATATGCCCTAGACATGCACATGCCCAAAATTTTGGGCCATGTGGACATCTGGTTTGCCATGGGATTAGGTTTTAGTTTCTTCCCTAGCCTAGGACCAGTCCTAGAAATATAGCCCTACAGGTCAGACCACTAGACCAAAATTGAAGTTTATGATGGAAAATTAAAGATAACAGATAAGGCTACATTTTTCATTCAGGGGTCAAGTTATGGTGATGCCATAAGTACCCTAAATATCACATGCAAACTGACTGTAAATATGTGACAGAAATATACATTCATATCATTTACTATTATATCATATTATTATTATACAACACGAATCTTAAAGTCAATTGGATGGCATCCAGTCATCATCCCCAATGGATCAACGGCTGAGATTTAGTTTTCCTAGGCCTACTTTGCTGGCTGTTTCCGGCCAGCTGAGCCGCCACCACCGCCGGCGGATGTCGCCACCACCTTCACTAAGGTGGGGGCTTGCGTTTCCTAGCGGTGAGGCCACCGGAGTTGGCTCCTCCGGCGAACCCGAGCAAGAACTAAAACTCGGAAAAATCGTGTTTTCCTCTCATGGCATCGGGCTCAATTGAGCCCGATATCTCCCCTATTTGATCTAGACTGCTAGTACAGGTAGAGGGACAGAGAAACGAACCTGAGTTGGTGGCTGGCGGCGAGTTTGGCGGCGGTTTGCCATGGTAGAGCGTCTCCGGCGATCTCCGGGCCGAAAGCTTGTTTCTCCACCAATTTCCTTGCTCCAGCTATCGAATTCCAGTCGATTCCTCCTTCTTAAGCTAATGGTGGGGCTGGTTTGGACTTAGGTGGCTTATACATGGAGATAACTCAAGGGTGAGCTCGGACTCAACCTTGTATGCTCCGCCCATGGTGCCATGTGGCCAGCCTAGCTCCAAATCCTTCTGAAATCCTCTGGGCAGTCGGCCAGCAAGCCCTTGGGAAGAAAAAGCCAAGGCCAAGTGGCCTCCTTCCCATAAACCCACTTTCTCTCTCCTTCTTTTGGTGAATTCTCCAAAATGCCCCCTTGCGTGCACTCTCTCTCCACAATCAGATGGGTGGGGCTGGTCTTTGACTCTTTGGGCTGCTATGGGCCATATTTGGTGGACATGGCCCAAGGGAAATGGCTTAGCCATTATTTTTCCTCTTTAGGTGCATTTGTTGACTTTGTTGACTTTTTGGGTTGACTTGGTCAACATGGTGAGTTGGCTGACCCCACTTATTGGTCATAAGCCTAATGGAACCACCCAACTTGGGTTGGGTCAAGGGGGTGCCCTACTTAGGATAATTGGGCCTATGAGTATGGGTTTGACCATTTTAGGCCCAAGATTGACTTGGGTCAACAAGGGTCAAAGTGTTGCCCTAGTGACATGCCCTAGGGTCCACTTAGAATTTTTTGTGGTGGGGCCATGGTGTGGCTAGGGTCCCTATTTAGGCTAGTTTGACCTAGTTTGACTTGGTCCTATAATGGGCCTTACATGGCTACAACCCACTACCTAAGGTCAAACCTAGCTAATTTCCCTAACACCCACCCTATGCCTAGCCCAATCTAAGTTAAGGGGCCTAGAAGTAACATGGGATGTTACAAATCCTATAAACAAAAAAAAAATTTCGTCCCCGAAATTTAAGTTCGGGTCTACGGGATTCTACTTGCAAAATTATAAGAGACTTTAAAGAAAATAATTAAAATGTACCTGATGTAAATAACTCCGGGTGTTGCTCCAACATCAGATCCCTCGGTTCCCAGGTGTGTTCCTCCCGTCCATGGTTGGACCACAACACCTTCACGAGAGGGACCTTCTTCTTCCGCAACACTCGGACGGCCGTATCGTCAATCCGGATTGGCTCCAGTCTAACTTATCTGTATGGCGCTACTGGTCCGGCTGTGGTAATAATGTGTTGTTCCGGCCAAAGGAGAGATCTTCGCAAGGAAGAGACATGGAAGACGTCGTGTAAGGTACTCAACTCCGGTGGCAGCTGCAGTCGGTAAGCCAAGGGGCCGATCCGCTCAAGGATCAAGTATGGCCCCATGTATCGTGGACTGAGCTTCTTGTGCCTCCGCACCCGAGAGACACCATGTACTAGACGAATCTTCAGGAAAACCCTGTCTCCAACCTGGAACTCCACCTTCCGGTACCGAGCATCATAATACTTTGCCTGCCTGCTCTGGGCCTCTAGTATCCGATCCCTGATAAAACGAATCTGAGCCTCCGTATCTTCCACAAAATTTGAACCAAGAGCTCGAGTGTCCACGTCCTGAACCCAAGATAGCGGTGTCCGACACTTCCTCCCATACAGTGCCTCATATGGAGCCATCCTGATGCTAGCCTTGTGGCTGTTATTGTACGAGAACTTAAATAATGGTAGCAGTCTCTCCCAAGGCTTCCCCGTATCTAATATGCATAGTCTGAGCAGGTCCTCCATAGTCCTGTTTGTCCGCTCCGTCTGGCCGTCAGTCTGCGGATGGAAAGAAGTGCTAAAAGTGAGTCTGGAACCCAAGTAAGCATGCACTACCCTCCACTCTCTGGAAGTGAAGCGACCATCTCGGTCCGAGACAATAAACCTGGGGATGCCATGATATCTGATGAACTGCTCCACGAACACTCTCACCAAAACTGCAACTGGAGCATCCTTCCTGACCGTAATGAACCGCGCTACCTTGCTCAGTCTATCGACAATGACCCAGATAGAATCGTGCACAGAGTGGGAGTGAGGCAGTCTGTGTACAAAATCCATAGTAATGTCCTCGAACTTCCACTCCGGGACTAACAGTGGCTGTAATAAACCTCCCGGGCTCTTGCACTCCGCCTTCACGTGCTGGCAGTCTCGTAGTGTGTAACAAAATAAGTGATCTCCCTCTTCATACTAGGCCAGTACATGGTCCTCCATAAGTCTGCCCACATCTTGGTGATGTCGGGATGCACTGAGTATCTGGAGCAATGTGCCTCTCTGAGTATGTAACGTCCAAATTCGCGCTAGGCCCCTTGATTGCGTATTTGAGTCAAGGGGGCTGTGGTGAGCCCAATGGGGGTGTGGGTGAACAGGTGCGGACGTACGGGAAATGAGGAAAAACAAGGCAAATTGCATTTCTGGCTGACACGGGTATGGACACGGCCGTGTCCATACCCGTGTGCCTCATAAAATTAAGGTTCCAGTCAGAGAGGTACACGGGTATTGGGATACGGGCGTGTCCCTAGCCGTGTGCCGAGGACACGGGTCGAGACACGGCCGTGTCTCTACCCGTGTGCCGCAACCCTGACCCGACAGAAAGTTGTTCTGGGATGAACACGGCCCTAGATACGGCAGGCAACACGGCCGTGTCACCTGAACACGGGTAGGAACACGGCCGTGTGCCTACTCGTGTCTGCGATGTATAAAAAGGAAAAAGTTGGAAACCCTAGCATTCATTCCCCTTTCTTCTGCCCCGAAATTCCTGAGAGAGTTCTTGGCTGGAGGAGGAGGAAGAGCTTGCCGGAGCCATCCTTGGAGGAATCAAAACGCCGCCACCGTCAAGGGAAAAACAATGCCGCCGCGAAGGAGTGCGAGGCTCATGGCCGGCCATGGTGGTACCGCTGGACTTGAGGTGAGCTTCCTCCCCTCTCCCTTGGTGCTAGATCTATAGTTATTTTAGGAGAGACATCGACTCCATAGAGTCTTGATGGTGAGGAGGAGAGTTCTTAGGATAAGCCACGCCTAGGTTGTCTAGGCTTAGTTTCCCTCAACCTTCTCATCGTTCAAAGTGGAGATGAGAGGGGTTTTCGTTGAGGGTTTGGCTTTGAAAGGAGAAATAAGGTTGGGTGTGATTTCTGGAGAAGTTTATGCGAGGTCGTTGCAAGGAAGAAGATGAACGGATGCCGTTCATCTCGCCTTAAGATGCGTGCAGAAATCTGATTTCTGCACGCGGCGACCTTCGTGGCCAATTTCGGAGGTGTTCTGGCCAAATCTGGGTGAACGACTCAACACGAAAGTCGTAGCCCTTGAAATTACCTTTCCAACGAGGGGTTGCTCGTTTCCATGCGATACCTGTAGCCACGGGAAAGCTGGTTCGAGTCCGCTGCGTTCGGGAAAATTCCTGTACAGGAAACTGTTTCCTGTACGTATTCGAGTTGAATTTCTGGTATGTTGCGACCAGATCTGGGCGATCGACTCAACACGAAAGTCGTAGCCCTCGCAAATACCTTTCCAACGAGGGGTTGTGCATTGTGATCGGATTCCTGTACCTCCGGGAATCCCAGTTTTAGTATTGGACTATCCTATGTTAATGCACTTGTTAATTTATAATGTTAGCACTCTTGCAATGATTGTGATTTGCTCATGTGATATCTTGCTCCCATATATCTATAATGTCGTTGTTACTATAATTTAGTATGGTTACTCATTTGGTTGTGTAATAAGGGATAACCATGCAATGGTAGAGAAATGGATTGGATGGGAAGGCTAGATATTAGGAGTTGATATTGGTAAAGGATATATTTATACAAATTGGTGTTGAACATATCTAAGGTGCGTAGTGTTGAGGTGAATTCATTGAATAGGTGGGCGTGAACATGATGAACACTATTTGAAGAGTATTTTGTAACTGTAATCCGAGCCCAAGGGGTTTATTAACAACCGATGCTTAGAGTTGAAGTCTCCCTACGGGTAGCATCGAGTGAGTTGTTTTGGGGCATGTGATGTGCGACGATTCATCGTGTCGCGATGTTGAGATAATGATTGTGGCAGGTCTACGGGTTCGCCAGTCGTCACACCGATGGGAGCCAATGGGTAGACCTTGGGCGGTAGGGTTAGATACTTGGTGTCCATAACCCGAGATCTCCTCTGCGCCATGAGAACGGTTGGGCTTGCACCTCGTGCGTTTCCGAGGTTCCATCCGGTTCGAAATCAAAGGCTAGGTTGGGCTGTGTTCTTGGTGCACATCTACCCAAGACCCCTTCTGAGCCGTAGTATGCATGTGAGCTCCGCTGTTGTGTTCTTAGCGTTGAGGCGTACGGGGGCCTAGGATAGGTAGTGTGATACCACCTAGTAGTGGAGACGCCCGCTCCACTGTCGTCGTCTGGCCACGACGGACGACGCCTGAGAGGTTAGCTACCTGCTTGAAAAGTGGGAACTTCTAGTCTATGTCGACATAGCAACTTGCATGTGCGTGCGCATGATTCGGTCATAGCATAACATTCATATCATGTCATTCATTGCATACACAAGATCCTCATCGTATAAGTTTGTATGGACACTCTTATAAGATGAGTTACTATACTGTTAAGCCGATCCTTAACTTATAAGTTTGTATGGGCACTCTTATACGATGAGTTACTATACTGTTAAGCCGATCCTTAACTTATAAGTTTGTATGGGCACTCTTATAAGTTAGGTTACTATTCTGATTAATTATACCTGCTGTCATATATTATTGTTATTTGTAGAACTGCTAGTTGTGTAGCGTAGTTTATACTTCACCATATTTACAGTCACCTGCTTGTTTACTTGCTTATATATATATATATTGTACCTTTGTTCCTTTCTCCGCCCGGTGCCGAGGAGTCGCCGGGGGAGCGGATGTGAAGCCACTTAGTCTTATGACTAACGGTTGCTACGTCTTCCTTTTTAGGAGGAAACCCCACAGGTAGAGCAGCAACGGACTATGCAGCAGGACAGCCAGGCCCGGATGATAGGACCTGAGGTGGTGGTGCCATCGGCACCGTCAGTGACAGTCGTGAGTGTTTTCATGTAGTCGTTTGGCAAAACATTTCTAGACTCTTGTTCTTTTGTACAAGCCTGTTGTGCTTGTTATCTTCCGCACTTTTGGACTTTAACTTAGCTGTGAACTGAACTGCTTTTACTTTTACTTTTCTGTTATGGTTGGGTTGGCATAGTTTATGTGATATGGATTGTAGCCGGTGGAATAGGCGTCTTGTGGTAAAGGCTAACCCGTGTGTTGGTGCTATCGCAAGGCGGCTATTTCGGGCATAAGACTCCCCTCGTGCCGTGTGTTGTGTTCCGGGAGGGGGGTCTTACAAATGGTATCAGACTTAGCCGATCTTCACCTACAGCAGTCAGGTAGCAATGGGCCACTCCCGTTCGATTAGTCGGTTTGGGGACAAACCGACTTAGCGGAAGCAGTGGTGTGCCCATATGTAATTCACACTAAGTTGTCCAACTTCGACATTAGTTTTAGCCAACCTGACCCTAATCTGTACCTTGCGTATAGGTCCCAGCGCAGGTGGAGCCAGTTGGGGGCACTCCTACCCCTTCCGTCCCTTCACAATTCTAGCAGTCGGAACTGGGACAAACGTTGTCAGCCATATTGGATGCATTTAAAGCCCAGCAAGCTCCGGTGCAACAACAAGCGCCAGGCTCCAACTGGTTGAGCACCTTCCGTGCCCTGTCCCCTCCTGCCTATCTTGGGACAGAATCGCTGGTGTGCACCGAGGAATGGCTTGATACCGTGCAGGAATTGATGGCTGGCATAAGATGTCCGAACAGCATGGCGGTGACATTGGTAGTGACGCTGCTAGAGCTGCACGCCAAAAGGTGGTGGAAGTCCCTCATGGGCTCCACCTTCCAAGGGCGGTTGTACACGGACATCAGTTGGAACGAGTTCACCGAGGCTTTTCTGGATCACTTCATCCCTTCTTCTGCTCGGGATGGACTTGAAGAAAAATTTCTACAGCTGAAGCAGGGATCGAAATCGGTAACGGAGTACCAGAGGGAGTTCCAACACCTCGCTAGGTTTGCCGATTCCTATGATTTGGACGATAGAGGCTACACGAAGCGCTTCTACAAAGGATTAAGGGATCCCCTGAGGCAGGCCCTTTTGTTTATAGCCGATGGAAGCCTGGCAGAAATCATTGACATGGCAAAGAGACTGGAGGCGGACCACATGGGGTGTGGCAAGAGACCTGCGGAAGGAGTAATTGAAGTCGGCCCTAGTAATAGAAGGCGGAATGATCATGGCAGAGGAAGGGGAAACCACAGAGGCGGTCGGTGGGTCAACCGGAACTATCGGGTGGAGTACCCAATTCCGCAACCACTACCTTTACCACCACCACCGCAGCAGCAATATTATCAACAACCTGGGGGCCGACGTGAGGTGATATGTTTTGAGTGTAACCAACCGGGGCATGTCCGGCGAGTTTGCCCGCGACTGATCGGGGATGCTCCTATTGCTCCCCCTCCAGTAGCTCCACGGGGGCGAGGGCACATGCGTGGCCGAGGAAGAGGACCACCAGGGAGAAATCAAGGACATGCACGGGAGCATGTATTTGCATTGGATATGACTCAGGAGAGAAATCCGCAGGAAGTCATCACCGGTACGTGCAAAATTTATTAATACTATATGACTTGTTAGATTTATGATACAAACGTTACGCGCAATTTTGAACGGTGATTACCTTTTTGGAACCTAGGCACTGTCATGGTTAGCGGGAGGCCCGCCTATACGTTATTTGACACGGGTGCATCTCACTCGTTCATTTCGGTGGACTTCGTGAAGGACTTGGAGGGAGTGCAACACTTCACGGGCACTACTCAAAGGGTGCGCCTTCCGGACGGCTCTGAGATGACGTCGTCAGCAAGTTGCGACTTCGACACCCTTATTGGAGGAAAGTTCTTTGAAACTCCGGCAACAGTGTTAAGAATTCCGGAGTTCGATCTCATCCTGGGCATGAGGTGGTTGAACTGGCACCACGCCAGGATCAATTGTGCGGAGAAGCAAGTTATGTTGAGGCATGGAGACTCGGAAGTCATCTTCCAAGGTATTAAATTCGCACCCCGTAAATTATTGTCTTCAATCCAAGTTATGAAATCTCATATGGAAGGGGACGAGGTCTATGTAATTTGCTTCGAGTTGAAGAAATTGACATTAGAGGTCAAGGATGTGCGGGTGGTGCGAGAATTTCCCGAGGTATTTCCCGAGAAATTGCCGGGACTACCCCCGCATAGGGAAGTGGACTTCCAAATCAAGCTAATTCTGGGTGCCAAGCCCGTCTCGCGAGCTCCATACCGAATGGCTCCGATGGAACTTGCAGAGTTTAGAGTCCAGCTTCAGGAATTGGTGGAAGCAGGGTTCGTTCGCCCAAGCTCGTCGCCTTGGGGAGCGCCCGTTTTGTTCGTCAAAAAGAAGGATGGCACCTTGCGGTTATGTATTGATTATCGAGAGTTGAACCGGTTAACGGTGCGGAACACCTATCCCCTACCGCGCATTGATGAATTATTTGATCAATTGGTGGGATCGTATTGGTTCTCCAAGTTAGATCTGCGTTCGGGATATTATCAGCTGAGGATACAAGAAGATGACATTCAGAAGACGGCGTTCAGTTCGAGATATGGTTTGTATGAATTCACCGTGATGCCGTTTGGGCTCACAAACGCCCCTTCCGCCTTTATGAGCTTGATGAACAAGGTGTTCGGCCCTTATTTGGACATCTTTGTCATCGTGTTCATCGATGATATCCTAGTCTACTCAAAGACTGAAGCAGAACACGCCAAACATCTAACTTTAGTGCTGAGGAAACTAAAGGAGCACACTTTGTTTTGCCAAGTTTAGCAAATGTGAGTTTTGGCTTCGAGAGGTCGCGTTCTTGGGCCATGTGATTAGTGGGGCGGGGCTAGCTGTAGATCCGGCCAAGGTGCGGGCCGTGAAGGAGTGGTCGCCATTGAAGTCAGCGGCCGACATACAGAGCTTTCTTGCACTTGCCGGGTACTATCGCAAGTTCGTGAAAGGCTTCTCGAAGATCGCCCTTCCCCTTACTACGCTGACCAAGAAGGGTGTGCCGTTTGAATGGACACCCCAGTGCGAAGCTGCATTCCAAGAATTGAAGGACAGATTGATGACTGCACCCATCCTAGCTCTTCCATCTGGGAAGGAGGGCTTTCAAGTTTACACGGATGCGTCGTATCAAGGGATGGGAGCTGTGTTGATGCAGAATGAGCATGTGATCGCTTATGCTTCAAGACAGTTGAAGAAGCATGAAGCCAGCTACGCGGTGCATGATCTAGAGTTGGGAGCGGTGGTATTCGCCTTGAAGATGTGGAGGCATTATTTATACGGCGTCCACTGCGAGATCTACTCGGATCACAAAAACCTGAAGTACGTTCACACCCAAAAGGAGTTAAACTTGAGACAGCGGCGGTGGTTGGAGTTCTTGTGCGACTATGAATTCACCTTGAATTACCACCCCGGGAAGGTTAATTCCGTAGCTGATGCCTTGAGCCGAAAGGCACCGGGAACGAGCACGGAATCCCGCTTGATGAGGATGGAGTTAATCCGGACACTGCAAGAGATGGAAATAACTTTGGTCTTTAAGAATCAACCGGAAGAGTATACAGAATATTTGGCCGCGATGAGTATAGTTTGCAACATACGAGACCGGATCTGTACGGAACAAAAGAAGGATGCGGCTTTAACCCCGGCTTTCAAGTCAATGGAGGATGGGACTACGGAAGAATACTCCCTAAAAGACGGCCTCGTCCATTTTCGTTGCCGGCTTTACATCCCCGAAGGTTACAACATTCGGGAGGATATTCTAAAGGAGGCCCATTGCTCCAAGTACTCGGTGCACCCGGGGATCGCAAAGATGTACACCGATTTGAGAAAAACAATGTGTTGGCCGGGCATGAAGAGGGATGTCAAGTACTTTGTTACTCATTGTGTGACCTGCCAAATGGTGAAGGCGGAGTGTAGAAGCCCCGGTGGAATGCTACAGTCGTTGCCCATCCCCGAATGGAAATTTGAGGACATCTGCATGGACTTCGTCCACGGGTTACCTCGCTCGCGCTCGGGGAATGATTCTGTGTGGGTGATAGTTGATCGGTTGACCAAGGTAGCCCGATTTATCCCAATGAAGAAGGAGGCGCAAGTGGGCGACTTAGTGCGTCTCTTTGTGGAACAATTTGTGCGGTACCATGGTGTGCCAAAGACGATCGTCTCCGACCGGGATGGTCGGTTTACTTCAAGAGAATGGAGGTCTGTGCAGGCTTATTTGGGTTCGCGCCTCGCCTTTAGCACAGCCTTTCACCCACAAACGGACGGGCAGTCTGAACGAACCATCCGAACATTGGAGGACCTTCTGAGGTTGTGTGTGCTAGATAAAGGAGAACCATGGGAGAGGCTCTTGCCCCTCGTGGAGTTCTCTTATAATAACAGTCATCAAGCCAGTATTGGAATGGCACCTCATGAAGCTTTGTATGGAAGGAGGTGTAGAACACCCTTGTCCTGGGTGCAAGACGAAGATCCGAAGACATTGGGAAATGAGTATATTGATGACACGGACGCGGTGGTTAGGTTGATCCGGGATCGAATGCTAGAGGCTCAAAGCCGACAGGCGAAATATTACAACGCAAGGCACCGTATGGTGGAGTTTCAAGTGGGCGATAAGGTGTTCCTGAAGATTCGACCGATGCACGGAGTGTCGCGGGTACGTGGAGTCAAGAAGCTCAGCCCAAGGTATGTTGGGCCCTATGTCGTAGTGGAAAGGATTGGCCCTCTGGCCTATCGATTGGAGTTACCACCGGAGCTGGAGAACCTTCACGACGTGTTCCATGTATCGTCGCTTCGGAAGGCTTTGCTGCGGCCTGAACAGTATATCCCCACGGCGGATGGTGCCGTGGCGTCTGATAGGTCTGTGCGACTGGAGCCGGTGCGTATCGTTGATAACGAGACAAGAACCTTGCGCCGCAAAAGTGTTCCCTTGGTGAAAGTGCTATGGTCTAATCATGGGAAGGAAGAGTGCACATGGGAGCCAAGGGATTTGATGCAAGAGCGCTACCCGGAATTATTTACCCCAGGTAAAAAAAAAAATTTTATTTGAAAGCATAGTTCCCTTTTACGTGTTTCACTCCCATAGCCTTACCCTGATTTCAGGGACGAAATCTTTTATTTTGTTTATAGGATTTGTAACGTCCCAATTCGCGCTAGGCCCCTTGATTGCGTATTTGAGTCAAGGGGGCTGTGGTGAGCCCAATGGGGGTGTGGGTGAACAGGTGCGAACGTACGGGAAATGAGGAAAAACAAGGCAAATGGCATTTCTGGCTGACACGGGTATGGACACGGCCGTGTCCATACCCGTGTGCCTCATAAAATTAAGGTTCCAGTCAGAGAGGTACACGGGTATTGGGACACGGGCGTGTCCCTAGCCGTGTGCCGAGGACACGGGTCGAGACACGGCCGTGTCTCTACCCGTGTGCCGCAACCCTGACCCGGCAGAAAGTTGTTCTGGGATGAACACGGCCCTAGACACGGCAGGCAACACGGCCGTGTCACCTGAACACGGGTAGGAACACGGTCGTGTGCCTACCAGTGTCTGCGATGTATAAAAAGGAAAAAGTTGAAAACCCTAGCATTCATTCCCCTTTCTTCTGCCCCGAAATTCCTGAGAGAGTTCTTGGCTGGAGGAGGAGGAAGAGCTTGCCGGAGCCATCCTTGGAGGAATCAAAACGCCGCCACCGTCAAGGGAAAAACAATGCCGCCGCGAAGGAGTGCGAGGCTCATGGCCGGCCATGGTGGTACCGCTGGACTTGAGGTGAGCTTCCTCCCCTCTCCCTTGGTGCTAGATCTATAGTTATTTTAGGAGAGACATCGACTCCATAGAGTCTTGATGGTGAGGAGGAGAGTTCTTAGGATAAGCCACGCCTAGGTTGTCTAGGCTTAGTTTCCCTCAACCTTCTCATCGTTCAAAGTGGAGATGAGAGTGGTTTTCGTTGAGGGTTTGGCTTTGAAAGGAGAAATAAGGTTGGGTGTGATTTCTGGAGAAGTTTATGCGAGGTCGTTGCAAGGAAGAAGATGAACGGATGCCGTTCATCTCGCCTTAAGATGCGTGCAGAAATCTGATTTCTGCACGCGGCGACCTTCGTGGCTAATTTCGGAGGTGTTCTGGCCAAATTTGGGTGAACGACTCAACACGAAAGTCGTAGCCCTTGAAATTACCTTTCCAACGAGGGGTTGCTCGTTTCCATGCGATACATGTAGCCACAGGAAAGCTGCTTCGAGTCCGCTGCGTTCGGGAAAATTCCTGTACAGGAAACTGTTTCCTGTACGTATTCGAGTTGAATTTCTGGTATGTTGCGACCAGATCTGGGCGATCGACTCAACAAGAAAGTCGTAGCCCTCGCGAATACCTTTCCAACGATGGGTTGTGCATTGTGATCGGATTCCTGTAGCTCCGGGAATCCCAGTTTTAGTATTGGACTATCCTATGTTAATGCACTTGTTAATTTATAATGTTAGCACTCTTGCAATGATTGTGATTTGCTCATGTGATATCTTGCTCCCATATATCTATAATGTCATTGTTACTATAATTTAGTATGGTTACTCATTTGGTTGTGTAATAAGAGATAACCATGCAATGGTAGAGAAATGGATTGGATGGGAAGGCTAGATATTAGGAGTTGATATTGGTAAAGGATATATTTATACAAATTGGTGTTGAACATATCTAAGGTGCGTAGTGTTGAGGTGAATTCATTGAATAGGTGGGCGTGAACATGATGAACACTATGTGAAGAGTATTTTGTAACTGTAATCCGAGCCCAAGGGGTTTATTAACAACCGATGCTTAGAGTTGAAGTCTCCCTACGGGTAGCATCGAGTGAGTTGTTTTGGGGCATGTGATGTGCGACGATTCATCGTGTCGCGATGTTGAGATAATGATTGTGGCAGGTCTACGGGTTCGCCAGTCGTCACACCGATGGGAGCCAATGGGTAGACCTTGGGCGGTAGGGTTAGATACTTGGTGTCCATAACCCGAGATCTCCTCCGCGCCATGAGAACGGTTGGGCTTGCACCTCGTGCGTTTCCGAGGTTCCATCCGGTTCGAAATCAAAGGCCAGGTTGGGCTGTGTTCTTGGTGCACATCTACCCAAGACCCCTTCTGAGCCGTAGTACGCATGTGAGCTCCGCTGTTGTGTTCTTAGCGTTGAGGCGTACGGGGGCCTAGGATAGGTAGTGTGATACCACCTAGTAGTGGAGACGCCCGCTCCACTGTCGCCGTCTGGCCACGACGGACGACGCCTGAGAGGTTAGCTACCTGCTCGAAAAGTGGGAACTTCTAGTCTGTGTCGACATAGCAACTTGCATGTGCGTGCGCATGATTCGGTCATAGCATAACATTCATATCATGTCATTCATTGCATACACAAGATCCTCATCGTATAAGTTTGTATGGGCACTCTTATACGATGAGTTACTATACTGTTAAGCCGATCCTTAACTTATAAGTTTGTATGGGCACTCTTATACGATGAGTTACTATACTGTTAAGCCGATCCTTAACTTATAAGTTTGTATGGGCACTCTTATAAGTTAGGTTACTATTCTGATTAATTATACCTGCTGTCATATATTATTGTTATTTGTAGAACTACTAGTTGTGTAGCGTAGTTTATACTTCACCATATTTACAGTCACCTGCTTGTTTACTTGCTTATATATATATATATATTGTACCTTTGTTCCTTTCTCCGCCCGGTGCCGAGGAGTCGCCGGGGGAGCGGATGTGAAGCCACTTAGTCTTATGACTAACGGTTGCTACGTCTTCCTTTTTAGGAGGAAACCCAGCAGGTAGAGCAGCAACGGACTATGCAGCAGGACAGCCAGGCCCGGATAATAGGACCTGAGGTGGTGGTGCCATCGGCACCGTCAGTGACAGTCGTGAGTGTTTTCATGTAGCCGTTTGGCAAAACATTTCTAGACTCTTGTTCTTTTGTACAAGCCTGTTGTGCTTGTTATCTTCCGCACTTTTGGACTTTAACTTAGCTGTGAACTGAACTGCTTTTACTTTTACTTTTCTGTTATGGTTGGGTTGGCATAGTTTATGTGATATGGATTGTAGCCGGCGGAATAGGCGTCTTGTGGTAAAGTCTAACCCGTGTGTTCGTGCTACCGCAAGGCGGCTATTTCGGGCATAAGACTCCCCTCGTGCCGTGTGTTGTGTTCCGGGAGGGGGGTCTTACAGAGTATGTCATCCCGGATATCATCTCCTGCTGGTATGTATACTCGACCACGGAATCGAAGGAGACCATCCTACAGTGTGTAATCCTCATATTTGCCCCCTTCCAGGGCGTTGAAAATAGGCTCTAGTGCATTATCCAGTCTCTGATGTGTAACAATGCGCTCTCGAATATCATCATCACTGATCAAAGAGCTCAGGTACTCTCGGTACACCACTGGCTCGGCCTCCAAAACCATGGTGATATGCATATCTTCCATCATGCATAGCAACTCTATAGACATCACCCGAGGCTCCGGTACAGAAGTGCCGGCTCTCCTACTCAAAGATTCCGCTATAGTATTTGCCTTCCCCGAGTGATAGTGCATCTCATAATCATAATCGCAGAGGAACTCTAGCCATCTCCTCTAGCGCAGGTTCAGATCCTTTTGTGTGTCAATGTACTTGAGATTCTTGTGATCTGAGTAGATATCACAATGAATCCCATATAAGTAGTGTCTCCACATATTGAGGGCAAATACCACAGCCCCGAGCTCGAGATCATGTACTGGATAGTTATGCTCATGCTTCTTTAACTGCCGTGAAGCATAAGCAATAACATGTCCATGCTGCATCAGGACAGCACCCATCCCCTGATAGGAGGCATCTGTATAAATCTTGAATCCTTCACTCCCAGATGGGAGTGTAAGGATAGGGGATGAGGTGAGTCGGTCCTTCAGTTCCTAAAAAGCTTCCTCGCACTGCTCGTTCCAATCAAAAACTGCATCCTTCTTCGTCAAGGACGTGGGGGGGAGGGCTATCCTCGAGAATCCCTCCACGAACTTGCGATAATAGCCAGCAAAACCCAAGAAGCTGTGGATGTATGATGCTGTCTATGGCCGTGGCCAATCCCGCACTGCCTCTATCTAGGCTGGATCCACCTCCAATCCAGCCCCACTGATAGTATGCCCCAGAAAAGAGACCTCTTGCATCCAGAACTGGCCTTTTTAAAACTTTGCATACATCTGAAACTCCCTCAGCCTCTGTAAAACCTGTGCTAGGTGCTCTGCATGCTCCTCCTGAGTTTGGGAGTAGATCAGGATATCATCGATGAATACTATGACGAAGCGATCTAAATAAGGCTTGAATACACGGTTCATGAGCGTCATGAATGCCGAGCGGGCATTCGTGAGCCCAAAAGGCATCACTGTGAACTCGTATAGCCCATAGCGTGAACTGAATGCCGTCTTCGGTATATCTTCTTCCCGGATGCGGAGCTGATAGTATCCAGACCGCAAGTCTATCTTGGAGAACCAGAAAGCTCCCTGAAGCTGATCAAAAAACTCGTCTATCCGAGGCAGTGGATAGGTATTCCGAACCGTCAACCGGTTCAGCTCTCTGTAATCTATACATAACCGCAGTGATCTGTCTTTCTTCTTCACAAATAAAACGGGTGCTCCCCACGGCAATGAGCTTGGCCGCACAAATCCCGACTCCACTAGCTCCTGAAGCTGAGTCCTGAACTCTGCCAACTCCTTGGGAGCCATCCTGTAAGGTGCTCGGGACTCTGGTCTCGCCCCCGGCACAAACTGAATCCTGAAGTCCAAATCCCAAGCTGGTGGTAGTTCGAGCAATTTCTCCGGGAATACATTGGAGAAATCTTGAGCCACCGGGATGTCAGCTATGGAACTCTCTACTGCTGCAATCTCGAAGCAAATGAGGTACACCTCCTCCCCCTGCTCATAGGCCTTGATAGCATGTACAAAAGTTAAAGAAAGGTGGGGGATGGGACGGATACCTTCAATGGTGATGTAGGAATCTCCATGTCTGAGTGTGATCCTCTTCGAGGGGCAGTCGATCTGGGCATGGATCTAATGGAGCCAGGTCATGCCCAAAATCAGATCAAAGTCCGGCAATCTCAGGACCGCTGCCGGAGCCTCGAATGCCTTGCCTCCGATCTCGGCCTCCATGTTACAGCTATCCGTGGTCCGTAGCTCTGAGCCATCAGGAAGACGCACCCTCATTTCCAGGTCAGGGAACCTTTCCACACCCTGTAGTCCCTCAATAAATGTGTCTGACACGAATGAGTGGGAGGCACCCGTGTCAAAGAAAGTATGAGCGGGCTTGCCGCTGATCATAACTATCCCTGGGTTTTGTTTGAATTCAAAGATAAAGATTATTTCTATGGTTCTCAAGGTACTCATTAAAGTTGAAAATTCGAAATTTTGCAATAATTAAAGTACCTGTAATCACTTCTTCGGGTTCCTCTGCTCCATGAGGTCCAGCGCATACATTTGTTCCTGGCCACGTCCTCGACCATGATATCCACCACCTCGGCCTCGACCTCATCCTCGGCCTCAACCCTGGTGTGCCTGAGGGGCCACTGGAGGTGGAGGAGGAGGGAGTGGGTGGATCTAATGTGGGCACTGCGACCTGATGTGCCCAGGCTGGCCGCATCCAAAGCACATGATCTGCCTCTGACCCCGATTGTCTTGCCTCATTGGTCCTTGCATCCGTAGAGGTGGGGGAGCTAGTACTAGGGGAGGCCCCTGCTCCTTCCTGATGTTGGGACGACGACGTCCCCCACCCCTCCTGTATCCAATAACTTTTCCTCTCTGAGATGCCCTGCTACTTTCTCCGGATGATGACCCCTCTAGCGGTCTCTTTCCTCTGCCTTGCACCCTTAGCTGGTCAGCCTCTAGCTTCTTCGCCATCTCAATAATCTGTGTAGTGGTGCCATGACATATGAACAATAAGTGCTTCCTTAAGGAGTCTCGAAGCCAATGGTAGAATCTTTTTGCATACTTTCGGTCATCCCAGTCATGGAATCCCGCAAATCTAGCCAAGTGGGAGAACTCTCTTTGATATTCGATCACGGATCTGCTCCCCTACTAGAGGTTCAGAAATCTTACTTCAAAGGCATCTCTGTCTGTGGAGGATACATAGTGCTCTAAGAATGCATCACTGAATTCCTCCCAAGAAATATCCATCAGATCACTATCAGCATTTGTAGAGTCGCGCACAGACTTCCACCACCTCTTCGCATGAGCCTTTAGTACCGAGGTGGCAAGAGAAACTGCCTATCTGACTGGGCAGCTAATGCCAGCTAACAACTCCTGAATAGTCTCCAGCCATTCCTTTGTCTTCACCGCGTCCTCTGTCCCTCGGTATACTGGCGGAGATAGACTCTTAAAGGCACTCAACCAATTTGATCCCGAATTCAGCTGCGGGGCCGGGGCCTGCTGAGCTCTGAAGGCTTCCAGGATAGCCATCAGAGTCTGCCCCATCTTTGTCTGCATGAAAGGAGTGGCAGCCAGAGGGGGAGGAACCACATTCTGCGGAGGCTGCATAAAGGTAAGGTAAACGTCAAAAATTTGCTTAACTCATTGCTTAACGGACTGTTTTATGTGACTTTTGCACATGGGCACACCGTTGCTTCTGCTGCATAGTTTGTTCGCAAACTAATGATTGAGCGGGGTGTTCCAGTGTTGTGGACTTCTTTCTCATATGATCGTTTGTTCAAGTGATACCAATTTCTAAGATTCAACTCCCCCTTCCTAGGAGTTAACCCGGATCTTATGCCCAGAACCGCCGCCTTACGGTGACACTAACACACGGGTTAGTCGACACCGCAAGTCGTCGATTCTGCCGGCTAGCATGATCATAAACCTGTTCGGCCAATATGAGAAACAGAAGCAAACAAGAGTAAAACAACATTGTCCACAGCCACAGTACTAATCGTATACATATCAAATGAAAAGTACAACAATATGTAGTCCAACAATGAGTAGAATAATAAAAGAGAGTAATAAGGGCATATGCCTAGTACATCAAATCAAATCTCTCACTCTCTCAAATCAAAAGCAGAAGCTATCTATATCATAATCTGAACTCATCCTACCTGAGGACGCGCAGTAGTAGTAGTAGTAGCTGGTGGTAACGGTATCTGCTCCTCAAGTCCTGCCATCTCATCGTGCTGGTGCTCCATCTCCTCGAGCTCCTAAAATGATATGGTCACCGACCATTAGTCAAAAAGACTAAGTCATTTCCTCCGCACCTCGCCCCTCAACTCCTAGGCACCGAGCGGGAGGACGAAGTGGAGGACAACAGGGGGTAGCAAAAAGGGAAGCAGGTGACAGAAGCTAACTAACAAGTGTATAATGTAATTCTACATCTATCAGTTCTAAGCACAAGGTATAAAGAAGTAAAGTGCAGTACAGTAAGTAAAAGAACTGAAAGTAAAGCAGAAGGTAAGCCTACACTACCACTATACTATTATCACAGAGCGTACCTTAACTTATAAAAATTCCCATACAAATTTATAAGTTAAGGTTTCAAGGAATCGTAACTTATCATATAAAAGAGCCCATACTAATTTATATGATAAGGATCTATGAAGCGTATGAATGATTATGCTATGGTTATGCAACATGCAAGTGTAACACACGCACGCGACTCTGAGATCCCAGACCTTTAGTTCCCACATTTAGAGAGCAAGCATCACTCTCAGGTACCACCGTTGTGGCTATGGCAGTAGCGGATCGGGATTATCCGCTTTCTAGGCGGGTATACACACTACCAGGCCTAGACCTCTCTTGTACGCCTATGTACACGTCCTAGGTGCACTCTAGAGACTCTGCGTACTCATTGTTAGCTGCCTGCTATACTTTTAGGTCAGGTATACGTCTTTGGGGATTGTCTGCCTGACCGCAGTAATAAACAACATACTGTCCCTTCCACCCGTACACCTCACCCGGGTCACCGTGCTGCCATCGGTATGACGACAGGCCCAGTATCGCATGACCCGCCACTAATTTATGCACATGCAAGTATTTCTTCTCGAGCCTCAAGCTCGTAAGACCAACCTATCCTGAATCCCTCTAACCCATCACGGGTGAGAACACATATCAAGTTTAGTTCCCTCCAAACCATCACGGGTAAGAATATGCCATTTCTCCCTCCAACTCTACACGGGTGAGCAAGTAGTCAACACACTCCAAGTCCCTCAAACACATCACGGGTGAGCATGTGTACCATTTAACTTAGCCTAGTATACTACACTTGTCTACCGATTATTAAACTTAGTAGTTTATGGTTAATCCAAGGACTGCCCAAGGTATGCCCAATGAAGGGGTCTCGAAGGCACTAGGAACCAAGATGGAATTAAAATCTAAAGTTCCCTTTCACAAGGATAATTACATTTAGTTGATGTCTACCCATGATCCACACTCAGCTCTCCTTATTACTCTTGGGCGATCCTAATGACTTAAGTTGTTATCGGGGAGGGCGACGGTCTTCCGCCGACCTCCACTCCAATTGTTACCCAATGACTTGCACTTACTCTCGTCACTAAGACAACACTTCCCATCAGGGTTATACTTTCGGTTGTAATCTCCAGCTCAATTGTCGATCTATCACCCCGGTGGGCCTTATGGTATAATCTTACTTTTACTATGCACAGCCCATGACCTAATACCACCCCGAAGTCAAACTTCCAATTCCTTTGGCCACCAACCCTTAATTATTTATCCTAGGGTGGTATGGACTAATGAAATGAGCATGTTGATCTTCATAACTTTCCTAGGTAACTAAGGCTTCTAATTAAATCATTTAATTTAATTCCCTAGGTCACTTTACACATGAAGTAGTATAATTTATAATCCACTTAACTAAGGAATTTTTCTTGGGTTGTATATTAATAAAATATTGCTGTCTATAGAGTTTCATAATTTTCCTTTGATTATTTATATTTATTCCTTAATTAATACAAAATCCACATAATTACCATTTTCCAAATGAAGTATATGGAATACATAAGCCAAAATTCAAAGAAATTACAAAGCATATATATCATTAATTTAAGACTAATGACAGAGTTTCATTAACCTCTATAGTGTAATGACCTATCAAATTCCATTCTTATGTATTTACCAAAATGCCATTATGCTAATTTAAAAATTATCAGTACATCCACAAATTTTGAGATAAATACACAAGGCAAATCATACAAATATACAAGGCTAGAAATAATTCCAAATCTTTCTGATATGTATTTCCATCAATTCATGAATAATTGAAATAAGGGTAAAATAGTAATTTCAATTAATTTTACTCCAAAGGTTCGCAAACAGAAGGATAAAATTTTCATAAGTCAATTATAACCTCCATTTTATCATGACAGAATTTGGGGATTTTTACTTGATCAAAACCTATTTTTCCAATTTATTTTCCAAAAAGGCTATATTTTTAAAAATTCCAAATAATCGGATTTTTGATCTCAAAAATCCCATAATTAATTTTAGGGGTGACCTTTATCCTAATGAATCTCTGGAATCAATTCCATGATTTCTGCATGCCTCAAATAAGCTGATTGTGCATTATTTCATTTATTGCCATTTGCACCCAAAGGCCATATTTAGCAAAAAATGCAAGTGGATTAACCCAACATGCATTGATTCAAATGTGATGATATTTTTATCAGGCACATATAATGTACCTAAGGACCTGCCACCAAAATTTGGGGCCATTTGGGTGCTTATAACTCCAATTATTTCATTTATTTAGTTTTAGATATTATGACAAATACTATAGAAAAGGTTGTCCCATAAATTCCCAATTTTTGGCAGGGGATAGATATGCCCAAGAAATGCACATGACAAAAATTTTGGGCCATGTGGATATCTGGTTTGGCATGGGCTTAGGTTTTAGTTTCTGTTCTAGCCTAGGACCAGTCCTAGAAAAATATCCCTACAGGTCAGACCACTTGACCAAAATTGAAGTTTAAGATGGCAAATTAAAGCTAATATATAAGGCTACATTTTTCATTCTGGGGTCAAGTTATGGTGATGCCTCTAAGTACCCTAAATATCACATGCAAACTGACTGTAAATATGTGACAGAAATATACATTCATATCATTTACTATTATATCATATTAATATTATAGCACGTATCTTAAAGTCAATTGGATGGCATCCAGTCATCGTCCCCAATGGATCAACGGCTGAGATTTATTTTTCCTGGGCCTACTTTGCTGGCTGTTTCCGGCCAGCTGAACCTCCACACCCGCCGGCGAATGTCGCCACCACCTTTACTGAGGTGGGGGCTTGCGTTTCCCGGCGGTGAGGCCGCCGAAGTTGGCTCCTCCAGCGAACCCAAGCAAGAACTAAAACTCGAAAAAACGTGTTTTCCTCTCATGGCATCGGGCTCAATTGAGCCCGATATCTCCCCTATTTGATCTAGACTTCTAGTACAGGTAGAGGGGCGGCGAAACGAACCTGAGTTGGTGGCTTGCGGCGAGTTTGGTGGCAGTTTGCCATGGTAGAGCTGCTCCGGCGATCTCCGGGCCGAAAGCTTGTTTCTCCACCAATTTCCTTGCTCCAGCTATCGAATTCCAGTCGATTCCTCATTCTGAAGCTAATGGTGGGGCTGGTTTGGACTGAGGTGGCTTATATATGGAGATAACTCCAAGGTGAGCTCGGGCTCAACCTTGTATGCTCCGCCCATGGTGCCATGTGGCCAGCCCAGCTCCAAATCCTTCTGAAATCCTCTGGGCAGTCGGCCAGCATGCCCTTGGGATGAAAAGCCAAGGCCAAGTGGCCTCCTTCCCATAAATCCACTTTCTCTCTCCTTCTTTTGGTGAATTATCCAAAATGCCCTCCTTGCATGCACTCTCTCTCCACAACTAGAGGGGTGGGGCTGGTCTTTGACTCTTTGGGCTGTTAATGGGCCATATTTGGTGGACTTGGCCCAAGGGAAATGGCTTAGCCATTATTTTTCCAATTTAGGTCCATTTGTTGATTTTGTTGACTTTTTTTGGTTGACTTTGTCAACATGGTTAGTGGGCTGACCCCACTTGTTGGTCACAAGCCTAATGGCACCACCCAACTTGGGTTGGGTCAAGGGGGTGCCCTACTTAGGCTAATTGGGCATATGAGTATGGGTTTGACCATTTGAGGCCCAAGGTTGACTTGGGTCAACTAGGGTGAAAGTGTTGACCTAGTGACATGCCCTAGGGTCCACTTAGATTGTTTTTAGGGTTAGGGTGATGTGGTGGGGCCATGGTGTGGCTAGGGTACCTTTTTAGGCTTGTTTTACCTAGTTTGACTTGGTCATATTGTGGGCCCCACATTGCTACAACCCACTACCTAGGGTCAAACCTAGCTAATTTCCCTAACACCCACCCTATGCCTAACCTAATCTAAGTTAAGGGGCCTAAAAGTAACATGGGATGTTACACATTGATCGAGAGAGATGAATTGAAATCTTTCCTTCAGAGAGAACCACTTAGGCGTCAACAAGAGAGCGTCGGCGACAGAGAAGACGAAGAGTTTTTGATTTTCTCGAGAGAAGGGTTTTGGAATTTGTGATTTTGGATTTTCCGGAATTTAATCTATTTATATAAGTCTTAAATCATGATAATAAAAATAACATACCTAAAAATATGGCGGTAGTAGAGTCCGGGTGCGAATATCAAAAATTTGAACTTCAGGAAGAAAATCGGCACCAGACTTCTCGAACAGTTGGCCATTTCTCGAGAGAAGATAAGAAGTTATCGAGTACTCAACTATATTACTCGAGAAGCAGTTCTGAAGTTCTCGATAAGTAGACTTGAAGTTCTCAAGAATCAATTTAGTTCTCGATAAGTATTCCTCTAGTTCTCGAGTAGAAATCTGTAGTACTCGAGTAGTGAACATCCTTATCAAGAAATGAAGTCCAGAATTAGAATTTTCTTGAAATTTTGAAGTATAGCCCGATCCTTCAACTCTATTGTGAGACCTTTTTCTTCATTGTTCTTTGTTGAGCATGCCAAGTTTTGTTTTGAATAACGAGAACTTGGCCTCGTCTAGTGGCTTCGTGAAAATGTCTGCAAACTGCTTGTCAATTGGAACATACTTGAGGTTGATGTCTCTGTTATCCACATGCTCCCTGATAAAGTGGTACCTCAGCTCTATGTGCTTTGTCTTATTGTGAGAGACTGAGTTGTTGGCGATTGCAATTGCACTGGAGGAGTCGCAAAACATTAGAATGTTGTTGAACTTCATATTGTAGTCTTCAAATTTATTATTTATCTATAGTAGTTGTGCACAACAACTACTTGTAGAGATATATTCTGACTAGGCTGTTGAAATTGTGACACAATTCTGCTTCTTACTACTCCAAGAGATAAGCCTTCTTCATAGGAATTGACAAGTCCCAGAAGTTCTTTTCCTGTCATCTTTGCTTCCTGCAAAATCTGCATCTGAAAAACCAATTAGTTCGCTATCATTACTTCTTGGTTACCATAAGCCAAGATTTAGTGTACCTTTAAGGTATCTTAAAATCCGCTTTACAGCAGCATAGTGAGATTCCTTATAGTTCACTTGGAATCTAGCACACACACATGTTGAAAATATTATGTCCGGTCTATTAGCAATAAGATAGAGCAAGGATCCAATTATGCTTTTGTACTTGGTTTCATCAAAAGGTTTCCCTTTCTCATCCTTGTCTAGAGACATAGCTGAACCCATTAGAGTCCTCATTGAGGTTGCATTCTCCATTCTGAATTTCTTAATTAACTCCTTGGTGAATTTCATCTGAGAGATGAAAATTCCATCTTAAGGTTGCTTCACCTAAAGTCCTTAAAAATACTTCAGCTCTCTCATACTACTCATTTCAAACATCCCTTGCATAAGTTTGGAAAACGTTTTGTAAAGGTTGTCGTCAGTAGAGCCAGATATGATGTCATCGACATAGATTTACACTAGCAAAATCTTGCCTTTCACTTCCGTAAGAAATAATGTCTTATCTATCTTTCCTCTTGTGAACTTGTTCTCAAGAATAAAGCTAGACAGTGTCTCATACCAAGCTCGAGGAGCTTGTTTTAAGCCATATGAAGCTTTAAATAAAAGATAAACGTGCTCAGAATGGTTAGAATAAACGAAACCTGCAGGTTGTTCCACATACACTTCTTCCTTTATGTCATTATTAAGGAAGGCCGACTTCACGTCCATCTAATAGACAGTAAAGCCCTTAAGTGCTGCATATGCTAGGAACAACTTGATTTCCTCCAGCCTTGCTACTTGAGCATACGTCTTATCGAAGTCGATTCCTTCTTCTTGTCTATAACCCTTGGCGATGAGTCTGGTCTTGCTCTTTATAATTGTTCCATCTTCATCCATCTTGTTCTTATAGACCCACTTTGTTCCGATAACGTTCTTACCTTTGGGTATGGGAACAAGCTTACAGACTTGGCAATGCTTGAATTGATTCAGTTCTTCTTCCATTGCAATTATTCAAGATGCGTCTAAGTTTGCTTCTTCAAACTTCTTTGATTCAACCTGCGAGAGGAAACTTAAATAAAGATTTTCATTAGTTGTACCTCTACGAGTTCTGACACCGTCCCAGGGATCTCCTATTATTTGATCAATTGGGTGATCCTTCAAGTGTCTGAGTTCTAGAGTTCTTGCATTTGGAGCTTCCTCTATCACTAGAGTGATTTCATCAACTTGGATGACATCTTTATCATGGTGATCATCCTCACCAATTAGGGTTGGACTGGTGATCTTGATGAACTACTGAGCGTTTTCTCCAGTTGGCTCATCCATATTTAATTCCTTTAGTCTCGAACCTGCATCTTCAATAAACACACTAGAAGAACTGCCTTGTAGTAAGCTCGTCTCATCAAATACAAAATTAATAGAGTCTTTTACAACTAGGGTTTTCTTGTTGAAAATCCTATAAGCCTTACTATGGCTACTATAACCTATGCAAATTCCTTCAAAACTTTTTTCACTAAATTTAGTCATGTGATACATCCCATTATTAAGTACAAAGCATTTACTACCAAAGTTTTTAAAATATGAAATAGTAGGTTTCCTGCCCTTTAGTTGTTCGTAAGGTGTCTTATTATGGTTCTTGTTTATGAGTGCTCGATATTACATGTGGCATGCAGTGTTGACGGCTTCAGCCCAGAAATATTTCGGTTGTGAGGCATCACTCAATATGGTTCTACAAGCCTCTATGAGTGTTCTATTCCTTCTCTCAGCAACTCTGTTGTGCTGAGGAGTGCAAGGAGAGGAAAACTCATGAAAGATACCAATACATTCACAGAATTCCGTCATAGACCCAGACTTGAACTCCATTCCATTGTCACTTCTGATTTTGACAATGAAGTAGCTGTATTTATTCTGAACTTGCCTGATAAAATTAGTGAAGATATCAAAGGTATCTAACTTGTGTTTTAGAAAGAACACCCACGCAAAGTGAGAGTAATCAATAACATAACCAATGTATATTCCTTACCTCCCAAATTTCTAATTTGTAGTGGACCGAACAAGTCTATATGAAGTAGGTGTAAACACTATTAGAATCGTTGCCACTAATGCTTTTAATGGTAGCCCTTGTTTGCTTACCTTTTACATATGCGTGACAAGGTCTATCTTTAATGCACTTAATGTTGGGTGATCACGTACTAAATTAAGAGAAAATAATTTATTAATAGTCTTATAATTTATATGTGCTAATCTCTTGTGCCATTGGTCACCAAGAGACGCACTATCTATTGCCAAAAAACACACTGGCGTTGAAGAGTCTATGCAAATAAAATTTAAACAAAATATATTTCTACTATAAGTTCCTAGTAGAATCGTCTCTAAGTTATCGACTGATTTTATCAAACACTTGTCTGCATGATTTTCTACTATGTATCCTTTATCATGGAGCTGGCTTATGCTTATAAGATTGTGTTCCAATCCTTCAACATAAGAAACATCTAAGAAGGATACACTATAATTAGTAATCATATCATAGCCTTTTGTAATTCCTTTGTCAGAACCTCCAAAGATGACCTTTGGCTCATTCATGGCTGGAGAATAATTCTGGAGTAGGCTTCTAGTCCCAGTCATATGCCGAGAGCATCCACTATCCAAATAACAGATAGGATTTTTGGCGGCCTTTGGACATTCATTCAAAAATATAATCAAGTTTCCTTAGGAACCCAAACTTGTTTGGGTCCTTGGTATCTAGTTAGAATAATCCCCCTACGTTTGTTAACATTATGAGTGGTCTTTCTCACATTATTAACTTGATGAGATACATAATATTTGGGGTTAAACCAGCAATCTATGGAAAAGTGACCAATTTTGCAACAACACCAACAATCAAACCTGTTGTATCTTTGCCTAAAGTTCTCCTGCTTGACCTTTTGAGAGTGTGGTCTAGCAGGGGAAGCAGACTTTGATGTATAAGATTCATGGTGATGGCACTCACATGACTTCTTCTCCTTGAGAGGATTTTCCACAACGTGCTCAACTTTTTGAGCTTTCTTGATGTTATGACCATGACTATAAGGGTCGTTGCTCTGAAGAGTGATCTCCTCATGAGGTGCCTAGAAAACACTCTCAACAAAGTTCTAGGGAAGAGTCCATCCTTGGTACCGAGACTTGGGCTCTATATAATTAGGCCTGGCAAAGTGACCATTGGATGAGTCAAGATCAAACTTATTTGTTAGAAGGATAAACTTTTTAAACGAAGTTTGGTCTTGAGGAGCATTTCCCTTCTCCTTGGCTAGAGCCTTCTTGGCAGCCTTATTTCTCCTTTGGGCTTTATTTCTCCTAGAAGATTAAATAGGGGAAGCCACATGGCCTAGGCCAGCTCCTTTACCCTGATCAGAGAATTCATCCACAAGTGGAAGAACTGTCTTGGGCTTGGAGAAACTTTCAACAAGTTTCTTTTCAGCTGTAAGTTGTTCTTCCAACTTTTGAATGATTTTCTCCTTCAAGTTCAGGTGCTCGAGAGCTTTATTATATTCTTCCATCGCATCATGGAATTCCTTTTTGAGTGTGTCCATCATTATGACTTCCTCCCTCAGTTTGCTCTCCTCAGCCTTAAGAGATTTAATCTCCTTAGCTTGACCTCTTGCGAATCTTCGATATTTATCGTAAGACTTAATCAACTCTTTGTATTGAGTCATGAGTTCAGATTCATCATCAAACAAATAGTCCTCATGATCAAGTCAGAAGCATCTGATTCCGAGAGCGGGGTATGAGAGTTTATCTTCCTAGTGAACTGGGGTTCTTCTTCTTCATCTGTATGTTCCATGAGCCCAAAGTAGGCTTCCTCATCATATCAAGACTCAGATGAGTCTGTTTCACTGAGGGTCTTGGACTTCTTGGCTACCAAGCTTCTTTCAGTCTTCTTCTTATTATAAGAAGACTTCTTCTCCTCTCTTCTTCCACCCTCCTTCTTATGAGGGCAATCTCCTATGATGTGTCCTGGCTTACTGCAACAATAACAAACAATGTAAGAAGAAATATGTTTGTTCGGTTTAGAGTGATACCTGTCTTGGCTACTTGAGCCTTTTGTGTGACGATCAACATCATGACGTGATCTTCTGAACGAGGCATCTTTGCCTCTCCACTGTTTCTTCTTATTCAAGGTCTTCTTGAACTGCCTTGAGAAAAGAGAAAAATCTCCTTCAGATAGCTTTGAGCCCGAGGCACTTGACACTGAAGCTTCTTCTTCACTTTCTTCCTGTGCGGGAGCAGGAGATGCAACTTTTGACTTCTGGAGATGTTTGCCTTTAGAGCGACAGACTTCTCCTTTGATGAAGACCGGCTTTTCTCTTCTTCAGCTTTTCTTTAATTTATTTGGAGTTCATTGGACATAAGATTTCCAAAGAGATTCTGAGGTTCAGTCTCAGCCAGCTTACCAAACTCCCGAATTGCACAGAATTTGTTTTCCCATTCCTTAGTCAGGGATCTCAGAAATTTGTCATTCAGTTCTCTATTAGTGAAGACCCGACCATAGACTCTTAGGCCGTTGACAATCTTGAATAAAATTTCAAATGTGTCGTCAATAGAATCCTTGTGACCTTGTCTGAATGCTTTATATTTCTGATTCAGTAGGGATCTTCTGTCATCCCTTACTTCTTCAGTACCTTCCATCAGGACGATGAGAGACTGCCACATTTCCTTGGCAGATTGGCAGTGAATCAGATTCTGTAACATAGAATCATCGACTGCACTTGCGATGATTTTCTTAGCTTTCTTATCTAAAGAGACAAGTGCAATCTCATCTTTGTCAAGATCCATGAGCTTCTTTGGAACTTGCTTTGTTGGGTCAATGGTGGAGGCTATCATTGGAACATGGGGTCCTTCTTCCACTATCATAAAGATCCTTGGATCCACAAATTCCATGAAGATTTTTATTCTTTATTTCCATATAGCAAAGTTAGTCTTTGTGTATATGGGAAGCTTAGAAAAATCCTTGTCTCTATCCATGCATTTATCCTCTTAAGACAACTAGGAGGAGATTTGTTCAAGGTGTTAACCTTTTTGATGAACAACCTGCCTCTGATACCAATTGATGTTTTTAATTGTATACCTAAATCCCCTAGAGGGTGGTGAATAGGTGAGATCTGCGTCTTTTTGCGGAATAAAAACTTGAAAGATCGAAGCGTATAAAATAAACAAACAAGCCACAGAGAACACAAGATTTATAGTGGTTCCCCAACATTAGGTACGTCCACTCTCCACATCACCGATCTAGCAGTACACTAGACTCAGATACCTCACTATTATCTCAGATTGAAAACCAATCCTACAACTCGGAGTCAAAACACTCCTACGAAAATCTCAGAGAGCAAGGCTCCTACAACTCGGAGAAGAATCTCCTACAAGATTAAAGATGTTGTAAACAAAAATATAAAAACAAAATTATATCAGATCTGAATCTTCAGCCTTTCTTCTTTATTGAACTTTGAAGCTTTGTCAGAAATGGATTGAAGAAGACGAGCAAAAATCTCTGGATATGAAAACTTGGGATCAACACGATCAAGAGATGGATCTGTATAAATTGAACGCCTTGATCTGTTGATCTCTTCTTGCTTTGAATCACTTGAATCAGAGAAGAGCAGTGGCGGGAATGTCGATGAAGAGCAGAGGCTTTCCCAATTTAGAATGAATAGAAAGATTCAGAATCCTTGATTTCCCGTGTTAGGGTTAGTCGAATTTGATAAGACCTTTTATAGGACTTGCCTAACAGTCATAATCATAAATGACTACACACGTGGACCAATAAGAATCAAAATTAGATTTGAAAACATTTCTGTCTGGACTTAACAAATATTCAGGAAAATTTACTGCATTTCTCGAATGAGTAATAGACTACTCGAGGACAAATATCTGTTTCTCGAGAAGAGGACGTATGGTTCTCGAGAACAAGTCTACGGGAAATGATTTCTTGCTTCTCGAGAAATAGTTTATATTACTCGAGAACTATATAATGACTTATCGAGAACTAACTTCACTTCTCGAGAACAAACAAACTTCTCGAAACTTAACTTCTTCTTACTCAAGTACTGGTCTTCTGCTTTCTCGAGACAAGGCTTGGCCTTTTCGGGTAATGGCTTATGTTACTCGAGTACAAGACTTAGAAAAATTTCTGAAATGATTTTTGAGATAACTCGAGAGGAAGGTGAGTAGTACTTGAGTACTGCATGACTTTCTCGAGTACTAAACAAGTCATTCTCGAGAATAGCTTATGCTACTCAAAAAATATACAAAGCTTAACTCGAGAAATCATTTCAGTACTACTAGAGTACATGATGTACTTCTCCAGTAAACTTAGAAAAATTCTGACTTTTTAAAATAAATTTTTCTTCAAGGTATACAACAATTATTCTTTCTCCAATTACTTTAGTACTTGAAAAAGAAGTGTGTCCTAATAGAGAGGCTACACATGAGTCAAAACCATAGATCACACAATGAGGGATTATATTATATGGTCCTGTGTTTGGTGACTCATTGTAGACTGACATTTTTCTACACTTGGCAACTATAACCTGCAATCACTCAACTTGAAAAGAGTATCAATTATAAACTTAATTCATTTTAGTTCAAGAGTGACTTCATACAAATCTGGGTTATTGTGGATATAATACCCAACAAGTACCGGGTGCCAAGCCTGTCTCCAGGACCCCCTATCGAATGGCCCCGAAGGAACTCGCCGAGTTTAGAGTTCAGTTGTAGGAATTAGTAGAGTCAGGGTTCGTTCGCCCCAGTTCATCACCTTGGGGAGCCCCTGTTTTATTCATTAAGAAGAAGGACAGAACGCTACGATTATGTATAGATTACCGGGAGCTCAACTGTTTGACGGTGCAGAACACCTACTCTCTACCACAGATATATGAGTTATTCGATCAACTGGTAAGAGCGCACTAGTTTTCCAAGTTGGATCTGCGCTCGGGATATTACCAACTTAGGATACAAGAGGAGGATATCCAGAAAATGGCATTTAGCTCCAGGTATGGGCTATATAAGATCACCGTTATGCCTTTTGGACTCACAAACGCTCCTTCGACGTTCATGAGTATGATGAAAAAAGTGTTTGAGCTGTACCTTGATGTCTTCGTCATCGTTTTCATCGGCGAAATTTTGGTCTATTTGAAGACTGAGGAGGAGCACGTAGAACACCTAACCTTGGTGCTGAAGAAGTTAAAGGAACATACCTTTTTTGCCAAGTTCAACAAGTGTGAATTTTGGCTCCGAGAATTTGCCTTTTTAGGCCACAAGATTAGTTGTACTGGGTTAGTTGTGGACCGACCAATGTGTGTGCTATGAAGGAATGGTGACCTTTAAAGTAGGCAGCCAATGTGCGGAGTTTCCTTGGACTTGTTGTGTATTATTGCAAGTTCGTGAAAGGATTTTCGATGATAGCCCTCCCTATCACTGCCCTGACAAAGAAAGGTGTGTCATACGAGTGGACACCCCAGTGCGAAGTTTCATTCCAAGAGCTGAAGGATAGACTTAACTCCGGACCAATCCTAGCCCTTCCATCTGGGAAGGAAGGATTCCAAGTCAACATTGATGTATCATACCAAGGGATGGGAGCAGTGTTGATGCAACATGGGCATGCGATTGCTTATTCTTCGAGACAACTGAAGAAGCATGAAGCTAATTACCCGGTTCATTATTTGGAGTTGGTGGCAGTGCTGTTAGCCTTGAAGGTTTGGAGACACTATCTGTATGGTGTCCACTATGAGATATTTTCGGATTATAATAATTTAAAGTATGTTCATACTGAAAAGGAGCTGAACCTGAGACAGCGACGATGGTTAGAATTTTTATGTGATTATGAATTTACTTTGAACTACCACCCTAGAAAAGCAAACTCCGTGGCTGATGCCTTGAGAAGAAAGGTACCAGAATCGAGCCCCGAGTCCCAGTTGGTGGGTATGAAATTGGCTCGTATGCTCGAAGAGATTGAGATGATGATGGAGACGACGCCCCCCCTTTTGGATGATGGCACACTAACGGAAGATTTCCCCTCGTCTCCAACAAGGGATTTGCGGCGCCGCGATGATCGTACGGAGCGTCGCTACAACCTCCGCCCGCGGCGCAAGACAACCACATAATTTATTTTGTTTTGAGAACTACTCATTTTGATGCTTTTATGTCATGAAATGTTTATTTTCTATTTGGGCTTAACTTAGCCAAAACCCTTATGCTAAGCCTATATATAGGCATGTTGTATTTTGTTTTCTTTAAGTTGAATGAAAAAAAAAGAATCCCCCCAAACCCTAACCTTGCTCTCCTCTTGCTCCCTCACTCTCTCTCTCCCTCTTTCCCTAGCCGCCACTCTCACTCTCTCCCTCTTCCTTCACATTTCAGCCGCCCCTCTTTCTAACTCCCTCTCTTCTCTCTAGCCGCCTCTCTCACTCCTCCCAACCACCCCATTCGGCCATCACCTCTCCCCCTTCTCTTCATCAAAGCCGCCGGCCTCCTCCCTCCCTCTACCCGACCACCCTTCCCCAATAGCTCGGCCGACCACCACTCCACCCGAGCCACCTCCTCCTCCTCCAACCCGAGCCCCCTTGTAGAAGAATCGGCCAACTCCGTTGCTAGGAGTGAGGCCGGGAGTGGCATCCTCTCCTACGAGGAACGGAACTTCGTCGTAACGCGGCGAAGGCGGATAGTCTTCATCCATTCGGCTGAACTCCGGCGGAACCGTGAGGAAGTGTTCCTACGGAAATAGTCGGAATCACCTATTCCGATTGGGGTAACGAACTTCTCCACAGCTTGTGATTCCCTCTTGATTTTTCCGGTGGCCGGACAATTTTTGCGTTGATTTTGAAGCATAGAATAGTCTTGGTGTTTAATACCGGTTGGGTTGCATTAGTTTTCCATAGTAATTATTTTCCGAACAAGGTTTGGCGAACCTCGCATCTTTTTGTTGGGAGAGATCCACCACTTTTCGAATCGTGGTTTTCGGTGGATCGCTCTTGGTACAACATCGCTCGGCCGGGTCCAATATTGGCCCATTTAGCCGGAGAGAATATTGGCTTATCGCCCTTATTCGCTCCCCTTGCGGGTTGGCTATCCGTGCGTTGGCGTAACGAGATAATCCTGCGTATTTAGCG
The DNA here is from genome assembly GCA_039513925.1 of Platanthera zijinensis. NCBI lineage: Eukaryota > Viridiplantae > Streptophyta > Magnoliopsida > Asparagales > Orchidaceae > Platanthera > Platanthera zijinensis. The sequence goes on from CM077081.1 coordinate 126,178,198, forward strand.
TGCGGTGCGGTCGTGTGCAAGTGTAGTGTCATGATAGTCGAGCGAGGTGATAAACCTTTAGCCGGTCGCTCTGGTGAGTCTCTCCCCTAGCCTACATCAATTTGGTATCAGAGGGAGGTTCACGTCAATTTCCTAATTGACCCCCTCCACCATTTTGTGTCACGGTCCCCGCACTTTTGTTAGCGCGTTTGTTGTCAAAATCAAAAAAAAAATCTGCTTTGGTCTGCCAATAGCGGTGCAGATTTCTTAATTTTCAGCAAAAAAAAATCAGAAATTTTTTTTAATCACCCTCATTTTTTTCTTAGTAAGAAAATCAAAAAAAGTCTTGTTTTCGGGAAGGTATCTAGCGGGATTAATTCCACCAGTGGTCTGTCTAAAACTGTTTCTTCACTTGTGCATGCGCACTAGGCTCGGTACGGAATATCCTCCGTCTTCTTCCAATATGGACGATGACCGGCCGGAGGGTCGTCCCCTCACGGAGATTGAGGAGCTCCGTCAGGACTTCACGGAGCAGATGACAGCTATTTGAGAGGCTATTCATGCCATGGGGTTGCAACAAGGAGTACCTTGTAATCCACCTCCGCATCCACGGGCAGGAGAAAATCACAATCCCTACCCCCACCCTCCTAACGAGCACGCCCCTCGAGCACCCTATGAGTTTGATCTTACTCGGGCTGTCCGAGTTAAGCCACCCTCCTACGATGGATTGGGGGACCCCCAAGTCTTTCAGGACTGGGTCTTGGAAATTGAGTGCTACTTCAAATGGTATGCTCTCAACGATGCGGACAAGGTGCGGGTAGCGCGGATGAAACTACTAGGGCGAGCCAAGATCTTCTGGCTGAACGAAGAGAGGCGCTTACGAGTAGAAAACGACGTTAGGCCCCTCGGTTGGGACGATATGAAGGCTAGGTTGACCGAGCAATACGTCCCCACGTACCATCGAACACAGATGTTTGATGAGCTGGCTACCCTTAAGCAAGGGGCGAGGTCGGTTTCTGAATACATGAGCTTGCTTAAGGATATGATGGTCCGTTGCGATGTGAATGAGATGCCCGAGGTCACCCTCTCCAGATTCCGTAAGGGCCTCAACCCCGACATCCAAGGGAAGTTATTGCGGTACGACCACACGGATTTACACGTGACCTTCAACGCTGCGTTAGACATCGAGAAGCATAACGCGCTGAAAGGAAAATCGCGCCCGTTCCAAAAGGGGAAATCCATCTTAGGACCCCCCCTGCACCCAACTATAAGGATAAAGGGAAGTACCGGTCCTCCGAATCTTCCTCCATAGTGGTGACGGCTAAAAACAATAGGAGTCCAGCGGGAGAAAGAGTGCCGATAGGAGAGTCAGCAGGACGAACGTCACCTGTTTTGCTTGCGGGGTTCAAGGACACTATGCTAATGATTGTCCTACTAAACCCAAGCCTCTAGCACTGTTAGACGCCGCTGGCGGGTCTGACGACCTCACTTATGAAGCGGAAGAGTGTAGTGAATTGGATGGCGTGCCGAGTGATATGGATGATGACTCCCACTTGATGGTGATGAGATGTATTTTGGCCACCCCTAGGCCGTTAGACGAATGGAATAGGACAAATATCTTCTCGTTAAACTTCAAGAGCGGTGAAAAGTGGTGTAGGTTGATCATCGATAACGGTAGTTGCATGAATGTCGTCTCTGAGGCCGCCGTGAAGCGCATGTCCCTAGTTGCGGAGCCACACCCCCACCCTTATAAGGTGGCGTGGGTGAACAAATCATCCCTCCCCGTAGCGAAGCGTTGTCTAGTTCCCCTCACCATCAAGACATACACCGAATCGATTTGGTGTGATGTCATCCCCATGGATGCGTGTCACGTCTTGCTTGGCCGCCCTTGGTTATTTGACCATGACGTCACCCACTACGGTCGGGCTAATACTTATGAATTCAAGATCAATGGCCGCGTCATTGTCTTGAAGCCCTCTCCTCCGAAGGATCCGTCAACCCCATCTAAGGACACCGTCATCCCAGTCGAGAAAAGGGCGTTGGGTCTTATTGGTAGGAAGGAACTCACCCGGGCCACCTTTATGGACGGAGTTCTCTATGCGTTAGTTTGTCTCCAAGTTAAGGCCGATGCGGCGATTAGTGAGCGCTTACCCCCGGCATTGAGGTCACTCCTTGAGGAGTTTGTGGATGTGTATCCGGACGAGCTCCCGTCTGGGTTACCCCCCATGCGGGACATCCAACACGCCATTGACTTCGTCCCCGGTTCCTCCCTACCCAACCTTCCCCATTATCGCCTCAATCCGTCGGCGCATTCAGAATTACAAAACCAGATTTCGGACTTATTGAGCAAGGGATTTATCCGCCACAGCATGAGTCCATGCGCAGTGCCCGCCTTACTTGCCCCCAAGAAGGACGGCTCGTGGCGGATGTGTGTGGATAGTCGGGCCATAAACAAAATCTCTGTCAAGTATCGGTTCCCAATCCCCCGCCTCGACGATTTGCTAGATATGTTTGCCGGCACCTCGATCTTCTCCAAGTTGGATCTTCGTAGTGGTTATCACCAGATCCGAATTAGAGAGGGGGATGAGTGGAAGACCGCCTTTAAGTCTAAGGAGGGCCTTTATGAGTGGTTAGTGATGCCGTTTGGGCTATCAAACGCGCCCAACACGTTTTCTAGGATGATGACCCATGTTTTTCAACCGTACATGGGGAAATTCATTGTGGTGTATTTTGACGACATCTTGATTTTCAGCACCTCCACGAGTGACCATGAGGCGCATCTAAGAGTCATCCTAACCACGCTAAGATCCAAAAAGTTATTCGTAAACATAAAAAAATGTACCTTCCACGTAACCTCCGTCGAATTCCTCGGTTACATCGTTAGCTCCCAAGGCATCCATGTAGACCCCAAGAAGGTGGAGGCCATAAAGGAATGGCCCGAGCCCGCCAACATTCGGGACGTGCAGAGTTTTCACGGACTCGCCACTTTCTACCGGCGGTTTATTAAGGATTTTAGTAGCATAATGGCGCCCATAACCGAGTGCATGAAAAAAGGTGAGTTTGTTTGGACGAAGTCGGCCGCCAAGGCTTTTCAGTTAATCAAGGCACGCATGTCCGAAGCCCCCTCTTGCGACTCCCAGATTTCTCCAAGGTTTTTGAATTATCTTGTGACGCTTCGGGGGTGGGAATTGGGGGGTATTGAGTCAAGAAGGTCACCCGGTGGGGTACTTCAGCGAGAAGCTTGCCGGTCCGAAGTTGAACTACTCTAACTATGACCGGGAGTTCTACGCGGTCATCCGATGCCTCCAACATTGGCGGCACTATTTGCTTCCGAAGGAGTTCGTCCTCCTCTCCGATCACGAGGCGCTACGCTTCATCAATTCGCAATCTAAGGTGAGCCCGCGACATGCTAAGTGGGTCTCCTATCTTCAGGAGTACACATTCATCATCAAGCATTTAAAGGGCACCCTCAATCGCGTAGCGGACGCCCTTAGTCGCGTCACCTTATTACTATCCACCTTAGAAGTTAAGGTGGTGGGCTTTGATAGGATTAAGGACGAATATGCCCACTGCCCAGATTTCAAGGACATATATTTCGCCACTCAGGAAAATCAACCCACGACCATTTCTGCGTTTTACATTCGTGACGGGTATCTTTTCTATCATTCGAGGTTATGTATTCCCCGCTCATCCCTACGTCATTTCATTGTGTGGGAACTGCATGGTGGCGGGTTAGGAGGTCATTTTGGCCGTGATAAGACTATCGCGTTAGTTGAGGACAAATTTTATTGGCCCGGCCTTAAGACCATGGTTAGTAAAGTCGTGGGTAGTTGTCGGGCATGCCAGTTGGCCAAGGGAAACAAAACGAACACCGGGCTTTACACCCCCCTCCCGATCCCTTCGACGCCTTGGGAAGACGTTAGCATGGATTTCATTCTCGGCCTTCCGATCACGTTTAGGCGTCACGACTCGATCTTAGTTGTCGTTGACCGTTTTTCCAAGATGGCTTACTTCATCGCTTGTAGTAAAACTAATGATGCGTCACATGTTGCCCAACTTTATTTTAAAGAGGTTGTAGGTCACCGCGGCATCCCAAAATCGATAGTCACTGATAGAGACGTAAAGTTCACGAGCTACTTTTGGAAAACCTTGTGGAGGATAATGGGCACCAAACTCCTATTTTCTTCGGCCTACCATCCGCAGACGGATGGGCAAACGGAGGTTGTAAATAGAAGTTTAGGTAGTCTGCTATGCTGCCTTGTGGGAGACCACAAGGGTACATGGGACCTTATCCTTCCGCACGCTCAGTTGGCATACAATAATTCCAAAAATAGGTCCACGGGTCTATCCCCGAATGAAATTGTGCATGGCTATAAGGCCCCGGTGCCCCTTGACTTGATTCTGTTACTCCCATCTTATAAATCAAGCCAATTCGCACAAGATTTTGCCTCTCACATTCATGATCTGCATAAGCACATAAATGAGACACTTAGCACAAAATATGCGTCTTATCAAGCTCATGCCAACGCACACAAAAGAGTGTCCCACTTGAAGGTTGGCGATTTGGTCATGGTGCGTCTCATTCCTGAACGGTTGCCTACGGGCACCTTAAAAAAGTTTGCAGATCGGCGAGCGGGACCTTTTCGGCTTATCAAGAAACTAGGAGACAATGCTTTTCTGTTGGAATTACCACCTAACTGGGGGATTTCCCCCGTGTTTAATGTTTCGGATTTAACGCCATATATTGCTCCGCCACTTGAATTATCTTCTTGTCCGTTTAATTCCACTTCACAGTCTCTTGGGCATGGGGTTGAGGGGGGCTATGGAACACTTTCTCCACCGGTCTCCAACGGAGGTAGGCTTAATGTTGATGCATTAGATTTTCCCCCTTTGCTGCCTAATGCTTTCCCCAGGTTTGCCAGGACAGATTTTTTGCCGGACAGGATTCTCCAGGATGACGTGTTCCCCTCTGCTGATGGCGATGTGCGCCGCTACTTGATTCGTTGGCGTTATCGCCCCGCTTCGGATGACTCTTGGCTCCCGGAAGCGGAAGTTACTCTTTTGGATGATGGTCTTCTTCGACGGTATCTTCAAGCTCAGTCATCGGTGATGAGTCCTTTCATGCGGGGGAGGATTGATGGAGACGACGCCCCCCCCTTTTGGATGATGGCACACTAACAGAAGATTTCCCCTCGTCTCCAACAAGGGATTTGCGGCGCCGCGATGATCGTACGGAGCGTCGCTACAACCTCCGCCCGCGGTGCAAGACAACCATATAATTTATTTTGTTTTGAGAACTACTCATTTTGATGCTTTTATGTCATGAAATGTTTATTTTCAATTTGGGCTTCACTTAGCCAAAACCCTTATGCTAAGCCTATATATAGGCATGTTGTATTTTGTTTTCTTTAAGTTGAATGAAAAAAAAAAGAATCCCCCCAAACCCTAACCTTGCTCTCCTCTTGCTCCCTCACTCTCTCTCTCCCTCTTTCCCTAGCCGCCACTCTCACTCTCTCCCTCTTCCTTCATATTTCAGCCGCCCCTCTCCCTAACTCCCTCTCTTCTCTCTAGCCGCCTCCCTCACTCCTCCCAACCACCCCATTCGGCCATCACCTCTCCCCCTTCTCGTCATCAAAGCCGCCGGCCTCCTCCCTCCCTCTACCCGACCACCCTTCCCCAATAGCTCGGCCGACCACCACTCCACCCGAGACACCTCCTCCTCCTCCAACCCGAGCCCCCTTGTAGAAGAATCGGCCAACTCCGTTGCTAGGAGTGAGGCTGGGAGTGGCATCCTCTCCTACGAGGAACGGAACTTCGGCGTGACGCGGCGAAGGCGGATAGTCTTCATCCATTCGGCTCAACTCCGGCGGAACCGTGAGGAAGTGTTCCTACGAAAATAGTCGGAATCACCTATTCCGATTGGGGTAACGAACTTCTCCACCGCTTGTGATTCCCTCTTGATTTTTCCGGTGGCCGGACAATTTTTGCGTTGATTTTGAAGCATAGAATAGTCTTGGTGTTTAATCCCGGTTGGGTTGCATTAGTTTTCCATAGTAATTATTTTCCGAACAAGGTTTGGCGAACCTCGCATCTTTTTGTTGGGAGAGATCCACCACTTTTCGAATCGTGGTTTTCGGTGGATCGCTCTTGGTACAACATCGCTCGGCCGGGTCCAATATTGCCCCATTTAGCCGGAGAGAATATTGGCTTATCGCCCTTATTCGCTCCCCTTGCGGGTTGGCTATCCGTGCGTTGGCGTAACGAGATAATCCTGCGTATTTAGCGTGCGGTGCGGTCGTGTGCGAGTGTAGTGTCGTGATAGTCGAGCGAGGTGATAAACCTTTAGCCGGTCGCTCTGGTGAGTCTCTCCCCTAGCCTACATCAGATGACCCTGGTGTATAAAGATCATTCTGAAGAATACATGGAGTACCTGACCGCAATGAGCATAGTATGTAATATTCAGGACCAGATTAGGGCAGAGCAAGGGAAGGATGTTGCTCTGGCCCTAGTATTAAAATCAATTAGAGATGTTGTCCACTAACAAATATTCCCTAAATGACGGACTCGTTCATTTTCGTGGCCGGCTATATATTCCCGAAGGCGATAGAATTCAGGAAGGTATTTTGAGAGAGGCACATTGCTCTCAATATTCAGTGTATCCTGGGATTGCCAAAATATACGCTGGCTTGCGGAAGACCATGTGTTGGCCAGAAATGAAGAGAGACGTCAGGTATTTTATTATACACTGCGAGGCCTGTCAAAGGGTAAAGGCGGAATGCAAGAGCCCCAGAGGATTTTTTCAGTCATTGCCCATCCCCAAGTGGAAGTTTGAGGATATATCCATGGACTTCATTTATAGTTTGCCTCGCTCACGCTCAGGAAATGATTCGGTTTGGTTAATCGTTGATCGCCTGACAAAGGTAACCAGGTTTATTCCTATGAAGAAAGAGGCTCATGTGGACGTTTTGGTATGCCTCTTTGTGGACCAGTTTGTACGGTAACATGGCATGCCAAAGACAATTGTTTTTGACTGAGATGCACGTTTCACTTCTAAAGAATGGAAGGCAGTACATGCATATTTGGGTTCATGCCTTACTTTCAGCACAACCTTTCATCCTCAGACAGATGGTCAGTCTGAGAGGAACATCAAATTTTTGGAAGATAAAGATTGTGTATGGTAGATTGAGGAGAGCCGTGGAAAAGACTCTAACCCCTGGTAGAATTTTCATACAAAAATGATTGATAATACATTTTGTAGTTTAAACTACTAGGGTAATTATAGGTTTTTATTATGTAAATCATATCTTTTAAAGCTTTATTTTTACCTCATATTGTATATATTAATACCACTAATGATTATTTTCTTTCTTTTATAGGTTTTCAGTTTTTCAGCTCAGAATTCGTCGATCAACCCCATTTCGTCGAACGCCTTCATTTCAAAGTTTGTCGAACGCTTCCAGCTCTGTGTTCGACGAATTCTTCAAAGTTCGTCGAATTCTTCCAGCTCTTCGTTCTATGAATTCTCCCAAGTTTGTCGAACGCTTCCAGCTCTACGTTCAACGAATTCTTCAAAGTTCGTCGAACTCTTCTAGCTATGCATTCGACGAATTCTCCTATGTTCATCGACCTCCCTTCCAACTCTGTGTTTGACAAATTATCCCATGTTCGTCGACCTCCCAACCAGCTCTGCGTTCGATGAAACCTTCTATGTTCGTCGACCTCCCTTCCAATTTCTCAGTTCGACGAACCCTTCTATGTTCGTCGATCTACCTTCTAGTTCTGCGTTCGACGAATTCTTCCAATTTCGTCGAACGCCCCCTCCTCCTTCTGTTTTCGACATTTTCTTCCAATTCGTTGAATGCCTCCTGCAAATTTTCATCGAACGCCACCGCTTCATTCTTCTCAATTTTCGTCGAACACATCACCTTCTCTTTTCTCCGTTCGTCAAGCTCTCCCTCCTTCTCCTCTGATTTCGCCGATCCCTCTCTCCTTCTTTCGTCGAGCTTTCCCCGCTGCCAAAGACAAGTCCCGTTTTTCCACAAAAGCCTGCTACCGCCATAAATGCACGTCACCCGTACCGAGGCAATCATCATTATCCTCAAGATTTCATACCGAGGTCAACCCCCATGCATGATAATAGCATGGGCATGTCCTGCTCTTTGAAGAATCTATAAATAGATCCCCACCGCTTATGCTTGAAGGAGAGAATTTTATGGAGGGGAAGTGCTGCCATTTTCTGTTCTTCCTTAGTGTTCTTCCTCTCTCTTTTTCTCATTTCAGTTTTTCTTAGTTTTAGTTTCAGTATTACTATTTCTGTAATAGTTCTTGAAATTTATTTAGTAGTTTACTTTTAGTGCTAGCTTAGTTTTTCATTTCCTACAAGTGTAATAGTTTTTATATTTTAAGTTGTCAGCTCTCTGTTTGAATTAATATAAATTCTGTTTACTTTTACTTGTCTCTATTTTGTTTCCATGCACTCCTACACATCTCTCATCCTCCAATTCACCATGAGTAAATAATCCTCCTTGTACTCGATCTTGATGATCCGAGGTTTGAGTTGATTAAGTTATGATGCTCTAGTTTACTTTTCCTTTGTAAGGTTTAGACCTTGATTTACTATTGATTAATTATGATTGGAGATATATCATCAATATATATTTTCCATCTTTGTTTCCACTCTTAGCTAGTCGAGAGGCTTATAGTTTGGAATGAACGCTCAAGAGTAAAGAGAGTTGCACGCACCCCTCGAGAGAGGCAGGCGTTAAATCTCCCGGATTGAATAGAAATCCAATAGCGGGGTTCACAATGTAAAGCGAGCTTTAGGCTTCTGATTTGGACGAGAGTTCGGTCGGACCTTCCTAAACTTTGGTGGGCACGTCTTCGAGAGAAGAATGTTCATGCTTTAGGAACCTCCATGGTCAAGGACTTTTACCTTATTAAGATAGAGTTTATCAACACATTTTTGATCAACTTAGGCTGAGGTGATTCTCGATCGAGTGCTATTCTTTACATTGTTTAACCCCACGTTTAATCGCTAGTTGTGGTCTCTCTGATACTAAGAGAATCGCAAAATGTGGAGAGAGGGTTAGAGAGAAAAGAAGGTGGAAGTGGTGGAAGTTGAAAATATTCTCCAATTCTATATCCGATAAAAGGCATGTGTACCTTATCGTTTATTGTATAGGATACTAAAGATTAATATCATAGTCGTATTTCCCTAGGGCGTAATGATTACTTCTACTTCGAGGAGATCGCTATTATTTTATCAATTAATTTTTCTATTAATTTACTAAACTAAAAAAAGAAATTAAAGTACTAAGCTAGAAAGAAAACTAATTACTTGCAGAAATAAAAAGGGTTAGAGCTAATGATAAAGGGTTAGTACTCAATCTAGAATCACTTTGAAATAGGAAAATCAAAATAAAATAACAACTAATTCTAAATAAAGTAAAACTACCTTGACCGTGGAGGTTCCTGAAGCTTGAAAACGCTTCTCTCGAAGTCATGCCCACCTGAGTTTAGGAAGGTCCAACCGACTCTCATCTAAATCGGAGGCCTAAAGCTCGTCTTAAGTGGTGAACCCCGCTATTGGATTTCACTCCAATCCAGGAGATTTGGATGTCCGCCTCTCTCGAGGGGTCATGCAACTCTCTTTACTCTTGGGTGATCGATTCAATCTACAAGCCTCTCGGCAAACTAAGATTGAAAACCCAAATGGAAACTATATAGAGACAATATAGTCCCACTAAATAAAAACCAAGAGTAAATCAAAAGTGATTACTTTAAGAAGAAAAAGAAGCTAAAACATCATAACTTGATCAACCCATTCTCAGATCATCGCGATCGAGTACAAATGGGGAATAGTTAATCATGGCAATAGGGAAAGAGAGGGGTAAATAATAAAGGTGCATGAAAACTAAAGTGAGAGAAAGAGAGAAAACTAATTGGAATTTATCAAAAACAAAAAGAGATTACAACTAGGAAATGGACATTACAATTGCATGAAAAGAAGCTAACTACTGCTATAATACTAATAAAAAGCTATCACAAGAAAGGAAAGTGCATTGCATGAAAATAAAAGTAGAAATGGATGGGGAGAGAGAGCAAAACTTGAAAATAAAAACACTAAGACCCTAAGAAATGAACTAGCAACACCTCTCCTCTCCCCAAAAGTTGGTCTGGAATGCTTGAAATGGCCTTGTATTTATATAGTTTCCCACGGGTTGGTCACGTCCTAGGTCACGCCCGGGGAGGGCGTGATAGGGGGCGTGAAACCTACAGAGTTGACCTCAGGTGCTGGATTCTGGCGGGAATGATGATTGCTTCTATATGATGGTGGTCACACCCTGTGTCATGCCCGTGATAGGGAGGCGTGATAGGCACGTCAAGTCAAAATTAGCAGTCAGAAATCCATCAGACGTCAGAAAAAGGCGGGACACGCCCTGTGACACGCCCAGGGAGGGCGTGTAAGGGGGGCATGATAGTACTATTTGCGTGCAGTAGCGGAGAAAGCATTAAATGCGGCAGTAGGCTTTGGGATGAGAGTGACACGCCCTGTGACACGCCCATGGAGGGTGTGGCAGGGGATTTTGGCAGGAAATTCCATCTGGCAGCTATCAACCTCGGGATCAGGCGACACGCCTTGTGACACGCCCAGAGAGGGCGTGTCAGGGGGGCGTGTCAGAGGATTTGTGGCTGAAAACTTGTGGAAACCTGCAAAAATAGAAAATAAACATTAGTTATATTATTTACATTAAAAGAAACCTAAAAATACATAAAGAAAGAGATTTTAAAATGAAAATAATATATTTTTACCCGAATAAATTAAGCTAAAATATGCATCATCAAATTCCCCCATACTTATTATTTTGCTTGTCCTTAAGCAAAGACTACGAGTTAGAGAAAATAAAGAGGATTAATTGAAAAGTTTAAAAATGCTATAAACGAGTAAAACGGGAATTTAGAGGTAGAGAAATTTTATGAAAAAGAACCAAAAATTCCTACTTCAACTTAGCACATATTTTATAAATTTTACTAAATATAAAAACAAATCATCCCAAATTTTTAAAGAATTAAAACTTAATTAAGCAATGAGTAAAAAACACATTGAGTCGCTACTAAAGTCTAAGAGACAAATTAAAACCATAGTCAATCAAGACAAAGTTCAATATTTCTATCAAAAACACTTACTCAATCTAGTTTCTCAGTACTATACAAAAAAGTAAATGTAGGAAGCATGAATCACTCGGGCTTTAATTAGGCATGCAGTTAGGATTAGGTTTTTAAGGGTGCAATATTAAAAAAGATAAACACGAGGGGTATTTGCACACTTAAAACAAAAAGAAAATGAGCTTTGCCACAAAAAGAAAATGAGCTATTTCTCATTTTTCATTTTTTTCTCTTTTCATACTTAAGAATTTCCACTTTTTTAGCAAAAGATAATACAAAGATTTCTCACTAATGTTTTCAAAAAGATGCACATTAGCAATTAAAGCTCAAAAATAAATTAAAAGTGTGCATATAGGTAAGCTATTTGGCCATGTTGAAATAAAAAGTGGGGCTACAAAAAGGAAAGGAAAAGGCAGAAAAATAGCTAGCAATGATTATTGTTAGGCGTGGGTGCAAAGGCTCAAACGTTTCAAAAGAAATTCCTAAATCATTTTCATGCTTCCTAAATCTACTCAAAGTAAAGCTTTGAAATTTCAAAAAAGGATAAACACAAAAAATAAAAAAAATAAAGAATTTGCTTTCATGAAAACAATGATAATAAACGTCTAGACCAGTTTGTGTCTACTACACTTAATACTAATTAACGTTAATAAGATTTTAATAAGGAAAAATAAAGGATGATTGGTTTTATAAAAGTTAAAGAAATAAAAGAAAGGCTATAGAAAGTGAAGAAAAATTCAAGAAATTTTTCAAAAATAGCATACTACCCTAAATAGGAACACTGCATGAGTTAACATACTACTCGCTAAACATATTTAAACAGAAAATTAATGTAATTTATTCTAACTAAGCAAGTAGGCATGAGCATAAAAAAAATAATAAAATGCAAAGTAGCGGGGTACTAATTGATTTTGCAAAAATTAACTAAATTTTATTTGATATTTTTTTCAAAAATTTTTATATATTTTTCTAGATTTTTCAAAAATATATTATATAAAAAACTTTTTTGGTTTTTCTAAAATTTTTATAATTTTTATTTTATTTTTCTAAAGTAAACAATTAAGGGAACACTCTCCCAAACTTAAAGTTAAACATTGTCCCCAATGTTTAAAGTTAAGTATAAAAAGAGTTGAGAAAAGAAGAAAAAGAAATGCAAAGAAAAGGAAAAGATGCTTCCCTAGCGCTTGGTGCCCAGACGTTGAAAAATGCATCCCCCCAAACTTGAGCTAAAGACAGTCTTGAGTCCAAGTTGAGAGGCGAGAAGCAGCACAAACACGCGAGAGCTTATTCCTGCATAAAACAAAATAAAAAAACCAAAAAAGAAAAAGATAAGCAAGGGGTGCCTCCCAAGAGCGCTCTGTAACACCCCTATTCGTCACATAGCATATAGCAGTAGGTCCGGCCAGGGCCCGACGCCATATACCACAGACAGACCGGTGGGTTACTCACTGAAACCATTCAACTAATACACACGTCCTACACAGAGCATCTAGCAGAAGGAATTTGTTAAGTTTCAAAGGAAAGAACCCAGCACAAGCACAAATGTCCACTAACAAAACCTAGTAGGAATGAACTACAAAATACACAAAAGTACTGGCCTTATGGCTTTACAACAGGTTACTTAAATAAATAGTGTTTTACAAACTTCGGCCCGCAGGACGGCCACACATGATTTAAATAAGTAAATAAACAAGGCTTTCGAGGGCCGGATCAACAACTTGGGCTTTGGCCCGCTATTTACCGCTCGGCTCCGCAGCACCTGCAAGCACAAATCACCGCAACGGTGGAAAACAATAATAACGGTCAACTAAAGCTGACCAAATTATAACGATTCCGCCCCTAACCTCGGGGATGCAAAGCTTCTTCCCTGTACTTGTTAGCAAAACAAGCAATATAGTGAATAAACACAACATCACAGGTGCACACACACACGACATACACCCCGTGCTCTCAGGGCACTAACTCGGTGAAGCAAGTCCAAACCCGGTCCATTCCTTAGCTCCACCACCTCCCCCAGGGTGGCAAACCTCGTGAGCATTTAGTCCTTTCAGCCGCAGCATAGACATATTCTCCAAATCATCGGTAAGTGCAACGTATCTTTAGGTCTCTTTAACCGAAACAGATGGAACGGGTAGGGTTCCACTAGCCCATTGCTCACCCCGTCGTAGCCATTTGGCCTTTGATGCGAGCCTAGCTTCCCCCAGTCCCAACTTTCGATCAAACACGGTACATAGCCCCGCTATATACCCGGCTGGCTCCCAGGCCACCTAAATGGCAGAAATGCTTTTCCGCCCAGATTTCTGGGTGCACCTTGGGGTTAATCCCCAAGATTCCCTGATGCATTCTATCGCATAGTAACCCGAAAACAAACAAAACGCATGGAGTCTTCTCCAGCACAATATACATAGCAAAATATCACCAATCAAGACCAACATGTCCGGGTAGGCTTCATACACCATGCCTATGTCTGTACTACGATTCTAGACTCTAAATAAGGGAGACTTTACATATCTACCCCAAGGAATACCGTAAACTTGTCGCACACTCACGGGAGATGGTTTTCCTATTCAAAAGAAGAAGAGAATCACATGCTCAAGATGAGAATCGTTACCCTATCCTTTCTCCTCAGCGCCAAGGAAAACTACGTGGATGAAAAGCACCGCGATGATCTTTCCTTTGTAGATCTGGACTCAGATCGAGAATCAGAGCTCCGAAGCTCCACCGACGGTCGGATCTCCCCTTCTTCTTCCTCCTTACTCTCCCTTCTCTCTAGGACTTAGAAAGAGAGTGGCCCCAACACAAATGAGGGTGTGAACCCTATTCCAGGCTTAACACCCAACCAGGAGAGGCCTGGGCCGTTAGATCCCAAAGTAAGGAAACGAACAACTGCGATGCATCCAGAAAATAAACTTCTTAGGCCGAACACAGCTTGCGACACACTCGTGTCCAAGGCCATGTCACTCATTCGTCGTCAAAACCGTCGCATCCTGAAAAGAACACGGGCACTCGACACGCCCGTGTCAGGCTTGATATGCTCGTGTCATCCAGTACACGCCCATGTCGATGGGCATGTTCCTCTATCGGCACAGGTCTAAAACATCCAGAGCACGACACGGCCAAGTGACACGCCCGTGTCACATGCCGTGTGCTATACACGCCTGGGATATGCCCGTGTCCTAGGCCGTGTTGTTGCCTGAGCACAACTAGTCAAATGACCCGAGCAAGACACGGGTATCCGACACGCCCGTGTTGGACCCGAACACGCCTGGGCTCAGTCCGTGCGACCTCACTCAACGATCGTTGAGTGAATGGCTTTGAGTGACTGACACGCCTTGGGACACACTCGTGTCCCAGACCATGTTCACCCCTCCCCCCGACGACCCTGGACTGCAATTTCGACGACCACACGACCAGCGCCGAACCCGAGCACTACACGCCCGTGTCCTAGGCAATGTCACCTCTACCAAATCCCAGACTCTGCTCAAAATGCCACCCGTCACACTTTCGAGTTTCGAGGCATTACCCACTCTTTATTTAAAACATCGTTGAGCTCGACATTCTTGTTTAGCTAAATGGAAAATAAAGAGAGAAATGTAATGGCAGCTCACGCAATATGCATTTCGACGCGAGTGCCAAAACATTTTTAAGAAAATAAAAATATTTTTTAGTATTTTTATATTTTTTAAATTATACAAAAAGGAAAAAGATTTTGAGAAAGAAAATTTGTTAGTAAAACAAAATAAACTATTAGAAGGGGAAAAAAAAGAAGATTTAGAAACTAAATTAGAAGGAAAAATAAAAGAAGAAAATAAAGTGGAATTTACGCAAGGAGGGGGAGAGAAGAAAAGGAAGAAGGAGGCAGCGGTTGATCACAAGAAAATATTGGGATAGAAAGATTCGGTTGCTCCACTTGAATATCAATCATTTTCGTAGATTGGGAGCAAATCGGGATATCCCAAAAAATCAATCTCCTCAGAAGATCAAACACAAGAAAGTTCGTCTTCCTCGAAAACTTGAAAAAAAATCGGGATATCAGGGGAAATTTCCTCCTCGAGAGGTTGAAGACACAATGGAATTTCTTAATAATTGTCTTCTACGAGTGATTGAAGGCACTGCGGAATATCCGAAGATTCATCATTTGAAAGATAAATAGGAGGAGGAGGAGGGGAAGAAAAAGATGCGGCCTCAGAAGCTAAAGCATCAAAAATCACTTTGAAGTGAGCATTGATGGGTACATCAAATGCTACAGAATCAAAAATGACTTCATTTTCTCTAAAATTAAAAACTGGAGGCGCGCGAACTTGCGGAGAAAAAGCAGAGAAATCTTGAGATGGAATGGGTTGATGATCACCTTGGCCCCAAGAATGATCAGGGTGTTGCCACCTTGAGTAGTTCAAAGTAGGGCTAGGGTCAAAATGTCAATTCAAGAAATTTCTGAAAAAATTAAAATCAGAAAAATTCGGAGGAGAAGGGTAGGAAGGCGTTTGAAAACCATCGTAACCCCATGAAAAAAAATTCGCGGACGGATCAATTTGGCCAAATTGATTCGATCCGGAAGGGATAAAATCATGGGTGGATGAAGGATATCTTACCCAACACTTCTCGTGAGAGTGACCGAACTCCCCACAATTAAAACAAAGACTAACCATTACAAATAAAAAAAATAAATCAATCACGAAAGAGGGACGAGAGAGAGAGAGATAAAAACAAAACAAAACGTTAAAATTAATAGCTATACTTTTTTCAAAATATCAAAACAGTCCCCGACAACGGAGCCAAAAACTTGATACTAAGAGAACCGCAAAAGGTGGAGAGAGGGTTAGAGAGAAGAAAAAGGTGGATGTGGTGGAAGTTGAAAAGATTCTCCGATTCTATATCCGATAAAGACAAGCGTGCCTTATCGTTTATAGTATAGGATACTAAAGATTAATATCAAGGTCGTATTTCCCAAGGGCGTAATGATTACTTATACTTCGAGAAGATCACTATTATTTTATCAATTAATTTTCTATTAATTTACTAAACCAAAAATAGAAATTAAAGTACTAAGCTAGAAAGAAAACTAATTACTTGCAGAAATAAAAAGGGTTAGAGCTAATTATAAAGGGTTAGTACTCAATGTAGAATCACTTTGAAATAGGAAAATAAAAATGAAATAACAACTAATTCTAAATAAATTAAAACTACCTTGACCATGGAGGTTCACGAAGCATGAACATGCTACTCTTGAAGTCATGCCCACTTGAGTTTAGGAAGGTCCGACTGACTCTCGTATTAATCGGAGGCCTAAAGCACGCCTTAAGTGGTGAACCCCACTATTGGATTTCACTCTAATCCAGGATATTTGGATGTCCGCCTCTCTCGAGGAGTGCGTGCAACTCTCTTTATACTTGGGTGATCGATTCAATCTAAGAGCCTCTCGGCTAACTAAGATTGAAAACCCAAATGGAAACTATATACTGGTAATATAGTCCCACTTAATAAAAACCAAGAGTAAATCAAAAGTGATTACTTTAAGAAGAAAAAGAAGCTAAAACATCATAACTTGATCAAAACATTCTCAGATCATCGCGATCGAGTACAAATGGGGATTAGTTAATCATGGCAATAGGGAAAGAGAGGGGTAAATAATAAAGGTGCATGAAAACTAAAGAGAGGGAAAGAGAAAACAAATTAAAATTTATTAAAAACCAAAAGAGATTACAAATAGGAAATGGATGTTACGATGACATGAAAATAAGCTAACTAGTGCTATAATACTAATAAAAAGCTATTACAAGAAAGGAAAGTGCATTGCATGAAAATAAAAGCTAGAAATGGATGGAGAGAGAGAGCAAAACATGAAAATAAAAGCACTAAAACCCTAAGAAATGAACTAGTAGTACCTCCCCTCTCCCAAAAGGTTGGTATGGAATGCTTGGAATGGCCTGGTATTTATAGAGTTTTCCCACGGGTTAGTCATGCCCTAGGTCACGCCCGGGGAGGGCGTGACAGGGGGCATGACAGGTATGGAGTTGACCTCAGGCGCTAGATTCTGGCGGGAATGATGAATGCTTCTGTACGATGGTGGTCACGCCCTGGGTCACGCCCGTGACAGGGGGCGTGACAGGCACGTCATGTCAAAATCAGCGGTCAGATATCCATTAGACATCAGAAAAAGGCGGGACATGCCCTGTGACATGCCCATGGAGGGCGTGTCGGAGGGGGGCATAACAGTACTGTTTGAGTGCAATAGCAGAGAAAGCATTGAATGCGGCAACAGGCTTTGGGATGAGAGTGACATACCCTGTGACACGCCCAGGGAGGGCGTGTTAGGGGGGCGTGACAGGGGATTTTGGCGGGAAATTCCATCTGGCAGCTAACAACCTCAGGATCAGGCTACACGCCCCGTGACACGCCCAGGGAGGGCGTGTTAGAGGATTTGTGGCTGAAAACTTGTGGAAACCTGCAAAAATAGAAAATAAACTTTAGTTATATTATTTACAAAAAAAGAATCCTAAAAATACATAAAGAAAGAGATTTTAAAACTAAAATAATATAATTTTACCCTAATAAATTAAGCTAAAATATGCATCATCAAATTCCCCTATACTTATTATTTTTCTTGTCCTCAAGCAAAGACTACGAGTTAGAGAAAATAAAGTGGATTAATTGAAAAGTTTAAAAATGCTATGAACAAGTAAAACAGGAATTTAGAGGTAGAGAAATTTTATGAAAAAGAACCGAAAATTCCTACTTTAAGTTAGCACAGAATTTTATAAATTTTACTAAATATAAAAACAAATCATCCCAAATTTTTTTAGAATTAAAACTTAATAAAGCAATGAGTAAAAAGCGCATTGAGTCACTACTAAAGTCTTAGAGACAAATTAAAACCATAGTCAATCAAGACAAAGTTCAATATTTCTATCAAAAACACTTACTCAATCTAGTTTCTCGCTACTATACTAAAAAGTAAACGTAGGAAGCATGAATCACTAGGGCTTTAATTAGGCGTACATTTAGGCTTAGGTTTTTAAGGGTGCGATATTCAAAAAGATAAACATGAGGGGTATTTGCACACTTAAAACCAAAAGAAAATGAGCTTTGCCAAAATAAAGCTAGCCAAAATAAATACACTTTTCTTTTTCTTTTCTTTTCTTTTACTTTTCTCATCATATATTTCTCATTTTTCATTTTTTTCTTTTTTCATACTTAAGAATTTCCACTTTTGTAGCAAAATATAATACAAAGATTTTCCACAAATATTTTCAAAAAGATGCACATTAGCAATTAAAGCTCAAAAATAAATTTAAAGTGTGCATATAGGTAAGTGTTGAAACCGGAAAATCGGTCTCTGTGGAGTTCGACCCTTGGGGAAGGGGTGGCCGCACACCTACTACACTCAAGTGAACAATCTAGGCTCAAGGCTAGGAACACAAGGGACAGACCCAAGGCCTCAGCGTGGAGGTCCCACCGCATACCCGGAAGATTAACAAACTCTTCCCCTCCCACACCAGGGGCTGAGCTAAGACACCTTCGGCGGGCTCTCTTGGCCGGCCGGAACATCTAAGGAGGATCTCAAGATCCACTCCTGAACTAGAGGTGTCTCCCTGGGTCTATAAAAACTGTTCCCTGCCCGCCTTTTTAATGGCGTAAAACCGCCCAGCAGCCGTACTCCACGCAGCCCAATTGGTTCGCTAACAACGTAACTACGTCGTTCTGAAAGGCTATCAACAGGCCATTAACATGCCATCAGGGGGCTTCCCGGCAACTATACGTCGGGGCTCCAACGGGGTGAGCGGTTCGCGAACATACTGCCCGCCTAAGATGAACAAGATAAAAAGAATTCACAGGGCATCACAGGCATCTAATAATTACAGGAATATATATTCCATACTCAGCACGCAGGCCGGTAACATAAACAAAACTAGGCCTTCAAGGGCCGGCACAAGCTTGGGCTTAAGCCCGCTACTTCCCGCTTGCTACTGCAGCACCTGTACGTCAACGTCTCGACGAGCGGCGGCCAGCTAAATGCTAGTCGGCTAATGTAAGCGGACCAAACATATTGCGCACACCCCCTTTTTGGGGGCTATGGTGCATATTCCCTGTGAATGAATAAAATACAACTTCCACGGAGTCTTCCCCGGGAACCCCAGAACATCACCCACCCGGCTCATGCGTCCGGACGGGCTTCACACAGAACATCACCAATTTGGCTCATACGTCCGAATGGGCTTCACACAGCATGCCTAAACCCGTACTCACACTTTCGGGCACTAATGCAATTAACTGCAGGGACGTACACGTCAACCCGTCGGAGAGCTCCCTTCCCCCACTCGTCGGTGGAGAGGTGCTCCCATGCAAATATGAAAATTAAGGGTTTCACCTGCGCAAGTAGAAACATCGTTACCCTTGTCGCGTGCTTGATGGCGGAGCCGGGAGAGGAGCTCCAGGCCGATCTTACTGCATGCGGCCGCATCGGTGGCCGATCACTACTCCAGACCGAACCCTGCTGGGAGAGATAAGAAATCCTCATCTTCCTCTTCATTTTTCTTGGTGGCCGAGCCTCTCGCCGGCGGGGGGGAGAAAACCTCGATCTCACTAATAGTGACTGATCCGAGCTACGGGCGGCGGAGCTATGCTGGACGAGGTCGGTCTCGGCCCCAAGTGGCCGGACTTGCCGCTGGCGGTGATGAGAGAGAGAAATCGGGAGGCAGGCGGCTTGCTGTTTGCCGAGAGAAAGAGGGGAGGCCGGCTGGGGAGGTTAAGCCTCGGGCGGCCCTCGCTGTAGGCAGCGATGGGAAAGAGGGGCCGGCCGGCTTTGCTGCAGGAGGAAACGGGAAGGAGAGGGGCCGACCGGCTTTGCTGCAGGAGGCGACGGGAAGGGAGGGGCCGGCCGATCGGCTTTGCGGCAGGAGGCGACGGGAGAGAGGGATCTGGAGGGGCGGCGGCTGCTTGGGCTGCTCCAGGCCGAGCGAGAGGAGGGCGGCGGCTGCCATCGGGCTACTCCAGGCCGAGCAAGAGGGGGGCGGCTGCTTTTCTTTTCCCGAACCCTAAGTCGGGCTGTGGGGGGGATGCTGCTTCCCCCTTTTCCTCCTTCTATATATAAATATATCTATATATTTATAATATTTATAATAATATAATATATATATATAAATATATATATATATTATATAATATATAACATATATATTAAAAGGCCTACAAAACCTCCGCACGCACGCGCGAGCACCCGCACATCCTCGAACAGGGACGCCAACTCGTCGCTCACAGCACCCCCCGAGGCTGACATTTGGGGAGGGTCTCACTCGCCCGGCTACGGGGTTGTACACAATCCCCGCTCTTTTCGAGGTTGGTACAAGCTCGGAAAGAATCATCCAACCCTACGTATCCGGCGAGTGGGAGCCGACCCAAAGAAAAAATTTGTGAGAATTCTCCATTTGGGTATAAAGAGAGCTCCACCCCAGGGCTTACTTTTCACATAGTCCCGCTAGAGGCTCTAGCACGAATATCACTAGCCCGTGTTTTTCCTCCTAGGCTCATCATCAGCGATACACGCAATATCTGATACACTGCAACATAACAAGAAACCAACTCTTCTCAAGCTCTCTCCCTTTCCCCCCAGGTGTGTCTACAGCCCTGCCAGCTAGTGAAAGCCTGACAGGGAGTCTACCCGGGGCCGAGCTGCACTCGAGGTCCCTTACCCCCCAGGCGAGCCTACGGACCTGCCAGCTAGTAGGAGCTAGACATCGGGTCTAACCGGGGCCGAGCATCACTCGGGGTCCTGCAAAGTACTCAAACTCTTCCCAAACATCAAACTATCTCCCTTTCCCCCCAGGTGTGCCTACAACCCTGCCAGCTAGTGAAAGCCTGACAGCGAGTCTAATCGGGGCCGAGCAGCACTCGGGGTCCCTTACCCCCCAGGCGAGCCTACGGACCTGCCAGCTAGTAGGAGCCAGGCAGCGGGTCTACCCGGGGCCGAGCATCACTCGGGGTCCTGCACAATATCCAAATTTTTCCCAAACTTCAAACTATCTCCCTTCCCCCTAGGTGTGCCTACAGCCCTGCCAGCTAGTGAAAGCCTGACAGCGAGTCTACCCGGGACCGAGCAGCACTCGGGGTCCCTTACCCCCCAGGCGAGCCTACGGACCTGCCAGCTAGTAGGAGCAAGGCAGCGGGTCTACCCGGGGCCGAGCATCACTCGGGGTCCTGCACAATACTCAGACTCTCTCCAAATTTCAAACTATCTCTATCCACCGAGTGACATCCAGCCCTGCCAGCTAGGTGAGAGCCTGACAGCGGGATCTGCTCGGGGTCTGTTAAACGAATACTTCGATCGTCCACATAGATTGTGGCGGGAGCATTGCCACTATGAATTTCATAACGATGTCCAGGGTCATAACGATGTCCACATAGAATCGTCCGGGCTCCCGAGTGATACTGCCGGTTCAGCCAGCTAGGTGAAAGCCTGGGAACGGGTGTTGAACATCCTCCGGGCTCAGCCCCAGGGTCATAACGACGTCCATCGAGACCCCTGCCCTGCTAGCTTGGTGGGAGCCTGACTGCGGGAGAATCGAGACCTAACCCCAGAGCGAGAAGACTTGGAACATTTGTCTCTCCCGAGTGCTACCACCAGGCTAGTCAGCTAAATGGGATCCTGAGGGCGGGTGTTGAACATCCTCCGGGCTCAGCCCCAGGGTCATAACGACGTCCATCGAGACCCCTGCCCTGCCAGCTTGGTGGGAGCCTGACTGCGGGAGAATCGAGACATAACCCCAGAGCGAGAAGACTTGGAACATTTATCTCTCTCGGGTGCTACCACCAGGCCAGTCAGCTAGATGGGAGCCTGAGGGCGGGTGTTGAACATCCTCTGGGCTCAGCCCCAGGGTCATAACGACGTCCATCGAGACCCCTGCCCTGTCAGCTTGGTGGGAGCCTGACAGCGGGAGAATCGAGACCTAACCCCAGAGCGAGAAGACATGGAACATTTGTCTCTCCCGGGTGCTACCACCAGGCCAGTCAGCTAGATGGGAGCCTGAGGGCGGGTGTTGAACATCCTCCGGGCTCAGCCCCAGGGTCATAACGACGTCCATCGAGACCCCTGCCCTGCCAGCTTGGTGGGAGCCTGACAGCGGGAGAATCGAGACCTAACCCCAGAGCGAGAAGACTTGGAACATTTGCCGAGTATAACTGGAGGGTAGGATCCCTCACTTCGAACTCCACGTTAATCTGGGAGGACACCACCAAGGAGTCGGTAAGAACCTCCACATCATGTACCCCAAGTTCTCTGGCCAGGCACAGTCTCGCTATAACCGCCTCATACTCAGCCCGATTTTTGGTGATAGGGAAATTCACTACTACTCGAGGACTTGACTTTGCTCGAGGTGGAGACATCCTGCTTACTTAAGAGGTGTTGGAGAGTTGATTGAACCGATGCTTTTACAAATGGAGAACACATTCTTTTATAAGAGAGGCGACCTGGAAGTCGTCAAATCGGGAAGCTGGCGTCCGAGCCTATTCCTAATAGTTCCTCCAATCGGAAGAGAGATGCAATCGGGGGGACATAGGCCGACGTGCAAGGGGGGAGCTGATCTCGGCCGTCAGTGCAGAGGCTCGGTCTTACAAGAGCGCTTAAAGTCCCGAGGCATCGTCCCATCATCCGAACTGGGCTATTTAGAAGGAACAGGTCGACGGCTCGTATCCTGATCTAATGACAAAGATCGCTTTCCGCCATGTCACTCGATGATGAGAGCTAGTGCATGGGCGACGGGTAATGTTCCTGCGATGGTCCTCTAGGATGCACTCGAGGCCAACATCTTCCCTTGGGCCAAAACCCGCCCCTTTACATGTTATCCTGCTCTCTCAATAAAAAAGGCCTTCACTTGTGATTGCTTGGAGAGATCGACCCTTTATCAAATCTGGGAGGTTAGTGTCTAGGCTCGTTCCTGATAATTCCTCTAGTCGAAGGAGAGGTGTGATCGGGAGGACATAGGCCGACGTGCAAGGGGGGAGCTGATCTCGGCCGTCAGTGCAGAGGCTCGGTCTTACAATAGCGCTTAAAGTCCCGTGGCACCGTCCCATCGTCCGAACTAGGCTATTTAAAAGGAACGGGTTGGACGTTTCGCTTCCGGAGTCGATCACGAGGCTAACCCTTAAAGCCCTCAGAAGCTCGAGGCGAATTGGCAATAAAGAGAAAACTCCACTGCTACTGAATCATAAGGAAGAGATAACATATTACCGCTAGGGATGGAACCCTTTTGGGTCACCCCGGGTCCAAATACCTCTCAGCCGCTCTCTTACTTGACCTTAAAGATAATAACCTCCAGGTTTCTCACTGATGTAATAGGTGAGGATACACGTGTTTCGCAGGTAGGGGCGCTTAAAACTGGTGCAAATCCTACTCCAAATACTATGGGATTCCAACAACAACTATAGGAGGGGGCAACTCCGAGTATGAGGACCTTACAAATAAAATGTCCGCGCATGACCCTGGTCGCCACTTGGTTCCACTTCTAAAGCCATGACATTCACCTGAGATTTTCCGTGCTGGCCACTTTCCACGCTCACCGCACCAAAATGTTGAAACCGGAAAATCGGTCTCTGTGGAGTTCGACCCTTGGGGAAGGGGTGGCCGCACACCTACTACACTCAAGTGAACAATCTAGGCTCAAGGCTAGGAACACAAGGGACAGACCCAAGGCCTCAGCGTGGAGGTCCCACCGCATACCCGGAAGATTAACAAACTCTTCCCCTCCCACACCAGGGGCTGAGCTAAGACACCTTCGGCGGGCTCTCTTGGCCGGCCGGAACATCTAAGGAGGATCTCAAGATCCACTCCTGAACTAGAGGTGTCTCCCTGGGTCTATAAAAACTGTTCCCCGCCCGCCTTTTTAATGGCGTAAAACCGCCCAGCAGCCGTACTCCACACAGACCCAATTGGGTCTCTAACAACGTAATTACGTCGTTCTGAAAGGCTATCAATAGGCCATTAACATGCCATCAGGGGGCTTCCCGGCAACTATACCTCGGGGCTCCAACGGGGCGAGCGGTTCGCGAACATACTGCCCGCCTAAGATGAACAAGATAAAAATAATTCACAGGGCATCACAGGCATCTAATAATTACAGGAATATATATTCCATACTCAGCACGCAGGATGGCAACATAAACAAAACTAGGCCTTCAAGTGCCGGCACAAGCTTGGGCTTAAGCCCGCTACTTCCCGCTTGC
Source organism: Platanthera zijinensis (assembly GCA_039513925.1). Classification (NCBI taxonomy): domain Eukaryota; kingdom Viridiplantae; phylum Streptophyta; class Magnoliopsida; order Asparagales; family Orchidaceae; genus Platanthera; species Platanthera zijinensis. The sequence continues at coordinate 126,202,558 of CM077081.1, forward strand.
TACTGCAGCACCTGTACGTCAACGTCTCGACGAGCGGCGGCCAGCTAAACACTAGTCGGCTAATGTAAGCGGACCAAACATATTGCGCACACCCCCTTTTTGGGGGCTATGGTGCGTATTCCCTGTGAATGAATAAAATACAACTTCCACGGAGTCTTCCCCGGGAACCCCAGAACATCACCCACCCGGCTCATGCGTCCGGACGAGCTTCACACAGAACATCACCAATTTGGCTCATACGTCCGAATGGGCTTCACACAGCATGCCTAAACCCGTACTCACACTTCCGGGCACTAATGCAATTAACTGCGGGGATGTACACGTCAACCCGTCGGAGAGCTCCCTTCCCCCACTCGTCGGTGGAGAGGTGCTCCCATGCAAATATGAAAATTAAGGGTTTCACCTGCCCAAGTAGAAACATCGTTACCCTTGTCGCGTGCTTGACGGCGGAGCCGGGAGAGGAGCTCCGGGCCGATCTTACTGCATGCGGCCGCGTCGGTGGCCGATCTCTACTCCAGACCGAACCCTGCTGGGAGAGATAAGAAATCCTCATCTTCCTCTTCATTTTTCTTGGTGGCCGAGCCTCTCGCCGGCGGGGGGGGGGGGGGGGGGGGAGAAAACCTCGATCTCACTAACAGTGACCGATCCGAGCTCCGGGCGGCGGAGCTATGCTGGACGAGGTCGGTCTCGGCCCCAAGTGGCCGGACTTGCTGCTGGCGGCGATGAGAGAGAGAAATCGGGAGGCGGGCGGCTTGCTGTTTGCCGAGAGAAAGAGGGGAGGCCGGCTGGGGAGGTTAAGCCTCGGGCGGCCCTCACTGTAGGCGGCGACGGGAAAGAGGGGCCGGTCGGCTTTGCTGCAGGAGGAAACGGGAAGGAGAGGGGCCGTCCGGCTTTGCTGCAGGAGGCAACGGGAAGGGAGGGGCTGGCCGATTGGCTTTGCGGCAGGAGGCGACGGGAGAGAGGGATCGGGAGGGGCGGCGGCTGCTTGGGCTGCTCCAGGCCGAGCGAGAGGAGGGTGGCGGCTGCCGTCGGGCTACTCCAGGCCAAGCAAGAGGGGGGCGGCTGCTTTTCTTTTCCTGAACCCTAAGTCGGGCTGTGGGGGGGATGCTGCTTCCCCCCTTTTCCTCCTTCTATATATAAATATATCTATATATTTATAATATTTATAATAATAATATATATATATATATAAATATATATATATATTATATAATATATAACATATATATTAAAAGGCCTACAAAACCTCCGCACGCACGCGCGAGCACCCGCACATCCTCGAACAGGGACGCCAACTCGTCGCTCATAGCACCCCCCGAGGCTGACATTTGGGGAGGGTCTCATTCGCCCGGCTACGGGGTTGTACAGTAAGCTATTTGTCCGTGGTGAAATAAAAGGTGGGGCTACAAAAAGGAAAGGGAAAGACACAAAAATGGCTATCAACGATTATTGTTAGGCGGGGTGCAAAGGCTCAAACATTTCAAAAGAAATTCCTAAATCATTTTCATGCTTCCTAAATCTACTCAAAGTAAAGCTTTGAAATTTCAAAAAAGGAAAACCACAAAAATAAAAAATTGAGAATTTGCTTTCATGAAAACAATGATAATAAGTGTCTAGACCGGTTTATGTCTACTACACTTAATACTAATTGAAATTAAATCTAGTGTAACCTACCTTCACCTATGGGTGGGGGGATAGGTGATTTGCAGTCTTTTTACGGAATTAAAAATAAACCTACATAAGAAACAAAACAAGCACAACACAAAAACACACAGGTAGTTATAGTGGTTCCCCGATTTTGGTATGTCCACTTTCTCCCTTCGACCTATCTCCCAACAAGGGACGACTCGATCACTTCACCAACCGGATTGAAATCCAATCCTCACACTATGGAAGAAACCCTTCCACCCAAAGGAGTCACTACTCCTTCACTACGGGTTGCACCCAACCCTTACAACTAGGAATCAAAATTCCCTTATAACAAAATGAAAATAGAATGTATAGAAATACAAACTACGTATAAAGAGCTCGGTGTCCCTCTTCGTTTGATGAAGCGTTCTTGAAGAAGATGAAGAGTCCATGACCGAAGCACTCTCTTGGAGAGGATCTTCCCGAGATCGGCGGCGGCAAAGGATTGTGGCGGCGATGCTTTGTAGATCCAAACTTCTTGATGAAGCTACCGAGGTCTACCAATGATCTTACTTGGATCGATCTTCTCAATCGATTCAGAGGGGAAAGATATTCCCGCTCTACAAATCAAGAGAAAAAGGATCTCAAGATAGATACGTGAGACGCTAAGCTTAGCTTCGTTTCTGTCGTCGGGAGATCAGAGAAGATCTGAGATCTGCATCGACGACGATCTTGCGAGCAGCGACGGCGAGCAATGGAGTTCCGCGATCAGCTAGGTCGACAGCGGCTCGATTTCGTAAATATGAATATTCTGTTCTTCTTGTCTAGGGTTTCAAAATACATGAGTATTTATACCCAAAGACATCCCAAGATAGCCGTTAGGGGACCCACCAGGTCAACCCTATGCACGGGCCGAAACAGCGCGTGATGACCAGGATCGGTCCAGCGAGCAGAAAAAAAAATACCTAAGGCAAATTCGGTGGGAATCGCTGGTGATTCCCGTCGAATTTTCCTTGGTAGAATTCCAGTTGGAATTCTGGTCATCCGGAGGGAATCGACGGGAATGCGCGGTGATTCTCGACGAATCGGCGAGAATCACTTGGTGATTCCCGCCGATTCTGCCTTAGCAGAATCCTTGAAGGCGTTGAGTCAGCCGGATGCAGTCGGTGGGAATCGGCGAGTGATTCTCGACGATTTGGCGAGAATCACTAGTGATTCCCGTCGAATCGGCGAGAATCACTTGGTGATTCCCGTCGAATTTTCCTTGGACGATTCTTCGTCTTCCTTCCCAAGAGCTGGTCTTTGACCCATCCTTGCTCCTCTTCAGCTCTCGATCAATCTCAACCCTGTACTTGAAAATAAGTACACACTAATAGAAAGAGTACACGTGAGCCAACACACTGATCTGCTCAATGAGGGATTACGTTACGCAGACCCGTGTATATTGACCCACTGCACCCTGACATTGGTGTGTACTTAGCGTGGAATAACTGCAAGCACATCTTAAAGAAAGTCATCAAATATATTATCTATTCAACTTAGCTTGTTCAGGGGCTTCTTCAAATCAGGTACATTGTGGATAAAATACCCAACACTAATTAACGTTAAAAAGATTTTAATAAGGAAAAATAAAGGATGATAGGTTTTATAAAAGTTAAATAAATAAAAGAAAGGCTAAGGAAAACTAAAGAAAAATTCAAGAAATTTTTCAAAAATAGCATACTACCCTAAATAGGAACACTGCACGAGTCAACATACTACTCGCTAAACATATTTAAATAGAAAATTAATCTAATTAATTCTCACTAACCAAGTAGACATGAGCTCAAAAAAACAATAAAATGCAAAGTAGCGGGGTACTAATTGATTTTGCAAAAATTTGCTCAATTTAATTTGGGATTTTTTTTCAAAATTTTTTATATATTTTTATGGATTTTTAAAATATATATTATATAATTTTTTTTTCTGGTTTTTCTAAAATTTTTATAAATTTTTTATTTTTATTTTTCTAAAGTAAACTATTAAGAGAACACTCCCCCATACTTAAAGTTAAACATTGTCCCCAATGTTTAAAGTTTAGTATAAAGAGAGTTGAGAAAAGAGAGAGAAGAAGAAAAAGAAATGCAAAGAAAAGGAAAAGATGCTTCCCTAGCGCTTAGTGCCAAGAAGTTGAAAAATGCATCGCCCCAAACTTGAGCTAAAGACCGTCTTGAGTCCAAGTTGAGAGGCGAGAAGAGGCAAAAACACGCGGGAGCTTATTCCTGCACAAAACAAAATAAAAAAATAAAAAAAGATAAGCAAGGGGTGCCTCCCAAGAGCGCTCTTTGTTTAAAATGTCATTGAGCTCGACGTTCTTGGTTAACTAAATGGAAAATAAAAAGAGAAATGTACTGGCAGCTCGCGCAATATGCGTTTCGACGCGAGTGTCAAAACATTTTTTAAAAAAATAAAAATATTTTTTCGTATTTTTATATTTTTAAAATTATACAAAAAGGAAAAAGATTTAGAAAAAGAAAATTTGTTAGTAAAAGAAAATAAACTATTAGAAGGGGAAAAAGAAGAAGATTTAGAAACTAAATTAGAAGGAAAAATAAAAGAAGAAAAGAAAGTGGAATTTTCGCAAGGAGGGGGAGAGAAGAAAACGAAGAAGGCGATGGCGATTGATCACAAGAAAATGTTTGGATAGAAAGACCCAGTTGCTCCACTTTAATATCAATCATTTTCGTAGATTGGGAGAAAACTGGGATATCCGAAAAATCAATCTCCTCGGAAGTTCAAACACAAGAAAGTTCGTCTTCCTCGGAAACTTGAAAAAAAATCGGGATATCAGGGGAAATTTCCTGCTCGAGAGGTTGAAGGCACAATGAAATTTCTGAATAATCGTCTTCCACGAGTTCTTGAAGGAACTGCGGAATATCCGAAGATTCATCATTCGAAAGATAAATATGAGGAGGAGGAGAAGGAAAAGATACGGCCTCAGAAGCTAAGCATCAAAAATCACTTTGAAGTGAGCATTGATGCGTGCATCAAATGCTACGGAATCAAAAATGACATCATCTTTGCTAGAATCAAAAACTGGAGGCGCACAAAATTTGCGCAGAAAAAGCGGAGAAATCTTGAGATGAAATGGGTTGATGATCACCTTGGCCCCAAGAATGATCAGGGTGTTGCCACCTTGAGTAGTTCAAAGTAGGGCTTGGATCAAAATGTCCATTCAAGAAATTTCCGTAAAAATTAAAATCAGAAAAAATCGGAGGAGAAGGGTAGGAAGGTGTTTGAAAACCATCATAAACCCATGAAAACAATTCATGGACGGATCAATTTGGCCAAATTGATTCGATGTGGAAGGGATAAAATCATGGGTGGATTGAGGATATCTTACCCAACACTCGTCCCGAGAGTGACCGAACTCTCCACAATTAAAACAAAGACTAACCATTACAAATAAAAAAAATAAATCAACCGCGAAAGAGGGGCGAGTGAGAGAGATAAAAACAAAATAAAATGATAAAATTAATAGCTATCCCTTTTTCAAAATATCAAGACAGTCCCCGGCAACGGCGCCAAAAACTTGAAACTAAGAGAATCGCAAAAGGTGGAGAGAGGGTTAGAGAGAAGAGAAGGTGGATGTGGTGGAAGTTGAAAATATTCTCCGATTCTATATCCGATAAAGGCAAGCGTACCTTATCGTTTATAATATAGGATACTAAAGATTAATATCAAGGTCGTATTTCCCTGGGGCGTAATGATTACTTCAACTTCGACAAGATCGTTATTATTTTATCAATTAATTTTTTATTAATTTACTAAACTAAAAATAGAAATTAAAGTACTAAGCTAGAAAGAAAACTAATTACTTGCAGAAATAAAAAGGGTTAGAGCTAATTATAAAGGGTTAGTACTCAATCTAGAATCACTTTGAAATAGGAAAATCAAAATGAAATAACAACTAATTCTAAATAAAGTAAAACTACCTTGACCGTGGAGGATCCCGAAGCATGAACATGCTTCTCTTGAAGTCATGCCCACCTGAGTTTAGGAAGGTCCGACTGACTCTCGTCAAAATCGGAGGCGTAAAGCACGCCTTAAGTGGTGAACCCCGTTATTGGATTTCACTCCAATCCAGGATATTTCGATGTCCGCCTCTCTCGAGGGGTGCATGCAACTCTCTTTACACTTGGGTGATCGATTCAATCTACGAGCCTCTAGGCTAACTAAGATTGAAAACCCAAATGGAAACTATATACCGGTAATATAGTCCCACTAAATAAAAACCAATAGTAAATCAAAAGTGATTACTTTAAGAAGAAAAAGAAGCTAAAACATCATAACTTGATCAACCCATTCTCAGATCATCGCGATCGAGTACAAATGGGGATTAGTTAATCATGACAATAGGGAAAGAGAGGGGAAAATAATTAAGGTGCATGAAAACTAAGGAGAGAGAAAGAGAGAAAACAAATTAAAATTTATTAAAAACTAAAAGAGATTACAACTAGGAAAATGGACGTTATAATTGGATGAAAAGAAGCTAACTACTACTACAATACTAATAAAAAGCTATGACAAGAAAGGAAAGTGTATTGCATGAAAATAAAAGCTTGAAATGGATGGAGAGAGACAGAGCAAAACATGAAATAAAAGCACTAAAACCCTAAGAAATAAACTAGTAGCACCTCCCCTCTACCCAAAAGTTAGTCTGGAATGCTTGGAATGGCCTGGTATTTATAGAGTTTTCCCATGGGTTGGCCACGTACTAGGTCACGCTCAAGGAAGGGCGTAAAAAGTAGGTATGACAGGTACGGAGTTGACCTCGGGCACTGGATTCTAGTGGGAATGATGATTGCTTATGTACGATGGTGGTCATTCCCCGAGTCACATCCGTGACAGGGGGCGTGACAGGCACGTCATGTCAAAATCAGCGGTCGAAAATCCTTCAGACGTCAGAAAAAGGCGGGACACGCCCTGTGACATGCCCATGGAGGGCGTTTTAGGGTGGCGTGACAGTACTCTTTGTGTGCAGTAGTGGAGAAAGAATTGAATGCGGCGGCAGGCTTCAGGATGAGAGTGACATGCCCTGTGGCACACCCAGGGAGGGCGTGTCAGGGGGGTGTGATTGGGGATTTTGGCAGGAAATTCCATCTGGCAGCTATCAACCTTGGGATCAGGCTACAAACCCTGTGACATGCCTAGGGAGGGTGTGTCAGGGGGATGTGTTAGAGGATTTGTGGCCGAAAACTTGTGGAAACCTGCAAAAATTGAAAATAAACATTAGTTATATTATTTACATAAAAAGAGACCTAAAAATTCATAAAGAAAGATATTTTAAAACAAAAATAATATATTTTTACCCTAATAAATTAAGCTAAAATATACATCATCACTCTCTGATTAAGTGCAAGTTATTTTCTTTATACAAGTAGTCTCTTCTTTTAAATTATTTAGCAACCCTAAAAGTTTCTTTGATTAGATAACAGTCTTCGTGTGAGTAAGATTACTCAATGGTTCCCGGATTTAAATACGACACTTGTGTCCCCTAGCTACAGTTCGATTGGTAAACTTGCCTTATCTGGATTGCTAGTTTGGTTTTTATTCCCTTCACGATACGAATCTCCACTAAGTTTTTGGCGCCGTTGCCGGGGAGCAACTTTTGTTGATAATTTGAAAACATAAACCTATTACTTTTATCACTTCTCTTTCTCACACTCTTTCTTAAAAATTTAAAATTCAAAAAACATATTAACACTCTTAATAGAAAACTGTTTCACAATTTTTCTACACCACCTAACTCTCTCGAAAAGGGAAATGTGGTTTAAATACCACTATCTTGTCTAGTACCTTGCAAACCCTTTATCGGGTAGCCCTTGGGAAGTTCAGGAGTTAAAATATTAAAAAAATCTATTTCAAAAATAAGTAACTTTTTTTTTCTAGTTTATTTTTCTCTTTCTTCATCTTCACTTCTGCTAGTGCATGACCTGCGGAAATCCGTCGGATATTTTGGACTTGTACCATGAAATTGAGCGTACTCTTTAGAGAAGATTGCGATTTCATGGTCCTACTCTCCAACTACCGATTGAGGATTCCGAGTCATTTTCTACCCTTAGAAATGGAAGAGCCCATCGTAGAGGAAGCTCTGCATAGGCCTATGTCCTATTATGCACGACCGAATATAGAGGGTACATAATCAAGCATAGTTCGCCCTTCTATAGATAATTATAATTTTGAACTTAAGCCTAACATAATTCAATTGGTGCAGCAGTATGTGCAATATGACAGACTTTAAGATGAAGATCCGAACACGCATATAGCTAGATATCTTGAGATTTGTGACACCTTTAATATCAATGGTGTTACAAATGATGTTATTAGGCTAAGACTCTTCCCTTTCTCCCTAAGAACCAAGGCTAAGCAATGGCTGAACACTTTACCAAAAAACAGCATCACCACCGGGGATCAACTAACTGAAAAATTTCTATCGAAGTATTTTCCGCCAGCTAAAACCGCAAAACTTATGAATGATATTTCTTCCTTTGGACAAATAGATTTTGAAACTTTGTATGAAACATGGGAAAGATTTAAAGGACTCTTAAGATGATGCCCCCATCACGTGCTGCTTGTATGGCTGCAAGTGCGTATGTTTTATAATGGGCTAAATCAAAGCATAAAGCAAATGATAGATGCAGCTTCCGGTGGTACCTTAAACCACAAAACCCCGGAAGAAGCTCTTGAGCTTTTCGAGGACATATCTATGAACACATATCAGTTGAATTTGCCTAGGTCCAACCCAAAAAAACTTATAGGTATATTTGAAGTGGACAATGTCTCCCAGCTAGCTCTGCAAGTGGAAATTTTAAGCAAAAAGATAACGGAGATGACTGCTGCCTCTGCCCCTCAGGTATGGGAATCTGCAACTCCTGCTCCCAAACAATTGGATTATGTTAATAATATGCCTAGAAATACTTTTCATAATTTTTCTGCTGCTAATTTTCCAGCTCCGAGTTTCGCTTTTCCGAATAGTGATAATCCGGCTTTACGGAACCACAGGAACTTTTCGTAGAGTAATCCCTCGAATGCAATGCGGCTGCCACCACAAATTGATTTTTCTGCACCACCACCACCTCCTCAAAATTTTCCAAAACCTCAAGTTTGGAGGAAATGTTTTAAAAATATATGAATGTTAATGACGCTACTATAAGAACCCTAGTCGGGACCGTTACAAGTTTATAGAGTCAAGTAGGACAACTCGCTAAAATTATTTCTAAGCGACCGACCAGGTCTCTTCCTGCCAACACCGAGCCTAACCCGAGAGAGCAAGCGAAAGCTACAACTCTTTGGAGTGGGAAGCAAGTTTCTGGTATGGTTAGCGAAGAGCCTGAGGCAAGCTCCACCCCCAATTTAAAAAATCAACCCTCCACCGAGGAAAATTTTATCATTTCACCCTCTACTGAAGAAGAAGTTATCACCACTCTCTCAGTTGTATAAAAAGATCTTATTCCACCACCCATCTTTAAAAATGATCCAACTCCACCATACCCTTCTAAACTTAACAAGCAACATCAGGATGATCAATACTCCCGCTTCCTTGAAATGTTTAAGCAAATACACGTAAATCTACCCTTCCATGAAGCAATATCCCAAATGCCGAAGTATACTAAGTACCTTAAGGACATCCTGACTAATAAAAAGAAGTTAGAAAACTTATCGCATGTCACACTAAATATTGAGTGCTCTGCGGTTATGAAAAACAGTTTACCAAAGAAGATTAGTGATTCGGGTAGTTTTTTATACCGTGTATCTTTGGTGATCTTTTTGTCAAGCACGCATTGGCCGACTTAGGTGTGAGTATCAACCTGATTCCCCTCTCTTTATTCAAGAAGTTAGAAATTGGTAGCCTTAACCCCACACGCATTAGTATCTAGCTCGTCGATAGACCAATTAAATACCCATTAGTAATCGTGGAGGATGCCCCTCTCTTAGCTATCATTGACGTAAGCAATGGTATGCTCTTCCTACGAGTAGGCGACGATGAAGTGATCTTCTCTATAACCCCCTCAATGAAGAATACCCTAGATAATGACGACTCTTATTTTTTCTTAGATGCCTTAGGTGAAGAATCTTCCTACTGCCTTTCTGAAAGTGAAAATTAATTTTCTGATTTTTGTTCTTCCTCTACTCTTCCAATTGAATCTCTGCAAGAAGCCTTCATGGCCACTAGCTCCACCCCTTTCAATTTTCCGTATACAGAAAAATTCTACGAAGACATTGTTTTTGAAAGAGAAAGAATTTCCAAAATGTCGTATGAAGAACCCCCTACCCTGGAATTAAAGGAACCACCAAAACATCTTAGGTATGCCTTCTTAGAAAAGGACTCCAAGCTACCTATAATAGTTTCGGCCTACTTGACTGAAGTGTAAAATGATAAGATCCTACTAGTATTATATAAACATCACCTAGCTATTTCCTGAAAGATATCTGATATCAAGGGCATAAGCCCATCTTTCTGCACCCATAAAATCCTAATGGAAGATAATTCGCGTAATTCAATCCAACCTCAGCACCGTATAAATCCAAATGTGAAAGAAGTTGTAAACGGCGAGGTTATGAAACTGTTAGACGCAGGAATTATCTATCCTATATCTGATAGTAAGTGGGTTAGCCCAGTCCAGGTAGTGAAGAAAAGGGATAGATAACTGTAATTAGTAATGAAAATAATGATTTAATCCCGACATGGGTGGTGACGGGGTGACGAATGTGTATTGACTATCGTAAGTTAAATGATGCCACCCATAAAGACCACTTCCCCTTACCGTTCATCGATAAAATTTTAGAGCGATTATCCGGCCATAGCTTTTATTGTTTTCTCGATGGTCTCTTGGGGTACTTTCAAATCCCCATCTCTCCCGAGGACCAGGAGAAAACTACGTTTACTTGTCACTTCGGCACCTTCTCTTACCGAAGAATGTCGTTTCAAATATGCAATGCGCCAGCTACATTCCAGCGATGTATGCTCGCTATCTTTGACAAGTATGTAGAAAGCATAATGGAGGTGTTTACGGATGATATCTCCGTGTTCGGCGATGCTTTTGATAATTGTTTAGAAAACTTAGAAAAAGTCTTAGAAAGATGCGAAGAAAATAACCTCGCCTAAATTGGGAAAAATTCCATTTTATGGTGGAGGGGTTAGTTTTGGGTCATAAGATTTCTGCCTGAGGAATTGAAGTAGATATAGCTAAAATAGAAGTTATCGAGAAACTGCCGCTGCCTACGAACGTAAAAGCTATAAGAAGTTTCCTAGGTCATGCTGGCTTCTACCGCTGTTTCAATAAAGACTTCTCCAAAATCACCAAACCCCTTACTCATCTTCTGGAAAAAGACGCCCTATTTACTTTTGACGAACCATGCCTATCTTTCTTTAAGTTAACAAAAGAAAAGTTAATTAATGCCCCAATTATGATAGCTCCGGTGTGGGACCTGCCCTTTGAGATTATGTGCGATGCGAGTAGTTTTGCAGTGGGAGCCGTATTAGGTCAACACATATTTAAGAACTTCCACCCCATTTATTACGCAAGTAAAACACTTACATCGACACAAGACAATTATACCACAATTGAGAAGGAGCTCCTAGCTGTTGTTTTTCCTTCGAAAAATTTTGGCCATATATTACGCTTTCAAAAATTATAGTTTTCATGGACCACTCGGCCCTCAAGTACCAACTTGTTAAGATGGATGCCAAGCCGCGCCTAATTCGCTTGGTATTACTCCTCCAGGAGTTTGAATTATAAATCCGTGATAAGAGAGGAGCCGAGAATTTGACCGCTGACCATCTCTCACGATTAGAATCTCCACTAAGTCGGTCCTTTACAATTAGATAATCCGTTTATATAAAAATTAGATGAAAAATATTTTAATGATTCTTCCCCGATGAGAAGCTGCGTTTAATTAACATATCCCCTTCTCCTTGGTTTGCGCACATAGCCAACTATTTAGTGGCTCGTGTACTCCTGAACGAGTTCTCCTCTCAGCAAAAGAAAAAAATCTTTTCTGAGTTGAAGAACTATTTTTGGGAGGACCCGCATCTTTTCCGAGTCTGTACAGACCAAGTGATAAGGAGATGTGTCTCTTTTGAAGAAGGATTAGATATTTTAAAATATTTGCTTGAAGGACTGACTGGTGGTCACTATCAAGCTGTTTGAACCACCCACAAAGTGCTTTGCATGGTTTTTTACTGATCTAGCCTGTTTAAAGAGGCGCAAGTTATATGTTGAACGACAAGTATACCGGTCGCACAAGTAATATAAAATGGGCAAATTTTCCCAAGTATCGATCTCGAGTGAACACAGCAAGGTGGAGATAATTTTGAGGAGGACTTGAGATTGAAGTCCAAGGGTCTAACCTACGAAAGGGGGGTTTGGTTGGCTGCGGATAAAGAATGTAAAATACTATAAACTACTCCTATACAACGCCGCTATGCGATGCTTCGCCATACGGGATGGAAGACTACATAGGCCATTATGCACTGAATCGTTGGGCGAATGGATGAGTAGGAAAGGCTGAATGAGGGTTGAGAGCACCTCTTAGCTACACACGCTTCTAGCAATGGCTAGAACGGCAAAACATGACGTGGTGGCAGATGGAAATAAAGGCGCTTCTCAAACAACTAAAGCATAAAATAATATAAGTTCACATAGAAATGAATCTAAGAAAGCATATAACTAAAGAGCGACAACATCTACAAATGAAGTTTTAACACACATATACAACAAGAAAGCAAGAACAAGTCAAGAGATCGACCGAATCTGAAGGCTCGTCGAGGGGTCGCGGAAGGAATCGCCGGGTTGTCAATCTGCATCCAAGCTCGTTCCTAAACTATGTTTGGGGTAGAGAAGGGCTGTCACTAACTTACAATAGACCTGTCTTCTTCGTGTCATGATGCGAAAGAAAGTTGCAAGCTTCACTTTGTTTGATGGATACATCATCAAACCATGAAATAAAGCTCAAAAGATTAAGGAAAAGGCTGAGAGCAATCACCGACAAGATGTAGGCTTCGCGAGAATGGCCGGAGATGCTCTCCATGGTGGAAGATGGAAGATGGAGGTGGAAAGGTGGAGCTTTTCCCTAAAAGGCAGTTGGAATGGCAGGAATACCGATCTTCCAAAAATGGCAGGAAATCTGTGCTTAAATAGAAATAGGTCATAAAATTGGTCACGCACGGTTTGGCGCACGACCGTGCGCAAACCGCGCGTTATTAAACTTCCAGGCCAAGCTTGTAGATGAAGATGCGTTGACCCGTGCATTTTACTCGCGCACAGGCACTTCCGCCTGTGCGTGAAGGAAATCACACGGGTAAACACAGAGCGCAGGAATGCAGGAATAAACAGTGGAACCGTGCGTTTTACTCGCACATGGGAGCTGCCTCCCATGCGTGAACAAATCGCACGATTAACCACAGAATGGTGCTAAAATGAAAGGTACAAGAAAACCGTATGTTTTCTTGTCGAATGGTTTGGCCGAAACCGTACGTTAACCATGCATTTATAATCTTTGAGCTCATCTCGACGAAATTCGTCGAGAACCACTGGACGAAATAAAATGCACAATTAGGAAGAAACCGTGTGCTAAGGAAACGCACGACCGTACGTTTTCCCCAAATAAGAATTCCTGCCTTGGGGAAAACGCACCACCTACATAGCAAAAACCAAGCTGGAGCACAAGCTCCCAACACCAATACACAACATAAAATGAACAAATAGAAGCATGGGGAGCACCAAGTGCTTACCCGCAACAAAAGAATGTGCAATTGCACACCCAAGGGTTAAAACAAAGCACTTTTGGTGAGGTACTAGTTCGACTCAAGCGCGAATCCGTAGGACTTTAGGGTAAGAGATGGGGTTTGGGTTTTGGTGAGGTAAACAAAGATAAACAGAAAGGCTACGCACCTAACCCAAATGCGCTATCATAAAAAGAATCCCTCTACTAAGCAAAATACACGCGGGTACACCACACCCCCAGACTTAACTTTTAACATATGGGTGTGTGCACCGCCTACTCCAAATACAATCACATCCCCAATAGGATTTTCAATCATATTTTTTTTTACTTTTCATTTTAACATATATTTTTTTCAAATCATTTTTTGTTTAAACAGTTTCAGCAAATAGACGCTTTGGATCACACCCACATATTTACATGTAATATCACCCCATCAACACCCCAAAATGAAAATGTAAAACACTAAAGCTCGATTTGGGTGTGCGACTAGGATCAGCTATTAGTCTTTGGTGAAATATCGATGGAGCTGAATCAAAAGAATGGGTAGGCACAACGGGGCTAGCGAGGATAAGATGTTAGGAATGGTACAAAGATCAATCGGGCCAAAAAATGATGGCCTACATCACGCTCACGCTTGACTAACCATGCGCCAATGCTTTGAGAGTAGCTTGGGGCAAGTTCTTAGGCACCGAGAAAGATGATCCTTCCTCATGACTTGAGCAAAATGAGTCTAGTGACGGCTACACACATCCCTACACTACCGTTTGATTCACACCAGATTCACTAATTTTTTTTGAGTAGAATAAAAAGTCATTATGCAAATAGAAAAATATAAAACTATAAGCACAGAAAACTTTAATCTACTCCAATTTCTACACGAGACGAGAGCACTCGACTAGGAGCACTGTAGGAGTCAAAATTTTACTCTGTCTCACAATCCAATGCCAGCACAATAATTTTCCCAAATCATACAAAAGAAACGAGTTTAATTTGCAACACGCTAAAATCTAAGTACGTGCTCATGTGGGTGCAGTGGAGTGCGATGCAATGAACTAATCAAACTAAAACAATAAAAGCTTCTAGTATGCACATAAAATGTGCGCGTGCAAAAGGCAACAAATACTGGCGCTCTCCCAGACTTAAACTAAACTACACAACATATGATATTGAAATTTAAATCAGATAAAGACAAGGGAAGAGGTTACCCAATGCTCAGCCAGTGAGCATACCAGAAGACACGTGAAAAATAGAAGCAGGCCCTCCAAATGAAGAATCACAACCCCATAAATACAAAGTTGTCATGAATACCTACAGGGGTGAGCTCCGCAAAAACAAAAGGAAAATATACAAAATACAATGTAATACTAAAACTAAGATAGACATGAAAATAAAAATACAGAAAATGTAAGATAACTACTGGGGTTATTGTCCTCCCAACACGACTTATTAAATTCTATACATTTCTCGCTAATGGACCTATGAAAAGAGAAGTGCACAGGTAACTGTTCCATTATACGTTTCGATAACGGGTTCCGATAGGGCGAAAAAACAGTTACCCCTCTGCCCAAATAATCATACCAGCTCCTCATAGGCAGAGGAAATAGGAAGTATGAAGAGGAGGAGCGTTGTTCCTCACTCATCTCACCACAAAATAATTCCTTGACTAGAAAGGTATCGTCTATAGGGAGACGGTAGGAGGAGAAAGCAATCAATGGAGCTTCCTCAATAGAGGAGGAATCAACCTACTCGCAAAAGTGGATGTTATCAACGATGACTTGAGCTAAAAGCTCAAATTCCTCTTGAAGCACCTGCGAAGACTCAACCCACACGGGCTCAGATATAGAAAGGGGATCAAGAAATAAAGGAGATGAAAAACTAAAATAATCAAAAATAGGGGGAGTGGTCCCGGTCTCACTCCCAGCAGGATTCAAGCATTGATCATTTGTCGGTATCATCAACCGACTCACTAGAAATGGGGATAGATAATTCTTGCAAAGAAAGCGGAGGAAAAAACACGTCAGAAAAAATATGTTCGTGTTCCTCCAGGGGTGAATCAAAAAGAGCGGAAGAATGCATGGGGAAAGACAGCATCATAATGTCATCACACCGATTAGTAGAAAGTCTAATGGGTATATCCGCAGTAGTCCCCCATAGACAAGGTGGTACTATGAATATATCATCAGAATAAGAAGGGGCTGCCGATTGAGATGTGGATGGAATGAATCAGATAGCCGGTCAATCATCCTCCTCCAACTAGTGCTGAAATTCTATGCAATCTTTCAACGCGTGCTCTGTGCTACGACAACACAAACACTATTTTCCATTACTCCTCGATCCCGGTGGGACCATAGAGGAATAAGAAAATGGTGAAGGCATAGAAGATAAGTGACCATAATACATGGGTATGGTGTATGAAGTACCATAAGTGGACGGTGCTCCATACACTATACCATGAGAATTATGCTCACGATCTTCATTGGGGCACTCATCACTTCCATGCTTATAATCCCTGCACCTTCTACAATGGATATTCATATAAGAAAACATGGTGCAACAAGAAAGAATTCACCATAAGAAATATTCTAAGCTAAAATTAACTCCACACTAGCAGATAAAAGAAAATGAATGTCTGCTGTTGAAAAATTAAAACTAGAAAAGGAACAAAGAAAAATAAGCAAAAAATTAAAAAATAAAAATAAAACAAGGAAGAAACATGAAATGAACAAATCGAAAAGGGATTCTATCTCCTATCTCCCTCTCCAAAAACTCACACGAATGTGTTCCCCGGCAACGACGCAAAAAACTTGATGCGTTGAACGACAAGTGTACCGGTCGCACAAGTAATATAAAATGCGCGAATTTTCCCAAGTATCGATCTCGAGGGAACACAATAAGGTGGAGTTCATTTTGAGGAGGACTTGAGATTGAAGTCTAAGGCTCTAACCTACGAAAGGGGGGTTTGGTTGGCTGCGGATAAAGAAAGTAAAGTACTATAAACTACTCATATGCAATGCCGCTATTCGATGTTTCGCCAGGGGGATGGAAGACTACACAGGCTTCTATTCACCGAATCGATGGGCGGATGGACGAGTAGGACAGGCAGAATGAGGGTTGAGAGCACCTCTTCGGTACACACGCTTCTAGAAATGGCTAGAATGGAAAAATGTGACGTTGTGGCGGATGGAAATAAAGGCGTTTCTCAAGCAACTAAAGCGTAAAACAATATAAGTTCACATAGACATGAATCTTATAAAGCATACAACTAAAGATCGACAATATCTACAAATGATGTTTTAACACACATATACAACAAGAAAGAAAGAAAAAGTCAAGAGATCGACCGAATCTGAAGGCTCATCGAGGGGTTGCGTATGGAATCATCGGGTTATCAATCCGTTTCCAAGCTCGGTCCTCAACTACGTCCAGGGTAGAGAAGGGTTGTCATTACCTTCCAATGGACTTATCTTCTTCTTATCACGATGCGGAATAAAGTTGTAAAGGAAAAGGCCGAGAGAAAGCACCGGTAAAATGTAGGCTTTGCGAGCATGGCTGGAGCTTCTCTCCTTGGTGGAAGATGGAGGATGGAGGTGGAAAGGTGGAGCTTTGCCCGAAAAGGTGGCTGGAATGGCAGGAATATCGATATTCTTAAAATGATAGGAAATCTGTGCTTAAATAGAATAGAAATAGGTCAGAAAATAGGTCACGCACGGTTTTGCTCACGACCATGTGCTAACCGTACGTTATTAAACTTCTAGGCCAAGCTTGCGGATGAAGATGCGTTGACCCGTGCATTTTACTCGAGCACGGGCGCTTCCGCCCGTGCGTAAAGGAAATCACATAGGTAAACACAGAGTGCAGGAATAAGCAGTGGAACCGTGCGTTTTACTCGCGCACGGGCGCTGCCGCCCGTACGTGAACAAATCGCACGATTAACCACATAATGGTGCCAAAATGAAAGGTACAAGACAACCGTGCATTTTTTTCTCGCACGGTTTTGCTGAAACCGTCTGTTAACCGTGCATTTATAATCATTGAGCTCATCTTGACGAAATTTGTCGAGAACCACTCGACCAAATAAAAAGCATGATTAGGAAGAAATCGTGTACTAAGGAAACGCACGACCGTGCATTTTCCACAAATCAGAATTCCTGCCTTGGGGAAAACGCACCACCTGCACATAAAAAAAAGATGGAGCACAAGCTCCAAGCACCAATACACAACATAAAATGAATAAAAAGAACCATGTGGAGCACCATGTGCTTACCCCCAACAAAAGAATGTGCAATTATACACCCTAGGGCAAAAACAATGCACTTTTTGTGATGTGAAGATCTAAATAAAAATATAACTTTTCCGATTGAAAAAGTAGTGCACATGCAAGATAATAAGCCCAAATGAGTCTGAAAATCACTATATAAATTGGACTCATCTGCAAGCCTTTGTGAGTAGGTGTTATAGTTGTCAACGGTCGGGAAATATTTCCAATAAAAATGAAATAGCACAAAATTATTTCCTTGAGTACGAAGTTTTCGACCTCCGAGGAATTTATTTTGTTGGCCCTCTTCCTTTTATCTTCGGGAACAAGTTTATTTTAGTTGTTGTAGATTATGTTTCACGATGGGCTGAATCCCAAGCTCTTCCTACTAACGATGCCCGAGTCATAATTACGTTTTTGAAAAAAAAATATTTTCTCGATTCGGTACGCTACGAGCCATCGTTAGTGATAGGGGTTCACATTTTTGTAATGTGCAGTTTTCTAAAACTCTTATAAAATATGGTGTTACAAAAGCTTTCAACTGCCTACCACCCCCAAACTAATGGACAAGTCAAAGTAATGAACAAAGAGCATAAAAGAATTTTAGAAAAGGCTGTTCCCACCTCTAGAAAAGACTGGTCAACCAAATTAGACGATGCTCTATAGGCCTATGGTACTGCGTAAAAATCCGCCATCGGTTGTACGGCATATCGGTTGGTCTATGGAAAATCATGTCATTTGCCCGTAGAATTAGAACACTGTGCTTTTTGGGCCTTGCGGTTTTTAAATTTTGATCCCCACTCTGTCAGTGAGCTTAGAAAATTTCAACTTAATGAGCTCGACGAGTGGCGCTCTTACGCATACAAAAAAAACAAATTTTATAAAGAGCGGACGAAGTGTTTTAACGACAAGCACCTAAGGCACCAAAAAACCTTGAATTTGGGCGACCAAGTTCTTTTATAAAATTCACGATTACGTTTATTTTCGGGCAAGTTAAAGTTTAGATGGTTTGGACCGTTTACTGTTAAAGTAGTTTTTCTGTATGGAATGATTTTAATTTCACACCCTGATAAGCGTGAGTTCAAAGTAAATGGTCAGCGTCTTAAACTTTATTTCTATGGTGATGTCACTCCAAACTGTATTAATTTTATTCAGCCTGATCTAAATTATGGATAACTTAAGACTTTTTATTTTTGTAAAAAACATTAAATATTATTTTGGATATTATTATTATTGGACACTTTATGTTGGACAATATTATTTTGTTGTGTCGAGCTCAAACGACGTTTTAAACAAAGGGCTCTCTTGGGAGGTAACCCAAGTTATTTTTAGTTTTCTTTATTTTATACTTTTTGCCCCAAACGGCTCTGACAAGCTGAAGCCTCTGCGATCGCCTGCTACAATGCTACTGAATCCATCACGAAATCCAAAGAAGACATTTTATGGAGATCAAAAGTGCAAGCATGTGAGAGCGGCATCACGCAACCTTCCGCGACTGGCAAATCTGGGGAAGTACTTGTTTTCAATTCTGTACTTTCAGTGGCGGATCCAGGAATTTTGCAATGGGGGGCACAAAATATTTTTTAAATGAAACCGCAGTCTATTCTACCTGAACCCTAGAATAGACTGCGGTTTATATAAAAATCGCAGTCAATTCTACCTGAACCCTAGTATAGACTGCGGTTTATATATAAACCGCAGTCTATTCTACTTGAACCCTAGAATAGACTGCGGTTTATATATAAACCCGCCTGTAGCAAACCGCGACTATTTGGACCCGGGAACGTGCCCGGGTGTGCCCATACATGGGTCCTCCCCTATGCACATAGGTAAAGTCTATGTTTGGGAAGCATTAAACAGGCGAAACAGCGGAATAGGGAACCAACTAACCCTAAATCACTATTCAAAAAAAATTTGGGGGGGGGGCACCGGTCTGGGCAAACCAAGCCTAATCAAACTTTCCAAAAAATTTCGGGGGGCACGTGTCCCTGTGGCCCCCCTATAGATCCGCCCATCTACTCTTATTTTTGTTTTAATTTTTCTCCCTCCTTCCCCTCTTTTCTCCGTTGAGGACAATGTCCATTTTAAGCTTGGGGGAGGATTTCCTCCTCTTTTCTTTACTTTGTTTCCCTGGGAAAAAAATAAATCAAAATCAAAAAAAAAATTTAGTGCTTTCTCCTTTTTCTTCTTAAAAAAAACTCTAAAAAAGATAATATCTTAAAAATCCAAAAAAAAAAATATCAAAAAATCCAAAAAAAAGAGAATATTTCAAAATAAAAATATATGTTATTTGTTTAGTTTAAACTATTTTTTGTATTTCAATAGTACCCCTTGCTTTTGTTTTGTTTTTCTCAAAATTCCATATAATGATTTTGCTAATTATAATTTTTCTAATCGATCTTTCTAATTATATTTCACAAGTAAAATGTTGGCCATGTTGTGTTCCGAATTCACGGTAGCATTTTAACGTGAAACGTTTTTCTAAAACTCGCATTTCTATTATGGTTTCTTGTTCTTTATTTTCTTTACCTCTTAAAAATTTTTCACCCACAATTTTACTGTTTTGTTTTTGGATAATTTTTGTAATGTCAACTTTGAGTAGTGTAGTAGATGTGAATGATTCTAGACTCATATTATTATTATTTTTAAAATAAGTTCATTAGTCTCTATTTAATATCTAGGACTTACTTTTTAAAAAAATTAGAAACTAATGCTTTAGGCAAATTTTAGGAGCATGAAAATGATGTAGGCCATCTTTGTTTTTGTTTGAGCCTTCTCGCCAACCGAAAAATTATTTCCCTAGTTAGCCACTTTTGAGCATTTTTCCTATTCCATTTGATAACTCCACTTATCATTTCATTTTTCACCAAAGCCAAATTTTCCAACCTATCATATCACACTAACTTTTTGAGTTTCATAAAATTTCATGTTGTGATAGGGTTGTTTTGTGATTTTTTGAGAAATTTAAGAAAAAGTAAGCTAAAAACAAATGTTTAAATTTGTGGCTAATTTCAAAATGAAAAGACAAATTATTTATGGACTTTGTTTTGAAAAGAAGAAAGAAAATGGAAAAGGAAAATAAAACGAAAAAATATGTTATTTATTAAAATTTTGAAACTCTTTATTTTTGTTAAGTGTGATTATAAGCCTAAACCAAACATTTCGGTCCTAATAAGTCCTGTTGATTCATGATCTTAGGTTTTCTTTTAGCTAAGTGAAGAAGAAAAGTAGATTAGTTAAGTCTTGGATTTGAATTTAGATTTTTGTTCTTTGATTGATTTGGGTATAAAATGCCACTTGGAATCTAGTAACTACTCAATGTTCTATTTCATTTGTTTCCTTGCTTTAACTTATTTAAATAATTCTGTTAAAATATTGGATGAATTGTCTTTATTAGTAATGTTTATAAAAGTTGAAACAATGTTTAAACAAATGTTTTAGGTTTACGTTTCACCTTCTCCCTACTTAGAATTTCGCATAGTACTTGTGTTAGCATAATTAGAATTTTCCTGATTAGTCACTTTTATGTTAGCTAGTTTTTATATTTTTGCTTGAGGGCAAGCAAATCTTAAGTTTGGGGGAGTTTTATAATACGTTTGTAGTTTAAACTACTAGGGAAATTACAGGTTTTTATTATGTAAATAATATCTTTTAAAGCTTTATTTTGACCTCCTATTGTATATATTAATACCACTAAAGATTGTTTTCTACCAAACAGACCCAATATCATAATAACTCTAGAGGGGGGGGGGGTGACTAGAGTTTATAAAAAAAACCTTTTATCTTTTTTCAAATATTATGTTAAGTGACAAAGTAGGTGATTATATATATATATATATATATATATATATATAGATAAGCAATGATATCAGAGATAAAGTAAAAAACTATACTAAGCTACCACAGCACAAGCACAAAGGAAATAGCAAGCACAACCCAGACAACACAAGAACTTTATAGTGGTTCCCCAACTGGGTACATCCACTCTTTTACCACCATTGGTAGGAATCCACTACAGGTTTTGATCTGGTGACTGCCACCAATATATCTATTTTTAGGAAGATATAACAACCCTTTGAGCTTTTGACTAGGTGCCCAAAAACCAACCTCAAGTCTTTTGGAAGGAGACTTGTAAACCAGTCTAACATTTGAAGGGAGTTAAAACCCTGTATAGAGGTGGAAGAAAAAGTTGATGAGAGTCTTCTCTTTTCATAATTAGCAAACTGAGAAGACTTTGTGGATTGAGAATATTGTCAAAGCTCCACCTGACATGTTGATGGTTTAGGATGAGAAGCTTTGCTAAGGGTGAGGTAGGCCTTCAGCTTTGTAACACCAGATCTAGGAACTCTAGACAGATGGAGATTTGTTGTCTCTACAAGATCTAGAAAAGAACTATAAGAAGACTCTAGATATATTATTATTGTTCTTCTTCCTTATTCTTCTTTAGAGCACTGTAAGAATTAAGATTGAGAGCAGCTCTGAAACAATGAACCCGAGAACATATTTCTTCTTCCTGCACTGTACTGTTAGAAAACTATGTTGTGCTTTTTGTTTATAAAAACTCTTGTTTCTCGAATATCTCTTTCTGTGTCTTTTTCATTATTGAATGATTCTCTCTAACAGAGCATATCAAAAACGAACAGCAAAAACTCTTTTGCGAATTCAAATCATTCAATAAATGCGCTGCTAGAAAACTGGGAAGGAAAACGGCAAGCAGGCCTTTTTAATATTCATTTCCTCATCTGTCCCGAGAAATATGTAAATTAAGTAAATTCTCTGATGAATACCATAATTAATGAAGACAAAAATGGATATATTCATACAGAATATATGCATTGATTACTCAGCAGAATTAAGACTTAATATAATAAAGGAACAGATATGGAAAGAAGAAGGAACAAAACATCTTACAGTTTTCGTCGACCAGGGAACAGATTTCGTCGAGCTGCAATCGGAGATCGTCGAACGGAGAAATCTTGTTCTTCGACCTGAGCTCTGCGAACTGAATACTGAATAAACTAAATTAAAACTTTGCTCCAAGTTCGTCGACCTAAGAATCTGCTCTTTACTGAAAGATCGTTGACAACAGAACTTGAATCACCAGAATTAGTCGAGCTGAGAAATAGACTGAGAGAAAACGTCGACCATAGAATAACTTCTTCTCAAGGATTTCGTCGATCTGAGTTCTACGTTCGTCTTGCTCAACTTAGAAAAGGATCTCCATATTCTTCGAGCTGAGTTCGACGAACATCGAACTAATTTCCCAGACTATCTAGAATCTTCTAAGGCTTCAATCTGAGGCACTCTTCCGGCAGGTCCATGGAGATAAACTTTGGAGGACTAGCCTAAGACCTAGAAAGCAAAACACTAACCCTTACTATACAACATGGGTCAATAAGCCTAAGAAGTGAACCTAGCCCAAATCAAAACAGGGGTTCCAACAAGCTCAGAATTCGTCGATTGGCCCAATTTTGTCAAAACGCCTTCAGTTCAAAGTTCATCGAATGCTTCCAGCTCTGCTTTCAATTAATTCTTCAAATTTCATTGAATTCTTCCAACTCTACGTTCGACGAATTCTCCCAAGTTCTTCGAATGATTCTAGCTCTACCTTCGACGAATTCTTCAAAGTTTTTTGAATGCTTCCAGTTCTGCGTTCGACGAATTCTCCCATGTTTGTCGACCTACCTTCCAGCTCTGTGTTTGATGAATTCTCCCATGTTCGTTGATATCCCTACCAGCTCTGTGTCAAACGAACCCTTCGATGTTCGTCGACCTCCCTTCCACTTCCTCATTTGAAGAACCCTTCTATGTTCGTCGACCTCCCTTCCAGTTCTGCGTTCGATGAATTCTTCCAATTTCGACAAACGCCCCCTCCTCCTTCTACGTTCGACGTTTTCTTCAAATTTCATTGAACGTCTCCTTCTACAAATTTTCGTCGAACGCCACCGCTTCGTTCATCTCAATTTTCGTCGAACACACCACCTTATCTTCTCTCCATTCATCGAGCTCTTCATCCTTCTCCTCTGATTTCATCGAGCCCTCTCTCCTTCTGTCATCAAGCTTTCCCCGCTGTCAGAGACAAGTCCCGTTTTCCATATAATCATGTTGCCGCCATAGATGCATGTCACCTGTACCAAGGCAATCATCTGTATCCTCTAGATTTCATACCGAGGTCATCCCCCATACATGATAATATTGTGGGCATGTCCTGGTCTTTGAAGAATCTATAAATAGATCCCCGCCCCTTGTGTTTTAAGGAGAGAATTTTGGGGAGGGGAAGTGCTTCCATTTTCTTTTCTTCCATAGTGTTCTTCCTCACTCCTTCTCTCATTTCAGTTTTTCTTAGTTTTAGTTTCAGTATTACTGTTTCTATAATAGTTCTTGAAATTTCTTTAGTAGTTTTATTTTAGTGCTAGCTTAGTTTTTCATTTCCTGCAAGTGTAAAAGTTTTTATATTTAAAGTTGTAAGCTCTCTGTTTAAATTAATATAAAGTCTGTTTACTTTTACTTGTCTCTATTTTGTTTCCATGCAATCCTAATCATCTCTCTTCCTCCACTTCACCATGAGTAACTAATCCTCCTTGTACTCGATCTTGATGATCTGAGGTTCGAGTTGATTTAGTTAAGATGCTCTTGTTTACTTTTCCTTTCTAAGGTTTAGACCTTGATTTACACTTAATTAATTATGATTAGAGATATGTCATCGATATATATTTTCCATCTTTGTTTACACTCTTAGCTAGCTGAGAGACTCGTAGTTTGGAATGAACACTCAAGAATAAAGATAGTTGCACCGACCCCTCGAGAGAGGCAGACGTTAAATCTCCCGGATTGGAGTGAAATCTAATAGCGGGGTTCACAGCGTAAAGAGAGCTTTAGACCTCCGATTTGGACGAGAGTTCGGTCGGACCTTCCTAAACTCAGGTGGGAATGTCTTCGAGAGAAGCGTGTTCATGCTTTAGGAACCTCCACGGTCAAGGACCTTTACCTTATTAAGATAGAGTTTATCATGGCATTGTTGATCAACTTAGGCTGAGGTGATTCTCGATCGAGTGCTTTTCTTTATCATTGTTTAACATCTCGTTTTAATCGCTAGTTGTGGTCTCTCCGATTAAGTGCAAGTGATTTTATTTATGCAAGTAGTCTCTTCTTTTAAATAATTAACAACCTTAAAAGTTTCTTCGATAAGATAATAGTCTTTGTGTGAGTAAGATTACTCAACGGTTCTGGGATTTAAATACAACACTTGTGTCCCCTAGCTATAGCTCGATAGGTACACTTGCCTTATCTGGATAGCTAGTTCGATTTTTATTCTCTTAACAATTAGAAACTCCACCAACAGTCACCAGGCCAGTAACGGGATGACACCCCATGAAGCCATTTATAGAAGAAGGTGTAGGACTCCTTTGTCGTGGGTACAAGATAAAGACCCGAAGGTTTTGGGAATTGAGTATATTGATGATACTGATACTGTTGTTTGACAAATAAGGGACCGTATGCTTGAGGCTCAAAGTCGGCAGGCTAAATATTATAATTCAAGATGGTAGAATTTTAAGTGGGTGAAAAAGTGTTCCTGAAGATCCGACCGATGCATGGAGTGTCACGGGTGCGTGGTATGAAGAAGCTCAGTCCAATATATGTTGGTCCTTATGTTGTATTGGAAAGGATTGGCCTTTTGTCCTATCAGTTGGAGCTACCACCAGAACTAGAGAATTTACACGATGTTTTCCATGTGTTGTCTCTTCAGAAGGCACTATTGTAGCCCGAGCAACATGTCCTCACCACAGACGAAGCAGTAGCAACTGAAAGATTTGTCTGACTAGAGTCGGTGCAGATAGTGGACAATGAAACGAGGAACTTGCGGAGGAAAAGCATACCATTTGTAAAGGTCCAATGGTCTAACCACGGGAAAGAAGAATACACCTGGGAACTGGTGGATTTGATGCAAAAGTGCTACCCGGAGTTATTTCCCCAAGTTAATTTTAAAAGCATATTTTAATTCAATTTCATTCTTTACTTCCCCATAACTTTAGCCTAATTTCGGGGATGAAATATTTTATTTTGTTTATAGGATTTATAACATCCCGTTTTACGCTAGACCCCTCACACGTGTTTTTGAGTCAAGGGAGTTGACTCGGGCTCGGGGTGCGCCAGACTCGACAAGTAAAATTCTTCGGATATCATCGCGAATATCCGACGAATTCGTCGAGTATGACTTGTGAGTTGAGACAAATACTATTCATCGAATATCGTCACAAATAACAGATGAATTCGTCGAATATATAAGACAAACTCGACTTAGAATATTTCCTGTACCCATGGCGTCGAGTGAGTTGAGTGCACTCGACGTCATTCGATGAATTAGGCATAGTCCTCGAGTGGACTCAACACCACTCGACGAATGTGGACTTAAATGATTTTATAGAAATGGGGTGTTGAGTGCGTTGAGTTGCACTCAACACGGTGTTGAGTGCGTTGACTGCACTCAACGCCATTCGATGACCTATGCTGATGCGTTGAGTGAACTCGAGAACACTAAACGCCATTTGACTTAGAAAGATATATGGGATGATTGGCATCGAGTGCGTTGAGTGCACTCGATGCCATTAACTGAAAGGAGTCGAGTCCGTTGAGTGCACTCGACGCCACTCAATGCTTTTACTCAGGATTATTCGGGGAGCTATGGCGTCGAGTGCGTTGAGTGCACTCGACGCCACTCGACGACTCGTCGAGTAAGGTATACTCGATGATTTAAACTTGGGAAGTACTGGAATATGTTTGGCGTTGAGTGGTCATGACGAATCTCAATGATTCATCGAGTAAGTGTACGATACTTGACGATTCGTCGAGTAAGGGTTCCTTACTCGATGATTTTGACTTGGTTAATTTTCTATCGCAATCTGCTTGCTGTAACGTGCCCGAACAGAACTAGATTTTCGTGAATTGCACCAAAACGATTGCATCAGATGCATCTTCTCAATAATAAATATTTTAAGCTATAATAGGCGGTCCAATATCAGGCCGACATGCGGCAAAACATTTAACCCTAATTTCTCATTACAAAAAAAGACTCGCGGAAAACCCTAGCCTTCACTTTGCCATTTTTGCCGAGCAATTATCTATGTCAAAACCGTCAGAAGAGAAGCAAATCGCCAGAGCCAATTTCCTTTCCGTGAAGCGTGATACTAATAAGGAGGAAGTATGCCGCCAAGGAGAGTGACGAGATCCATGGTCGGAACCGCCGGAAACGAGGTGAGCTTTCTACCCTCTCCCTTTGTGCTAGATCTCTAGTTATTCCTAGGAGAAATATTAACTCAAAAGAGTCTTGATTGTGAGAAGAAGGTTTCTAGGAAGAGGCCATGCTAGGACTTGTGTCCTAGAGATGAGACGTCTTCGACTACTCCTTCCTTCTATGTGAAGATGAGGACTTGGTTTCGTGAAGAAAGTTTGCCTTTTGAGGGTGAATAAGGGAGGAAGTATATTGGATGTGATTTGGGAATACCGGTTAGAGGAGGAATATGAACTGATGTCGTTTGTTTCGCTTTAAAATGAGCGCATAAATTAATTTTCCGCGCGCAGCGAACTTCGAGGACATTTTCGGACATGATACGACCAGATCTGGGCTTTTGACTAAACACGAAAGTCGTAGCCATTGGAAATACCTTTCGAACGAGTGGTTACATGTCTTCGTGCAAGGTTTGTAGCTACGGGAAAGTCTAATCGAACTTGTTGGGCTGTAAACGTGCAAAAATTTATTTTCTGCACGCAGCAGACTTCGAGGCTGATTTCAAGTACTCTATTGTCTGATCTGGGTGATGAACCGAATATCAAAATTGTAGTCCTTGGAAATACATTTCCAATGGATAGTTACGCGTCTTTATACGAGTCCCGTAGACTCAGGAATGCAGATAGAAGTGGTTGTACAATCAATGGAAGCATAGCAGTAGATAGATGCTTGATCGTTATAAGAAATTGGGAAAGGTTGACGTATGGTCATGAGGTTTGTTATATAAGAAAGGTGTAAAGTGGTCCACTAATTAGAGTCGTGTTTCCCTACGGGCAGCATTGTGGAATTAATGTGTTGTGTAAGGTGGCTTTCCACCTATGGAAATAAAAAACCCTTGCATGATTGAATCCATGGGAAATGTGGAAGGGCGTAGTGCATGTGTTTGACCGCACAAGATTGATAATGATGAAAAGAGGCTTTGTCCGGTTGGGCTTGGTCCTCGGTGCTCATTCCTGAGGCTCCTTCCGTGCCTAGTGGATTGTTAGGCTTGGTCCTCTGGTGATACCCTCCCATAGGCTCCTTCCATGCCACGATGATGTGAAACTGCATGCAGTGTGAGTAGACACACGGTGTCGTAATCCTGGGTTAAGGATAGTTTGGCAGGTCTACGGGCTCGCTAGTTGTCACACTGACGGGAGTTGAAAGATAGACCTTTGGCGGTTGGGCTTGGTCCTCGGTGCTCATTCCCAGGGCTCCTTCTGTGCCAAGTGGACGATTGGGCTTGGTACTTTGGTGATACGCTCTCATAGGATCCTTACATGCCATGATTATAGGCCAGTAGGGCTTGGTCCTCAGTGCTTACCTACACGAGTCTCCTTCTGAGTCATAGTACGGATGTGAGCTTCGATGTTGTGTTCATAGTATTGAGGCATACGGAGGCCTTGGCTTGTTAGTGTGGATGCCTGCCTAGTAGTAGAGAAGCCTGCTCTACTTTCACTGTCTAGCCACGCTGGATGACGCTTGAGAGGTTAGCTACCTGCTCGAAAAGAGGGAACAACAAGTCTATGTTAACATAGCTATTGCATGTGCTTGATCATGTGTAAGTCATTGCATTGCATTCATATCATTACATACATTACATACACAAGATCCTAAACATATATGTTTGTATGGGCACTCCTATATGATGAGTTACTTTATTATTGAGCCGATCATTAACTTATATGTCTGTATGGGCACTCATATAAGTTAACTTGCTTCTTGTCATAGATTCATATTTTATACTGTTGTTGATGGTAGAACTACTAGAGTAAATTGTTATACTCATTTTATTTACTTACTCTGATATTCATTGATATTGATTAATTCTTTACCACCTGTTTGTACTACTATTTATATATATATTGTACCCTTGTTCCTTTCTTTGCCCGGTGCCGAAGAGTCGCCGGGGGAGCGGATGTGATAGCCACTTAGTCTTTATGACTAACGGTTACTACGTCTTCCTTTTTAGGAGGAAACCCTGCAGACAGAGCATCATCAAGTTACGCAGTAGGGCAGCCAGGCCAGGACGATAGGGCCTCAAGTGATGATATCATTGCTATTGTCAGTTACTTATGTGAGTTCTGAGAGACACATCTTGTAGCCTTTTTGGCTTTTACTCTTATATTGTAGAAGCCTTGTTGCTTCTCTTATTTGATGTATTTGTTTTGGACTCATATACTAGTGTGCTATTTTGACTTCTATTTTTATATTATTTATGTTTGGTTGGCATGGATGATATGATTTGCCGACAGGATAGGAGTCTTGTAGTGCATGTTATCCTGTGTGCTAAAGCTACCGCAAGGCGGCAGTTCTGGGCATAAGACTCCCCTTGTCCCGTGTTTTGTGTTCTGGTAGGGGGTCTTACACTTTTTATCTCTTCTCACAGGATGCAGCGACGGCTAAGAGCCTAGGTTTTTAGATCGCCACCCTCGAGAAGGAGAAGGAGGAGTTACAAGCATGGGTGCGGGAACTTGAAGATACAGCTCCTCCACCGCACTACAACAATAGCTGCTAGCTCGCCCATTACTCCGAATTCGAGCTAGAGGAGATGGTGCAAAAGAATGATGCAAAGGCCGTGAAATATACGCTCCAAACTCTACAGCGGGCAGGGCTCATTACGTGTGAAGGCATGGGTCTTTCAGCGAGCGAGGTGGTACCGAAACTATTCCTTCCGGTACCGAAGCTAGGTACAAGTCCTACCAATCTCCTTACGAGGGCTCGTCGTCCGAGGCCTCGCCTCGCTAAACCCTTACGCCGTACTTTCTTTTTGTGATGTATTTTTATTAATGAGATGTAAATGTGGGCTGAGTCCCCTTCTTGTAACTCTTTAAAATTAATAATGTATGCCTTTCTGTAACGATATTGTTTGCAATGTTGCTTCTTTGAAATGTTCATTCCTTTGTTTATTTACGTACTCCCGACCTAGCTCGACCCTCCTGCTCGCTGCCTCAAGGCCCATATTTTGTTAGTGAGATCGCACATTCCTTGAGGACAGCTTAGGAAGCATAGGGATCTTAAGTATCCGACCTGCGAGTGGCGACCCATCTCCCTTGTCCAGAGACTCTCTATGCCGCTCGCGAGATAAAGGGGGCGAACCGGCTCGACTCCCACCCAAGCTGCTTGGCTTTGTGCGAGCTGGGCCCCATGAGGTTGCTGCGTGGCCTGAGTTTTCGTGACCTTGGTTGCTTTTCTGGCGCTGGATGGTACTGTTAGGGACATCTAATTCTCTTCCCTCTGATAGCCGATAGGAGCCTGATGATGTGAGATGAGTGTCAATTGATCTTTCGCTTTGGCTAAGCATTGGGTGTCCCCACCAACCCATTCTTCTAGATTAAAGTCTTGTTGGCGGGAGTATCTGAAAATCTTTGATTACAAGGGTAGCTAATCACTTAGGGGGGGTTAATAGGTTATTGTAGTCTTTTAAGGTTCTTTAAAATCTTCTATTACTTATGTCCTACTGTGTATACTTAATTTATCTTTTAAGAGCACAATACTCAGCACAGAAAAACATAAGTCATGGCATAATAGATTTTTATTATAGTTCCCCAGTGTATGCGTACATCCACGGTCCCTCTCCGTCTTTCTAATAGTATGTTAGACAAGGATCTTCTCCAAAAACTATGGCTCCTCAGAGATTACAGCACAATCCCACCGGATCAGTCAGTCTCCACTGAGACTTATAATACTGGCTCACAACCCTCTATACAGTAATCTCCTGATAAGCAAACATTGGCACAACTACCCTTTACACGGGCTGGGAGAAACAGCTTCATACTGATCCACATAAGGATACAATCATAGGCCCACGACCCTAACACAGATCTCACAAATCCTTCTCACAGCCTTTATAATTTAGGCTTTATAATAAGATCTCATAGATCTCTCACACAGCCTAATCAAGGTAGGCCTCAACACAAATCTATCACAGGTCCACTGATTTTGAAAGAGTTGTTGATTTGACTCAAGAGAAATTATTCTCTGAGTCAATTTCTTCTTGGGCTAAGAAAATATTAGCCATATCTGCTTCCCAGCAACAAGAATGACAATCTTTGACTATCTACGACTTGTGCTGTAAGTTTCTCAGGACCATGATCATGTTCTTACTGATGAAGGGGGAAGATTAAGAATGAATGTCTTCAATCAACTAACCTTTATTGGAAGGAAATGAATTGCTCTTCCTCTCCTTCTTTCCAGAGAAAACTTTGTAAATATATCTTATTCTTCTTCAATGATCCAGAGAAAGATCTTCAGATTTGGCTCGGCTTGGATCGTGAATCACTTCAGCTATGGCTTGCATAGAATGATTTGTCTTCCTCAGAGAGATCCTCTGTACTTTCTCTAGAAGATGTTGATTGCACCAGCGAACTCAAAAAACCTTCAGATTTATCATTTTGAAGTTCTTAGTTCTGTAATAATGGCAGATGAAGACGACGAACTCCCGCTTCTCATTTTCAGAATGTTAATAAAAAAAATTCATTTGATCTCGATATCAACTGTTATTTATAATCTCATCGATTTGTGGAATGATTGACACGTATCCTAGTCTTAACGGTGGTTAAAACCTCAGCTTAATAAAATTGAGATTCACTATAGACTGACGGCGATGTTAATGTTGATTTGCATCATTTAAATAATGAATCTGAAATTTGTTGACTTGTTGATTTTACTGACACCAACATCATTCATAACTTAGCAAAATCAAGAATCATTTCAGAAATCCTCATTTCGACGAACTCAAAACTCAGTTTGACGAACCAGAGCTTAACTCAATGAAATCAAGCATCATTTTAGAAATCCTCAGGTCGGCGAACAGGTGAAAGCTGAGTTCGACGAACTCTGAACTCAGTTCGAAGAACTCAAAGCTCAGCTCGACGAAAAGTGGACAAGCAATACTCAACGACTCTGTACTTAGAATTTTCTTTAGCTCTGCTAGGCGTTGAGTCGCGTTGAGTGAATAGTCCATACTCAACGAATCTGGGCTTTGAAATATTTCAACTATGCTAGGCGTTGAGTGTATATGCCTCACTCAATGCTTTTTTCCTTGGCCACATTCTTCTGCCCTTTCTGCTTAAAAGCGTTGAGAGTGTTGAGTGTATATGCCTCATCAAATGCTTTCTACCTTAGCCATATTCTTCAGCTTTCTTCCTGATGGCGTTGAGAGCGTTGAGTGTATAAGCTTCACTCAACGCTTTTATACTTAGCTTGATTTTCTGCAATCTTGCCTTCTTGCTAAAGTTTGGGGTTGACGGACTCAGCATGGCGTTGAGTGATGAAGCTTCACACAATGCTTCTAGACTTAGTCTATTTTCTGGCTTCCACTGCTTAGGCTTTGACATGATATCCTTGACTCAACGATTCTGTACATATGACATTGAGTGAGTTGAGCTCACTCAATATCTGTGGACTTAGCCAGATCTCTGCCTTTTCAATACTATAAGATTTGACTGCCAGCCTTCTCTCAGATCTATTAGCTATATGTCATTGAGTGAGCTAGCCTCTCTCAATGCTTCTGGACTTAGGCATTTTCCTAAATTTCCATCCTATCACTATGAGTCCACCTATCATTGTCTCTTGAACTATATGTCCAATCATTGCGACAAAGACCAACCTGTATGCATGAACTTAAACATATATCAAATATAACTATGTGTATATCATTGACTTGTTTGACTTCTTACAAATCTAGGACATTGGGATCAATGGACCCAACAATCTCCCCCTATTTGAAGAAGTCAAAACAGCACTTGAGAATTCTTTGTTAATGATATACACTAACATAAGCAGCAAAAATATTAATATTGTATTAATCTAAGAGCAGCAAGAGTTACCACATTGAGTTACCACATTTTCCCTTGTGCTCCCCCTGCTTTGTTGCATCCTGCTGCTATAAGATGCTTCTCCTGTGAAGCTTATCTTGTAGCTTCTTCTTTGTTGCTGTTACTCCCCCTTGTTATTTATTCTTGTACTACTTCTCCCCCTTTTTGACTTCTTGTGAAATAGCTTTGGAGAAGTATGCTATCTACTCTCTCTATTTGAGAGCAGAGAAACACCTTGAGCTAAACTTGCTCCCCCTCAATAAGAACAACTGAAGTTATACCAAATTCAGAATACCCAATTCAAATTTTAAGGTGTTGAACTTTGCTTCATCTAGTAGCTTGGTGAAAATATCAGCCACTTGCTTGTCTGTTGGGACAAACTCAAGAATAATATCCTCACATTCCACATGCTCTCTTATAAAATGATATCTGTTGGGTATTGTATCCACAATGTACCTGATTTGAAGAAGCCCCTAAACAAGCTAAGTTGAATAGATAATGTATTTGATGATTTTGTTCAAGATTTGCTTGCAGTTATTCTACGCTAAGTACACACCAATGTCAGGGTACAGTGGGTCAATATACACGGGTCTGCACAACGTAATCCCTCGTTGAGCAGATCAGTGTGTTGGCTTACGTGTACTCTCTCTATTGGAGTGTACTTATTTTTAAGTACAGGGTTGAGACAGATCAAGAGCAGACAAGGAGAAAGGATGGGTCAAAGAACCTCACGGGAAGAAAGATGAAAAAGCGTCTAAGTCAGATTCGACGAGAATCACTCGCCGATTCCCGCCGACTGCATCCGACTGAATCAACGCTTGCAAAATTCACGCTAAGTAAGAATCGTCGAGAGTCATTAAGTGATTCTCGACGATTCGTCGAGAATGACTCTACATTCTCGCCGATTCGTCGAGAATGGATTGTGACTCTCGCTGATTCACTCCGGATGGCAAGCTCCTCAGCTAAAATTCTTCTAAGGAGAATTCGACGGGAATCATAAGTGATTATTGCCGATTCGTCGAGAATCACCAATGATTTCCACCGAATTTGCCTTAGGCGAATTTCGTTGGCTCGCTGGACCGGACCAAGTATTCAGGCGCAGTTTGAACCGAAAGTAGGGTTTCGTCTGGTGGGGCCCACAACGGTCATAAAGGATGATCTACAGTATAAATACTCATTTATTTTGAACATTACAGAACCCCGAACACACGAAAAAGAAAGATCCGCCGACTTGACCTAGCAGATCGTGGATTTCCTTCCGCCGCCGTCGCCGCGAGAAAGGTTGTCGCCGCAGCTGATCGGATTCTTCTTGATCTCTCGGCGATAGAAACTTAGCCAAGCAACGCGTCTCACGTTTCTTTTTTGAGATCCCTTGTCTCTTGGTTTGTTGAATGGGAATACTTTACCCTTCCGAATCGATTGAGACGATCGATCCAAGTAAGATCGTTGGTAGACCTTGCTAGCTTTGTTACGAAGTTTGGATCTACAAAGCATCGCCGCCGCAATCCTTTGCCGCCGCCGATCTCGGGAAGATCTTCTCCAAGAGAGTGCTTAGGTCGTGGACTCTTCGTCTTCTTCAAGAACGCTTCATCGAATGAAGAGGGACACCGAGCGCTCCATATGTTGTTTGTATTTTGTACATTCTATTTTTACTTTTGTTGTAAAGGAACATTGGTTCCTTATTGTAAGGGTTGGGTGCAACCCGTGGTGGAGGAGTAGTGACTCCTTCGGGTGGAAGGGTTTCTTCCATAGTGAAAGGATTGGATTTCAATCCTATTGGTGAAGTGACCGAGTCATCCCTTGTTGGGAGATAGGTCGAAGGGGGAGAGTGGATGTACCCAAATCGAGGAACCACTATAACTGCCTGTGTGTTTCTGTGTTGTGCTTGTTTTATTTTATTATGCAGGTAAATTTTTAATTCCGCAAAACGACTGCAAATCACCTATCCCCCCCATAGGTGAAGGTAGTTGACACTAGAGTAACTTTCAAGCTAATCTCTATTTGCTTAGTCCAGCTATGTGATTTAGGATTCCTAAATATAGAGATTGCACTTGTAGAATCACAAAACAAAGGGATTTTACTTATCTAGAGTATATAATCCTGGAGTTAATGCTGAATCCACAGTAACTGTGCACAGCAGCTTCCTGCAGCTATGCATTATGATTCTGCAGTAGAAATAGATACACTAATCGGCTTCTTACTACTCCAGGACCCTAGAATTCTACCCAAAAACTGATAGGAACCATATGTACTTCTCTTGTCCTCACTACAACCTACAAAGTCATCATCTGAATAGCCAATTAGATCAAAATCCCTATTCCTAGGGTACCATAGACCAAGATCTAGGGTGCCCTTTAGATATCTCAAAATTCTCTTAGCAGCTGAGAAATGAGTCTATTTAGGGCATGTCTGATATCTAGCACAGACACATGTAGCATACATGATGTCTGCCTGTTGGGTACATTGGAAATTGTGTACTAGATTTGGAGAAGCTTCTATTTACTCATTGGTATACATCAATGTGTATTTGATGGGATGTTGAGTTTCAGTGTGCAGGTTTAAGAAATGCAAAAAAAATATCCAAGTACAAGTGTCGACACCCAGGACTTGTGTCGACACCTGAAGAAGGAGGTGTGTCGACACCCAGGAGTTATGTCGACACCAGAAGCAATACTGTGTTGACACACGGGACTTGTGTCGACACACACTCAATGCCATCTATCAACAACAATTATACTAAGTCTGGAATGCTTGTGTCGACATACGGGACTTGTGTCGACACACACTGAACGCTATCTATCAATAACAGCTATACTGAGTATGAAAGGCTTATGTCGACACACGGAACTTATGTCGACACACATTCAATGACATCTGGACACACACTCAACATCATCTGGACATACACTCAACGTCATCTATCAACATCAGCTATGTCGAGACCAGGAGAAGTTGTGTCGACACACAGGACTTATGTCGACACATACAATAGATGCAGTGTCGAGAAGATAAAGAATGACTGTATCGACACATTGGAAGCTGTATCGACATCATCAATAATTGTGTCGACACATGGTCTATTTGTGTCGTCACATTTGAAGTATTTTGCTGACTGTTCCCTGCTATGATGGAAGTTCAATGAAGGGTCAGTTTTCATGACTGAAGACTTGACAGCTGTCATAAGTAATAAGACTGACACATAGTCAGTACTGTTAGAAGGCCGTTATAAACCGGATCAGCCTGTAATCGTGGATGAACTCTATATAAAGGGCTGATCAATAACAACCAAACAAGCAATAATAATCCGACAGAATAAAAAGGAGAAATAACTGACTCAATAAAGATTGAGAACCAGTGAGGGGGAGCAA
Source organism: Platanthera zijinensis (assembly GCA_039513925.1). Classification (NCBI taxonomy): domain Eukaryota; kingdom Viridiplantae; phylum Streptophyta; class Magnoliopsida; order Asparagales; family Orchidaceae; genus Platanthera; species Platanthera zijinensis. Next base: position 126,238,663 of record CM077081.1, read on the forward strand.
GAGGCAAACCCACAAGAAGGCAGATCCTGAAAAGTCTGCAAGTAAAATTCAGATCTGATTATGAATTCAAGAAGGAAATAGATTGAAGATCAACTCCAACTCCAATTGAAGATCAACTTATTTTGTTCAAATTCATGAATCTTTGAAGAAGCTTAGTCAGGTTGGATCTAGAGTATTCAGTTCAATCAAGAACTGATCAAGAAGTACTCACCCTTTTATCTATTGAATGGGGTGAAGTTTTTATTTTCTTAAACAAACTTTTATTTGTAAGATCTATTATAGATCTGGGTTGTAAGTCTAAATTTATAAAGGCTGAGGTAGGGCTGAGTGCATGAGGTGTAGGACTTGAAGAAGTCTGAGTTGTAGGCTTGGAGATAAAGACTGAGGTAGGGTTGTTGCCTTAGGTAGGATTCTTGGGAAGAATCTGAGGTAGGACTTGAAGAAGTCTGAGTTGTAGGAACCTATCAGGTACTGAGTTGTAAGATCTGTGGATCTGAGCTAGTGGAAGGAAGTTTGGCCGAATCCAGTTCTCTACTGTATAGGCGAAGGGGGAAAGTGGACGTACCAATAACTTGGGGAACCACTATAAATCTTGGTGTGCTGTGCTGTGTATTTTCTGTGATTTTTTTGTGATATTTGTGCTGTGTTAATTGCCTTAATTGTTAAAAAGGATTAGAACCTATTCACCACCCCCCCAATAGGTGTTTAGGCTCTTGAAATCAAATCTTTCAAGTGGTATCAGAGGGAGGTTGCTCAAAAATAGACCTAACAGTCTGAGTAAATCTCCAAGGCAATTATCAATTAGCCAGAATGGGTTTAAATGAGAATTAGAAGGAATTTGGATCCATGACACTGCCCATTTGTAGGAAAGAAAACTTTGGGATATGGAAAGAAAGGGTCAGATTGTTCATTGAAGCATCTGATCTTTGAATATACATCAAAGTACAAGAAGGTCCTTTTATTCCAATGAATATATCAGCTTTTAATACTATTCTCATTACCCCAAAGAGCTATTATGAAATGACTAAGGATGAGATCATTCTAGCAACTTTAGACAAGAGAGCACAAAACATAATTGTGAGTGCTATAGATGATGCCACATTTCAGAATTTGGTACATTGCAAAACCTCCAAGGAGATATGGGACACCTTGATTGTCTACATAGAGGGAACTAAAGAAGTTTGAGAGGATAGGAAATCTATGTTGAATCAAGAATATGAAAGCTTCAGACAAGCTAAGTAAGACCGCATAGCAGAATGTTACAAGAAGTTCTTTAGAATTGTAAATGAGATGATGACCTAAGGAAGAGTCTTTAGCACATATGAATTGAATGATAAGTTTCTCAGGTCACTGACCAAGGACTGGGATACAAAAAAATTGTGCAATCAGAGAGGTGGCCAGGCTTGCTGATACACCTCCACCAACCTTGTTTGGAAAATTGCTATCTTATGAGAAGCAACTCACTGCCAGAAAAGAGGAGGAGAAAAGAAGTAGGTCTGAGTATAAAGGCAAGTCAGTAGCCTTCAAAGCTGAAACCACAAGAAAGGGTAGGAGAAAGTCTACTTCTCCACCTAGAAGAAGTGTTGAGGATGAAGCAGAAAATCCTGACATCAGTAAATCAGACAACCACAATTCTTATGAAGAATTTGCTGCCTTTACAAGGAAATTTCAGAGGTTCATAAAGAAGAAGAAATTGAGAATCGAGCCATCATCGGCCTCATTCAAGGATGATTATTACAAGAAGAAGAAGACTTCTAAGGAGGACAGGTATACCTCTAATCCTAGTAAACAAACTACCTCTAAAATTGTTTGTTATTGCTGCAACAGGCTTGGACATGTCATAGCTGACTGTCTTGATAAGAGAAAGGAGACTAAGGATAAGAATAAGCCTCAAAATAAGGGCAAGAAGGAGAAATCCTTTGTTGCCCAGAAGCAGAAGAGTTGGACTGACTCTTTATCCTCAGAATCTGGAGAAGAGGATGATGCAGAAGCTTATATTGGGCTGTTTACTACAGAAGAGGATTCTATGGAATCAAAATTCTTGCAAATGCTGGATTCCATAAATGGAGGTGAAGACTATCGTTGTAGAGGGTTGATGGCTCTTATAGAAGAAGATCAGTGCTAGGATCAGCCTGGTCCCAATAAGGTATACAATCCATCCTTAGCATCTGAGTATTTTACTGGATCAGAATCAGAAGCATCAACATCAAGAGATGTGGATGGTTCTGAATCTGAGGGGGATGTACATCAATTAATTGATGAGTATGGTGGTTTGTTGCAAGCTCTTAAGAGGAGCAGATTCCTTGTCATGAAGTAGGCTGAGGAAATTCAATCTCTCAAACTGGTTGCATCAGATTCAGCAAAGATGTTGGATTTGAAATTGAATGAGTTTGCCAAACTGAAAAACATAACTGTTATTCAGATGGGTACAATCACTTTCAAAGAAAATCACATCAAAAATCTGGAAGCAAGACTCTAAAAAGAAAAGGATCTAGTGGCTAAATTTTCAAAGACAAAGTCTTTCTTGCCTTTAATAGATAACTTCATATCTCAGAAAGGAAAGAAAGGACTAGGCTTCAAGGAAAGAACAAGGGCAGTCAATTCTCAAGGAAAAGGCAAATACCCAGTTCATCCATTAGCTATGAAACCCACTATTTCTTTTAGAAAAGTGATGCAACCTACTAACAGGTATGATCATGACCTCACTCATGGTCACTGTGAGTATAGTGATCTCAATGGCAAGGGTGCATATTCTAATAGGACACCCTATAAGCAAACCCATCAGGTTCTTAAGGAATCCTTGGGGTATGCTGCTCTAGTACCTACACGTAAAAGGAATACTGGCAACAATGTTGTGAAGCCTGTACTTAAGAAAAAGTACAATAGTTTTGAGTGCTGGTGTTGTGGCAAGGTGGGCCACTTTTCCATTGATTATTGGTTCAATACTAGTATTCCGAATAATGCAAGTTTACCTCTCAGAAAGGCTGCAGGTAAGCATGTCAGATTTCAAGCTAACCTTAACCTAGGACCCAATAACTATTTGGGTTCTAAGGATAGGTAAATCTTTATTTGATGCAGGTGAGTCCAAGTGGACATACCCCTATATGGTACTTGGATAGTGGATGTTTCAGGCACACGACTGGAATAAGAAGGATGTTAAGGACTATTCTCCCATAGAGAATGGACCCAAAGTTATCTTTGGTGGATCTGAAAAAGGTGTCATCAAAGGGTTTGGTAACATTTCTAGTAACTCTATCTGTATCACTCAAGTGGCTTATGTGGAAGGTCTGAAACATAACCTAATTAGCATAAGTCAACTAAGAGATCTTGGGTATGACACCTCTTTCATCAAGGGTGTGTGCCAAATAAAGAGGTCAAGTGATCAAGAGATCATTTTGACTGGCACTAGGAAAGGGAATGTATATTGTGTTAACCTTGATTATGAGTATAACAACTCACCTATCTGTCTAGTTGCAGATGAGAAAGCATCACAGTGTGTCCAATGACACAAGATGCTAGCTCATTTGAACTATAAGTCAATAGGACAATTATTTAGTATGGAGCTAGTGAGGAATGGTCCTCAGGTCAAGTGCATTAAAGAGGGTTTTTGTTCAGCTTGCCAAAAGGGCAAACAAACCAAGACCTCTTTCCATAGACTTGATACCAAAGATTCAGTGAGATGTCTATATCTCATACATATGGATTTATTTGGTCCTATGCCAGTTCATAGTCTAGGTAGGAAAGCATACACATAAGTAATTGTGGATGACTATTCTAGATTTACATGGGTTTTCTTCATGAGGAAGAAATCTGAAACCCCTACTGTCTTCCAGACTTTTGTTATACAAATTCAGAATTAATTTAAAATTTCAGTAGTCAAAATCAGAAGTGATCATGGAACTGAATTTCAGTCTGAGTGTATGACAAAGGTCTGTGAAGAACTTGGGATTCATCAGGAGTTCTCCTCACCTAAAACTCCCCGGCAAAATAAAGTTGATGATAGAAAGAATAGGACTCTAATTGAGGCAAGTAGAACACTACTGAGTGACACTTCTCTCTCTGAGTACTTCTGGGCTGAGGCAGTAAATATTGCATGTCATGTACTAAATAGAGCATCCATCAATAAAAGACATATAAAGACTCCCTATAAGATTATAAAAGGCAGAAAACCAAACATTTCCTACTTTAGAATCTTTGGTAGCAAATATTATGTCCTAATTAATGGTAAGCACTACCAAACTAAGTTTGCTGCCAAATACTTATAAGGGATATTTGTTGGGTACAACAATAATAGTAGGGCATACAGAATCTACAACTTGACTAGACAAGTTGTAGAAGAATCAGTCCACGTAGTATTTGATGAGTCTAAGTTAATTAACAGTGAACTGTCTAGCACTTCTGGTAGCTCTACAGGTTCATAGGAAAGGATGGACAAGCTGAATATTAGTGAAGACCAACCTGCAAGACTAGATGAAGAAAAGGATAGATACTGTCCAGGGGGAGTACAAGACTCTCTAGATGAAGATGAAGATAATGAAGTGCATCAGAATGAGGAAAGTGAAGAAGACCAAGAGGTTGATAGATTTCCTCCAGCTAGAAGACACTTGAAGGATCATCCTGCACACCAAATCATAGGTGATGCAAGCTAGGGAATTCTAACAAGAAGCAAAAGCATGAACACAGTTCTATATACAAGCTTTCTGTCACAGATAGAACCTAAGAAGTTTGAAGAAGCCATGCTAGACACAAATTGGATTGATGTCATGCAGGAAGAGCTGAATCAATTCAGAAGATGTAAAGTCTGGGAGTTGGTTCCTAAACCAAAGGATCACAATGGATCTATAAGAATAAACTAGATGAGAATGGCACCATAATCAAGACCAAAGCCAGACTGGTAGCAAAAGGCTATAGACAGGAAGAAGGAATAGACTTTGATCAAACTTTTACCCCAGTGGCAAGGTTGGAAGCAATAATACTTTTCCTGGCTTATGCAGCTTTTCAAGGGTTTAAAGTATTCCAAATGGATGTCAGGTCAGCTTTTCTGAATGGAGACTTGAAGGAAGAAGTATATGTATAATAGCCATCAGGTTTTGTTGATTCTCATCATCCTAACAATGTATATAGGCTTAAGAAAGCTCTATATGAATTGAAACAAGCCCCTAGGGCTTGGTATGAAACTTTGTCTGCCTTCCTTATTAAGAAAAAATTCTCAAGAGGGAAAATAGAAAAGACTCTATTCTTTAGGGAATCAAAAGGTAAGCTCATCCTAGTCCAGATTTATGTTGATGACATTATCTTTGGTTCTAATGAAAACAACCATTGTAGTATGTTTGCAAAACTTATGCAAGGGAATTTTGAGATGAGCAGCATGGGTGAGCAGAAATTCTTCTTGGGACTCCAAGTTAGACAGACTGATGATAGATTATCCATATCTCAGTCTAAGTTCACCAAGGAGTTAATTAAGAAATATGGCATAGAGTCAGCCTCCACCATGAAAACTCTAATGGGAACAAGTATGCCTATAGCCAAAGATGAAGCAGGAATACCTGTTGATGAGTCTTTGTATAGAGGGATAATTTGCTCCTTACTTTACTTGACTGCTAGTAGACCTGACATCATGTATGCTACATGTGTCTGTGCTAGGTACCAAGCTTGCCCAAAGAAATCTCGTTATACTGCTGTCCAGAGAATTTTGAGATATCTTAAGGGCACGCCTAATCTAAGTCTTTGGTACCCTAAGAATAGAGATTTCCTACAAACAGGTTTTTCAGATGCAAACTTTGCAGGCTGCAAAGAAGACAAAAAAAGTACCACTGGAACATGTCAATTCCTAGGTGGTAGGCTGGTGTCATGGAGCAGTAAGAAGAAAATAAGTGTGGCTATTTCCACTGCTGAATCAGAATATGTAGCTGCAGGCAGCTGCTGTGCTCAGTTGTTGTGGATAAAACATCAACTTGAAGACTATGACATCAAGGTAAGTAGAATTCCATTATTTTGTGATTCTACTAGTGCTATTTCTATTGCTAAAAATCTTGTTTCACATAGTAGAACTAAACATATAGAAATTAGATTTCATTTCATCAGAAAACATGTTGAAAAGGAAGACATAAGTCTAGAATTTGTCATCACTAACAACAAAATTGCTGATATATTTACAAAACCTCTGGATGAAAGTAAGTTCAATTATTTTAAAATTGAATTAGGTATGTTCAACCAAGAATAAGGTGATAGGTCAACTCAAAATTTTTCATGTGGTATCAGTAAGTCCAAAATTTCTCAAGAAATTTTGTCTAAGTTAGAAAGTTGTGTCGACATATGCTAACTGTGTCGACACTATCGTTAAGTTGTGTCGTCAAAGAAAAGAATTGTGTAGACACAGAAATAGAATCTGTGTTGACAGAAAATTTGGTGTTGACACAACTCTGTCGAGACCTTATATTAGTATATTTTTGTGTCGACACACAAAAATTTGTGTCGACACACTCTTTCGAGACTTTGATAGTATATGTCGACACTAGCAAAAGTATGTCGACACATAGACGTGTCGACTTCAATGATGTTTTGTCGAGACCTAGGTCATCTCTATAAACAAAAATAAAATTTTTAGACTAAGAAATTTCCTAAGTTAAGCGCATCTTTTGAAATACCCTTTACAAGTACGCTATAAATAGGAGAAGATAAAATCTGGTTGACTGTGCTTTCAAAATTATCGACTCTAGACTTTGTGTTGACAAAGAAATTCTACTATTGACTCTCTTCTCTTCTCTCTCATTCATCAATGGTGCCGCAACATGATGACAAGGTCTGTTTGATCCCTAGTAGGATTTGGGCTAGGTTCACTAAGTTAGGATCTTATGACCCAACATGTATATCCAGGGTCATGGTTGTGTCCTAGAGTCTAGGCCAAGTCCTTAGAGTCAACATCACTTAGAACAACCATCAACAGACTGCTAGAGACTCAAGACTTAGAGATTTCAAAGAATCAGTAATATGAGTTTGACATTCGTCGAACTCAGGTCGACGAAAGTTGTGCTCAGCTTGACGAAATCAGAGAAAGATTCTCTGAGCTGAGCTCGATGAACTCATTTCGCAGGTCTCAGGTCTACTAATTCTTGATCATATGCTTGAACACTCAACGCCAGAGAACATCTTAAATATTCTAAGTCTAGAATAAAATTTAGGTCGATGATCTTGGATCTCAGATCAACGAACTCAGTTCTCAGGTCTCAGATCGACTAATTCTGGATCATATGCTTCAACACTCAATGCCAGAGAACATCTGAAATATTCTAAGTCCAGAATCAAACTCAGGTCGACGATCTTGGATCTCAGCTCAACGAACAATATACTTAGGTCGACGAATCCAGACTTGGTTATTTTTCATCCTTCTGTCCCTATTATAATGTAATAATTCCCGAGTAATTAACGCCAAAATATTCTCTAAATATTACCGTTAGGCGGAGCATTAATTATGGTTTTCATAAGGGTTATTGCCTGCCGTTTTTCATAGGGACAGTTAGGGAAACTAATTAATGCAAATTTTCCAAGGCCGTCAGCATTGATTACAGAAGGGATTTAAAAAATCAAATGGACTTTTACATCGAAAATATAAAAATATAGATTCCTCTTCTTCCTGTACAACATAGCAGACGAGATATAATACAATAATAGATATACAGAATACACGAGACACAGAAAATCAATCAGTCAAGAAATCAACAACTGCTAGACCAAAAGAAGAACAGTTTTCTGAAGAAGAAGAACAATTATTCAAATCAAGAGTCATCTTCTGTCATCCTCTCAGGAACTATCAAAGGACAACAACTACTGCATCTGTCAAAGAGTTCCTGAAGTTCTTCTTGTTGAAGTTGAAAGCTTGAAGGCCTATCACCCTGAAGCAAAGTTCCTTTCACCCTGAATAAATTCAGTATTTTCAGGGGAAATTTTGCCACCATCAAATCCACAGAGTCTTCTCAGTTGAATACTTGAGAAAGAGAAGACATCATCACTCTCTCACCCCCTCTGTAAAAAGGGTCTCTACTCCCTTCAAAAGTGATTCCTTGTGTCTCCTAACCAAAAGACTTGAGGTTTTGTTTTTGAGCACCTTACCAAAAGCTCATTGGTGGCAGCCACCTGAACAAAAACCTGAGAGGATTCCTACCAGGGTGGTAGAAGAGTGGATGTACCCAGGTTGGGGAACTACTATAAAATTCTTGTGTTGTCTGGTTGCCTTTTTCTTTTGTTCTTGTTGTGCCTGTGATAGTTAGGATTCTGTGACTTTTATTAGTTTAATTTGTTGTGTTGTGATATAGAATCTGAGTTTAGGAACAAGTTATATTATTCAGCAAAAGATTTTAATTACTCAGAAATACTCTATTCACCCCCCTCTACAGTATATTAGATCTAACCCACACTTTCAAGGTCAATGAGGGATACGAAATGGTACGTAAGGCGTTCGAGACTACCTCTCCAAAAATCAAGGGTGTGATTACCCTAATCACAGAGAATGGCTTGGAGTATATGGTCTCTGAACCGTCAAGGATATGGAAGAAAGAAGTTCTTGAATTTTACTCATCTACAACTATAGATTCTCGAGGACAGAAGATGAAGTCCATTGTTAACGGTACAATTGTAAGACTCTCACAGAATACAATCAGGAAGTCGCTTTAACTCCCACGGGTTAATGAAGATGATGATATTACTCCATCCATGACAAAGGATGGGCTCAGATGGTGTGGGCTGGATCCAAATACTAAGATAGGATCCTCAATTACCAGGAAGGGAATGAATTCCCAAGGTAAATTTCTATCAGAGATTATAGGCAAAGTAATTCTCTGCAAGACAGGAGGACATGATAGGATCTCTGCCTACATGTTCAAACCTATAATCAGAGTAATATTCAAAGTGAAAACAAACTGGTCATCTATTGTTTTTGACAAGATTCAAGAAAGTGTTAAGGAGCCTTATCTGGGTAGGATACTGAGCTTGTATCTAGCTTCCAGCATCCCAGATATAATGAATCAAATTCCAGGATCTAAGATAAATCACATGAGGAGAATGGACTTGATAATTTTATCCAGGTGGGATAAAGTCTTAACTAAAGAAGTTATCACACCACAAAAATGTGTAAAGAAAGATAAGAAGAAGAAAACTTCTAACCAGGAAGCAGAATCTTCAAGTGATTCTGAAGAATTGGTTGTCTTCAGCTCAGATGAAGAACAATAAGGAAAATCTCCCACACCACAATAAGATAAAGTAGCTCAAGTTCAAGGGGAGAGCAGTTTACTACTAGAGAACTAGATGGTCTCCACTCCAGGGGGAGACAACACATGTACTACAATTGTATATGAACCTGAACAATCACAACTACCTGCCCAAGGGGGAGGTATTACTGAAGCAACACTAGAGAGTGAAAATGCCACTAATACTGTTATGGAAATAGTATCAGAAATCAACAATGAAGCACAAGTAAATACTGAGAAAGAAGCATAGGATGTGCAAGTGTCAGACCAAGCTCAAGATGAGCAAGTCCACTTATCCAATTTTGAAAAGTCCCTGGACAAAGATCTTGATGTCCAGGGGGAACCATTAGTTCCAAAAGACAACCTTGTTACTCCTGTTCAGATGCAGCAAGAGTTCACTTTGGAAGAAATGTTCCCTGACTTCAATGAAACAAGGACTGAGGGGGAGCAGCAAAGGATTGAGAAAGAGATACAAAGAACTGAGGGGGAGATGTCTCAGCATGCCCCTACTGATAAGAAAACTGTGAATATACAAAGCTCATCACAATCTTCTAATGATGAAGGAGCCTCCATGGCTAAGAAAAGGAAGTTGTTTGCTATCAGGAAAAGGAGCACATGCTATAAGAAAGCCATACAAACAGTCTCTCAACCATCTGCTCAAGGGATGGACATCTGTTCACTAATGGTACAACTGCAATTAAAGTTAGATGAGCAAAGACAATCTTTGGAGAAGTATGTGGATGAGACACATAAAGAACTGTAGTTACAACTAGCTCAAGAAATTAAATCCATCAGATTTGAAGTAAATTTGAATAATAAAGAGATGAAAGATTGCTTTCATAAAGGAGGTAATGTTTTGGTTTACCTGGCCAAGCAATAATAGGTGATAAAGACTGAAATTGAAGACATTGCAGTCAAGAAAGGATATGTTCTAGAAAATCAATTCAGATCAAATGAAAATCTCAAGGACTCACATGCTGAAATTCTCATTAAACTAGGAGGTATTGCTACTGATTTAAAAACTGAAGTATCCAAGCACATATAAGAAAATCTAGTTGTTGTACAAACAGCCATTAAGGAATCTAAACAAGCTATTTCTGATCACCTGACAAAATTCAGGGCCTATTATAAAGAAGGTACTGAATATCTGGCTGATCAAGTAAGGTTTCAAAAGAATGATCTGAGAGATCATATTGCCAGAGAAGTCATAAAGGGGGAGAGGAAATGCCAGCTCTGATCATGCTAAATGGGTATCTTATACCATCAGATCTACCCTTGGATTTCCACCCCTGTGTGATGAAGATAACACTGCTGAATCTGGTGTTCAACCTGCTCATATTGAAGGTGTTCAGCAGGAAGTTGCACAGGTTATCTATCCTCCAACAGAGTTTGAAACAGTACAACAGAAAGTTCAGAACATGTATAGCCCTCCCCAGGAGGCTCATAATGTTATTATTGAAAAAGTTGAAATGTCTGTAACTGCTATGGAAGATCAGAAAGAGGCCCAACTTTCTAATAAAAGATTTAGAGAACTGGCAGAATTGAAGCCTGACTTTGAGCAGTGGAGTCCTACTTCTAGGAACATTATTCTTACTGCCTAGAAAGCTGTGAAATATAAGATGCATGATAGAGGAAAATGGTACTATGAACAAGAATGGAGCAAGTATCAGAAGAGGCAAGATGCCATACATCAGCTCAGAAAGGATATCAAAGCTGGAAAGTTACCTGCTAACTCTGTGGAGCCTAGTAAGTACTTTCCAAATCCTTTTCATTACTTTGACAGGCAGTAGATTAAGGTTGAAGAGTTCAAAAGAGAAAGATCTGAAAGTGAAGAAGCCAACTGAAGATTCTGAAGCCAATGTGCAAGCTAAGATCAAGTTTGGAAAAAGAATAGTGATTAAGGAGCCTAATAAATCTTAGGATAGATAGGCTAGTGTTAAGACCTATGTTATTTTCTGTTCCTTTAAGAATTCTGTAAAGCCACACTACTTTCTGATTAATGAAGATATCCTATTCTGTGCTGATATTAATTGTTATTTGTATTTATAAGTTACCCTACTATGAATTGAATGTATACATCTTATTCTTTGTTTTATTATGTGTGGTGTATATCACTGACTAAGGGTTATGACTTCTCCAAATAGGGGGAGATTGTTGGGTACATTGGAAATTGTGTACCAGATTTGGAGAAGCCTCTCTTTACTCAATGGTATACATCAATGTGTATTTGATGGAATGTTGAGTTTCAGTGTGCAGGTTTAAGAAATGCAAGAAAAATTTCTAAGTACAAGTGTCGACACCCAGGACTTGTGTCGACACCTGAAGCAGGAGCTGTGTCGATACCCAGGAGTTATGTCGACGCCAGAAGCAAGACTATGTCGACACACGGGACTTGTGTCGACACACACTCAATGCCATCTATCAACAATAGCTATATTGAGTCTGGAATGCTTGTGTCGACACACGAGACTTGTGTCGACACACACTCAATGTAATCTATCAACAACAGCTATACTGAGTCTGAAAGGCTTGTGTGGACACACGGGACTTGTGTCGACACACACTGAACAACATCTGGACACACACTCAATGACATCTGGACATACACTCAACGCCATCTATCAGCATCAATTATAATTCCATTTTCATAAAGTTTATTCCTGTAGATCCACTTGGTTCCAATGACATTACGTCCTTGAGGTCTTGGAACCAGCTTCCGGACCTTACATCTTTTAAACTGATTCAATTCTTCTTGCATAGCTCTAATCCAAAATTGGTCTTGGTAAGCCTCTTTAAATTTCTTAGGTTCTACCTATGACAGGAAGCAAGAGTACATTATTGTGTTGAGACAACTTCTCTTTATCACTACTCCTTGTCTTGCATCACCAATAATATGATGGTTTGGATGATCCCTCAGATGTCTTACTGTTGGAGGCAGTATTTCTTCAACATCATGTTCTGCATGTTGTTGATCTTCATCCACTTCCTGTGATCCTTGTGCTTCATCTGGAATGCACACACCCTCATCTTGGTCTTGCATTGTTGGAGCATCTTCTCCATTTCTCTTAAGAGTGAGCTTTTTCAACACTAGTTCAGTACCTGTAGAATTAGAAGAAGAGCTTGACAGCTCATTGTTAATCATATTTGTTTCATAAAACACAACATTAACTAACTCCTCTATAACTTGACTTATTAAGTTGTAGATCCTATAAGCCTTACTATAATTGTTGTACCCAACAAATATCCCCTCATAGGCTTTGGCAGCAAACCTAGTTTTATAGGATTTCCCATTGTTGAACACAAAACACTTGCTCCCAAAAATTCTGAGATATTCAAGGTTTGGTTTCCTACCCTTCATAATCTCATAGGGAGTCTTATTGTGGCTCTTGGTGATAGACGCCTTGTTAAGGACATGACAAGTTGTATTTATAGCCTCGGCCCAGAAATATTCTTGGAGAGAAGTGTCATTTAGTAGTGTTCGACCAGCCCTTATGAGAGTTCTATTCTTCCTCTCAACTATCCCATTTTGCTGGGGTGTTCTTGGATAGGAAAACTCTTGCTGAATCCCATGATGTTCATAGATTCTTGTCATGCATTTAGACTAAAACTCAGTCCCATGGTCACTTCTGATTTTGACTACAGTATTGTTCAGCTCATTCTGTATTTGCATGAAAAATGTCTTGAAGACATTTGGGGTTTCAGACTTTTTCTTCAAAAAGAATACCCAAACAAATCTTGAAGAGTCATCAACCACTACAAATATGTAGACCTTCATACCTAGACTATGAACTGGCATTGGACCAAACAAGTCCATATGCAAGAGGTATAAATACCTCACAAAATCTTTTGTCTCAATGCTTTTGAAGGAAGCTTTTCTCTCCTTACCCTTTTGGCATGCAGAGCAAATACCTTCCTTAGATCATTTCATGTTAGGACCATTCCTAAATAACTCTTTACTATAAAGCTTTCCTATAATCTTATAATTCAAATGAGCTAGCCTATTGTGCCATTTGACACAATATGAGGCTTTCTCATTTGCAAATAGACAAATGGGAGAGTATAATGATAAACAAATAAAATAAAGACAATACACATTCCTACTCGAAGTACCAGTCAAAGTGACCTCTCGGTCACTTGATCTTCTTATATGGCACTTATCATTGTGGAAAGAAATGACAAACCCAAGATAACATAATTGGCTTATGCTAATAAGGTTGTGTTGCAACCCTTCCACATAAGCCACTTTTGTGAAAGTGATTAAGCCATTCGTGATCTTACCATAACCTTTGGTGATCCCTTTATCTGATCCACCAAATATCACCTTAGGTCCATCCTTTACTGGAATAAAATCCTTCAGGATTCACTTTATTCCAGTCATGTGGTTGGAACACCCACTATCCAAGTACCATATAGGGGTATGACAACTTGGACTCATCTGCAAGAAATAAATCATTTATCCTTAGGACCCCAATTCTTATTGTGTCCTAGGTACATGTTAGGCTAAAAGTGAATATGCCTTCCTGCAGCTCTTCTGACAGGTAAGACAACATTAGCTCTCTGTACACTATTATTTCCAATAATCAATGACAAAGTGGCCCACTTTGCCACAACACCAGCACTCATAGATGTTGTACCTTATTTTAAGGGATGGTTTAACATCATTGCTGTCAGTAGTTATCAGTTTAGCAAGTACAGCAGCATCCTTTTTCTTGAGTGTTAGGGCTGGTACACCAAACACAAATGGTCTAGGATGGGCCATTTGGACCTCCTTATGGGCTTCCTTGTAGGCACTAGCACCCTTGCCATTCCTACCACCATAGTGGTGAACAGCTTTATTCTTCCTTTTGGAATTACCAGCTCTAGTGTTCCCTTTGAAGCCTATCCCTTTCTTTTCCTTTAGGGAGAAGAAGGAATCTATCAAAGGCAACACAGTACATGGTTGTGAAAACTTAGACACTAGCTCCTTCTCCTTTTGGAGTTTACCTTCTAGATTCTTGATATGATCATTCTTAAAAGTTATGATTCCCATCTAAATAACATTAATGTTCTTCAGCTGGCTAGCTTCCCTAATTTTATTCTCTAGCAAAGTTGTTGTTTCAGAATGTTGGGAAGCAGCAAGCTTCAGAGATGCAATCTCTTGAACCTGTTGTTTGGTCTGCAGCTTACTCCTTCTGAATACTTCAAGAATTTCACCATATCTTTCAATCATTTGATTTCTGTCTTCCTTAGATTCATAGCCATCTTCATCTCTTGATGAAGAAGCACTTGAATCTGGACCAGTCACATACTTAGACTTGGATAAAGAATTGGATGAAGAGTGTACCTTAGATGGTCCAGGCTGATCCTGACAGGAATCCTCATGTGATCTTTCCATCAGCCTAATGTAGGCTTCATCATCCTCTTTTAATTCTGATGAGGAAGACTTAGTCCATATTTTCTCCCTCTTAGCAATGAAAGTTTTCACCTTCTTTCTTCTCTTGTGGTGATGATTCTTTTCACCAGCTTCTTTCTTCTCAGGACAATCAACCACAACATGATCTGGCTTGCTGCAATAGAAACAAACAACCTTTTTAGATAAATGTAACGCCCCCGATTTTTCTGCGATTATTTAATTCCTGTTTGGCGTTACGTCGACGCATTTTCTTGGCTTGTGTCATCTGTGGAGTCTGTTCTTAACTCCTTAGAACTGGGTGGCCTATTTTATAGCCTATTGGCAAGATCTCCCTAGCAAGCCGAGTCATTTTGGGTGACCCGATGTGGCCTCTCGGTGGATGCTTGTGTTTTGGCTTCAGGTGGGTATAACTCGAGTTCTGTTCGTCAAAAGTTAATGTCGACTTCGTCGTTGTGTTCGTAGCATGGGTATTTAGCTGCGGTGCGAATTTCATCGAATTCCGAGGTAGTTCGGTTTTCGAGTCGTTTTGGGTGTGCTATTAGTAAAAACAAATTAGAAATTTCTTAGCTTAAGTGAACCGGCAGTTTGGGTAGCGGTTAGGGCCGAATAGGCGTGACTTTTTATTTTAGAGCCTTAATCAGTAGATGGCGGGCCCACTCTTCTTCTTCTTCCCGAGACCGAACTCGCATCTCCTGTACGCAGAAAAGCAGCGGAGAAACAGCCGACCTGCTACCCTTCAGACGTCAATTTTGGGAGTGTTTGTGGATGGAATTCGATTCCGAAAGCGGATTTGGATTGCTCTCGCTCAGATCTATTTTTCTACGATAAGAGATTTGATTTTCGTGGAGTTTTTAGGAGGCCCGAAATTCTGGTTTTGGCCCTTTTCCGCCATTAAAGTTCGGGATTTTTGTTGTTAGGGTGTTGCTGCTGCTGCTGCCGTGTGAGGATAAGGGAAAGCTGACCAAGCTTCGTAGGAAATCGAGGCAAGTGGTTATTGCACTTGCTGTTTGGATCTTCCCCTTTTATCTACCCGGTTAGCCCTAGGTTAGAAGCTAAGCTTGCTCTTTTTCTTTGCTAAATTAGGGTTTTAGTTTCCCCTTATGAGCCCCTCTCCTTGTGTCGTTCGTGCTCAACCCACTGGCGTATTTCCGCCATTTAGACTCCAGATTAAAGTCTGGTTTGATGCTTTGCGGGTGGAGCCGAGGGAGAGAGAGAGTGAGGGAGGGGGGTACCTGCTGTATGATCTGGTAGGAGCCAAGTTTGGAGCTCTCGGGTTTCGGCGTTGAGTGTGGTGCATACACACAAAGCCATTGCTGGTATGGCGTTGAGTGTGGTGCACACACTCAACGCCACAACAAAAGTCAGGTTTATTTTATTTGGCTAAGTACTAAGGCGTTGAGTGAGGTGGACTCACTCAACACCGCAGCCCCTGCTAGCGGCTATGTACTTTGGCGTTGAGTGAGTCGACCTCACTCAACGCCATTTCCGTTTTGGCATTGAGTGATGTGAGCTCACTCAACGCCGTGGTTTTCTGTGAGGCAAAGTACTTTGGCGTTGAGTGAGGTGGGCTCACTCAACGCCACAGCCTTTTCTGAGGCAAAGTACTTTGGCGTTGAGTGAGTCGACCTCACTCAACGCCATTTCGGTTTTTTCGTTGAGTGTGGTGAACTCACTCAACGTCGTAGGCATGTTTGCGGCCAAGTCCTGTAGCTTTGAGTGAGTGAACCTCACTCAACGCCATTTCTTCTTTGGCGTTGAGTGAGGTTGACTCACTCAACGCCACAGCCCTTCTTTGCGGCCAGGTCCTCTGGCGTTGAGTGAGTCGACCTCACTCAACGCCATGTTGTTTTGGCATTGAGTGAGGTGGACTCACTCAACGCTGCAGTCTTATTTTTGCGGCTAAGTGGCTGGGCGTTGAGTGAGTGAACCTCACTCAACGCCAATGCTGTTTTGGCATTGAGTGAGGCTAGCTCACTCAACTCCATAGTCCCTGTTTGTAGTTAAGTTCCAGGTAGGTTAGTGAGTGAACCTCACTCAACGCCATAGCTGTTTTGGCATTGAGTGAGGTCAGCTCACTCAACGCCAGAATTTTCTTGCGGGAGGCGTTGAGTGAGTGAACCTCACTCAACGCCATAGCTGTTTTGGCATTGAGTGAGGTTAGCTCACTCAACGCCAGAGCTGCTCTTGCAGAGGGCGTTTAGTGTGTGAACCTCACTCAACGCCAAGGTTGTTCTGGCGCTGAGTGAGGCTAACTCACTCAACGCCAAGGTTTGGTTAGGCGTTGAGTGAGTGGGGCTCACTAAACGCCAAGCCGTGTTTAGTCATTTCAACACTTTTCCCTTACCTTGATTTTCGCTCCCGAGTGAATTCCTTGATTCTGAGGTTCCTTGTCGGCTATGTTTTTCTTTCCTAAAGGCCGAATCGTGGATCGTGGTTAGTGGTGGTGGCTTGAAGCTCTTAAGTGGGGTGGTGTTGTGTAATTTAGCCATGGCCACCCTTTTCTTCTATCTTGCTCCAGGTACGGGCTGGGCAAGGGGGTGGAAGGTCCCTAGTGCTTTCACATGTGGACCCTTGAGCTTTGTTGGCTTGGAAATGGTAGATGGGGGACTGAGTTTGCCTCCAACCCAGATCCACGTTATTTATTTTGCTACTACCATCTCTCACAGCTTAGGGTGTTAGACCTTTCTTCCTTGATAGATTGCAGCATTTTGGGCTCATGGTAGCCTAGTAAACTCTACAGGATTTTAGTTTTTGGTCAGGGTCGATGTTGTTTCCTCGCACCTAGTGCAATTCTTTTTTTGTCTTGCCTTGGAAAGTTGTGACCGTTACTGCTTTGTTTTCCTCTTTCACTTATCTCCTGATTGACACTTTCGTGCAGTTTTCTTGTTTTGCTTGCTGAGGTATTCTTTCTTCTTTGAATGCCTCAGGTTCTGGTTAGTAGCTTCTCTAACGGTTAGTGGTGCTGTGTAGTTGTTGGTGGTCTCTGGTGCTATAGAGATCAGTTCCTTGTTTTGTGAGGTAGTTTTGTGTTTCTTTCTTATAGACATACATACTTGCTAGTTGGTTCGTGTCAGTTTGTTGGCGCCCACTAGTAGTTTTACCTTGATACTAGATATGTTACTTTTTGCTGCTATCTTTTATGGAGATGGTCTACTTGCTCTGGGGATGATTTATGTTAGGATGCTAGTTACTTTTAAACATAAAATTATTATTATAAGTATATCACAAGTTCAGCATGTTTTATAAAACACAAACACTATTTTCCAAACAACATAAAAAGATCGTTTTTTTATATATAGTATAAATTAAATGTAGGGTCTTGCATAGTATAAGTTGTCCTCTAGGGGCACTTATGCACTCTCTTAGGGAGTCAAACCTGAATGAAGTATTTTTCCGCAGCGTATAAGTATAGTTTTTAAACTGTGAACTAGATGATCCACCGCGCCGAGGGATACGGCCTTTAAAAATATAACTGATTTTCTAATCATTTAACTAATAAATTTTCATAAAGTATGGTTGATAGTGGTTTGCCTGAGCGTCGGCAGTTATCCCCTGCTCGACGTGGCATCATGACGCGTGTTTTCTCCTACTCTGATAATTCATTTTCCTCGGAGAAAATGCGGGTTGTGATAGTTGGTATCAGAGGGAGGTTGTGAAAGTGGAGGATAAGATCAGTCTGACTATAGAGGGGGGGGGGGTGAATAGAGTTTATTAAAATAATTTTTCAAAATAAAACTTTGTAGAGGAAGAGTTAAGTTAATATAGTATGTGTATTGTGCTGCAGTAATAAAACAGAAGTAATAATAAAAAGAAAACAAAAGATTCACAGCACACAGCAAAGAATACACACAAGCAACCAAACACAAGAAGCTATAGTGGTTCCCCAATCAACCTGGGTACATCCACTTTTCTACCACCCTTGGTAGGAATCCACTCAGGATGAGTTGATCAGGTGTCCTGA
The DNA here is from genome assembly GCA_039513925.1 of Platanthera zijinensis. Lineage (NCBI taxonomy): Eukaryota > Viridiplantae > Streptophyta > Magnoliopsida > Asparagales > Orchidaceae > Platanthera > Platanthera zijinensis. The sequence goes on from CM077081.1 coordinate 126,257,258, forward strand.
CACCAATGAGCTTTTGATAAGGTGCTCAAAAACTAGATCTAGATTTTTTGATAAGGTTTCTTGCCACCACTGAGTTTTGACAAGGCTCTCAGAACCAGATTCAGAACTTTTGAAGGGAGTTTTGATAACCCTTTTACAGCAGGAAAAGAAAAAGGAAGAGGTGAAGTTGTCTTCTCTGCCTCAATCACTTAGAGAAGACTTAGTGGATTGATTGTGTTGTCAAAGCACCCCATGAGTTGTAGAAGGTTCAGGAGTGAGAGCTTTGCTAGGGTGATAGGCCTTTAGAAGCTTCAGATCTCCAGGAGAAGATGATTTCAGTAGAGGCTGAAATATGAGTTGTCTGGTGTCTTTGATGTTGAATCTATGAGCACTTTTCAGTATGCTAATTTTCAATCTAACTCTTTAGGATTGATCACTTGATTTTTTCTCTGAGTTGATCTCACTATCTGTGTATGTTTGTATCGAGTAATTCTTCTCTTGATCTGCTATTGTGTATTTTATTCTCCGATGATCCTCTGTCTAAGATAGTCGTTAGCAGTCATAAATGTCTTCCAAAAATATTTTGTCTTCTGGAGGAAACTCCAATAAACATTCTCTGAGAAATTCCTTGAAACTTGCTCTAGAATAAATGAAAACGGCTAACAAATCTCTTGAAATAAATATTGAGAGAATTTGAAAAACATTCCAAAGGCCGACTGAATTTGAATCTTTAAAGTCGTCGATCTCTTAGAAAAACGTCGATCTGAGCTCTACGATCGTTGAACTGAGCTCAGAGATTGGATTAAACATCAGACAGAAAATGTCGAACTGAGCTCTACGATCGTCGAAATGAGCTCAGCGACCTGAAGAATAAGTGAGGAAAGATCGTCGAACTGAGCTAGAAGATCGTCGACCTGAGTTCGACGACTTAGCAGAGTTGAGCTCAGAGATCGTCAAACGGAGTTCGACGTTTCGTGGACCTGAGCTCGATGAAAATTGGCTTTGTCTCAGCTCTAAGTCTAGATCATTGAATTGTCCTGGGGGCAGCTTCAAACCTAAGTTCTAAGCCCTAGACTCATTCTAACTTGACCTTTTCAACTATACATCTAGGTCAAACTGATTTCCTAAAAACATAGTGATCCTTGCCCAAATTAGTAATAGGGTGTTCCAACAATCTCCCCCTATTTGGGTTAGGATTACTATTTACAGAGCTCAGTAATAAATACCAAAGCAAATACCGAAAAGCAAAAAAAATATTAAAGAAAAAGAGAAGAACATGCAGCATACCAGCCTTCAGATAGAATATCAGCAAGTGTTTTAAAATGAATGTACTGTCTGCTTACAGAGATCACTTCTTTTCACTTCCTTTCTTAAATAAGATTTCTCTGTTGGGATTTAGAGCCTCTTTCTTTGACCTTCTGTCATCATCTGCACCTAAGGAGGTTTGAGATCTTGGCCTGGGAACCACAGCCTCAGGATGCAGTTTCATGTAATCCACTGGGTCAAAGAACTTCCTTGAAGCATATCTTTCCAGTTCTGCCTTCCTTTGCTCTGACAAGGTAGTGATGTTAGAAGTGTCTTTTCCTTGCTCTCTGGCCTTCTTCAACTGATCTAAGGCAGCAAGTTCTTACATCATAGCAGTCCATCATAAAGGATTGTTCTCTCGATCTTCAAAAGGGATTGTAGGTTCATATCTATTAATAGTTTCTGAAGTAGTAGAAGTCCTTGTATCAACAGTTTCTCTGAGTTTATAAGGGAAAGGACCTTGAGTTGAGTCCATATGTCTTTGTCCTTCCCTTTGTTTTCTTGATTGAATCCTGTGTTCTCTCTGATTACCTCTGTATTGTCCCCTTCTGGACTGATAACCTCTTTGATATTGCCCTCTGGGATGATATCTCTATGAAGATTGGGAGGATCTTTGCTTTGGAGCAGAGGTTTGAGAAGCTGAGCCTCCACCTGATCCTGAATCTGGAGGGAGAGGAGGAGGAGGCTGAAACTGGGATGATCCTTTCTCATACTTATCCAACTTTCTTCTTTTCCTCATGGCCTTTAGCTAGTTTTTAGAATACTGCATCCAAGGTTCAGTTATCTGGCAGTCATGTAGAATATAATAGGGTATGTCATTAACATCCTTGGCCTTTGCAGGAGGGACCTTCATCATGGCCTTACTTCTAGCTTTCCTTTTCCTAGCAATAGTGCCAGTAGAGTCATCAGATTCTGTATTGAATTGATTTCTTTCAGAACTCTGTGGTCTGTCATACAAATAATCTATACTTTTGATGTATTCCTCTTGAACTTTTGATTTCTCAATATCAACAGGGGAAGGAGGTGTTGATACAACAACAGTAATCATAGCAGTACTCTCAGCAGGATCAGATGAAATAGCAGGAGTCTCAGATACTTGTACTTCCAAATATTTGGCCACTTCTTCATCAGCAGTATTATCAATATCAGCAGGCATATCAACATGCAGCATTTCAATATTAGTGGATATAAGCACAGCTGCAGCAATAACAGTAGTGGCCTTGTCCTCAGCTTGGACAGATTCTATAAAAGAAGCTAGCAAAATTGGCTCACATACTGAAACAGGCACAATTGCCTTGGAGAGATCTTCATACTGTTGAACTGGTAGATAGTTGAAGTAAACAGCATCAAAAATTGAAAGCAGGCTCTGGAGATCCACTACAAACACACTGGTGTAGCAACTAAGGCTTCAGCAGTAGTAGGCAATTCCAGAACTTCATTAGGCATCTCCCCCTGCCTGGATTCAATAATAACTTGATCAAGGCACCCAGAGGAAGGGATTGCCTGAGAAGAGAGGAATGAAGAGAGTCTGTCAGATAGCTCCTGAATATGTTTCAGAAGTGGAGCCATTGTGGTCTCCAGCAATGAGGATAGCCTGGAGGCTAGCAACTTATACAGCCTGTCTACCAGTGCAGGAAGATCTACATGCTCAAGATGGGCTTGAGTAGAGGTAGGAGTTGATGTTGCTGGCATAATGGTGGATGGTGTAGAGGTAGGAGGTAAAGGGATGGATGGTTCAGTAGTAGAGATTGTGGAGATGGATGGTACTGGAAAGGAGATGGATGATATGGGAGTGGAAATGGATGGAGTAAAGGATGGTTGAGAGAGTATATCCTGAAGGAGTTGTTTGTAGGAGGAGGTAGATGGAATCTCAGAATGAGAGGAAGGAGAAATATCCATGAAAGATTCTTCCAAGAGGTGAAATGAAGGAATGGTGAGAGGTGGATAATAGTGTAGTGGGTGGAATGATTCTGAAGTGGCTGGAGGAGATAAGGGTGATGAAATGGTAATGGGGGAAGAGATAGATAAGGTTGAGGTAATTGTTGTTGTTGATGTGAAGATGGTTGTAGAAACATGTGGAGAGGAAGCAGGCAAATCTTCTGCTGGGGCAGAGACCTGAGGGGAAGTGACTGTAGTAGTCCTTGTGCCTGAAGATGGAATTGTTGTAGGTCTGCTGGGCTTGGCAATCTGTCTATCCCATTTTCCAAATAAGGCACAAGTGAGCCTCTTGGAAGCATTGATATGCATTCCACTTGAAACTAACAGTTCAGGGCACTTAGCATGAAGAAATAGCCCAATTATTCTACCAAAATTAACAAAATTCTTGTTTATTTTCTTTTTGATTAAATCAAAAATAGTTCTCCCCAGTTTAGGTGCTTTTTATCCACAAGAGCTCCCAACAAACAGAGCTGATACCTAGAAATTGTATCATGGGCAGAGTGCTTGGCTAACAACACTTTCCCTACCACATCTGCCAAAAATCTGTATTCCATTGACAGATTTTTCTTCAAAAGCTTGTTGGGGTTAGCTGCTGTATGCCCCATCCTTTCAAGCATATGGAGAATTCTTCTCCAGACAAATCGATGCAATCTTCTCCTGTACTCAACTGAAAAACTTCTGATAAAACCTCAGGTGAAAGAGATACCTAATTTCCCGAGATCGTGCCGACGATGGTGTTGTTATTCAGATTCTGTGCTGTATATACCCATTCTTTGATTTCATCTGCTGCTATCTTCATTCTTGTTGTCATGATGTTCTCTAGTTGCTGTTCTTTGAAGAGCTCGAGTATGTCTTTGAATATTTGATCACTACTTTCAAAGGAATCCATATCGATGTCAAATCCGGTGTCGAATTTCATTGCCGACAGAGCTGCAACTGAAACGGCCTTTTGATCCTGCAAAGATGAACAAACAAAGAACAAGTGCAACAAGAGTTTGGAGGGAAAAAGAGTTTTTCTGCAGAAATTATGAACGCGCAAAGGAGAACGACGACCGAAAAATGATTTTTATATTAGGGTTCGACGCTGAAAACGAAGGATCGTCGATCTCCGTTCGACGATCGGGGTTCCTAAGGGAAGCTGAAAGGTCCTCAACATCGTCGATCTCAGTTCGACGTTCTTGAGAGCGTCGATCTACGTTCTACGATCATTGACCTGAAAGAGATAGTATAAAACTATCTGACAAGCGCTGAACTCCGGTCGACGTTTGGGGAAAACGTCGATCTCCGTTCGACGATCTTGAGGAAAATCGTCGAGCGCAGTTCAGAGACAGAAACTATCCTACAGACACAAAAAGAAATATGTTTTTAGCCTAATCTTGGTCTGTTTTTAGCTTTTAAGATCATGTAATTTATTTTAGGCTTCCTCCATCTAACATGCCTAACTGATTTAGGAAGAATGTATGTTTCTTCTCATCCAAGGGTTTGGTGAAAATATCTCCCCTTTGCAAATCAGTTGGGATATATTGAAGTTCAATTTTGTTTTTCTCAACATTATCTCTTAGAAAATGATGCCTAATTTCTATGTGTTTTGTCCTACTATGGAGGACTGGATTTTGTGGAATGGAAATTGCACTGGTGTTGTCACAAAATATTTTAGACTTCTCTAAGTTGTAACCATAGTCTAGGAGTTGATTTTGTATCCACAATATTTGTGAGCAACAACTACCTGCAGCCATATATTCAGCTTCAGCAGTTGAGGTTGACACAGATGTTTGTTTCTTACAAAACCATGAGACAAGTCTATCACCAAGAAACTGACAAGTTCCACTGGTGCTTTTCCTGTCTATTCTGCATCCAGCATAATCAGCATCTGAGAATCCAGTTAAGTCAAATGCTGAATCTTTTGGATACCAGATACCTAGATTTGGCCAACCTTTAACATATCTAAGAATCCTCTTTACTAAAGTTAAGTGTGACTCTCTAGGGCTTACTTGGAACCTAGCACATATACATGTACCAAACATTATATCAGGCCTACTAGCAGTAAGGTACAATAAAGAGCCAATCATTACTCTATATGTTGTCTGATCAACTGGTTTCCCATGTTCATCAGCATCCAATACAGCATTGGTAGGCATGGGTGTTTTCATAAATGATGCATCAGACATACCAAATTTTTAGCCAGCTCTTTTGCATACTTGGTTTGGGAAATAAATATGCCTTCAGCATGTTGTTTTACTTGCAATCCTAAGAAGAAGGAGAGCTCACCCATGCTACTCATTTCAAATATAGAGTGCATCAGCTTGGAAAACTTTTTGCACAATTTTGAATCAGTTGAACCAAAGATAATGTCATCAACAAATATTTGTACTAGTAGGGTATGGGACTTATGGGTTCTAATAAAAAGAGTTTGGTCTACTCTACCCCTTATAAAATCATTTTCCAGAAGAAAGCATGCTAGGGTCTCATACCATGCTCTAGGAGCTTGCTTTAGACCATATAATGCTTTATGTAGTTTGAAAATATAATCAGGATGAGTTAGAGAGATAAAACCTGGGGGTTGTCTGACATAGACATCTTCTTTGATCTGCCCATTGAGAAATGCACTCTTTACATCCATCTGGTATACTTTGAATCCTTTGTGAGCAGCATAAGCTAGGAATATTCTGATGGCCTCTAACCTTGCAACTGGTGAAAAGGTCTGGTCATAGTCTATTCCTTCTTCTTTAGAGTAGCCTTGAGCAACTAGCCTTGCCTTGTTCCTTACAATTACTCCCTGATCATCCAACTTGTTCCTGAACACCCATTTTGTTCCAACAATGGAATGATCCTTTGGCTTAGCCACTAGTTCCTAAACTTTGTTTCTTTCAAATTGATGCAACTCCTCTTGCATTGCAATGATCCAGTGTGAATCTTGCTCTGCATCTTGAATGGATTGAGGTTCAATTTGAGAGAGAAAGCAAGTGTGCATCAGGTTTTGGTTGACCTGATTTCTGGTTTGCACACCAGCTGAGATGTTTCCAATCACTTGGGAGATTGGATGATCTCTTGATGTTACTAAATCAACAGGGGGTTTTGATTGTTCACCAACCTGTGTTGCTGTTTCCTCTTGTGGAACAGCAACTGGCTCTTCAAGAAGATTTTCTTCCAGATGTTGAGCAACTTTTTCATCTTCACTACTTTCATCCTTTTGAGTAACTTGCAATCTGTCCAAGTCTTCTGCTAGAGAGTGTACCTGCAAATGTTCTATGGTAGAAGTATTCTTCTCCTTGAAAGACATATTAGTTTCATCAAAGGAAATATGGATAGATTCTTCTATTTTTAGAGTAGTTTTATTATAAACCCTATAAGCTTTACTGATCATGGAGTATCCTAAAAACACTCCTTCATCAGCTTTTGCTTGAAATTTTGCTAAATATCTCTTGTCATTATTGTGAATATAACAAATGCAACCAAAAATTTTGAAGTAATCTACTTTAGGTTTCTTCCCTTTGAGTAATTCATAGGGAGTCTTCCCCTTCAGTTTATGTATCAAACTTCTGTTCAACACATAGTTTGAGGTCCTCACTGCTTCCGCCCAAAAGGATAGAAGAATGTGAGCATCTGCCAATAATGTAGTTGCAGATTCAATTAGGGTTCTATTTTTCCTTTCTGCTACCCCATTTTATTGAGGAGTTCTAGGAGCTGAGAAACTATGCCTGATCCCTTCACTCTAACAGAACTCTTGCATAAGAAGAGAATCAAACTCTGTCCCATGATCACTTCTGATCACGGCAATGTGAGTATTGAACTCAATCTGTATACATTTGTGAAACTCTGTCAGACACTTAAAGTTATAAGACTTCTTCCTCAGAAAGAATACCCAAGTGAATCTGGAGAAGTCATCTACAATCACCAAAGTATAAGATTTACCTCCTAAGCTTTGTACTGTAATGGGTCCAAAAATATCCATGTATAACAGATACAAAATCCTAGGTGAATCACTCTTATTATGTGACTTAAAACTATTTTTAGTTTGCTTGCCTAATTGACAGGCCTTGCAAAGTCCTTCCTTCTTGTAGGGGCCAGAAGGTAGTCCTCTACCAAGGTTATCCTTGTATAGCCTAGCAATTGTTCTAAAGTTAATATGCCCTAGTCTCTTATGCCACAGTATATTAGGTCTATATATGGATTTGAACAAGCAGATATCTACTTTAGATGAAAGAAAATCTATTAAGTAAATGTTACCTTTTCTGTTACCTGTCAACACAGTTATGTTGTATTCTGACTTGACCTTGCATATAGCTTTGTTGAAAGTCACTTGATATCCTTCATCACAAAGTTGACTGATACTTATCAAGTTGTGCTTGAGTCCTTCAACATAAGCTACTTTCTTGAAGGTGACTGTTCCAATTTGGACTGCACCATATCCTTTTGTTGTTCCAATGTTTGAATCACCAAAAATTACTTTGGTCCAAGCTTGGCTTTAAAGGATGTGAAGATGTCCTTGTTCCCTGTCATGTGCTTTGAGCACCCACTATCCAGATACCATAGCTGGTTTGATGTTGGATAGGTCTTCACCTATACATACAAGAATTTACATGTTTTTGACCCAGTTTACCTTGGGCCTAGGTTGATATCCTTTAAATTAAGAAATGAAAGACATCCCAGGTTGAATCTTATAACCTTCAGTATGGTATCTCCTAGGAGGTACGATCCATTCAGTATAGGGGTTGAAACCTTAGGATGTAGGACTTCTAGGATTGAATCTAGATGTACCTTTGAAAGATTGTTCAAAGCCCTGATCTCAGTTCGACGATCGTCGAGCTGAGGTCGACGATCTTGGGTCAAATCGTCGAGCTCTGTTCGAAGATCGACTGTCCTGGAGTTCAGAGTTCAGGTGTCGTCTAGCTGAGTTCGACGATTTTTTCTTGGATCGTCGAGCGCCGTTCGACGATCGTCGAGCTCTGTTCGATGCATTTTGTTGAACTATAAATTCTTTGGCAAATCTGCATTCTTCCTAGCTACCTCTACAACTTCCTTCCCATTATCAGAGATAAATTTGATTGGAGTTGTCAGAACTATAGGCTGGCTGGATGAAGCTCCCAAGCCCAGTGTACTATTAAGTCTAGAGTTCACTGTGCTTGTGATATCCATCAGTTTGATGCTTCTCCCATTAAGGGATTCTTCAAACTGCTTGGCCTTGGATAGTTCACTTTTCAGTAAAGCTATCTGCTCCCTATAGCATTCTAACTCTTCAGAGAGTTTGAGGTTCTCTGATTTTAAAGTGCTATACTCAGACAGTTGTTTTCTGAGGGAAATGATTTCCTTCTCAGACTCTAATAGATCTAGGCATAGTACTTTAAACTCATGTTTAAAGTCCTCAAAACTGAAATCAAATGAATTGATTACCTGGTCTTCTTCTAGTTGAATTTTTAAATCTGACTCTGACTCTTCTGCTTCTGAATCTGATTGAGAGGCATTGATAGCCATCATGCAAAATTCCTTTTCATCAGCATCATCCTCATCATCACTGGAGCTGGATGAAGCTTCAGAATCCTCTTCAGTTTCACTCCATGTCTCAGCAACAAATCCCTTCCTTATATGTTTGTTCTTGCTGGAGGAGGGTTTGTCTGAGCTGTTCTTCTTAAAGTCTTTCTCCTTTCTTCTTTCTCTTTTATCCTTCTTGTCCTTTTTTTTGTTTTCTGGACAGTCAGGCACAATATTTCTTGGTTTCCTGCAACCAAAACAGATAATTTCTTTGTTGTTATTTGAATTATCATAACTTGGCTTATCATGTCCCTTGTATGACCTTTTTCTGAAATATTTTCTGGCCATTTTGTAGAATCTTTTGGCCAATAGGCTGACTAGCTCCTCATTGCCTATGACCTTTTCTTCAGGCATGTCCTTAATAGCTTTGAAGGCTATTGACTTCTCTTTCCATGTGGCTGGTGAGGCAGCCTTCTGTTCTTCTTCTCTATTCTTAATGAGTAGCTCATAAGGTTTGAGCTTGCCCAGTAGAGCTTCAGTGGTGATTTCATTTAGACTTCTGGCATCTTTGATTGGCAAGATTCTTGAATCCCAGGTGCTGGGGAAACACATTAGGATTTTGTCATTCAGCTCAGTCAATGAGATTTCTTTATCCAGAGTCTTTAACTCATTGACAATCAGACTTAATCTGTTGTACATGTCTGCTACTGACTCAGCTTCTTCCTTTTTGAAATTCTCATATTATGTTATGAGATGGGATCTTCTGTCCTTTCTTTCATCAGCAGATCCTGAGACAATCTCAGAATGTTTGTCCCAAATTTCTTTAGCTGAGTTGCATTCAGCTACCTTCTGAAATATCTCATCAGACATTGCCTGAGCTAAGATATTCATGGCCTTGGCATCTGAAGTCTTCCACTTCTTTATTTCAGCATCTGTTCCTGAAGGAGGTGGAACAGCATTTGTACTTGAGTTTGCTGGTGGACTTGGGCACACTGTCAAAACAGAATTAAATATATCTTCATCAATAGAATTCATATAAAGTTTAATCCTAGCTTTCCAAAGTGAAAACTTGGATAGATTGCACACTGGAGGCCTGGTGCTTGCATAATCTTTGTTCTGTGCCATGTCTTTATATAAAATTAAATATAATGAAAATAACCCTCTTAAAGGATTGATCTTATCAAGGATCTTTTGGTTCAGGTGTTAGCCTGTATGAATAACCAACCTGCCTCTGATACCAATTGAAAGTGGAGGATAAGATCAGTCTGACTCTAGAGGGGGGAGGGGGGGGGTGAATAAAGTTTATTAAAATAAATTTTCAAAATAAAACTTTGCAGAGGAAGAGTTAAGTTAATATAATATGTGTATTGTGCTGCAGTAATAAAACAGAAGTAATAATAAAAAGAAAACAAAAGATTCACAGCACACAGCAAAGAATACACACAAGCAACCAAACACAAGAAGCTATAGTGGTTCCCTAATCAACCTGGGTACATCCACTCTTCTACCACCCTTGGTAGGAATCCACTCAGGATGAGTTGATCAGGTGTCCTGGCACCAATGAGCTTTTGATAAGGTGCTCAAAAACCAGATCTAGATTTTTTGATAAGGTGTCTTTCCACCACTGAGTTTTGACAAGGCTCTCAGAACCAGATTCAGAACTGTTGAAGGGAGTTTTGATAACCCTTTTACAGCAGGAAAAGAAAAAGGAAGAGGTGAAGTTGCCTTCTCTGTCTCAATCACTGAGAGAAGACTTAGTGGATTGATTGTGTTATCAAAGCTCCCCCTAAGATGTAGATGGTTCATGAGTGAGAGTTTTGCTAGGGTGATAGGCCTTCAGAAGCTTCAGATCTCTAGAGAAGATGATTTCAGCAGAGGCTGAAATATGAGTTGTCTGGAGTCTTTGATGTTGAAGCTATGAGCACTTTTCAGTATGCTAATTTTCAATCTAACTCTTCAGGATTGATCACTTGATTTTTCTCTGAGTTGATCTCACTATCTGTGTATGTCTGTATCGAGTAATTCTTCTCTTGATCTGATGTTGTGTATTTTATTCTCTGATAATCCTCTGTCCAAGATAGCCGTTTGTAGTCAAAAATGTCTTCCATAAATATTTTGTCTTCTGGAGGAAAGTCCAATAAACATTCTCTGAGAAATCCCTTGAAACTTGCTCCAGAATAAATGAAAATGGCTAACAAATCTCTTGAAATAAATATTGAGAGAATTTGAAAAACATTCCAAAGGCCGACTGAATTTGAATCCTTAAAGTCGTCGATCTCTCAGAAAAATGTCGATCTGAGCTCTACGATCGTTGAACTGAGCTCAGAGATTGGATTGAACATCAGACAGAAAACGTCGAACTGAGCTCTACGATCGTCGAACTGAGCTCAGCGACCTGAAGAATAAGTGAGGATAGATCGTCGAACTGAGCTAGAAGATCATCGACTTGAGTTTGACGACTTAGCAGAGTTGAGCTCAGAGATCGTCGAACGGAGTTCGATGTTTCGTCGACCTGAGCTCGACGAAAATTGTCTTTGTCTCAGCTCTAAGTCTTGATCATTGAATGGTCCTGGGGGCAGCTTCAAACCTAAGTTCTAAGCCCTAGACTCATTCTAACTTGACCTTTTCAACTATACATCTAGGTCAAACTAATTTCCTAAAAACATAGTGATCCTTGCCCAAATTAGTAATAGGGTGTTCCAACAGGTTGCTTGACAAATTAGTCGGGCAACCTTCCCTTTTGATTGCATTAGTAGTTCAGCATCATGTCATTCACACACCGATATGTCATCAGCATGTCTTGGAAAAGGGATGCATAACATTTTCATGTGTACGTCGCTCATATCATGCATTAGGGCCTTTTTTTAGATTGAATAGCACAAACATGCATAGCATAACATTGCATAAGCACAACGTGCCAAGCTAAAGAGTGGCAGGATGACATATGTACACACATAAGTTTTTGGGTCAAACAAAAATAATGTTAAGTCCTGCATTCCCAATCTAGGCACAAGAGTTAGTGTGGTGGTGGTTAACCATCCTAGGTTAGGGCATAACATCAATTTTTGTAAAAATATAAACTCTGAGAGCAAGTTTAGCAACTTTAAGCTCATATTTATGTATGTATTGTTTGTACTTGTAGATAATTGTAGCTGTTGTACTAGGATCTGACTAGTGTTGTTATGATTTTAGGATGGCAAGACGTCCTTCGACTAGATCGACTCCCCTGTCTAAGGGTGAGTCATCTGGAGCGCAGAATGATGCGGTGATCGAGAGCTTGCGGCAGAGTAGTGATTCCTTGAGCAGGCAGTTGGTGGAGGTGCGAGCCCAGATCCAGTCTCTGGTGGCTGTGGTGGAAGGAAAGACTCAGGGAGCACAATGCCTTATAGGGGGGTTAGTTGTTCCTCCTCCTCCTGCACCCCTGAGACCTCCAGTGGTGGTGCCAGTGGAAATGGCACTTATCTCTCAGTTTTAGAGACTTATCCCTCCTACTTATGATGGGAAGGAAGATTTTATGGTCATAGACGATTGGCTGATCTCCATGGAGGAGATGTTCTCGTACTCCGGTATTGCAGATGATCAGAGGGTGATGATAGCCGCCTATCAGCTTAAAGGTTTGGTTAAGAGTTTGTGGCTTAGAGAAAAGGAGGGCTTGTTAGCTTGTTGCTCTTGGGAAGTGTTCAAGGAAATGCTACTGAGGAAGTTCTTGCCTTCGGTCGAGCGTGACCGCCTTATGAACGACTTCCTCCACCTGAAGCAAAGGAAACTCACGGTCGGTGAGTATGAGATAGAATTCAGCAAGTTAAGCTGGTTTTCTCCTAGATTGGTGAGTGTTGACGCTGATCGAGTCAAGCGGTTTCTTGGTGGCTTGAGGAGCGAGGTGCTGTAGTTGACCAGTGCTTATGGATCAAAGACTTATGCGGGGGTATTGGAGGCTGCTTTGAAGGTGGAGGCTATTGAGACCGCAAAGAGCAGGGTCCAGCAAATGAGGAAGGACAAAAGGAAGTCTATGGAGGAGAAGAAACCCCAGGTACCCGGTGTTGCTTTGGGAAATAAGAGCAAGGTGGTGTGCAGCTTCTGTGGCCGGTCAGGCCACCCTGTTGAGAGGTGTTTCAAGAAGGCAGCAACTCAGAAGAAGGAGCAGGTTCATGCGATTCAGGGTGCTCCTAGGAGGGATGTCTCCTGTTCTGTCTACAAGCGACCCGGGCATGATGCTGCCCAGTGCTGGTCCAAGGATAAAGTTTGCTATCAGTATGGGCAGAAGGGTCACATCAAGACTAGGTGTCCTCAGGTCCAGCCCGCTCTTCATGCAGTTCCACTTCAGGCACTACCTCCACCTCAGCGTGTGGACAAGGGCAAGGGAAAGATGAACGTGATCTCTTCTAAGGAGGCTCAAGCTTCGACTCAGGTCATCTCAGGTTAGTTTTTTTTCCAACCCGAAGCTCTTATTCTTGTTTTACTAGAATGAATGCAGTTTTGTTTTTGTAGTTCCTTAGTTATATATACTCCTATAGGGAAATTTAAGGTGAAGAACCGCTGGGCGCGTGTTCTGTTTGACTCTGGCGCTACCCACTCATTTGTGGCTAGAGCCTTTGTGGAGCGACACCAGTTGACTCTAGATCAAGTTCAGGATACCTTCCGTGTCAAGTTACCCTCTTGTGAATCTGTGTTATCAGATTTGGGCATGCTAGATTGCCCTATTTTTTTGGGAGACTTTCTTGCGAAGGCAGACTTGAAGATGATTGATTTGGAGGACTTCGATGTTAATCTGGGCATGGCCTGGCTGTCTAAGTATGATGCGGTCATTCAGTGCAAAGGGAAGTGCTTAGAATTCATCATGGACAATGGTCAGCTGGGAAGCGTGTATGCTGATTCGTGCCAAGATTCTCCTGTCTTTTCTGTGGTATGTGCTCAAAAGTTGTTTCCTTCTATTTGTTTTGCTTGTTTAGTCTCGGTGGTTGGGACCGCTGTTAGTATACCGCGCTTAGAGGAGATTCCCGTTGTTCGCGGTTTCACTGATGTGTTTCCTGATGTTCTTCCTGGTCTTCCTCCCGATCGGGATGTTGAATTTGTGATTGATTTGGAACCGGGTATGCGTCCTATTGCTAAGGCACCGTACCGGATGGCCCCTCGTGAGTTAGAGAATTTGCGAGTCCAGTTGGATGAGCTGTTGGCAAAAGGATTTATCAGGAAGAGTTCGTCGCCTTGGGGTGCTCCTGTTTTGTTTGTAAAGAAGAAAGATGGGTCGATGCGGCTTTGCATCGACTACAGGGAGTTGAACAAAGTCACTATTAAGAACAGGTACCCTCTGCCGAGGATCAATGTCTCATTTGACCAGTTGCGCAGTAGCACGGTGTTCTCCAAGATCTATCTTCGTTCTGGCTATCATCAGCTAAGGATCCGTGAGGCAGATATTCCATGGACAGCGTTTAGATCGAGACATGGAAATTTTGAGTTCTTGGTGATGTCGTTTGGTTTGACCAACGCACCATCAGCTTTCATGGATATGATGAACCGGGTGTTCAAGGATTTCCTAGACAAGTTCGATGTTGTCTTCATCGATGACGTGTTGGTTTATTCTCGCAGCGCTGAGGAGCCTGAGCAGCATCTACGCTTGGTTCTAACGGAGTTGAGGAATCACTAGTTATTCGCCAAGCTGAGCAAGTGGGAATTTTGGTTGCCTCAGGTCTCGTTTCTAGGCCACATGGTGGATAAGGATGGGATCTCGGTCGACCCAAAAAAGATCACAGCGGTGATGGATTGGAGTAGGCCGAGCACGCCCAAGGAGATCAGCAGCTTTCTAGGGTTGGCCGGCTACTTCAGGAGGTCCGAGGAGGGTTTCTCTACCCTAGCTGCACCTTTGACCAAGTTGACTCAGAAGAACGTGGCCTTTGTTTGGAGCGAGAAGTGCGAAGAAGCCTTCCTGGAGCTAAAGAATAGATTGTGTACTGCTCCCGTTCTAACCCTACCTACTGAGGGTGTGGATTATGATGTGTACGTGGATGCTTCGCATGTTGGTCTGGGTTGCGTGTTGATGCAGGTTATAAAAGTGATTGCCTATGGGTCAAGGCAATTGAAGACTCATGAGAAGAATTATCCTACGCATGACCTTGAGTTTGCAGCGGTGATTTATGCATTGAAGCTGTGGAGGCATCTACTTTATGGGGATCAGTGCAAGATCTTCACGGATCATAAGAGCCTGAAGTACGTGTTCACGTAGAAGGAGTTGAATCTGCGCCAACGGCGGTGGCTAAAGTATGTGGCCGATTATAATGTAAAGATGCAGTATCATCCAGGCAAGGCCAATGTGGTGGCCGACGCTCTGAGTCGGAAGATGGGTAAGATCTTTAATATCTCCGCCGATAGTTTAGTGGAAGAGTATTATTGATGGATATCTCAGATGGATGTTGTGGCATGCAGAGCAGTTTGGCAGTGGCAGAGCCGTCTTGGATTTCTCTTACTAGGTTGCACCAGAAGGATGATCCGGATCTTCTTCACTTATACTCCAGGACTAAGAAGGGGGAGTTGCCAGATTTTACTATCGATGATGAGGGTACTTTGAAGTATCGCGGCAGATTTTGCATCCCCGCTGTAGGAGACATCAGGGGTATGATATGCAGAGATGCTCATGGATCCAGTGTTGTCTACCATTCAGGATCTACTAAGATGTATCGTGATTTGAAGCAAATTGCCTGGTGGTATGGCATGAAAAGTGATATAGCCTGATTTGTTGTTGAGTGCCACACTTGCAAGCGTATTAAGGCCGATCACGGAAGGCCTGGTGGCAAGTTGACTTCGTTAGAGATCCCGACTTGGAATTGGGAAAGCATTTCTATGGACTTCATCACGGGCTTACCGAAATCTCCAAGAAGATTTGATTCTGTTTGGGTTATAGTGGATAGACTGACGAAGTGTGCTCACTTCGTGCCGTATAAGATTTATTACCCGATGAAGAAGATAGCAGAGTTGTACTTGAATGAGGTCATCAGATTGCACGGTGTACCTGTTAGCATTATTTCTGATCGAGACTCCCGGTTTATTTCTCATTTTTGGCAGAGTCCGCAGGAGGGTTTAGGTACAGACCTATGGTATTCTACTGCTTACCACCCACAGACCAATGGGCAGACAGAGCGGGTGAACCAGATAGTTGAGGATATGATCAGATGCTACATTTTAGACCATGGTGGAGCGTGGGATGAGCGGTTGCGACTTATGGAGTTTGCCTACAACAACAGTTATCAATAAAGTTTGCAAATGGCTCCGTTTGAAGCTTTGTTTGGGAGGCGCTGCAGAACTCCCATGTTTTGGGCTGAGGCAGGTGAGAGACCCTTGTTGGGTCCGGATGCACTTGAGGAGATGGAAGTCGACGTGAAGCTTATCCGAGAAAAGCTTCGTATAGCTCAGGAGAGATACGAGAAGAACGCCAATCAGCATAGGTCTGCCTTGGAGTTTTCTGTAGGGGACCTTGTATTTCTTAAGGTTTCCCCGATGGTGGGTGTTAAGAGGTTGATAATACTTTTTGTAGCCTAAACTATTATCGTATTTTATATTTTATATTGTACAAATTATGTCTATTATTAGTTTATTTTTATCCTTTTTATGTAAATTTTATTGCCACTAACTTTTTCCTGTCTTTTTGCAGGTTTTCAGAAAAATTGCCAAAATGGACTGTCACGCCCCCCTGTCACGCCCTCCCTGGGCGTGACCTAGGGCGTGTCACCCGATCCCGAGGACACCTGCTGGAAGGGACAGAAAACGGTCAAAACCGCTGTCACGCCCCCCTGTCACGCCCTCCCTGGGCGTGTCACCGGGCGTGACCAGGGGCGTGTCGCCCTCTGCCGCAAAGCTGCCGCCGCATTAAATGCCCTTCCGCCTCAGCACGCAAATAGTACTGTCACGCCCCATGTCACGCCCGTGACATGGGCGTGACACCTTCCTTTTTCGGTGACTGACGGATTTCCGACCAATGATTTGGACATGACATGCCTGTCACGCCCCCTTGTCACGGGCGTGACCTAGGGCGTGACCACCGACGTACCGAAGCAATCATCCCTCCCGCCAGAATCCAGAGCCCGAGGTCAAATCCATACCTGTCACGCCCCCTGACACGCCCCCCCCTAGGGCGTGTCGGAGGGCGTGACCAACCCGAGATTTTTTTCTATAAATTGAGCCCCCCCCTCTCCATTTCAGCAAGCTTTGGTTGAGTGGGGGAGGTGTTGCCCCTTTGTTTCTTGATCCTTTTTCATGCTTTCTCTCTCTCTCTCCCCCTCTCTTTGTACTTTTTGGTTAACCCTAGTATAATCTTAGTTTGTGCTAGCTTTTAATGTAATTTTCTTCTTGCTTAGTGCTTAATGTAGGGCTAGAATAGGGTTTAATTTTCATGCACTTGTAACTTTAATTTTCAATAGTGTAACTTGCCCTTTTTATTAATAAAATTGTTCTTCCCTTAGCTTGTGTTCTTCTTATGTTTTTCTACTCATCTCCCCCCCCTCCACTCCATTATGATTAACTAATCCTCCTTGTACTCGATCTTGATGATCCGAGGTTAGAGCGATTATGTTATGATGTTTTAATTAATCTTTTCTTTTTAGGTTAGGGCCTTGAATTACTCTTGATTTATCACGGGTCGGAGGTATATTTTCGATATATACTCTCCGCCTTTGCTTTCATTCTGGGCTAGCCGAGAGGCCGAAAGAATGAAGTGAGCATTCAAGAGTAAAGGGAGTTGTACGCACCCCTCGAGAGAGGCAGACGTCCAAATCTCCCGGATTGGAGTAAAATCCAATAGTGGGGTTCACCGCGTAAAGCGAGTTTTAGGCCTCCGATTTAGACGAGAGTCGGTCGGACCTTCCTAAACTCAGTTGGGCACGACTTCGAGAGAAGCGTGTTCAAGCTTTAGGAACCTCCACGGTCAAGGACCTTTATCCTATTAAGTTTAGATTTTTATCGCATTTTCTTAATCGTCTTTAGCCGAGGTGAATCTCGATCGGGTGCATTTCCATTTCATATTGTTCTACCTTTTGTAGTAATCTCATATATTGTGCTCTTTTATTAACTGCGGTAATTTCCTTTCTAGCTTAGTTGTTTGCTTAATAGCGTAACTTAATTGCGGTAGTTCTCTTTTTAGTTTGCTTTAATTTCTCCATTGCGCTTAGATTTTCTAAAACCCTAGTTTTTCCGTCGATAAGATAATAGCGTTCGTGTGAGTAAGCTTAGCCAACAGTTCCCGGATCTTAATACGACACTTGTGTCCCCTTGCTACAATTCGATAGGTATACTTGCCTCATCGGGTTGCTAGTTCGGTTGCGTTTATTTTCTTCGAACCCTAGCGCGCAACAAGTTTTTGGCGCCGTTGCCGGGGACCCAACTTCCGTTGATATTTTGAAAACACGAACCTATTAATTTTATCTCTTTCTCATCCCCTCTTCTTTAAAGTTTTAAAAAAAAAATTCAAAAAAATTATCACCGCTCTTAATAGAAACCAACCTCACAATTTTTCTACGCCACCTAATTCTCTCGAAAAGGGCAAAGGGCTTTAAGCGCCACTGTCTTGTCTAGTACCTTGCGAACCCTTCACGGGGTAGTCCTTGGGAAGTTCGGGAGTTAATCTATATAAAAAAAAAATCTATTTCAAAAAGAAAAAAAAAAATTTAATTTAATTTTCTAAATCTAGTTTTTCTTTCTAGTTTATCCTTTTTCTCTTTCTCTTCTTCTTTTCTGTTCTTTTAGTGCATGACCCGCGGGAGTCCGTCGGTTATTTTGGACTTGGACCACGAAATTGAGCGTACTCTTCGGAGAAGATCGCGATTTCAAGGTCCTACTATCCAAGTGCTGGTTGAGGACTCCGAGTCATTTAATACTTTAAGAATGGAAGAACCCAATGTAGATGAGGCCGTGCAAAGGACTATGTCCTATTATGCACGACCGAACCTCGAGGGAACAGAATCGAGTATAGTCTGCCCTACTATAGCAAATAATAACTTTGAACTAAAGCCTAGCATAATTTAAATGGTGCAGCAATATGTGCAATTTGGCGGACTTCAAGATGAAGATCCGAACGCACATATAGCTAGCTTTCTTGAAATTTGCGACACCTTCAAGATAAATGGTGTCACAAATGATGCGATCAGGCTAAGACTCTTCCCCTTCTCTCTAAGAACTAAAGCTAAGCAGTGGCTTAACACACTTCCGAAAAATAGCATAACCACTTGGAATGAATTAACTGAAAAATTTTTGGCGAAGTATTTTCCGCCCGCTAAAACTGCAAAACTTAGGAACGATATCTCTGCCTTCGGACAAATAGACTCTGAAACCCTTTACGAAACCTGGGAGAGATTTAAAGAATTATTAAGACGATGCCCACATCACGCGCTGCCTGTATGGTTACAAGTGCAGACGTTTTATAACGGGCTAAATCAAAGCACGAAGCAAATGATAGACGCAGCTTCTGGCGGTACTTTAAATCATAAGACCCCGGAAGCCGCTCTTGAGCTTTTTGAGGATATGGCCATGAACACTTATCAGTGGAATGTGCCTAGGTCCCGCCCGAACAAGCCTGCAGGTATCTATGAAGTGGACAACGTCTCCCAGCTCGCTCTGCAAGTAGAAATCCTAAGCAAAAAAATCACGGAGATGACTGCTGCCTCCGCCCCTCAGGTATGGGAATCTGCAACCCCTACTCCAGAACATTTAGATTATGTTAATAATTTGCCTAGAACTGCTTTTAATAATTTTTCTGCTGCGAATTTTCATCCGCCTGGTTTTAATTTTCCGAATAGTTATAACCCCGCTTTAAGAAATCACCCGGACTTTTCATGGAGTAATCCATCGAATGCGATGCGCCCACCGCCGCAAAATGATTTTTCTGCACAACCACCACCACCACCACTTCTTCAAAATTACCCAAAACCTCCAAGCTTGGAGGAATTACTTTCTAAATATATCACTACAAATGACGCCACTATAAGAACGTTAACCGGAAGCGTAAAAAGTCTAGAAAATCAGGTAGGACAGCTCGCGAAAATAATTTCTGAGCGACCCGCAGGGTCTCTTCCTTCCAATACCGAACCCAACCCGAGAGAGCAAGCGAAAGCTATAACTCTTCGGAGTGGGAAGCAAGTCTCCGGTATGGTAAGTGAAGAGCCCGAGGCAAGCTCCGCTTCTGCTTTTAAAAATCAAAGCTCCGCTCCGCTTCCACCCTCTGCTGAAGAAGTAATCACCCCCATTTTAGAAAATAATCTCACTCCACCACCCATCTTCAAAAATAATTCAACTCCTCCATACCCCTCTGAACTTAATAGACAACGTCAAGATGATCAGTACTCCCGCTTCTTAGAAATCTTCAAACAAATCCACATTAATCTTCCCTTCCACGAGGCTATTTCGCAAATGCCGAAATACGCCAAATATCTTAAAGACCTCCTCACAAACAAGAAGAAGTTAGAGAATCTTTCGCACGTCACGCTTAACGCCGAGTGCTCCGCCGTTTTAACAAACGGTTTGCCGAAGAAAATCAGTGACCCGGGTAGTTTCTCTATCCCGTGTGTCTTCGGTGATCTCTTTGTTAAACACGCGTTAGCCGACTTAGGCGCAAGTATAAACCTGATGCCCTTTTCGTTGTTCAAAAAGTTAGGGATTGGTAGCCTTAACCCCACGCGTATGAGTATCCAGCTAGCCGATAGATCCGTCAAGTACCCGTTAGGAATAGTGGAGGACGTTCTGGTGAAAGTCGACAAGTTCATCTTCCCGGTGGACTTTGTCATTTTGGACATCGAAGAAGACGTCGAGGTTCCCCTGATCCTTGGCCGACCCTTCCTTGCCACCTCCCGAGCCATCATTGACGTAAGCAATGGTAAGCTCTTTCTTCGAGTAGGCGATGACGAAGTCACATTTCCGATCACCCCTTCGATGAAGAACACCTTAGCGAACGATGACTCATGTTTTTTCGTAGACGCCGTGAGTGATGATTCTTCCTACTGCCTCTCCGACTTTGAAAAAGAATTTTCTACTTTTTGCTCCTCTTCTCTTACAACAGAATCACTGCAAGGAAGTGATGAATCTTCTTATTGTCTTTCTGAGTTTGAAAAAGAGTTTTCTGATTTTTGTTCTTCCTCTTTTCTTCCCACTGAATCTCTACAAGAAGCCGTCTTGGCTGCTAGCCCCACCCCTTATTACGTTCCTTATAAAAAAGTTTATGAAGATATTATTTTTGAAAAAGAAAGAATCTCAAAATCCTCTTATGAAGAACCCCCTACCCTAGAACTTAAAGAACTTCCCGAACACCTTAAGTATGCTTTCTTAGAAAAAGACTCCAAGTTACCAGTTATCGTTTCGGCCTACCTCACGGATATGCAGAACGATAAACTTCTTCTAGTTCTACGTAAGCATCGCCGGGCTATTGCTTGGCAAATTTCTGATATCAAGGGCATAAGCCCATCTTTCTGTACACATAAAATTTTAATGGAAGATAATTCGCGTAACTCAATCCAACCTCAGCGCCGTATAAACCCGAATATGAAAGAAGTAGTTAAGGGCAAGGTTATGAAACTATTAGACGCAGGAATTATCTACCCTATATCGGACAGTAAGTGGGTTAGCCCCATTCAGGTAGTTCCAAAAAAGGGAGGGATAACCGTAGTTAGTAATGAGAATAATGAATTAATCCCGACACGGACGGTGACGGGTTGGCGTATGTGCATAGATTACCGTAAGTTAAATGACGCCACCCGTAAGGACCACTTTCCTCTACCGTTTATCGACCAGATTTTAGAACGTCTCTCCGGCCATAGCTTTTATTGTTTTCTCGATGGCCTCTCGGGGTACTTTCAAATACCCATCTCTCCCGAGGACTAAGAGAAAACTACGTTTACTTGTCCCTTCGGCACCTTCGCGTACCGAAGAATGCCGTTTGGATTATGCAATGCGCCGGCTACATTCCAACGATGTATGCTCGCAATATTTGACAAGTACGTAGAAAGCATTATGGAGGTATTCATGGACGATTTCTCCGTGTTCGGCGATACCTTCGATAGATGTTTAGAAAACCTCGAAAAAGTCTTAGAACGATGCGAAGAAACTAACCTTGCCCTAAATTGGGAAAAATGCCATTTTATGGTGAGGGAAGGGTTAGTTTTGGGTCATAAAATTTCTGCTAAAGGTATTGAGGTAGACGTTGCCAAGATAGAAGTTATTGAGAAGTTGCCGCCACCTACAAACATAAAAGCTATAAGAAGTTTCCTAGGCCACGCTGGTTTTTATCGTCGTTTTATAAAGGACTTCTCCAAGATCACTAAGCCCCTCACCCATCTCTTAGAAAAAGATGCTCCATTCATTTTTGATGACTCTTGTATTTCTGCCTTTGAATTAATTAAAGAAAAGTTAATTAACGCGCCAATTATGATAGCTCCGGTGTGGGACCTTCCTTTCGAGATTATGTGCGATGCGAGTAGTTTTGCGGTGGGAGCCGTTTTAGGTCAACGCATATCTAAGAACTTCCACCCCATCTATTACGCTAGTAAAACCCTCACATCTGCACAAGAAAATTACACCACAACCGAGAAGGAGCTCTTAGCCGTAGTATTTGCGTTTGATAAATTTCGCCCTTACATTACAATTTCAAAAATCATTGTTTTTACGGACCACTCGGCCCTCAAGTACCTTCTTGCCAAAACGGATGCCAAGCCTCGCTTGATTCGCTGGGTCTTGCTCCTCCAGGAGTTTGACTTAGAGATCCGTGATAAGCGAGGAGCCGAGAACTTGGCCGCCGACCATTTATCAAGAATTAGATAACCCCTTTATAGAAAAATTAAATGAAAAATCTTTTAATGACTATTTTCCTGATGAGAAGCTGCTTTTAGTTAATACATCTACTTCTCCTTGGTTCGCGCACATCGCCAACTATCTAGTGGCCCGGGTGCTCCCAAAAGAGTTCTCCTCTCAGCAGAAGAAGAAATTCTTTTCTGAGCTGAAGAACTACTTTTGGGAAGACCCGCATCTTTTCAAAATTTGTGCGGATCAAGTGATAAGGAGATGTGTTTCTTTTGATGAAGGAATTAATATTCTAAAACATTTGCATGAAGGTCCGATAGGTGGGCACTATCAAGCTGCTCGCACCGCTCATAAAGTGCTTTGCGCGGGTTTTTACTGGCCTAGCCTGTTTAAAGACGCGCAAGCCTTTGTGAGCAGGTGTGATAGTTGCCAATGGTCGGTCAATATTTCTAATAAAAATGAAATGCCGCAAAATTATTTCTTAGAGTGCAAAATTTTCGACCTCTGGGGAATTGATTTTGTTGGCCCCCTTCCTTCTAGCTTCGGAAACAAATATATTTTAGTTGCTGTTGATTATGTTTCACGATGGGCTGAGGCCCAAGCTCTTCCTACGAACGACTCCCGAGTTGTAGTCACGTTTTTAAAAAAATTATTTTCTAGATTCGGTACGCCACGCGCAATCGTTAGCGATAGGGGTTCCCATTTCTGTAACACGCAATTTTCAAAAATCCTTACTAAATACGGCGTTACGCATAAACTGTCCACTGCCTACCACCCCCAAACTAACGGTCAAGTCGAAGTAGTAAATAGAGAAATAAAAAGAATATTAGAAAAGACTGTTTCAACTTCTAGAAAAGACTGGTCAGCCAAACTTGACGATGCTCTATGGGCCTACCGAACAGCGTACAAAACCGCCCTCGGATGTACGCCGTATCGGCTGGTCTATGGAAAATCGTGCCATCTGCCCGTAGAGTTAGAACACCGCGCCTTTTGGGCCTTAAAATTTTTAAACTTCGATCCCCACTCAGTCGGTGACCTTCGAAAATTTCAACTAAATGAACTCGATGAGTGGCGCTCTTATGCTTATGAAAATAATAAACTTTATAAAGAGCGGACGAAGCGTTTACACGATAAACACTTAAGGCACCCTAAAAACTTTACGCCGGGCGACCAAGTCCTATTATATAACAGTCGTTTACGTTTATTTCCGGGCAAATTAAAATCTCGCTGGTCTGGCCCATTTTCTGTTTTAGAAGTATTTCCTTATGGAACTGTTTTAATTTCTCACCCTAATAAGGGTAATTTCAAAGTGAATGGTCAGCGTCTTAAACTGTATTTCTCTGGTGATGATGATGTCAGTCCAAACACTATTAAGTTTCTGCTTCACGAACTTTAATCTGAAACTTTTAATTTTTTGCTAAAAACAATTTTATTTTGGGACAACAATATTTTTGGACAATATTATTTTTGATGCGTCGAGCTCAACGACGCTTTAACCAAAGGGCGCTCTTGGGAGGCAACCCAAGTTATCTTTTTCTGTTTTCTTTATTTTACAATTTTTGCCTCGGACGGCTTCGACAAGCTGAAGCTTCTGCGATCGCCTGCTCCAACATTGCTGAATCCATCACGAAGTCCAAAGAAGACATTCGGGGAGCGGCATCACTCAGCTTTCGCAGCAAATAAATCCGGGGAAGTACCTGTATTTCAATTCTGTCTTTCAATTCTGTACTTTATTTTTCTCTCCTTCTCCAATCCCTTTCTTTAGCCATTGAGGGCAATGTCTGTTTTAAGCTTGGGGGAGGATTTCCTCCTTCATTTTTGCGTAGTGTAAATAATCTTCTTTTTGTATATATTGTAAATATTTCAAAAAAAAAATGATGAATATCTTAAAATTCCAAAATCCAAAAAAAAGAGAATATTCCACAAAATTAAATTAAAAAATATATTTGTGTTTTTGAATAGTTTAGACATTTTGGTATTTCAATAGTACCCCTAGTTTTTAGTTTTGTTTTACTCAAAATTTCCTATAAACAACTTAGTTAATTATAATATTTCTAATCGTCCTTTTTAATTATGTTTCACAAGTAAAATGTTGGCCATGCTGTGTTTCTAATTCGCGGTAGCATGTTAAGGTGAAATATTTTTCTAAAACTCGCATTTCTATTATGGTTTTTTGCTTTTTTATTTCCTTTACTTTCTCAAAAATTCATCATCCACTATTTTCTTTTTCATTTTTGAATAATTTTTGTAAAGTCAACTTTTGAATAACGTAGTAGATGTGAACGATCCAAGTCACCTATTATTTTGATTTTCAAGTTAATTTCATCAATCTTCTTTTATTATCTAGGACTCGCTTTTTGAAAAATTTTCAAACCTTTGTTTTAAATAAATTCAAAAGCGTGAAAATGATTTAGGCCATTTTTGTTTTCGTTTGAGCTTTCCTGCCAACCTAAAAAAAAACTTTTACCACTAGTTAGCCGTTTTTGAGCCTTTTTCCGATTTCATTTGATAGCTCCTCCTTTCATTTCAGTTTCACCAAAGCCAAAATTTCCAACCTATCGAATCACACTAGCCTTTTTGAGTTTCATAAATTATTTTGACGATTTTGATAGGGTATTTTGTGATTTTTGTGGAGAAAGGTTTTCGAAAAAAAAAGAAGTATGTTCAAAAGTGATGTTTATTTTTGTTTGGCCAACTCAAAAAAGAAAATAAAAATATTTATGGCCTTTGTTTTGAAAAAAAAAAAGAAAAAAAATGGAAAAGAAAAAAATGAAAAAGAAGGAAAAAATGTGTATATATTTTTATGAAAATTTTTGAAACTCTTGCTTTGGTTTAGTGTGATTTTAAAACCTTCACGTTTATCTTTGAATTCCACTCCTAATCATTTTCCTAAACCAAACGTTTCTGTTCTATTTAAGTCCTTTTGATTCACGCTTTTTGATTTTTTATTTAACAACTAAGAAAAGAAAAACAGTAAATCAGTTTTAGTTTTAGATTTAAACCTAGATTTTTGATAATTAAATTGATATAATTATAATACGTTGCTTGGATCTAGTAATAACTCAATGCGTGTTTTTCATTTTCGTTGCTTTACTTAAGTCCATTTAAAAAAATCTCGTTAAAATTTTGGATGATTTGTTTTTATTAAGTAAAGTTTATAAAAGTTTTACCATACCTAAATAATTATTTTAGACTTACATTTCACCTTTTCCCTACTAAGAATTTCGCATAGTACTTGTGTAGGCATAATTAGAACTTTTTGATTAGTCCTTTTTATAAATATCTAGTTTTTATATTTTTGCTTGGGGACAAGCAAAGCTTAAGCTTGGGGGAATTTGATAATACGATTTGTAGCCTAAACTATTATCGTATTTTATATTTTATATTGTACAAATTATGTCTATTATTAGTTTATTTTTATCCTTTTTATGTAAATTTTATTGCCACTAACTTTTTCCTGTCTTTTTGCAGGTTTTCAGAAAAATTGCCAAAATGGACTGTCACGCCCCCCTGTCACGCCCTCCCTGGGCGTGACCTAGGGCGTGTCACCCGATCCCGAGGACACCTGTTGGAAGGGACAGAAAACGGTCAAAACCGCTGTCACGCCCCCCTGTCACGCCCTCCCTGGGCGTGTCACCGGGCGTGACCAGGGGCGTGTCGCCCTCTGCCGCAAAGCTGCTGCCGCATTAAATGCCCTTCCGCCTCAGCACGCAAATAGTACTGTCACGCCCCATGTCACGCCCGTGAAATGGGCGTGACACCTTCCTTTTTCGGTGACTGACGGATTTCCGACCAATGATTTGGACATGACATGCCTGTCACGCCCCCCTGTCACGGGCGTGACCTAGGGCGTGACCACCGACGTACCGAAGCAATCATCCCTCCCGCCAGAATCCAGAGCCCGAGGTCAAATCCGTACCTGTCACGCCCCCTGACACGCCCCCCCTAGGGCGTGTCGGAGGGCGTGACCAACCCGAGATTTTTTTCTATAAATTGAGCCCCCCCTCTCCATTTCAGCAAGCTTTGGTTGAGTGGGGGAGGTGCTGCCCCTTTGTTTCTTGATCCTTTTTCATGCTTTCTCTCTCTCTCTCTCCCCCTCTCTTTGTACTTTTTGGTTAACCCTAGTATAATCTTAGTTTGTGCTAGCTTTTAATGTAATTTTCTTCTTGCTTAGTGCTTAATGTAGGGCTAGAATAGGGTTTAATTTTCATGCACTTGTAACTTTAATTTTCAATAGTGTAACTTGCCCTTTTTATTAATAAAATTGTTCTTCCCTTAGCATGTGTTCTTCTTATGTTTTTCTACTCATCTCCCCCCCTCCACTCCATTATGATTAACTAATCCTCCTTGTACTCGATCTTGATGATCCGAGGTTAGAGCGATTATGTTATGATGTTTTAATTAATCTTTTCTTTTTAGGTTAGGGCCTTGAATTACTCTTGATTTATCACGGGTCGGAGGTATATTTTCGATATATACTCTCCGCCTTTGCTTTCATTCTGGGCTAGCCGAGAGGCCGAAAGAATGAAGTGAGCATTCAAGAGGAAAGGGAGTTGTACGCACCCCTCGAGAGAGGCAGACGTCCAAATCTCCCGGATTGGAGTAAAATCCAATAGTGGGGTTCACCGCGTAAAGCGAGTTTTAGGCCTCCGATTTAGACGAGAGTCGGTCGGACCTTCCTAAACTCAGTTGGGCACGACTTCGAGAGAAGCGTGTTCAAGCTTTAGGAACCTCCACGGTCAAGGACCTTTATCCTATTAAGTTTAGATTTTTATCGCATTTTCTTAATCGTCTTTAGCCGAGGTGAATCTCGATCGGGTGCATTTCCATTTCATATTGTTCTACCTTTTGTAGTAATCTCATATATTGTGCTCTTTTATTAACTGCGGTAATTTCCTTTCTAGCTTAGTTGTTTGCTTAATAGCGTAACTTAATTGCGGTAGTTCTCTTTTTAGTTTGCTTTAATTTCTCCATTGCGCTTAGATTTTCTAAAACCCTAGTTTTTCCGTCGATAAGATAATAGCGTTCGTGTGAGTAAGCTTAGCCAACAGTTCCCGGATCTTAATACGACACTTGTGTCCCCTTGCTACAATTCGATAGGTATACTTGCCTCATCGGGTTGCTAGTTTGGTTGCGTTTATTTTCTTCGAACCCTAGCGCGCAACAGAGGTTCGGTAAGAATCAGAAATATGACCCGTGGTATGTGGGCCCATTTAAGACTGTGGTGCGGATTGGCGTGTCAGCTTATAGGTTGGATTTGCCAACAAGCTTCCCAGGTGTTCATAATGTATTCCATGTAAGCCAATTACGAAAGTGTGTGCGCAGCAGTGGGCAGGTCTTGGATGTTGTGCCCCAGTTGGAGCCTATTCTCTCTTTTGTTGAAGTGCCGGTCCGCATTTTGGATACTAAAGAACGGGTGCTACGTAGGAAGTCCATCCCGATGGTGAAAGTTCTATGGAAGAATCAGGATTTGGAAAGCGCGGCTTGGGAGCTAGAGTCGGCTATGAGGAAGGTTCACCCTCACCTGTTTCTCTGATTTGATCGGTTTGTTTCCTTTCTTGTAACTCCTATTTGTTACTTTTCCATCTATAGTAGAAGTGTTGTGCGTAAAGTTTTGGGACAAAACTTTCTTTTAGGGGTAGTGACTATAACGCCCACGATTTTTCTGCGATTATTTAATTCCTGTTTGGCGTTACGTCG
Organism: Platanthera zijinensis; assembly: GCA_039513925.1. Classification (NCBI taxonomy): domain Eukaryota; kingdom Viridiplantae; phylum Streptophyta; class Magnoliopsida; order Asparagales; family Orchidaceae; genus Platanthera; species Platanthera zijinensis. Next base: position 126,285,416 of record CM077081.1, read on the forward strand.
ACGCGTTTTCTTGGCTTGGGTCATCTGTGGAGTGTGGTCTTTACTCCTTAGAACTGGGTGGCCTATTTTATAGCCTATTGGCAAGATCTCCCTAGCAAGCCGAGTCGTTTTGGGTGACCCGGTGTGGCCTCTCGGGGGATGCTTGTGTTTTGGCTTTGGGTGGGAATAACTCGAGTTCTATTCGTTGAAATTTAATTTTGACTTCGCTGTTGTGTTTGTAGCATGGGTATTTAGCTGCGGTGCGAATTTCGTCAAATTCCGAGGTAGTTTGGTTTTCGAGTCGTTTTGGGTGTGTTATTAGTAAAAACAAATTAGAAATTTCTTAGCTTAAGTGAACCGGCAGCTTAGGCAGTGGTTAGGGCCGAATAGGCATGTCTTTTTATTTTAAAGCATTAATAAGTAGATGGCGGGCCCACTCTTCTTCTTCTTCCCGAGACCAAACTCGCCTCTCCTGTACGCGGAAAAGCAGCGGAGAAACTGCCGACCTTCTACCGTTCAGACGTCGATTTTGGGAATGTTTGTGGACAGAATTCGATTCGGAAAGCTGATTTGGATTGCTCTCGCTCAGATCTATTTTTCTACGGTAAGTGATTTGATTTTCGTGGAGTTTTTAGGAGGCTCAAAATTCTGGTTTTGGCCCTTTTCCGCCATTAAAGTTTGGGATTTTTGCTGTTAGGGTGTTGCTACTGCTGGTATCGTGTGAAGATAAGGGAAAGCCGACCAAGCTTTGTCGGAAATCGAGGCAAGTGGTTCTTGCACTTGCTGTTTGGATCTTTCCCCTTTTATCTACCCGGTTAGCCCTAGGTTAGAAGCCAAGCTTGCTCTTTTTCTTTGCTAAATTAGGGTTTTAGTTTCCCCTTATGAGCCCCTCTGTAACGCCCCGTTTTTTCAGCGATTATTTTTTATTCTCGTTTGGCGTTACGATGACGCGTTTCCGTGGCTTGTGCCATGTGTGGAGTACGGTTTAGCTCCTTAGAACTGAGTGCCCTGTTTGGAAGCCTGTTGGCAAGATCTCCCTAGCAACCGAGTCGTTTTGGTGACCGGTGTGGCCTCTCGGGGGGATGTTTGTGTTTGGCTTCGTTTGGGTGTAACTCGAGTTCTGTCCGTCGAAAATTAATTTCGACTTCGCCGTTGTGTTCGTAGCGTGGATATTTAGCTACGGTGCGAATTTCGTCGAATTCCGAGGTGAATCGGTTTTCGCGTCGATTTGGTGCTTTACGTAATTTTGTAATTAATAATATAATTATATAATTATATATATATATATAGAATTAGAATGAAAAAGGCCTCTTCATCTTCTTCCCCGATTAAAAACCGCCGGCTTGTACGAGAGAACGGAGTAACCGCCAAGCCTTCCCTTCGGACGCCGATTCCCGGAGCGTTTGTGGACGGAATTCGATTCCGAGAGTGGATTCGGATTGCTCTCGTCGAGACCTTCATTCCTGCGGTAAGAAATTCGATTTTCGTGGAGTTTTGGAAGGATTGGAATTTTTGGTTTTGGAAGTTTTCCGCCATTAATGGCCGAGGTTTTGTGCTAGGTGTTGCGGCCGTTTTGATCCGTGCGAAGAGGAGGAAAGCAGTCCAAAGCTTCGCTGAGATTTGAGGCAAGTGGTATTCTTGCCCTTGCCAAGTGTTTTCTTTGATTTTAATTTGCTGAAATTGAACTCCCGGTTAGCCCAGGTTAGAGGCCTTGTTGTTCTCATTTTCTTGCTAACTATAGGGCTTAGTTCTTCCTACTGTAACCCCCCCTATGTTGTGATGTTTGGAATCCAAATTGTCGGCGTGAAGCCGTTGTTTTCCTTCATTTTTGATTGTTGCTCCGGTTCGGGCGTAGCTGAGAGGGTGAGTTAGGAGGGGGGTGTGGTTGCCAATTTCCTTCGTTATGGTATTATCCGAATGGTTAGGCATAGTTTGATTGGTAGTAGCGTGAGACGTTGATAGTTGTCTACTGCTACTGCAGTGGCGTGAGTCGTGTGCGTGTTCCGGTGTCGTTCGGAAAATTCCAAACGGTACAGGTTTGCCGCGCACGGTCATCAGCCTTTAGGGCGCACGACCACTGGTCGTGTGCCTCTGTTCGTGCGCGTATAAATTTCAGTTTCCAAAGTTCTGTCTCGGGCAATTGCACGAGCGCTGGCAACAGTGCGCACGACCACTGGTCGTGCGTCACTGATCGTGCGCAGTTGATAGGTTTTCTGTCAGGTTTTCCAGGTTCGTTTCGCACGATCATCAGCCGATGAGTGCGCACGACCACTGATCGTGCGCCACTGATCGTGCGTTTTGTATATTTCCTTTTGCTAGGCGAATTTAGATGGTTTCGAGTGCGGGAGTTTAGATACTCAAGTGGCAGGCAACTACTCGAGTTCTGGATCTTCTGCCTTGGTCGTTCGACCATCGTCGAGGGCCGTTTTCTTTAGTGGGTTTGTGGGTAGTAGCTTTATTTTGGTGGCGAGTGAGGCTAGCTCACTCAACGCCAAAGTTTTGGTAGGCACTGAGTGGGTTTCACTCAACGCCTAGTCGTGTTGATTTATTTCAACACTCTTCCTTTACCCTGTATTTCATTTCCGAGTGGATTTCCAGTTGTATATCTGGGTTTTTCCTTGTCGGCCGTTCTCTTTATTTTCCTAGAGGCCGAATCGTGGGTCGTGGATAGTAGTGGTGGTTGTAGCTCTTTATGGGGGTGGAGTTTTGTGATATAGCCAAGGCCACCCACGGATTTCTTGCTCCAGGTACGGGCTGGGCATGTCGGGTGGAAGGGTCCCTTGTGTTTTCACGTGTTGACCCTCGAGCTTTAGACTTGGACATGGTGGATTGGAGGACTGCGTTTGCCTTCGATCCGGTTCCTAGTTGTTGTTTTTGCTACTATCACTTCCCGCAGTTTAGGGTGTTAGAAGTTTCTTCCGTGGTAGTTTTGCAGCATTTTGGCTCTTGGTAGCCTAGTAGGCCCTGCAGGATGTGGTTCCTGGGCTGGGTCGTTGCTGTTTCCGTGCACGTTGTGCATTTCTTGTGGTCCTGTTTTGGACAGTTGTGACTCTATCTTCTGCATGTTTTTCAGTTACTTTGTCCTTTTGGTTGACTCTTACATGCAGTTGTTTTTACCTTGATTTTTGCTTGCTGAGGTATTCTGTTTTCTTTTGGAATGCCTCAGGTTCTGAGCTGTAGCCAGTCTGGTGGCTAGTTGGAGGTGGTGTTGTTGGTGGACTTCCGGACTTTGGAGTTTGTTTACCTTGTTTGTGAGGTTGTTTTCAGTACTTTCTTACAGATTTATATATGTGCTAGTGGGTTCGTGTCAGGTTGTTGGCGCCCACTAGTAGTTTTTACCTTGTACTAGATATACACTATTGCTGCTACCATTTTCTGGAGATAGTCTACTTGCTTTGAGAAGGTTTTATGCTAGGTTGCTAGGTATTTTTAAACTATAAATATTATTATAAATAAATCTCATGATCAGCATGTTTTGTAAACTTAAACACTACTTTCCAAATCACGTATGAAAACCGTTTTCTTATATATATTATATAAACTAAATGTAGTGTCTTGCATAGCATGAGTGGTTCTCTTGGGACCCTTATGCACTCTTTAGGGTGTAAAACCTAATTAAAGTATTTTTTTTCCGCAGCGTTTAAAATATAGTTTTCTTTCGTGGACTAGATGATCCACTGAGCCGAGAGATACGGACTCTAAACATAACTGATTTTCTATTCATTAAGCACATGATTTTCTTGCATAAAGATTGTAGTTGGTTTTGCCTGAGCGTCAGCAGTTATCCCCTGCTTGACGTGGCATCATGACGCGTATTTTCTCTTACTCTGATAATTCTTAATTCGGAGAAAAATGCGGGTTGTGACAGTTGGTATCAGAGGGAGGTTGCTTGACAAGTTAGTTGGGCAACCTTCCTTGGATGCTTTTAGTAGTTCAGCATCATGTCATTCACACACCGATATGTCATCAGCACGTCTTGGCAAAAGCACGAACACTACACTCATAGCATAACATGAAGTATACGGGGCATATTATGTAGTATGGGATGCATAATATGTGTTCGTATATGGATCCACCATAGGGGCTACATGTGAGGGTTATGTAGTATGGGATGCATAACCTCACCACATGACTACGACTAGCACGTTTCTTTTTCGTTGTATGGAAATGTTATGTAGTATGGGATGCATAACATTTTCATGTGTACGCCGCTCATATCATGCATTAGGGCCTTTTTAGAATGCATAGCACAATCATGCATATCATATCATTGCATAAGCACAACGCGCCGAGCTAAAGATTTGCAGGATGACATATGTACACACATGAGTTTTCAAATTAACATAATTCATGCATCCGATCTAGGCACAAGAGTTGGTGAGGTGGTGGTTAACCATCCTAGGTTAGGGCATATCATCTAATTTTTGTGAAAAAGATAAACTCTCAGAGCAAGTTTAGCAGCTTTAAGTCTATATCTACATATGTATTGTCTGTACTGGTAATCGGTCTAGTCTTTGGGTTTGGATCTGATTTGCGTTGTATTGATTTTTAGGATGGCTAGGCGTCCCGCGACTCGATCGACTCCCCTGTCTGAGGGTGAATCTTCTGGAGCTCAGAATGATGCGGTGATCGAGAGTCTGCGTCAGAGTAGCGATTCCATGGGCAGGCAATTGGAAGAGGTGCGAGCCCAGATTCAGTCTTTGGTGGCAGTTGTGGCAGGGCAGGCTCAGGGTGCGCAAGTTCCTGCAGGGGGGTTAGCTGTTCCTCCTCCTCCTGCACCCTTAAGGCCTCCAGTGGTGGTGCCAGCAGAGATGGCCTTCATCTCGCAGTTTCAGAGGCTGAGCCCTCCCACTTATGATGGGAAGGCAGACTTCATGGTGATAGACGACTGGCTGATCTCCATGGAGGAGATGTTCTCGTACTCAGGAATTGCAGATGATCAGAGGGTGATGATAGCCGCCTATCAGCTTAAAGGTTTGGCTAAGAGTTGGTGGCTGAGAGAGAAGGAGAGCTTAGTGGCTGGATGCTCGTGGGAGATGTTCAAGGAGATGCTGTTGAGGAAGTTCTTACCCTCGGTCGAGCGTGACCGCCTCATGAATGATTTCCTCTATCTGAAGCAAAGGCAGCTCACAGTGGGTGAGTATGAGGTAGAATTTAGTAAGTTGAGCCGTTTTGCCCCTGGATTGGTCAGCGTTGAGGCTGATCGAGTTAAGCGATTCCTTGGTGGTTTGAGGAGTGAAGTGCAGCAGTTGGCCAGTGCTTATGGGTCAGTGACTTATGCTGGAGTTGTAGAGGCTGCTCTTAAGGTTGAGGCCATTGAGACGACAAAGAGCAGAGGCCAACAGTTGAAGAAGGATAAGAGGAAGTTGGTAGAGGAGAAGAAACCCCTGGTACCCGATGCTGTTTCGGGAAAGAGGAGCAGGGTGGTGTGCAGTTTTTGTGGCCGGTCAGGCCATCCTGTTGAGAGGTGTTTCAAGAAGGCGGCAGCCCAGAAGAAGGAGCAGGTCCATGCTATTCAGGGTGCTCCTAGGAGAGATGTCTCCTGTTCAGTTTGCAAGCGATCCGGGCATGATGCAGCCCAGTGTTGGTCCAGAGATAGAGTCTGCTACCAGTGTGGGCAGAAGGGTCACGTTAAGTCGAGGTGTCCTCAGTTTCAGCCAGCTCTTCCTGCGGTTCCGTTACAGGCATTACCTCCACCTCAGCGTGTGGACAAGGGAAAAGGGAAGCTGAACGTGATTTCTTCCGAGGAGGCTCAGACTTCGGCACAGGTGATCTCAGGTTAGTAGTTTGTTGTTTTCTTTCTAGCCTGGTAGTTTAGTTGCTAGATTATTTGCGGTACTGTTGTGCTAGTTCCTTAACTTTGTGCGTTCCTATAGGGAAATTTAAGGTGAAGAACCGCTGGGCGCGTGTTCTGTTTGACTCCGGCGCTACCCACTCGTTCGTGGCTAGAGCCTTTGTGGAGCGTCATCGGTTGTCTCTAGATCGTGTTCGGCATTCCTTCCGTGTCAAGTTTCCCTCTAGTGAATCTGTGTTGTCAGATTTGGGTATTTTGGATTGCCCGGTTTTGTTGGGGGATTTTCTTGCGAAGGCGGATCTGAAGATGATTGATCTAGAGGACTTCGATGTCATTTTGGGCATGGACTGGCTCTCTCGGTATGATGCGGTCATTCAGTGCAAAGGAAAGCGCTTGGACTTCATCAGGGACGACTGTCAGCCCGGCAGCGTGTATGCTGATCCGTGTCAGGATTCTCCTGTTCTCTCTGCGGTATGTGTTCAGAGATTGTTTCTTTCTGATTGTTGTGTTTGTTTAGTCTCGGCGGTTGAAATCTTTGTTAGCATGCCACGCTTGGAGGAGATTCCTATTGTTCGTGGTTTCGCCGATGTTTTTCCTGATGATCTTCCTGGTATCCCTCCTGAGCGGGATGTGGAGTTTGTTATTGATTTGGAGCCGGGTACGCGTCCTATTGCTAAGGCGCCGTACCGGATGGCCCCTCGCGAGTTAGAGGAGTTGCGAATTCAGTTAGATGAGTTGTTGGCTAAAGGTTTTATCAGGCAGAGTTCGTCGCCTTGGGGTGCTCCTGTTTTGTTCGTAAAGAAGAAAGATGGGTCGATGCGGCTTTGCATCGACTATAGAGAGTTGAACAAGGTCACTATCAAGAACAGGTACCCTCTGCCGAGGATCGATGATTTATTTGACCAGTTGCGTGGTAGCACGGTGTTCTCCAAGATCGATCTTCGTTCGGGCTATCATCAGCTCAGGATCCGTGAGGCAGATATTCCACGGACTGCGTTTAGGTCGAGGCATGGGCACTTTGAGTTTTTGGTGATGTCGTTTGGTTTGACCAACGCACCATCAGCCTTCATGGATATGATGAACAGGGTGTTCAAGGATTTCCTAGACAAGTTCGTTGTGGTCTTCATTGATGACGTGTTGGTTTATTCTCGCAGTGCTGAGGAGCACGAGCAGCATTTGCATTTGGTCCTATCAGAGTTGAGGAACCACAAGTTATTCGCCAAGTTGTGCAAGTGCGAATTTTGGTTGCCTCAGGTTTCTTTTCTAGGCCACGTGGTGAACAAGGATGGGATCTCGGTTGACCCAGAAAAGATTGCAGCAGTGACGGATTGGAGTAGGCCGAATACTCCTAAGGAGATCAGAAGTTTCTTAGGGTTGGCTGGCTATTACAGGAGATTCGTGGAGGGTTTCTCTTCTCTAGCCGCACCATTGACCAAGCTGACTCAGAAGAATGTGGCTTTTGTTTGGAGCGAGAAGTGCGAAGAAGCTTTTCAGGAGTTAAAGAGGAGATTGTGTACTGCTCCCGTTCTGACCCTTCCTACTGAGGGCATGGATTATGATGTGTATGTGGATGCTTCGCATATAGGACTGGGATGCGTATTAATGCAGGATGGAAAAGTAATTGCTTATGGGTCAAGGCAGTTGAAAACTCATGAGCGGAATTATCCTACGCATGACCTTGAGTTTGCAGCGGTTATCTATGCGTTGAAGTTGTGGAGGCACTTACTTTATGGGGCTCAGTGCAAGATTTTTACTGACCATAAGAGCCTGAAGTACGTGTTCACGCAGAAGGAGTTGAATCTGCGTCAGCGGCGGTGGCTTGAGTATGTGGCGGATTATGATGTGGAAATCCAGTATCATCCGGGCAAGGCCAATGTGGTGGCCGACGCCCTGAGCCGAAAGACGGGAAAGATCTTTAACCTCTCCGCCGATCGATTAGTCGAGGAGTTCCTCCTTATGGATATTTCAGTGAAATGCTATAGTTTACAGAGTAGCTTATCAGTGGAAGAGCCGTCCTGGATTTCTTTGACTAGATTGCATCAGAAGGACGATCCGGATCTGTTGCACCTTTTTACCAGGACAGAGAAGGGAGAGTTGCCAGATTTTTCTATTGATGATGCGGGTACTTTGAAGTACCGCGGCAGGTTTTGCGTTCCCGCTGTTGGGGACATTAAGAGTATGATTTGCAGTGAGGCTCATGGTTCCAGCGTTGCCTACCATCCAGGATCTACGAAGATGTACCGTGACTTAAAGCAAATTGCTTGGTGGTATGGTATGAAAGGAGATATAGCCCGATATGTTGCTGAGTGTCACACTTGCAAGCGTGTGAAGGCCGATCATGGAAGGCCTGGTGGTAAGTTGACTCCGCTAGATATCCCGACTTGGAAGTGGGAGAGTATATCTATGGACTTCATTACGGGTTTGCCAAAATCCCTGAGAGGATTTGATTCTGTTTGGGTTATAGTGGATAGATTGACGAAGTGTGCTCACTTCGTGCCTTATAAGATTGATTACCCGATGAAGAAGATAGCGGAGTTGTACTTGTCTGAAGTCATCCGACTCCACGGTGTGTCGGTTAGCATCATTTCTGATCGAGACTCCCGGTTTACTTCTCGTTTTTGGCAGAGTCTGCAGGAGGGTTTGGGTACGGATCTGAGGTATTCTACTGCGTACCACCCTCAGACCAATGGGCAGACGGAGCGGGTCAATCAGATTGTTGAGGATATGATCCGGTGCTATATTTTAGACCACGGTGGAGCGTGGGATGAGCGTCTGCGACTCATGGAATTTGCTTACAATAACAGTTATCAGGAAAGCTTGCAGATGGCTCCGTTCGAAGCCTTGTATGGGAGGCGCTGTAGGACTCCGTTGTTTTGGGCTGAGGCTGGTGAGAAGCCTTTGTTGGGTCCTGATGCTCTAGAAGAGATGGAAGTCGCCGTGAAGCTTATTCGGGAGAAGCTTCGTTTAGCCCAGGAGATGTATGAAAAGAACGCCAATCGGCGTAGGTCTGCTTTGGAATTTTCAGTAGGGGATCTTGTATACCTCAAGGTTTCTCCAATGGTTGGTGTGAAGAGATTTGGTAGAAATCGAAAATTGGACCCAAGGTATGTGGGCCCGTTTGAGGTCTTGGAGCGGATTGGCGTGTCTGCATATAGATTGGATTTGCCAGCAAACTTCCCTGGTGTTCATAATGTTTTTCATGTTAGCCAATTGCGGAAGTGTGTGCGCAGCAGTGGGCAGCTCTTGGATGTTGTGCCCCAGTTAGAGCCCAACCTCTCTTTTGTTGAGGTGCCAGTTCGTATTTTGGATACTCAGGAGCGTGTGCTGCGAAAGAAGTCCATACCGATGGTGAAAATTCTATGGAAAAATCAGGATTTGGAGAGCGCGACTTGGGAGCTAGAGTCGGCCATGAGGAGGGCGTAACCTCACCTGTTTCGCTGATTTGATCGGTATGTTTCCCTTTGTATCTTCTGTTTGTTACTTTTTCCTTCTTTTGTAGGAGGGTTGTGCGTAAAGTTTCGGGACGAAACTTTCTTTTAGGGGGAGTGGCTGTAACGCCCCGTTTTTTCAGCGATTATTTTTTATTCTCGTTTGGCGTTACGATGACGCGTTTCCGTGGCTTGTGCCATGTGTGGAGTACGGTTTAGCTCCTTAGAACTGAGTGCCCTGTTTGGAAGCCTGTTGGCAAGATCTCCCTAGCAACCGAGTCGTTTTGGTGACCGGTGTGGCCTCTCGGGGGGATGTTTGTGTTTGGCTTCGTTTGGGTGTAACTCGAGTTCTGTCCGTCGAAAATTAATTTCGACTTCGCCGTTGTGTTCGTAGCGTGGATATTTAGCTACGATGCGAATTTCGTCGAATTCCGAGGTGAATCGGTTTTCGCGTCGATTTGGTGCTTTACGTAATTTTGTAATTAATAATATAATTATATAATTATATATATATATATATAGAATTAGAATGAAAAAGGCCTCTTCATCTTCTTCCCCGATTAAAAACCGCCGGCTTGTACGAGAGAACGGAGTAACCGCCAAGCCTTCCCTTCGGACGCCGATTCCCTGAGCGTTTGTGGACGGAATTCGATTCCGAGAGTGGATTCGGATTGCTCTCGTCGAGACCTTCATTCCTGCGGTAAGAAATTCGATTTTCGTGGAGTTTTGGAAGGATTGGAATTTTTGGTTTTGGAAGTTTTCCGCCATTAATGGCCGAGGTTTTGTGCTAGGTGTTGCGGCCGTTTTGATCCGTGCGAAGAGGAGGAAAGCAGTCCAAAGCTTCGCTGAGATTTGAGGCAAGTGGTATTCTTGCCCTTGCCAAGTGTTTTCTTTGATTTTAATTTGCTGAAATTGAACTCCCGGTTAGCCCAGGTTAGAGGCCTTGTTGTTCTCATTTTCTTGCTAACTATAGGGCTTAGTTCTTCCTACTGTAACCCCCCCTATGTTGTGATGTTTGGAATCCAAATTGTCGGCGTGAAGCCGTTGTTTTCCTTCATTTTTGATTGTTGCTCCGGTTCGGGCGTAGCCGAGAGGGTGAGTTAGGAGGGGGGTGTGGTTGCCAATTTCCTTCGTTATAGTATTATCCGAATGGTTAGGCATAGTTTGATTGGTAGTAGCGTGAGACGTTGATAGTTGTCTACTGCTACTGCAGTGGCGTGAGTCGTGTGCGCGTTCCGGTGTCGTTCGGAAAATTCCAAACGGTACAGGTTTGCCGCGCACGGTCATCAGCCTTTAGGGCGCACGACCACTGGTCGTGTGCCTCTGTTCGTGCGCGTATAAATTTCAGTTTCCAAAGTTCTGTCTCGGGCAATCGCACGAGCGCTGGCAACAGTGCGCACGACCACTGGTCGTGCGTCACTGATCGTGCGCAGTTGATAGGTTTTCTGTCAGGTTTTCCAGGTTCGTTTCGCACGATCATCAGCCGATGAGTGCGCACGACCACTGATCGTGCGCCACTGATCGTGCGTTTTGTATATTTCCTTTTGCTAGGCGAATTTAGATGGTTTCGAGTGCGGGAGTTTAGATACTCAAGTGGCAGGCAACTACTCGAGTTCTGGATCTTCTGCCTTGGTCGTTTGACCATCGTCGAGGGCCGTTTTCTTTAGTGGGTTTGCGGGTAGTAGCTTTATTTTGGCGGCGAGTGAGGCTAGCTCACTCAACGCCAAAGTTTAGGTAGGCACTGAGTGGGTTTCACTCAACGCCTAGTCGTGTTGATTTATTTCAACACTCTTCCTTTACCCTGTATTTCATTTCCGAGTGGATTTCCAGTTGTATATCTGGGTTTTTCCTTGTCGGCCGTTCTCTTTATTTTCCTAGAGGCCGAATCGTGGGTCGTGGATAGTAGTGGTGGTTGTAGCTCTTTATGGGGGTGGAGTTTTGTGATATAGCCAAGGCCACCCACGGATTTCTTGCTCCAGGTACGGGCTGGGCATGTCGGGTGGAAGGGTCCCTTGTGTTTTCACGTGTTGACCCTCGAGCTTTAGACTTGGACATGGTTGATTGGAGGACTGCGTTTGCCTTCGATCCGGTTCCTAGTTATTGTTTTTGCTACTATCACTTCCCGCAGTTTAGGGTGTTAGAAGTTTCTTCCGTGGTAGTTTTGCAGCATTTTGGCTCTTGGTAGCCTAGTAGGCCCTGCAGGATGTGGTTCCTGGGCTGGGTCGTTGCTGTTTCCGTGCACGTTGTGCATTTCTTGTGGTCCTGTTTTGGACAGTTGTGACTCTATCTTCTGCATGTTTTTCAGTTACTTTGTCCTTTTGGTTGACTCTTACATGCAGTTGTTATTGCCTTGATTTTTGCTTGCTGAGGTATTCTGTTTTCTTTTGGAATGCCTCAGGTTCTGAGCTGTAGCCAGTCTGGTGGCTAGTTGGAGGTGGTGTTGTTGGTGGACTTCCGGACTTTGGAGTTTGTTTACCTTGTTTGTGAGGTTGTTTTCAGTACTTTCTTACAGATTTATATATGTGCTAGTGGGTTCGTGTCAGGTTGTTGGCGCCCACTAGTAGTTTTTACCTTGTACTAGATATACACTATTGCTGCTACCATTTTCTGGAGATAGTCTACTTGCTTTGAGAAGGTTTTATGCTAGGTTGCTAGGTATTTTTAAACTATAAATATTATTATAAATAAATCTCATGATCAGCATGTTTTGTAAACTTAAACACTACTTTCCAAATCACGTATGAAAACCGTTTTCTTATATATATTATATAAACTAAATGTAGTGTCTTGCATAGCATGAGTGGTTCTCTTGGGACCCTTATGCGCTCTTTAGGGTGTAAAACCTAATTAAAGTATTTTTTTTCCGCAGCGTTTAAAATATAGTTTTCTTTCGTGGACTAGATGATCCACTGAGCCGAGGGATACAGACTCTAAACATAACTGATTTTCTATTCATTAAGCACATGATTTTCTTGCATAAAGATTGTAGTTGGTTTTGCCTGAGCGTCAGCAGTTATCCCCTGCTTGACGTGGCATCATGACGCGTATTTTCTCTTACTCTGATAATTCTTAATTCGGAGAAAAATGCGGGTTGTGACACCCTCTCCTTGTGTCGTTTGTACTCAACCCACTGGCGTATTTCCGCCATTTAGACTCAAGATTAAAGTCTGGTTTGATGCTTTGCGGGTGGAGCCGAGGGATAGAGAGAGTGAGGGTGGGGGGTACCTGCTGTATGATCTGGTAGGAGCCAAGTTTGGAGCTCTCTGGTTTCGGCGTTGAGTGTGGTGCACACACTCAAAGCCATTGCTGGTATGGAGTTGAGTGTGGTGCACACACTTAACGCTCCAGCAGAAGTCAGGTTAATTTTATTTGGCTAAGTACTAAGGCGTTGAGTGAGGTGGACTCACTCAACGCCACAGCCCCTGCTAGCGGCTAAGTACTTTGGCGTTGAGTGAGTCGACCTCATTCAACGCCATTTCCGTTTTGGCATTGAGTGAGGTGAACTCACTCAATGCCGCGGTTTTCTGTGAGGCCATGTACTTTGGCGTTGAGAAAGGTGGGCTCACTCAACGCCACAGCCTTTTCTAAGGCTAAGTACTTTGCCGTTGAGTGAGTCGACCTCACTAAACGCCATTTCGGTTTTGGCGTTGAGTGAGGTAAACTCACTCAACGCCGTAGGCATGTTTACGGCCAAGTCCTGTGGCATTGAGTGAGTGAACCTCACTCAATGCCATTTCTTCTTTGGCGTTGAGTGAGGTAGACTCACTCAACACAACAACCCTTCATTGCGGTCAGGTCCTCTGGCGTTGAGTGAGTCGACCTGACTCAATGCCATTGTTGTTTTGGCACTGAGTGAGGTGGACTCACTCAATGCTGCAGTCTTCTTTTTGCGGCTAAGTGGCAAGGCGTTGAGTGAGTGAACCTCACTATACGCCAATACTGTTTTGGTGTTGAGTGAGGCTTGCTCACTCAACGCTAGAGTCCCTATTTTAAGTTAAGTGCCAGGGCGTTGAGTGAGTGAACCTCACTCAATGCCATAGCTGTTTTTCGTTGAGTGAGGTAAGCTCACTCAACGCAAGAATTTTCTTGCGGGAGGCGTTGAGTGAGTGAACCTCACTCAACACCATAGCTCTTTTGGCATTGAGTGAGGTTAGCTCACTCAACGCCAGAGCTGCTCTTGTGTAGGGCGTTGAGTGAGTGAACCTCACTCAATGCCATGGTTGTTCTGGCGCTGAGTGAGGCTAACTCACTCAACGCCAAGGTCTGGTTAGGCATTGAGTCAGTGGGGCTCACTCAATGCCAAGCCGTGTTGAGTCATTTCAACATATTGCGTGCTAGGGTTCGAAGAAAATAAACGCAACCGAACTAGCAATCCAATGAGGCATGTATACCTATCGAATTGTAGCTAGGGGACACAAGTGTCGTATTGAAATCCGCAAACTATTGAGCATGCTTACTCACACGAAAACTATTATCTTATCGACGAAAAAACTATGGTTTTAGAGAATCTAATTGCAAGGAAGGAAGTAAAGCTAAAGTTAGAAAGAGAGCTATTACAGGTAATTAAAGAGCATAAGAAAATCGATTACTACGAAAAGTTGAAAATATGAAATGGAAATGCACTCGATCAAGAATCACCTCGGCTAAAGACGATTAAGAAAATGCGATAAAAATCTAAGCTTAATAGGATAAAGGTCCTTGACCGTGGAGGTTCCTAAAGCTTGAACACGCTTCTCTCGAATTCGTGCCCAACTGAGTTTAGGAAGGTCCGACCGACTCTCGTCTAAATCGGAGGCCTAAAACTCGCTTTACGCGGTGAACCCCAATATTGAATTTTACTCCAATCCGGTAGATTTGGACGCCTGCCTCTCTCGAGGGGTGCATACAACTCCCTTTACTCTTGAATGCTCACTTCATTCTATCGGCCTCTCAGCTAGCCCAGAATGAAAGCAAAGGTTGAGGGTATATATCGATAATATACCTCTAACCCATGATTAATCAAGAGTAATTCAAGGCCCTAACCTAAAAAGAAAAGATTAATTAAAACATCATAACTTAATTGCTCTAACCTCGGATCATCAAGATCGAGTACAAGGAGGATTAGTTAATCATAATGGAGTGGAGGAGGGGGATGAGTAGTAAAGCATATAAAAGGAACACTAGAAAAGGAAGAGCACTTATATTAATTAAAAGGAGCAAGTTACACTAATGAAATTGAAATTAGAAGTGCATGAATTAAAGTTCTATTCTAGCCCTATATTAAGCAATAAGAAAAAGCAAGATTACAACAAAAGTTAAGGCAAACTAAAAACTAAACTATGGTTAAAAAAAATTACAAAGAGAGAGAGAGAGAGAGAGAGAGAGAGAGAGAGAGAGAGAGAGAAAAGCATAAAAAAGATCAAGAAACAAAGGGGCAGCACCTCCCCCACTTAACCAAAGCTTGCTGAAATGGAAGGGGGGCCTGAATTTATAGGCAAAATTTTCAGGTTGGTCACGCCCTCCGACACACCCTAAGGGGGGCGTGTCAGGGGGCGTGACATGTACGAAGTTGACCTCGGGTTGTGGGAACTGGCGGGAGGGATGATTGCTTCTATACATCGGTCGAGACGCGCATGGTCACGCCCGTATAGGGGAGGCGTATCACACACGTCATGTCGAAATCATTGGTCGGAAATCTGTCAGTCGTCAGAAAGTTTGATGTCACGCCCCAGGTCACGCCCGTGATGGTGGGGCGTGACAGTACTGTTGCGTGTTGTGGCGGAACCTGCATTCAATGCGGCGGCAGGCTTTGTTGTAGAGGGCGACACGCCCTTGGTCACGCCTGGCGACACACCGTAAGGGAGGCGTGTCAGTGGGCGTGACAGCCGTTTTGTTCATTTTTCTGTCCCTTCCAGCAGGAGTCCTCGGGATCGGGTGACACGCCCTAGGTCATGCCCATGGAGGGCGTGACATAGGGCGTGTCAGGTCATTTTTGGCCAATTTTCTGGAAACCTTCAAAAAGACAAGAAAAAGTCAGTGGCAATAATATTTACATAAAAATGATAAAAAATAAACTAATAATAGACATGATTTGTACAATATAAAATAGAAAATACGATAATAGTTTAGACTACAAAACGTATTATCAAATTCCCCCAAGCTTAAGCTTTGCTTGTCCTCAAGCAAAAATATAAAAATTAGATAATCATAAAAAAAAGACTAATCAAAAAGTTCTAATTATGCCTACACAAGTACTATGCGAAATTCTAAGTAGGGAAAAGGTGAAATGTAAGTCTAAAACAATTATTTAGGTATGGTAAAACTTTTATAAACTTTACTTAATAAAAAAAAATCATCCAAAATTTTAACGAAATTCTTTAAATAGACTTAAGCAAAGCAACGAAAATGAAAAAAATGCATTGAGTTGTTACTAGATCCAAGCAACGCATTATAATTATATCTATTTAATTAATAAAAATCTAGGTTTAAACCCAAAACTAAAACTGATTTACTTTTCTTCTTTTCTTAGTTGTTAAATAAAAAACAAAAAGCGTGAATCAAAAGGACTTAAATAGGACAGAAACGTTTGGTTTAGGAATATGATTAGGAGTGGAATTCAGAGATAAACGTGAATGTTTAAAATCACACTAAACCAAAGCAAAGAGTTCAAAAAAATTTTTCATAAAAATATATATACATTTTTTTTCTTCTTTTTTTTCATTTTTTTCTTTTTTCAAAACAAAGGCCATAAATATTTTTATTTTCCATTTGAATTGGCCAAACAGAAATAAACATAACTTTTGAGCATACTTTTTTTCAAAAATCTTTCTCCCACAAAAATCACAAAATATCCTATCAAAATCGTGAAAATATTTTATAAAACTCAAAAAGGCTAGTGTGATTTGATAGGTTGGAAATTTTGGCTTTGGTGAAAATGAAATGAAGGGAGGAGCTATCAAATGAAATCGGAAAACGGCTCAAAAACGGCTAACTAGTGGTAAAAGTTTTTAGATTGGCAGGAAAGCTCAAACGAAAACAAAAACGGCCTAAATCATTTTCACGCTTTTGAATTTATTTAAAACAAAGGTTTGAAAAATTTCAAAAAGCGAGTCCTAGATAATAAAAGAAGATTGATGAAATTAACTTGAAAATAGAAATAACAGGTGACTTGGATCGTTCACATCTACTACGTTATTCAAAAGTTGACTTTACAAAAATTATTCAAAAACAAAAAAGAAAATAGTGGATGATGAATTTTTGAGAAAGTAAAGGAAATAAAAAACAAAAAACTATAATAGAAATGCGAGTTTTAGAAAAATATTTCACCTTAACATGCTACCGTGAATTAAAAACACAACATGGCCAACATTTTACTTGTGAAACATAATTAAAAAAGATGATTAGAAATATTATAATTAACTACATTGTTTATAGAAAATTTTGAGTAAAACAAAAACAAAAACTAGGGGTACTATCGAAATACCAAAATGTCTAAACTATTCAAAAACACAAATTTTTTTTAATTTTGTGAAATATTCTCTTTTTTTTGGATTTTGGAAATATTTTCTTTTTTTTTTTGAATTTTAAGATATTCTTTTTTCTTATTTTGGAAATATTTAAGAAGAATTAAAAAAATGAAAGAAAAAGTATTTACACTAAGTAAAAATGAAGGAGGAAGTCCTCCCCCAAGCTTAAAATTGACATTGTCATCAATGGCAAAAGAAGGGAATTGGAGAAGGAGAGAAAAATAAAGTACAAAATTTTAAGACATAATTGAAAGACAGGTACTTCCCCGGATTTATTTGCTGTGAAAGCTGAGTGATGCCGCTCCCCCGAATGTCTTCTTTGGACTTCGTGATGGATTCAGCAACGTTGGAGCAGGCGATCGCAGAAGCTTCAGCTTGTCGGAGCTGTCCGAGGCTAAAAATTGTAAAATAAAGAAAACAAAAAAAGATAACTTGGGTTGCCTCCCAAGAGCGCCCTTTGTTTACAGCGTCGTCTAGCTCGACGCATCAAAAAATAATATTGTCCAAAAATATTGTTGTCCAGAAATAAAATTGTTTTTAGCAAAAATTAAAAGTTCAAAGTTAAAGTTCGTGAAGCAGAAACTTAATAATGTTTGGACTGAAATCATCATCACCAGAAAAATAGAGTTTAAGACGCTGACCATTCACTTTGAAATTACCCTTATCAGGGTGAGAAATTAAAACAGTTCCATAAGGAAATACTTCTAAAACAGAAAATGGGCCAGACCAGCGAGATTTTAATTTGCCCGGAAATAAACATAAACAAGAATTATATAAAAGGACTTGATCGTCCGGCTTAAAGTTTTTAGGGTGCCTTAAGTGTTTAACATGTAAACGCTTCGTCCGCTCTTTATAAAGTTTATTATTTTCATAAGCATAAGAGCGCCACTCATCAAGTTCATTTAGTTGAAATTTTCGAAGGTCACCGACTGAATGGGGATCGAAGTTTAAAAATTTTAAGGCCCAAAAGTTGCGGTGTTCTAACTCTACGGGAAGATGGCACGATTTTCCATAGACCAGCCGATACGGCGTACATCCAAGGGCGGTTTTGTACGCTGTTCGGTAGGCACATAGAGCATCGTCAAGTTTGGCTGACCAGTCTTTCCTAGAAGTTGAAACAGTCTGTTCTAATATTCGTTTTATTTCTTTATTAACTACTTCGACTTGTCCGTTAGTTTGGGGGTGGTAGGCAGTGGAAAGCTTATGCGTAACGCCGTATTTGGTAAGGATTTTTGAAAATTGTGCGTTACAGAAATGGGAACCCCTATCGCTAACGATTGCGCGAGGCGTACCGAATCTAGAAAATAATTTTTTTTAAAACGTGACTACAACTCGGGACGTTCGTAGGAAGAGCTTAGGCCTCAGCCCATCGTGAAACATAATCAACAACAACTAAAATATATTTGTTTTCGAAGCTAGAAGGAAGGGGGCAAACAAAATCAATTCCCCAGAGGTCAAAAATTTCGCACTCTAAGAAATAATTTTGCGGCATTTCATTTTTATTAGAAATGTTGCCCGACCGTTGGCAACTATCACACCTGCTCACAAAGGCTTGCGCGCCTTTAAACAGGCTAGGCCAGTAAAAACCCGCGCAAAGCACCTTGTGAGCGGTGCGAGCAGCTTGATAGTGCCCACCTGTCGGACCTTCATGCAAATGTTTTAGAACATCAATTCCTTCATCATAAGAAACACATATCCTTATCACTTGATCCGCACAAATTCTGAAAAAATGCGGGTCTTCCCAAAAGTAGTTCTTCAGCTCAGAAAAGATTTTCTTCTTTTGCTGAGAGGAGAACTCTTTTGGGAGCACCCGGGCCACTAGATTGTTGGCGATGTGCACGAACCAAGGAGAAGTAGATGTGTTAACTAAAAGCAGCTTCTCATCAGGAAAATAATCATTAAAAGATTTTTCATTTAATTTTTCTATAAAGGGGTTATCTAATCTGGATAGATGGTCGGCGGCCAAGTTCTCGGCTCCTCGCTTATCACGGATCTCTAAGACAAACTCCTGGAGGAGTAAGACCCAGCGAATCAAGCGAGGCTTGGCATCCGTTTTGGCAAGAAGATACTTGAGGGCCGAGTGGTCCGTAAAAACAATGATTTTTGAAAGTGTAATGTAAGGGCGGAATTTATCAAATGCGAATACTACAGATAAGAGCTCCTTCTCGGTTGTGGTGTAATTTTCTTGTGCAGATGTGAGGGTTTTACTAGCGTAATAGATGGGGTGGAAGTTTTTAGATATGCGTTGACCTAATACAGCTCCCACCGCAAAACTACTCGCATCGCACATAATCTCGAAAGGAATGTCCCACACCGGAGCTATCATAATCGGTGCATTAATTAACTTTTCTTTAATTAATTCGAAGGCAAAAAGGAAAGAGTCATCAAAAATTAATGGAGCGTCTTTTTCTAAGAGATGGGTGAGGGGCTTTGTGATTTTGGATAAGTCCTTTATAAAACAATGATAAAAGCCAGCGTGGCCTAGGAAACTTCTTATAGCTTTTATGTTCGTAGGTGGCGGCAGCATCTCGATAACTTCTATCTTGGCAACGTCTACCTCAATACCTTTAGCAGAAATTTTATGACCCAAAACTAACCCTTCCCTCACCATAAAATGGCATTTTTCCCAATTTAGGGCAAGGTTAGTTTCTTCGCATCGTTCTAAGACTTTTTTGAGGTTTTTTAAACATTTATCGAAGGAATCGCCGAACACGGTGAAATAGTCCATAAATACCTCCATAATGCTTTCTACGTACTTGTCAAATATTGCGAGCATACATCGATGGAATGTAGCTGGCGCATTGCACAATCCAAACAGCATTCTTCGATAAGCGAAGGTGCCGAAGGGACAAGTAAACGTAGTTTTCTCTTGGTCCTCAGGAGAGATGGGTATTTGAAAGTACCCCGAGAGGCTATCGAGAAAACAATAAAAGCTATGGCCGGATAATTGTTCTAAAATCTGGTCAATAAATGGTAAAGGAAAGTGGTCCTTGCGGGTGGCGTCATTTAACTTATGGTAATCTATACACATACGCCAACCCGTCACCGTCCGTTTCGGGATTAATTCATAATTCTCATTACTAACTACGGTTATCCCTCCCTTCTTTGGCACTACCTGAATGGGGCTAACCCACTTACTGTCCGAAATAGGGTAGATAATTCCTGCGTCTAATAATTTCATAACCTCACCCTTAACTACTTCTTTCATATTCGGGTTTATACGGCGCTGAGGTTGAATAGAGTTACGCGAATTATCTTCCATTAAAATTTTATGGGTACAGAAAGATGGGCTTATTCCCTTGATATCAGAAATTTGCCAAGCAATAGCCCGGCGATGCTTATGTAGAACTAGAAGAAGTTTATCGTTTTGCGTATCCGTGAGGTAGGCCGAAACGATAACTGGTAACTTAGAATCTTTTTCTAAGAAAGCATACTTAAGGTGTTCAGGAAGTTCTTTAAGTTTTAGGGTAGGGGGTTCTTCATAAGAGGATTTAGAGATTCTTTCTTTTTCAAAAATAATATCTTCATAAACTTTTTTATAAGGAACGTAATGAGGGGTGGGGCTAGTAGCCAAAAAGGCTTCTTGCAGCGATTCAGTTGGAAGAAAAGAGGAAGAATAAAAATCAGAAAATTCTTTTTCAAACTCAGAAAGACAATCAGAAGGTTCATAACTTCCTTGCAGTGATTCAGCGGGAAGAGAAGAAGAAAAACAAAAATCAGAAAGTTCCTTTTCAAAGTCGGAGAGGCAGCAGGAAGATTCATCACTCACGGCGTCTACGAAAAAACATGAGTCATCATATGCTAGGGTGTTCTTCATCGAAGGTGTAATAGAAAAAGTGACTTCGTCGTCGCCTACTCGAAGGAAGAGCTTACCTTTGCTTACATCAATAATGGCTCTGGAGGTGGCAAGGAAGGGTCGGCCAAGGATCAGGGGAACCTCGATGTCTTCTTCGATGTCCAAAATGACAAAGTCCACCGGGAAGATGAACTTGTCGACTTTTACTAGAACGTCCTCCACTATTCCTAACGGGTACTTGACGGATCTATCGGCAAGCTAGATACTCATACGCGTGGGGTTAAGGCAACCAATTCCTATCTTTTTCAACAACGAAAAGGGCATCAGGTTTATACTCGCACCTAAGTCGGCTAACGCGTGTTTAACAAAAAGATCACTGAAGACACATGGGATAGAGAAACTACCCGGGTCACTGATTTTCTTCGGCAAACCATTTGTTAAAACAGTAGAGCACTCGGCGTTCAGCATGACGTGCGAAAGATTCTCTAACTTCTTCTTGTTGGTGAGGAGGTCCTTAAGATACTTGGCGTATTTCGGCATCTGCGAAATAGCCTCATGGAAGGGAAGATTAATGTGGATTTGCTTGAAGATCTCTAAGAAGCGGGAGTACTGATCATCTTGACGTTGTATATTAAGTTCGGAGGGGTATGGAGGGGTTGAATTATTTTTGAAGATTGGTGGTGGAGTGAGATTTTTTTCAAAAATAGGGGTAATAACTTCTTCAGCAGAGGGTGGAAGCGGAGCGGAGGTTTGATTTTTAAAGGCGGGAGCGGAGCTTGCCTCGGGCTCTTCACTTACCATACCGGAGACTTGCTTCCCACTCCGAAGAGTTATAGCTTTCACTTGCTCTCTCGGGTTGGGTTCGGTATTGGAAGAAAGAGACCCTGCGGGTCGCTCAGAAATTATTTTCGCGAGCTGTCCTACTTGATTTTCTAGACTTTTTACGCTTCCGGTTAAAGTTCTTATAGTAGCGTTATTTGTGGTTATATATTTAGAAAGTAATTCCTCCAAGCTTGGAGGTTTTAGATAATTTTGAAGAGGTGGTGGTGGTGGTACAAAAAAATCGTTTTGTGGTGGCGGGCACATAGCATTCAAAGGATTACTCCACGAAAAATTCGGATGATTTCTTAAAACAGGGTTATAGCTATTCTGAAAATTAAAACCAGGAGGATGAAAATTCGCAGCAGAAAAATTATTAAAAGTATTTCTAGGCATATTATTAACATAATCTAAATGTTCTGGAGTAGGGGTTGCAGATTCCCATACCTGAGGGGCGGAGGCAGCAGTCATCTCCGTTATCTTTTTGCTTAGGATTTCTACTTACAGAGCGAGCTGGGAGACATTGTCCACTTCAAAGATACCTGCAGGCTTGTTCGGGTAAAACCTAGGCACATTCCACTGATAAGTGTTCATGGCCATGTCCTCAAAAAGATCAAGAGCTGCTTCTGGGGTCTTATGATTTAAAGTACCGCCAGAGGCTGCGTCTATCATTTGCTTTGTATTTTGATTTAGCCCGTTGTAGAACGTCTGCACTTGTAACCATACAGGCAGCGTGTGATGTGGGCATCGTCTTATTAATTCTTTAAATCTATCCCAGGTTTCATATAGGGTTTCAGAGTCTATTTGTCCGAAGGCAGAGATATCGTTCCTAAGTTTTGTAGTTTTAGCTGGCGGAAAATACTTCGCCAAAACATTTTCAGTTAATTCATTCCAAGTGGTTATGCTATTCTTACGAAGTGTGTTCAGCCACTACTTAGCTTTAGTTCTTAGAGATAAGGGGAAGAGTCTCAGCCTGATTGCATCATTTGTGACACCATTTATCTTGAAGGTGTCGCAAATCTCAAGAAAGCTAGCTATATGTGCGTTCGGATCTTCATCTTGAAGTCCGTCAAATTGCACATATTGATGCACCATTTGAATTATGCTAGGCTTTAATTCGAAGTTATTATTTGCTATAGCAGGGCGGACTATACTAGATTCTGTTCCCTCGAGGTTCGGTCATGCATAATAGGACATAGTCCTTTGCACGGCCTCATCTACATTGGGTTCTTCCATTCTTAAAGTAGCAAATGACTCGGAGTCCTCAACCGGCACTTGGATAGTAGGACCTTGAAATCGCGATCTTATCCGAAGAGTACGCTCAATTTCGTGGTCCAAGTCCAAAATAACCGATGGACTCCCGCGGTTCATGCACTAAAAGAACAGAAAAGAAGAAAAGAAAGAGAAATAGGATAAACTAGAAAGAAAGCTAGGTTAGTTTTTTTTTTTTTTGAAATAGATTTTTTTTTATATAGATTAACTCCCAAACTTCCCAAGGACTACCCCGTGAAGGGTTCGCAAGGTACTAGACAAGATAGTGGCGCTTAAAGCTCTTTGCCCTTTTCGAGAGAATTAGGTGGCGTAGAAAAATTGTGAAGTTGGTTAATATTAAGAGCGGTGATAACTTTTTTTGAATTTTAAAATTTAAAGAAAGAGGATGAGAAAGAGAAGAGATAAAATTAATAGGTTCGTGTTTTCAATATATCAACGGAAGTTGGTTCCCCGGCAACGGCGCCAAAAACTGGTTGCGTGCTAGGGTTCGAAGAAAATAAACGCAACCGAACTAGCAATCCAAGGAGGCAAGTATACCTATCGAATTGTAGCTAGGGGACACAAGTGTCGTATTGAAATCCGGGAACTATTGAGTATGCTTACTCACACGAAAATTATTATCTTATCGATGGAAAAACTAGGGTTTTAGAGAATCTAATTGCAAGGAAGGAAGTAAAGCTAAAGCTAAAAAAGAGAGCTGTTATAGTTAATTAAAGAGCATAAGAAAATCGATTACTACGAAAGGTTGAAAATATGAAATGGAAATGCACTCGATCAAGAATCACCTCGGCTAAAGACGATTAAGAGAATGCGATAAAAATCTAAACTTAATAGGATAAAGGTCCTTGACCGTGAAGGTTCCTAAAGCTTGAACACGCTTCTCTCGAAGTCGTGCCCAACTGAGTTTAGGAAGGTCCGACCGACTCTCATCTAAATCGGAGGCCTAAAACTTGCTTTATGCGGTGAACCCCACTATTGGATTTTACTCCAATCCGGGAGATTTGGACGTCTGCCTCTCTCGAGGGGTGCGTACAACTCCCTTTACTCTTGAATGCTCACTTCATTCTATCGGCCTCTCGGCTAGCCCAGAATGAAAGCAAAGGTGGAGGGTATATATCGATAATATACCTCCAACCCATGATTAATCAAGAGTAATTCAAGGCCCTAACCTAAAAAGAAAAGATTAATTAAAACATCATAACTTAATCGCTCTAACCTCGGATCATCAAGATCGAGTACAAGGAGGATTAGGTAATCATAATGGAGTGGAGGAGGGGGGATGAGTGATGACTAGTTTTAGTCATCGTTTTTGGGGTAATTTAGTATCCTAAATACCTAAGTTTATTTATAGTTTATGCTCGTTATTTCATGTTTTTAATATCTTTCTATAATATATTATAGTTACTAGTTTTATTATAGTTTTATTGTGTTGTCGCTATTTTATTTTATGTTATTATATATAGTTTTATTATATGTATTTTTATTATTATACTTGTTATGTATTATGTTTCATGTTTGTCTAATTTTAATATCAAGTTATAAATGTTTTATGTGTTATGTTATGTGATAGGTTATGTTTTATTTTTATCTTTTTTGTTCATGTTATGTTATAATTAATTAATGTATGTTTTATTTTTTTGTATTTTGTAGGTTGGCCGGCCACCCATCAATCCTCCAAGTGCATGGTCGAGCCTTGTCTAATCCCCTCCCTCAAGTGCAGCCCACATGTTCTTCACCAAGCAGTCCTACCCGAGCCCAACCATGCAGCCCTTCATGATGGAGCAGCCCACACAAAGCAGCCCATTATGAATCCCTTGCATTGGCCGGCCACATACATACATGCATGCACCTTGCCACCTTCCTCTCTCTCTCTCTCCATATTTAATAAATTTCATTCATGCACCTCCACATTCATGCATGGCCGAACCCCCCTCTACTTCTCCTCCACATTCATTCTCTCTCCCTTCTACACACTTCCATTCATCCCCCCTTCTTTATTTTATATTTTTATTTTTCATTCCCTAAAATACAATGCATGCATGTAGCCACCTCTCTCTCCTTCCATTTATTATCATACATTGCATCCATGACTCCTCTCTCCCCTTCATTTAATACAATGCTTGAACCTCTCCACATATGTGGCCGGCCACCCCTATGTCTCCCTCATCTAGAACATTCCTCCCTCTCCTATAAAAGGAACCCCTCCTCCTTTGTTTGAAGTTAAGTAGTTTGAGTTTAAAGTAGTTTATATTAAGTAGTTTTGGTAGAAGTGGAGTGCTAGTTCAAGTGTTCTTCCTTCATTATTGTAATAGTCTTTTTTAGTGCAATAGTATCTTGTCTTTTTTAGTATTATTATTTTGTATCTCTTTTATTTAGCAATGCAATTAATTTCTCCTTCTTCTATTTTGTTTTCTTTCTTTATCATGCGTAGCTAGTTCTTTTTGTGCCCGATCGCGATGATCTTTGCAATAAAATAATATCTTTTATTTTATGTTTGGATTTGTATTTTTCTATTTTCGATTCTTCCTTGATCTATTTTGTATCGACTCCGTATTTCTAGTATACGGTAGTAGATTCCGATCTCATATTTGAGTAGCTGAGAGGCTCGTGAATATGAAAGATCACTCAAGGAAGGAAGGAGTTGAACGCACCCTTAGAGATAGGATGACGTAAATCCTCCAGATTGGAGTCAAATCCAATAGTGCGGGTCACTTCGATAATGCGACTTTAGGCCATTTTGACTTGTAAAGAGATTTCGGTCAAAACGTCTACAAGTTAGGGGATTTAATGCTCTAGCGAGATTACTTCCTAATATCGGATCCGTCACGGTCTTAATAGATTTACAAATGCTAAACTAATTTATTCCGTTATTTTATTTCAAAGTGAATCGTCGATCGAGCACTCTTTTCGTAATATTTTATTTCTCTTTCAATTAAGTTTAGTTTATTTTAATTTTCAAAACCAATCAATCGTTCGGTAGGATAATAGAATCGTTGTGAGTAATAGTACTTGCCTGCCCCGAGTTTTTATACGACCTTGATATTTTTCATATCCTATGCTATATTTCGATAGGTACACTTGCCTTAATCGAGTATAGATTGGAGAATACGATTTTCTCTATCAAGTTTTTGGCGCCGTTGCCGGGGATTTTTTTGGCAATATTAAGAAAGCTTCTAGTTTATTACTTCTACTAAAATTTAAAAATTCAAAAAAATTTATTATTATTATTATTATATAATCCACCCACCTCATCTTATTTCTACCCAACCTAAAATCTCTCGAAAAGGGTAAGGGGCTTTAAGCGCCACCATTTTACCTAGTACCTTGCGAACCCTTCACCGGGTAGCCCTTGGGAAGTTCGAGAGCCAATCCACTAAAAAAACAAAAAAAAAATCTATTTTTCAAAAAATATTTATATCTATATATAAAAAAAAATCAAAAAATTAGTTTTTCTTTTTCTTTTTGGTAACAGTTTTTTTTTATGGAATCATTGTATTTTTGCGCTTCTTGCGGGTCTCCCGACAACTTTTATTCTGAATGTC
Source organism: Platanthera zijinensis (assembly GCA_039513925.1). NCBI lineage: Eukaryota > Viridiplantae > Streptophyta > Magnoliopsida > Asparagales > Orchidaceae > Platanthera > Platanthera zijinensis. The sequence continues at coordinate 126,311,551 of CM077081.1, forward strand.
TTTCGGGAACCCCTCCCTCTTTTGATTTTAATTTTTCTGGGGAAGGTCAAAATGGCCAATTTGACCCTTACTCCAATTTTTATCCAACTTGGGAGGCGGGAAACCCGTATTTTTCTTATAATTTTTCCCCGCAAAGTGCCGCGCCTCCAAATTTTAATTTTAATTCTATCGATAATGGGTATCTTGAATTGCAAACTTCTATTAATAATATTAGTTCGCATTTCAAGACCATTATGGATTGTCTTTCTCGTGAGGCCGCATCTTTTTCTTCGTCTTCTTCTTTGTCTCCTCCAATTTCTTCATGTAATGAGTCACCGGATATCCCGGCTTGTCTTGTTCCTCTCGAGGAGGATAACTATTCGGATATCCCGGAATGTTTCCTTCCACCTTTGGAAGACACCTTTATGGATATTCTGGTGTGCTTCTTACTCGTTGAGGATGACGAGACGTTTCATATTTCACATTCCGAAGACGTTTGTGATTCCATTACGCTTTCAAATTCAACTGTTCCAAATTTTTCTCTTTTTAGCGATTCTACTTTTTCTTCTTCTTTTTTAGATAATTCTTCTTTAGTCCTCTCTACTCCTTCTTCTCCCGAAATTTCACAAGTCTCTCCTCCTTCTTGTGAAATTTCCGATGATGAAAATTCTTTTTCTACTTCTTTTATTCCTTTTTCTATTTTTTCTTCTTTTTATTCTCCTTCTTTTGACGACCCATTCTTCCCTATTTTACATACGACGGAGTTCTTCTATAACTCCGTCCGTTCCATTTTGGGCATTATTTTCTTGAAGATTCCACCGCATGACGATGCAATTCTTCATTTTTTCTTTTTTCTAGTTTACTCTCCTAAGCGCATACTTAGGGAGTTACCACTTTATTTTATTTTTTCTTTTCCATTTAGCTAACAAATAACGTCGGGCTCGGCCGACGTTAAACAGAGAGCGCTCTTGGGAGGCACCCCTTGCTTATCCTGTTTGTTCTTTCTTTTGTTTTGTTTTGTTTTGTAGGAATAAAACCCGCTCCGGCGGTTCGTTTGGCTCCATCATTTCCTCTCTTCCTTAGGCCTGAGCCGGTGTCCAGCTCAAGCATGGGGGAGCGACATCTACATTCGGCCTTACGAATCCAGGGAAGTCATTTTCTTTTTCTTATTATTTTTATTGCATCCCCCCTCCCCTTTCTTCTTCCCTTTCTTCTTTTTGTTTTTATTTTTCATTGAGGGCAATGAAAGGTTTAAACATGGGGGAGAGTTTAGTTAGTTTCTTTCTTCCTTTTTATCTCAAAAAAAAATCATTTGCTTTATTAAAATCAAAATTTCAAAAAAATTAGTATAGTTTTATTAAGTTTTTTTTATTAACTTTCTTTTGTACTACTTCTATGTAGCCTTATCAAAAACCCAAAAAAATGAAAAAATATCAAAAAAATCAAAAAATATAATAAACCTCATGCTTAGATTTTTGTTATTTTCAGAAATTTAGTTTGAGTTAGTTTATAAGCATTTTTTATTTGCTAATCTTTATTTCATCATATTTAGTTAAATTTAATTTTTAGTGATTTTGTTTTGAGAATCATCTTATGGTTTAATTTGCTTAGAGTATATTATTTAGCACTTTTTCTCTTTTATTTTAAATAGTTTCAATTTTGTAGTAATTTGGCTAAACAATTTTGGATTAATTTTACCTCATGCTTTTAGATTCTTAGGAAATCTCATTCTACTAGTAGTTGCTCTCTAGTATTTTAGTTTATTTTCTAAAAATCTTGTTTTACTCCTTTCCTTACCCAATTCCCTTTTTCTTTTATTTGTTAGATCATATGTCATGGGAATAAGGAGATGTTAGTTCCTAACTCTCTGGTACCCAGATGCAACCCCAAAAAAATGAAGAGAGGAATTAAAAAGTTCATATATGTCGGGGAAAGTGATAGCATGTTAGTCTATCATTTTCTGGTATTACATATATATTTTAAAAAAAAAATTGTGTGGGGTGTGAAAAAAAAATGATGATCACCTCCAATCAAAGACCTCTTCATGTTAATTTCCTCCCCAAACCCCTTAGCCAATATCATTGTCTTAGTTTTTAAATTAAAATATGTGGAGATCATAAGTAGTAGGTTGCCTTTTTCCTTTAGTTTCTTTCAAGTTATGGTTTTTATAATTTCAATCCAACCCTGTTTGCACTTTACTAAATTTTGAATGCTAGTTAATTTATTAGAGAATTTTTGGCTAAATATTTCTCTCTTTTCACTTTAATTTCATAATTTAGGACTTAATTCTTAAATTCCTAAATTTTATTTTTGGCTAGATTTTGGTGTTAATAAATTTTTAGTTTATTTGAAATTTTATAATGTCTTATAAATATTTCTCTTCCTTTTGCTCTGGAATAGCAAAACCCTAAGCATGGGGGAGTTTGATGACTAGTTTTAGTCATCGTTTTTGGAGTAATTTAGTAGCCTAAATACCTAAGTTTATTTATAGTTTATGCTCGTTATTTCATGTTTTTAATATCTTTCTATAATATATTATAGTTACTAGTTTTATTATAGTTTTATTGTGTTGTCGCTATTTTATTTTATGTTATTATATACTGTTTTATTATATGTATTTTTATTATTATACTTGTTATGTATTATGTTTCATGTTTGTCTAATTTTAATATCAAGTTATAAATGTTTTATGTGTTATGTTATGTGATAGGTTATGTTTTATTTTTATCTTTTTTGTTCATGTTATGTTATAATTAACTAATGTATGTTTTATTTTTTTGTATTTTGTAGGTTGGTCGGCCACCCATCAATCCTCCAAGAGCATGGCCGAGCCTTATCCAAGCCCCTCCCTCAAGTGCAGCCCACATGTTCTTCACCAAGCAGTCCTACCCGAGCCCAACCATGCAGCCCTTCATGATGGAGCAGCCCACACAAAGCAGCCCATTATGAATCCCTTGCATTGGCCGGCCACATACATGCATGCATGCACCTTGCCACCTTCCTCTCTCTCTCCATATTTAATATATTTCATTCATGCACCTCCACATTCATGCATGGCCGAACCCCCCTCTACTTCTCCTCCACATTCATTCTCTCTCCCTTCAACACACTTCCATTCATCCCCCCTTCTTTATTTTATATTTTTATTTTTCATTCCCTAAAATACAATGCATGCATGTAGCCACCTCTCTCTCCTTCCATTTATTATCATACATTGCATCCATGACTCCTCTATCCCCTTCATTTAATACAATGCATGAACCTCTCCACATATGTGGCCGGCCACCCCTATGTCTCCCTCATCTAGAACATTCCTCCCTCTCCTATAAAAGGAACCCCTCCCCCTTTGTTTGAAGTTAAGTAGTTTGAGTTTAAAGTAGTTTATATTAAGTAGTTTTGGTAGAAGTGGAGTGCTAGTTCAAGTGTTCTTCCTTCATTGTTGTAATAGTCTTTTTTAGTGCAATAGTATCTTGTCTTTTTTAGTATTATTATTTTGTACCTCTTTTATTTAGCAATGCATTTAATTTCTCCTTCTTCTATTTTGTTTTCTTTCTTTATCATGCGTAGCTAGTTCTTTTTGTGCCCGATCGCGATGATCTTTGCAATAAAATAATATCTTTTATTTTATGTTTGGATTTGTATTTTTCTATTTTCGATTCTTCCTTGATCTATTTTGTATCGACTCCGTATTTCTAGTATACGGTAGTAGATTCCGATCTCATATTTGAGTAGCCGAGAGGCTCGTGAATATGAAAGATCACTCAAGGAAGGAAGGAGTTGAACGCACCCCTAGAGATAGGATGATGTAAATCCTCCGGATTGGAGTCAAATCCAATAGTGCGGGTCACTTAGATAATGCGACTTTAGGCCATTTTGACTTGTAAAGAGATTTCGGTCAAAACGTCTACAAGTTAGGGGATTTAATGCTCTAGCGAGATTACTTCCTAATATCGGATCCGTCACGGTCTTAATATATTTACAAATGCTAAACTAATTTATTCCGTTATTTTATTTCAAAGTGAATCGTCGATCGAGCACTCTTTTCGTAATATTTTATTTCTCTTTCAATTAAGTTTAGTTTATTTTAATTTTCAAAACCAATCAATCGTTCGGTAGGATAATAGAATCGTTGTGAGTAATAGTACTTGCCTGCCCTGAGTTTTTATACGACCTTGATATTTTTCATATCCTATGCTATATTTCGATAGGTACACTTGCCTTAATCGAGTATAGATTGGAGAATACGATTTTCTCTATCAATGAGTAGTAAAGCATATAAAAGGAACACTAGTAAAGGAAGAGCACTTATATTAATTAAAAGGAGCAAGTTACACTAATGAAATTGAAATTACAAGTGCATGAATTAAAGTTCTATTCTAGCCCTATATTAAGCAATAAGAAAAAGCAAGATTACAACAAAAGCTAAGGCAAACTAAAAACTAAACTATGGTTAAACAAAAATTACAAAGAGAGAGAGAGAAAGAGAAGAGCATAAAAAAGATCAAGAAACAAAGGGGCAGCACCTCCCCCACTCAACCAAAGCTTGCTGAAATGGAAGGGGGGCCTGAATTTATAGGCAAAATTTTCGGGTTGGTCACGCCCTCCGACACGCCCTAGCGGGTTGTACGAAGTTGACCTCAGATTGTGGGAACTGGCGGGAGGGATGATTGCTTCTGTACGTCGGTCGACACGCCCATGGTCATGCCCGTGTAGGGGAGGCGTATCACGCACGTCATGTCGAAATCATTGGTCGAAAATCCGTCAGTCGTCGGAAAGTTTGATGTCACTCCCCAGGTCACGCCCGTGACGGTGGGGCATGACAGTACTGTTGCATGATGTGGCTGAACCTGCATTCAATGCGGCGACAGGCTTTGCGGCAGAGGGCGACACGCCCTTGGTCACGCCTGGCGACACGCCCTAGGGGGGCGTGTCAGTGGGCGTGACAGCCGTTTTTTGTCGTTTTTCTGTCCCTTCCGGCAGGAGTCCTCGGGATCGGGTGACACGCCCTAGGTCACGCCCATGGAGGGCGTGACATAGGGGCATGTCAGGTCATTTTTGGCCAATTTTCTGGAAACCTTCAAAAAGACAAGAAAAAGTCAGTGGCAATAATATTTACATAAAAATGATAAAAAATAAACTAATAATAGACATGATTTGTACAATATAAAATAGAAAATACGATAATAGTTTAGACTACAAAATGTATTATCACAACACTTTTCCCTTACCTTGATTTTAGCTCCCGAGTGAATTCCTTGATTCTGAGGTTACTTGTCGGCTATGTTTTTATTTCCTAAAGGCCGAATCATGGGTCGTGGTTAGTTGTGGTGGTTTGAAGCTCTTAATTGGGGTGGTGTTGTGTAATTTTGCCATGGCCACCCTTTTCTTCTATCTTGCTCCAGGTACGGGCTGGGCAAGGGGGTGGAAGGTCCCTAGTGCTTTCACATGTATACCCTTGAGCTTTGTTGGCTTGGAAATGGTGGATGGGGGACTGAGTTTGCCTCCAACCTGGATCCACATTGTTTATTTTGCTACTACCATCTCTCACAGCTTAGGGTGTTAGACGTTTCTTCCTTGATAGATTGCAGCATTTTGGGCTCATGGTAGCCAAGTAAACTCTGCAGGATTTTAGTTTTTGGGCAGGGTTGATGATGTTTCCTCGCACCTAGTGCAATTCTTTTTTTGTCTTCCCTTGGGCAGTTGTGACTGTTACTGCTTTATTTTCCTCTTTCACTTATCTCCTGATTGACACTTTCGTGCAGTTTTCTTGTTTTGCTTGCTAAGGTATTCTTTCTTCTTTGAATGCCTCAGGTTCTAGTTAGTAGCTGCTCTAACGGTTAGTGGTGGTGTGCAGTTGCTGGTGGTATCTGGTGCTATAAAGATCAGTTCCTTGTTTTGTGAGGTAGTTTTGTGTTTCTTTCTTACAGACATACATACTTGTTAGTGGGTTCGTGTAAGTTTGTTGGCGCCCACTGGTAGTTTTACCTTGATACTAGATATGTTACTTTTTGCTGCTACCTTTTCTGGAGATGGTCTACTTGCTCTGGGGATGATTTATGCTAGGATGCTAGTTACTTTTAAACCTAAAATTATTATTATAAGTATATAACAAGATCAGCATGTTTTATAAAACCCAAACACTATTTTCCAAACAACGTAAAAAATCGTTTTTTTATATATAGTATAAATTAAATGTAGGGTCTTGCATAGTATAAGTTGTCCTCTAGGGGCACTTATGCACTCTCTTAGGGAGTCAAACCTGAATGAAGTATTTTTCCGCAGCGTATAAGTATAGTTTTTAAACTGTGGACTAGATGATCCACCGCGCCGAGGGATACGGCTTTTAAAAATATAACTAATTTTATAATCATTTAACTCATAAATTTTCATAAAGTATGGTTGATAGTGGTTTGCCTGAGCGTCGGCAGTTATCCCCTGCTCGACGTGGCATCATGATGTGTGTTTTCTCCTAGTCTAATAATTCATTTTCCTCGGAGAAAATGCGGGTTGTGACATAGGTTTGCTCCTCCACCCCTTCTTTTTTATCAGCTTCATAAATTGCTTGGAGAAAGCAGTAAACTCCTCGTTAGACATATTACATCCTGATTCCTCTTGATATGAATCTTTTTACTAAGCTGGCATTCTTAGGGGAGAAGGATTATTCTCCTTGCTCCTCTTAGAGCTATCTTCCTTGAAGGCCATAGTAGTATCTTTGTTCTGGCCTCTGCAAGTCTTCTCTTCCTCCTTCCTTGTTTTAGTTGCATCTTATATGAAAGCAACTTACCAAACAGTATGGATGGTGGAGTATTTGCCAGCTTTGCCACTTCTCTAAGGGCACATATCTTAGTGTCCCAGTCTCTAGTAAGAGACCAAAGAAACTTATCATTTAGCTCATAATTACTAAAGGCCCTGCCATAGGTCTTTAGCTCATTAACTTTCCTGAAGAACCTTTCATAACAGCTAGTTATTGTCTTCTTTCAGATCTGTCTAAAAACATCATAATCTTGATTTAGCATTGCCTCTCTATCATCTCTTACTCAGTACCATCCATATACACTATCAAGGTGTTCCACATTTCCTTTAAGGTCTTGCAGTGCACCAGGTTTTAAAAGGTGGAGTCATCTATGACACTAACAATGATGCTTTGTGCCCTCTTATCCATTATTGCTAAGATGACTTAATCCTTAGTCATTTCACTGTACTTCTATGGAGTCTAAAGATTTGCATCAAGGACAGATGTCTTTATTATGTTGATGGGTCCTTCTTGAACTGTGATATAGATCCTAGGATTATAAGCTTCCATGAACAATCTGACCCTTTCCTTCCATATGCCAAAATTCTCCTTCCTACAAAGAGGAAGTTTCATGGATCCAAGCTTTTTGTGATTCTCTCCTGAACCCATCTTAACCTTCTGATAGCTACCCTAGAGATCTACTCAGACTGTTAAATCTTTTCTTGAGTAACCTCCTTCTGATACAACTTGAAAGTCTTTGATTATAAGGGTAGCTAATCACCTAGAGGGGGGGTGAATAGGATATTGCAGTCTTTTAAGGTTCTCTAAAATCTTCTATTACTTATGTCCTACTGTGTATACTTAATTAATCTTTCAAGAACATAATACTCAGCATAGCAAAACACAAGACATAGCACACAAGATTTTTATAGTGGTTCATCAGTATATGGGTACATCCACTGTCCCTCTCGGCCTTTCTAACAGTATGTTAGACAAGGCTCTTCTCTAAAAACTATGGCTCCTCAGGGATTACAGCACGATCCCAGCGGATCAGTCAGTCTCCACTGAGACTTACAACACTAGCTCACAGCTCTCCACACAATATTCTCCTCACAACCAAATATAGGCACAACTGCCCTTTACACACGCTGGAAGAAACAACCCCACACTGATCCACATAGGGATCCAATTACAGGCCCACAGCCGTAACACAGATCTCACAATATCCTTCATACAGTCTTTATAATTTAGGCTTTATAAAAAGATCTCACAGATCTCTCACACAGCCTAATCAATCTAGGCCTCAACACAGATCTATCACAGATCCACTGATTTTGAAAGAGTTGCTGATTTGACTCAAGAAAAATTATTCTCTGAGTCAATTTCTTCCTGGGCTAAGAAAACCTCAGCCCTATCTACTTCCCACCAACAAGAATGACAATATTCAACTATCTGCGGCTTGGGTTGGAAGATCCTCAGGACCTTGATCATGTTCTTGCTGATGAAGGGTGAAGATGCTGAATGAATGTCTTCAATCAGCTAACCTTTATTGACAGGAAATGAATTGCTTTGCCTCTCCTTCTGTCTAGAGAAAACACTGTACAAATATCTTCTTCTTCTTCAATGATCCAGAGAAATATCATAAGATTTGGCTCGGCTTGGATCGTGAATCAACTTCAGCTAGGGCTTGCTTAGACTTATTCATCTTCCTTAGAGAGATCCTCTGTACTTGCTGTAGCAGATGTTGATTGCACCAGTGAACTCAAAACCCTTCAGATTTATCAATTTGATGTTTTTGGTTTTGTAACAATGCCGGATGATAATGACGAACTCTCGCTTCTTGTTTTCAGAATGTCAAACAGAAAAAAATTGATTTGATCTCGATCTCAGCTGCAATTTATAATCCCATCGATTTGTGGGATGATTGACACGTATCCTAGTTTTAGCGGTGGTTAAAACCTCAGCTTAATAAAATCGAGATTCACTGTAGACTGACAACGACGTTAATGTCGATTTGTAACATTTAAAAAATAAATCTGAAATTTGTTGACTTGTTGTCTTTGCTGACGTCAGCATCATTCTGAACTTAGCAAAATCAAGCATCATTTCAGAAATCCTCAGTTTGACGAACTCAAAACTCAGTTCGACGAACCCAGAGCTCAGCTCGATGAAATCAAGCATCATTTACAAAATCCTCAGCTCGACGAACAAGTGAAAGCTGAGTTTGACAAACTCAAAGCTCAGCTCGATGAAAAGTGGACAAGTAATACTGAATGACTCTGGACTTAGAATTTTCTTCAACTCTGCTTGGCGTTGAGTGGCGTTGAGTAAATAGGCCATACTCAACGAATCTGGACTTAGAATATTTCAGCTCTGCTAGGCGTTGAGAGCATAGAGTGTAAATTCCTCACTCAACGCTTTTTTCCTTGGCCACATTCTTATGCCATTTTTGCTTAAAAGCCTTGGGAGCATTGAGTGTATATGCCTCACCCAACACTTTTTGCCTTAGCCTTATTCTTCAGCTTTCTGCCTGATGGCATTGAGAGCGTTGAGTGTATAAGCTTCACTCAATTCTTTTATATTTAGCCTGCTTTTTTGCAATCTTGCCTTCTTACTAAAGTTTGGCGTTGATAGACTCAGCATGGCATTGAGTGATGAAGCTTCACTCAACGCTTCTAGACTTAGTTGATTTTATGGCTTCCACTGCTTAGGCTTTGACATGATATCCTTGACTCAACGATTCTGTCCATATGGAATTGAGTGAGTTGAGCTCACTTAATGTTTGTGGACTTAGTCATATATCTGCCTTTTCAATATTGTAAGCTTTGACTGCCAGCCTTCTCTCAGTGCTATTAGCTATATGGTGTTGAGTGAGCTTGCCTCTCTCAATACTTCTGAACTTAGGCATTTTCCTGAAATTCCAGCCTATCACTTCGATTCCACCTGTCATTATATCTTGAACTATATGTCCAATCATTGTGACAAAGACAAACCTGTATGCAAGAACTTAAACATACATCAAATATAAATATGTGTATACCATTGACCTGTTTGACTTCTTAAAAATCTAGGCCATTGGGATCAATGGACCCACAGTATCTCAGGACCTAACTTCAGGGTCATAACGATGTTTGTCAAGGATCCCAGCCCTACCAGCTAGATGAAAGCCTGATAGTGGGAGCATCTCATAACTTAACCCTAGAGCAAACCACCGGGCACTACCACCGGCCTAATCAGCTAGGTAGGAGCCTGACGGCTGGTGTTGATCATCAACCGGACTTTTACTCGGCCAACCACCGGGCGCTACCACCGGCCCAATCTGTTAGGTTAGAGCCTAACGGCGGGTGTTGAGCATCAACCGGGCTCAGCTCTAGGGTTATAATAACGTCACTCGAGGATCCCAGCCTTGCTAGCTAGGTGGAATCCTGACAGTGGGAGAATCTCGGTACCTAACCACAGAGCGAGAATACTTTCCTTCGGCAAACCATCGGGCGCTACCACTGGCCCAATCAACTAGGTGAGAGCCTGATGGCGGGTGTTGAGCATCATATGGGCTCAGCTCTAGGTTCATAACAGTTTCACTCGAGGATCCCAGCCCTGCTAGCTAGGTGGAAGCCTGACAGCGGGATCATCTCAGGACCTATCCCCAGAGCGAGAATACTTTCCTTGGGTCAACCACCGGGCACTACCACCGGCCCAATCAGCTAGGTGAGATCCTGAAGGCTAGTGTTGGGTATCAATCGGGCTCAACTCTAGGGTCCTAACAATGTCACTCGAGGATCCCGGCCCTACCAGCTAGGTGGAAGCCTAAAAGCGAGAGTATCTCGAGACCTTACCCTAATGCGAGAATACTTTCCTTGGGCCAAACACCGGGAGATACCACTGGCCCAATCTTCTAGGTGAGAGCTTGACGGCAGGTGTTGAGCATCAACCAGGCTCAGCTCTAGGGTCATAACGAAATCACTCAAGGATCCCGGCCCTGCCAGCTAGGTGGAAGCTTGAAAGCGGGAGCATCTCAGGACCAAACCCCAGAGCGAGAATACTTTCCTTAGGACAACCATCGGGCGCTACCACCGACCCAATCAGCTAGGTGAGAGCTTGACAACGGGTGTTGAGCATCAACCGGGCTCAGCTCTAGGGTCATAAAGACGTCACTTGAGGATCCTGGCCTTGTCGGCTAGGTGGAAGCCTGACAGTGGGAGCATCTCAGGACATAACCCCAGAGCGAGAATACTTTCCTTGGGCCAACCACCGGGCGCTACCACCGGCCCAATCAGCTAGGTGAGAGCCTTACGGCGGGTGTTGAGCATCAACAGAGCTCATCTCTAGGGTCTTAACGACGTCACTTGAGGATCCATGCCCTACTAGCTAGGTTGAAGCCTGATAGAGGGAGCATCTCGGGACCTAACCCTAGAGCGAGAATAATTTTCTTCAAGGACCTCGGTTCTCCCAACTAGGTTGGAGTCTGGTAGTGGGAGCATGTTAGGACTTAACTTGATATAAAGGCTCACCTCAATTTCTATCTGTAGCAGAATTGGAGGATCAAAGAATTGCATATTCATTAAAGGTGAGTACGTATATGCTTTTACGGGTAGAAATGTTTCAAGTCATCACCACTCCAGGTGTTACTTAGGGTATCACCCTCCACATTCTGGAGATGGTACTCTCCTGACCTTAGAGTCTCCCTGACAATGTATGGGGCTTCCCAGTTGGGGTTGAGGTTCTTGCCGCATCCACCTTCTTCAGTATCAAGTCCCCTTCCGCAAAATATTTGACCCTAACGTGCTTGTCGAAGTTTCTAGCCATTCTTCATTTTACCTCCTCCTGCCGGATGGAATACAGATCACGTAGCTCCTCTACCTTATCTAGGTAGAGCTATAGCTCCTTCTCATTCTCAGCCTGACATTCTTCCCTTCCTTCTTACGCCTCGACCACCCGAGGCATCCGAACCTCGAACTCTATTGGAAGTACGGCCTCGTAGCCATGAGAGAGATTGAAGGGGGTCTCCTCTGTAGCCGTTTTGGGAGTTTTTCTCATGGCCCAGAGAACCGAAGGAAGCTGCTCCACCTAGCTACCCCTCAAATTCTCCACTTTCTTCTTGAGGAGGATGGCGATGATTTTGCTCGCCAACTCCACCTGCCTGTTGCTCCTGGGATGGTGGATCGAGGCAAACCTGAGATCGATCCCGTGCTACCCGCAGAAGTTGATGAACTAGGCACTGGCGAACTGAGGCCCATTGTCTGTGACTATGGCCTAGGGAAGCCTGTGCTAGAAGATGATCTCCCCCCATATGAATTTCATGATTACCTGGGAGGTCACCCTTACCAATGCCTTAACTTCAAACCATTTAGAAAAGTAATCGATCATCACCAATAGGAACTTCCTCTGCCGGCTAGCCTAGGGGAAAGACCCTACCAAATCCATTCCCTAAATGGCGAAGGGCTAGGGGGCCGTGATACTCCTGAGTCGCTGAGCTGTTTGAAGTTGGAGGGGGGAAAACAGCTAACACTTGTGTCATTTCTTTGCAAACTTTGCGGCATTCTGTCTTAGGGTCAGCCAAAAATACCCTTGGGGATGATCCTTCCTTCCAAGTTTCTGCTCCTCGAGTGGCTTCCACACTCCCTAGAATGGACCTCCTCAAAAATTCTTTGGACCCCCTCTCGGACACACAACGTGCTAACATCCCCGAAAGAGTCTTCCTGTAAAACTTCCCATCACGTATAAGGTAATATGCCGACTTGTGTTTGAACTTCTTCCTATCCATCCCTTCTGAGAACTCCCCTATTGATAGGAATGTTGTGAATGGATCCATCCACGAGGGGTGTTGGTCCACCTCCCTCAAATCTCCCTCTTTGATGGACGGGCAGAATAGGTCGGAGATGGTGCCCCCCATCCCTTCTGACTCCATGCTTGGACAATTGATTAACCTGCTCATTTTCCTCCCTAGGCACATGCCGAATGGAAAAGGTCTGGAACATGCCGATGACCCCCTTCACCTTTATCAAGTATAACTAGAGTGTTGGCTCACTTCTATCAAACTCCCCACTGATTTTAGAAGCCACCACCATGGAGTCAGTGAGGAACTCCACATCATACACTCCTAACTACCTAGCCAGGCGCAATCCAGCTATCAGCACCTCATACTCGACCTGATTGTTTGTGATGGGAAAGTGCACCACTATCATCTGCTCGATCCTCATTCCCCAGGGGCTCTCCAAGATTACCCATACTCCCAAGGAATTCCTTCCCGAGGCACCATTTACCATCACCTTCCAGGGAACCGAGCGAGTGAGTTCTGCCTCCACCACCTCGACCACATAATCTGCAAGAAAGTCAGTCATTTCCTAGGCCTTGATCGAGAGGCGGGGACAAAGGAGATATCGAACTCACTTAACTCTACATACCATTTCACCAATTCACCCGAATGCTCCACCCCCTTGAAGATGTTGCGGAGGGGGTGGTCTATCACCACCTGTATGGAGTGTGCATTGAAGTAAGGCTGGAACCTCCAGGCCGAGATGACCAGAGCAAAGGAAAGCTTCTCCAAGATAGGATAACAGACCTCTGCCTTCCTCAAGACCTGGCTTACAAAGTGTATGGGCAGCTGCTTATTCCCCTCTTCTCGAACCAGGATGGAACTCAAGGCCCCTACTCCGACCCCGAGATACAAAGATAGATCATGTCCCTCCTTTGGACCTTGGATCAGGGGGGCCTGAGTTAACTGCCTATTCAAGGCATGGAATGCCTCCTCGCTTTCCTCAGTCCATTCAAACTTCTTGCTCCCCTCAATGCTTTGAAGAAGGGAAAACACTTATCCCTAGCCCGGGAAAGGAACCTGATTAGCCCTACAAACTTTCTTGTCAGCCTTTGGACCTCCTTAGCATTCCGAGGTGACCCCAATTCCATGATCGCCTTTACCTAGTCATAATTCGGCTTTACCCCTACGAGAGTGAGAAGGTGGCCCAGGAACTTTCCCTTGCTGGCCCCGTAGAAACACTTCAAGGGGTTTAGCCTCATTTTGTATTTGTGCAAGGTGTCAAAGGTCTCCTCCAGGTCCTAGAGGTGGGAGTCCACCTCCCAGCTTTTGATCATCAGATCATCCACATACACCTCGAGTTTCCTCCCTTTTTGCTCCTAGTAGACCCGATCCATCATCTTTTGGTATGTCACCCCTGCATTTTTCAACCCAAAGGGCATCATCTTGTAGCAGTAGCACCCATCCCTTGTGATGAAGGAGACATATTTTACACCGGGAGGGTGCATCCCTATTTGGTGATAACCTTAGAATGCATCTAAAACACTCATTACAGGAAAATCGACAGCTGCGTCCACCAGTGTGTCGATTCGAGGCAAGGGATAACAATCCTTAGCACATGATTTATTTAACAAAGAAAAATCCACACATATTATCCACCGACCATCTCCTTTTTTTAGCCATTACAACGTTTGAGACCCAGCCCGGGTATTGGATTTTGGATACAAAGCTGGCCGTCATGAGCTTGTCCACCTCCTCCCTAATGGGTTTGGCTAGCTTGTCCGCAAAGGACCTCTTCTTCTGCTGGATGGGGAGAGCTTCTAGATCTAGATTGAGGCGATGGCAGACAACGTCCGCATCGATCCCCGACATCTCTACTACGCTCCAAGCGAAGATGTCCACATTCTTCTGGATGCATGCCAGCATCCTCTCCTTGTCCACCGGGGTCAGCCCCCCACTGATTCGCACATTCTCCACCTTGCCTCCAAGGGTGAGAACTTCCATCACCACCTCTTACGCAGCCTCCAGACGAGACTTATCTCCCCATTCTCTAACTTCCCCCTCTCCTGGGACAAGGACCTCCTCCTTAGCCTCCTCTATGGCCATTGCCTCGGCCGACTCTTCCTCGATTTCCTCCGCCAACCCCACCTGGGTGTGATTCTATTCCACTTACATCTCCACTCCTCCTGTATCATGCTCCGCCACCTCCATCATCCGCTCCATCTCCTCGGCCCCCTCCTGCCAAAAAATGGAGTTCACCGCGGTGGCATAACACTCTCTCACCACCTTAGGGTCTCTTCAGACCCAGACCTGGATCCCTTCGGCGTTGAACTTCAAGCATTGGTGGAAGTAAGAGGGGACATAGTGGAAGGCGCAGATGAGGGGCTATCTGAAAATTGCACTGTAGCTGCTGGGGGTGTCCAGGATGACGAACCTGCAGTTTTGGTACTGCCCCCCCAGAGAGATGTGGAGCCCCACTCCTCCTTCCACCTCCTTCCTTTCTCCCGAAAATCCAAACAGAGGCCCATTCGAGGATAGCACCCTCTTGGCCTCCAACGTCATCGCGTCAAACATCTTCTTGAATATGACATTGACCGAGCTCTCGTTGTCAATGAGGATCTGGGAAATGGTGAATTCTCGACCGCGGTCAGGATTACCAACACGCCGCAGAAGGTATCCTCATGATCTGGCATGTCTTTTCTTGATAAGAGTATCTTCTCTTTCGGATGTGGAGCCGACGCTCCTTCGGTACATGGTGTGGAGGCTTTCCTTTTGGGAAGCCTCGACCCCCACCCCCAACCCCATGGATCACTCCAATCCCTCCTTGGGGTACCACATCGGCCTGGTCCTCACACTTGTCCTCTTCTGCCCAAGGCTGGACTTCCTCGATCCAAACCTCCCGGCATTCCCGCTGTTGTTGCTCCTTATTTCCTCTAACCTCGAGGAACCCCGACACATGGCCGTAGAATGCCCCTCTTCCTGGTGGAATTCATAGATGGGAAACTCCTCCCTGACCTCCCTCTTTCTCCTCTGCTGACCCCTGCTCCTCTGCATGGCTATTGTCATAGCCTGATGTTAATCGGGGAAAGGAGGCCTTTGGCCCTACATCTATCCTGGAGGGTGTAACTGACCCTGTCCCCCTTAGCGATTCCCTCCTCCATGGAAATCTCTCCGCTGGCCCTGGTCCTGCCACTCATGCTGTCTCCAGTCAAGCTGATTATTCGGCACCTGGAGCCCCCACCTCGGTTTCTACTACTACAACAGCTGTTGTTGTTCCCACTGTCGAGGTTTAGCTCTCCTCACCTCCTAACCTCGGCCACCTCTTGGACCCTTTTCCTCCTTCGTGGACCACCGACCCAACTTCTTCGCAAACTTGGGGTTCGATGCATCCTCTTTGACTTCACTCACGCCCTCTCCATCAGCTCTTCATAGGAGAGAGGAGGCACCCTCTTCAGCTCCACCCTGAAGAAACCTTGTTGCAGCCCCAAGGTGAATGCCATCATCAGGGTGTGCCTTGGCTTCTCTTGACCTGGGTGACCTCCTCCTAGAACCGATCGACATAACACCCCGAGGTCTCTTTCACCCCCGGCTTGATGTGGAACAGTGACTCCGACTCCTTCTTCCTCTTCTTGGAAGTGGTGAATCTCAACATGAACCCTAGATGCAGATCCTCAAAGTAGTAGATTGAGTTTGCTGGTAGCTAGTGGAACCACTCCCTTGCCTTTTCCTTGTGGGTGATGGCGAAGAGTCTTCACTTGAAGGCATCTGACATCTGTCTTATCGAAACCACATTCTCAAACCATTGGATGTGTTAAACCCGGGTCATCCTTCCCCGTATAGTAGGACATCTCCGGCTCCCTGAACCCCCCCCCCCCCGAAACTAGAGGTGAAGAAACAAACTCTCTAAAGGGGTGCCTCCCCCTGCTGGGCGAGCGGGAGGTTCTCGTACCCCCATCTCGCCGAACCGACCTCCACTCGCTGACCCGGGGAAGATCACTCGCCTGAGGAGATCATGCCCACTCCCCTCCTCTACAACCTCCTTCCCATCTTGCCGAACCATGGAATCCTCGCCTAGAGCCGTGAAGGCGGTGACTGGACTATCTACTGTCGAGCACTTGACACGCGCGCCGAGTGCAAACTTGAAGAGGCCAAGTACTGTACAACCTCGGGCCCGCGGGAGGTTACTCAAGGAAAAGTGCAAGGGGGTAAAGATTGCATCGGCGAGAGGGAGCCATGGAGTAGGGCACTCGCAAGGCGAGAGTGAAGCAGCGGAGTAGGTGAGAGCCCTCTCGTAGGGCGAGAGGGAGCCATAGAGCAGGACACTCGCAAGGCGAGAAAGGAGGAGTGGAGTAGGAGAGAGGGAGTAATGGAGTCGAAAAAACGAGTCACTCGTGAGGCAGGATTAGGCAGGATAGGGTGAACCTCTCACCCGCGGGATGCCATTTTCGTCGAGCGCTCGTTCAATGATAGGCCCAGTGCCAGTTTGACGATTGGTCTAGCGTCGGTTTGACTAAAGGGCCATTTTTACCTCTTTACCCCCAGGTAGGGGTTTATTCTTTGATCCCAGGCAATTTTACTCTTTTGCCCTTGATGGTCTGCATATAACCCTTCAGAACAGCGGAGTTTGGTGGTTGGCAGACCTAGCCTAGGGTATTTTGGTAATTTCAGGCCGGTTCAGTTTCGTATTGGCAGGTCAAATTATGAGGCCTATAAATAGACCGATAAGGTGACTTGAAGAGGTTGACCCCTTTCTTCTTCTTCTTCCACTAAGGCACCTAACTCAGCATTGGCTAGGGAGGGGAAGAATTTCTGGTTCTTCCGTATAAGAGGTGGGACCTCCGAGCTGAATCCCACAGTCTGTTTCTAGTTCTCGAGACTCTTGTCAAGGAAGGAATTCGGGAAGAGTAGGTGTGAGTTGTAACTCTAGATCCGAACTCTAGGTGAAGTCGGGTTTCTGGCTTCAACATTTTTGGTGAGATGAGCGTGGATAGCAGCCTACATAGAAGAATCTTGAACCACTTCATGGCAGGAGATTTTGGCGAAGGAGACGAGGGCGGGTCCCAGAACCCGGGAGGATATATAGGGAGAGATGAATTCTTGGCATCCATTAAAGGCATCATGGATATGTTGTCAGAGGATCTCGCAGCGAGGCGACTGCTCGACACCCCTACCTCAGGTGTCCACTCCCGTGCATCAGGACAAGCTCGTCTCGACAAGGGTCAGAGAGGATGCATAGGGGGGCGACTTGGGAAAGAGAAAGTGGTGTAAGGAAGCGAGCGAGACCTGGTAGGTAGGGAGTTGTTCCCCAGCCCTGTAATTGTCATCTCGCCGGGTGATGTAATCGCGAGTAAAGGTGTTGAGACCCCTAGCGAGAGGATCCCCATTTTGCGAGTTGATCCTTTCAGCCCCCGTCCTGGAGGGGTTTCGAGAGCCCGATATGACCTACTATATGGGGAAAGATGACCCCCTCCAACACGTGTAATGGTTCGAAGATGCGGTGTAACACCCCCCATCCGTCACATGGAATATAACAGAAGGTCTGGTTGGGGCCCCATGAAATATACCAAGGATAGTTAGTGGAGTTACGTATTAATACAAACTTACTGCCAAAGGAACACACATCCTAACTCAGAGCATTCTAGCGGAAGCTTTTTAAAATAGTTATAAGAACCCAAATACAACAGCATGATTGTCCACACTAACCCAAGGAAAGAATGACAGTAAAATACACAAAAGTCTCGGCCTTAGTGCCTTACAAGTGTTTACTTAAGCAATACATGTTTTCCATACATTGGTATGGAGGCCGGCCACACATGAACATAATAAAGTAAACATTTCGCTTTGGCCTTCAACGGCCAGCACAACATCAAGGGCTTCAGCCCGCTACTTGCCACTATCCTCACCTATTCCTGCATATGAACAAACCACTGAATGGTGGTAAAACAAAGCAACGGTCAGCTAAAGATGACCAAACTATAATGACCCCGCCCCTTAATCGGGGCGGCGGTGCTCCTTCCCTGTATTTTGTTAATATAACCAAGCAAGATGGTGAAAGTACATATTAAGCACACTCCACCACAGGCGTAGGCACACATGACCACACATCGCGTGCTCTTAGGGAAAATTCTTGGTGAACCAGATCCACCACCGCCTCCAGGACGGCAACATCATGAGCAAATAAGTCTTTTTCAGTCGAAGCCTAAGACCCACCCTCTATGCCATCGGTAAGTGTCATGTACCTTAGGTCTCTTTAACCGAACCACATAGAGCGGGTATGGTTCCACTCAACCCGTTGCTCACACCGCCATGTCAACTTTAGTCATCGGTGCGGGTCAAACTTCCCCGAGTCCCGAAGTACCGATCAAACAATATTACATAACCCGGTTATATACAAGGTTGGTTCCCAGGCTTCCAAGATGGCAGAAATGCGTATCTACCCAGTTTTCTGAGTGCACCTTGGAGTTAGTCCCCAAGGCTCCCTATTGCAATCTACCACGTAGAAAACCCCCAAAAAAATTGCACGGAGTCTTCTCCGGCAATACAAGCATAATGAAAACATCACTGATCCAGACCAACTTGTCCGGATAGACTTTAAACACCATGCCTACATCCATACTTCGATTCCGGACTCTAAATGCATAACGATGGGGATAAACCATATCTACCGAAAGGAATATCTCACACTAACCGCACACTCGCGGGAGAGAGTTTCCTATGCAAAAGGAAGGGGACTTCACATATCCAAGTAGAGAATCATTACCCTATAGGTTTGCTTCGGTGCCATGGAAAGCCGGGTAAAAAGCACCGCAACGGACTTGCCTCCACGGTCTGGACTCAGCTCGTGACTTGGGGCTCCGAAGCTCCAACAATGGCGGGATTCCTCCTTCTCCTTCTCCCTTTGTTCTCCCCTCTCTCTACTTCTTAGAAAGAGATTTGGTCAAAAGAAATGAGGCCTAAACCATAAATTCCCGAATATAACTCCTCAGGTAAGATTCTGGGTCGTCGGATCCCTCTTAAATAAAACGAACGGTCTTGATTTGCCTTTAAAATCATCGTCCTGGGTCTGCACACGGCCTGTGACACGCCCGTGTCACAGGCCATGTCTCACAATCGTACGATAAATCGTCGATCTCAGAACAGGACACGACCTCTAACACACCCGTGTCAATACTGGACACGGCGGTGTCACCCTGGACACGCCCATGTCACTGGCCGGGTTCCTCAATCGACACTGAAACTGTCAATCCCGAATAGGACACGGCCATGTGACATGCCTTGTCACAGTTCGTTTGTCAGACACGGCTTCGGACACGCCCGTGTCCCTGGCCGTGTAGCTCAGACGACACAGCCCAGTAAACACACAGTAGGATACGGCTTTGGACATGCCCGTGTCCCAAGCCGTGTTGCTCAGTCGATATAGCCCACTCATAACTGAGTTGTGGGGCATTACAATTCTCCTCCCCTTAAAGGAATTTCGTCTCGAAATTAGAGAATGGAAAGGTACACAAAATTAAATGATACCTTAGTAGAATAGCTCGGGATACTCCTCAAGCATGGTCTGCTCTCATTCCCACGAAAGCTCCTCACGACCGCAATTGTCACATTGGACCTTGACCATCCTGATAGCTTTGTTCCGTAATTGTTTGACCTCCATATCCTCGATCCGAATGGGTCTAAATTTCATTGTTAGCCCACTATTGACCGACACTTTATCCGCAACAACCACTTGTGTTGGTTCTTTCACGGCTTTGTGTAGGACTGAGATGTGAAATACATCATGTAAACCACTCAGCTCTATCGAAAGAGCCAACCGATAGGCGGCTTCACCAACCCGCTCCAAGATCTCAAAAGGCCCAACATACCTTGAACTAATCTTCTTTAAGCGTCGAATCCTTGATACACCTTTAAACGACTTTATCTTGAGGTATACCCAGTCGCCCACCGCAAACTCCACGTTCCGATGCTTGGCGTTATTGTACTTGGCCTGTCTATCTTGAGCAATCAGTAGCCGTTCCCGAATCAACCATATCATTGAAGTAGCATCTTCAACGTCTCTTCACTTGTATAGCTTTGATTCTCCCATTTCTAACAAAGATAATGGCGTACGACACCTCCTTCCGTACAGAGCCTCAAAGGGCGTCATCTGAATGTTGCCATGGTATTTGTTATTATATGCGAACTCAATCATGTAAAGATGGTCCTCCCACCTTTTACCATAATCCAATGCACATATACAAGCATGTCTTCCATCGTCCTGTTAACCCTTTCAGTTTGCCCATCTGTCTCCGGGTTAAAAGTTGTGTTGAAGTTCAACTTGGTGCCCAACAACTGATGAATAACCCTCCAATCAGTAGACCTGAACTGACCATCTCAATCACTTACTATGCTCTGGGGCACACCATGCAAACGGACTATATTATCCACATAAAGCTTTGTCAGCTTCTCCACAGAATCATCCTTCCTATTGGATATGAAATGTGACACCTTTGTTAATCGATCCACGACCACCCAAATGGCGTCATTCCCCTTATGTGATCTCGGCAAACCGTGCACAAAATCCAAAGAGATGTCATCAAACTTCCACTCTGGTATAGGCAAGGACTTTAGAAATCCACCTGCCTTCTGGCATTCGGCCTTCACCAAGGCACAAGTCTGACACTTCACCACGAATAGCGCTATGTCTTTCTTCATACTTGGCCACCAGAACAGCCTCTTCATGTCTTTGAACATCTTTGTGCTCTCAGGATGATTTGAGTACTTGGTAAAATGCGCATCGTACATCACTTCTTCTCTTAATTTCCCAACGTTAGGGACGCACAACCGACCACCCTTCCATACAAGGCCATTGACAATAAAGAACTGGTCATTCGACCCATCCAAAGACTCTACCAAGCGACATTTCAAGCTTACATACAACTCCAAGGCCTGTCGAATCCTGTCCGCGAGGTCGTATTGAACCTCTGTTCAACTAAAACATGTATTAGCACTAGATCCCTTGTCAACACAGGAGATCTCCAAAGACTCCAAATCATGAATGAGTCGCTCGTCATGCATCTGTAACCAGTTGGCCTGTGTAGGGGTTCTACAAATCAGAGCATTCGCCACAACATTCCCCTTCCTGGGAATATAACGAATCTTGTAGGTGTAGTCCCCAAGGAACTCCATCCACCTTCGTTGATGCATGTTCAGGTCCTTCTAATCAATCAGATACTTCAGACTCTTGTGATCTGAATATATATCGACCTTTACTCCGTAAAGGTAATGCCTCCAAAGCTTGAGAGCGAATACATCGGCCTCAACTCCAAATCATAGACCGGGTAGTTCCTCTCATGCACCTTTAACTGACAAGATCCATAGGCTATCACCGAACCATGCTGAAGCAGAATAAAGCCTAAAAAACTCCTAGAGGCGTCACTATAAACCTCAAAGCCTTCGGAACCACAAGGCGTACTTAAGACAGGTGTCGTGGTCAAACGAAATTTCAGTTCTTCGAAAGCTTGTGCGCACTCAGGCGTCCAAACAAACATCTAGTCCTTCCTTGTCAGAGTAGTGAGGGGAAATGCTATCTGTGATAAGTTCTCCATGAAGTGCCAGTAATAGCCGGCAAGACCCGGAAAACTCCAGACTTCCACCACCATAGACGACACTGTTGGGTATTGCATCCACAATAACCTAGATTTGCATGAAGTCACCCTTGAACTAAGATGAATTAAGTTGTATTTTATATCCTTTTCTAGTTGAATGTTTCCAGATTCTTAGTGCTAAGTGTAGACCAATGTCTGTCTATAGTGGGTCAGGAACACAGGACCATACAGTGTAATCCCTCACTGTGTGATCCAAAGTATTGACTCACGTGTATCCTCTCAATTGGGATACACTTCATGTTCAAACATTGGGAGCATGGGATGAAGACAGGACCAGAAGAAAACATTCTCTAAAATTCTTGAAAAAATATCTAAGTCCAGTTCTCAAGAAGCAACTTCATAGTTCTCGAGAAGTGTAGTTTAGTTCTCGAGAAGCTCTCATAGTTCTCGAGAATCTTAACTAAAAAGTTCATGAGAATCCCAAGTTAGAGGTCTCGAGAAGTCTGGAAAGATTCAAGAATTTTTTTTTTCTAAGTTATAGTTCTCGAAAAGTCCTCTTTGTTCTCGAGAAGTCTTGGTAAGTTCTCGATAAACCTAAGGTATAGTTCTCAAGAAGTCTTACTTGTTCTCGAGAAGCTTGGCTTCAGTTCTCGAGAACTGTCTGCTCAATTTCTTGAATAGTCAGGATTTGCCTCAGAAATTTTTCTAAGTTAAGTTCTCGAGAAGTCTTCTTTAGTTCTCGAGAAGTCCTCCCTCAGTTCTCGAGAAGTCTTCCTCTTTGTTCTCGAGAAGTTCAGAAATGTTTCTAAGTACTTGTTCTCGAGAAGTTCAGGAAAGTTTCTAAGTGTTTATTCTCGAGAAGTCAATTAGTTCTTAAGAACTAAACCTTGTGTTCTCGAGAAGTCCAAACCTCTTCTAAAGATTTTAGTTCCCGAGAAGTCTTGATAGTTCTCGAGAACTCAGTTCCTAGTTCTCGAGAACTATAGCCACTTCTCGAGAACTAAGTCGAATTTCCAGGAATTTTTATTTCTAAGTCCAGAACGGCCGAAATTTCAAATAACTCGACGTGATTGGTCCACGTGTCGTCATTAATATCTTTTCTAGCCATTAAGGGTAATCCTATATAAACTCTTTTCACTAAGACATAACCCTAAGCAGAAAAGAAAAAGAAGAATCTTTCAAGAGCGGATTCCGTACTTTCCAAAGTTACTGGTTCGGACGACAATTCTCAAGCACGACATTCTGAAGTCGCCGCTCTCGTCAAGATCGTTCTCTCTGCATTCGATCTAGAAGATCGGCTGATTAAGGAATCGTTTTTATCTCCTTGATCGAGTAGATTCAAGCTTTGTCAGGTCATATTTTCAAAGGACCTTCTTCTACAAATTCTGATAAAGTCACACGTTCAAGAAGAAGACCTAGTGTCAAATTCTTTCAGATCTGATAATATTTCTATTTGTATTTTCAAACTCTATTTGTAAATCTTGTAGGAGATTATTCTCCGAGTGTAGGAGCGTTGTTCTTCGAGTGGTAGGAAGTTTTCATCTTCCGAGTGTAGATCCATTTGGATCGAGTTTGTAGGAACTTGGTTCCGTGGCGTAGGATTGTTTTCAATCCGAGATAGTTGAGTAGCCGAGTCTAGTGATTTGCTATATCGGTGAGGTAAAGTGGACGTACCCAAGTTTGGGGAACCACTACAAATCTTCTTGTCTTTCTGTGATTGCTTTATTGCTTGTGCAAGATCGCTAAAATTTTTATTCAGCAAATAGACGCACGATTCACCTATTCACCCACCTCTAGGTGATTTAGGTTGACAACTTTCCACTTTCAATTGGTATCAGAGGGAGGTTGATCGTTAAAAGTTTAACACCTTGATCTGATTCTTTCCAAGTTATTTTTAGAGAAGTATCAAGCATGAGCAAGACCAAGGATTTTGCTAAGCTCCCTATATGCACAAAGAACAAATTTCCTATGTGGAAGGAAAGAGTTAAATTCTTCATGGAAGCAGTGGACCCTCGGATCTTCATGATTGTTGAAGAAGGTACGTATGTTCCTATAATTGAATCTACAATAGATCCAACCAGAGAAGTCCCAAAGAAGTTGATGGACTTGAATAAGGACGAAATTGCACTTGCCGCCCTGGACAAGAAAGCTAAAAATAATATAGCAAGTGCAGTCGATGACTCAATGCTGCAAAATATGATTCATTGCTAGTCTGCCAAGGAGATGTGGCAATCCCTAGTGACTTTGATGGAAGGAAATGAATAAGTTAGGGATGATCGGAGATCCCTTCTAAATAAGAAGTATGAAGCCTTCAGGCAAGGTCACAAGGAAGCCATAGCTGATACCTTTGAGAACTTCTTCAAGATAGTCAATTGCCTAAGAGTTTATGGCCGAGTCTTCACAAATGGGGAACTGAATGACAAATTCTTAAGATCCACGACCAAGGAATGAGATAATAAGGTATGCGTCATTTGGGAGTTTGAAAGGTTAGCCGAGACGGACCCGGAGAATCTGTTTGGCTTATGACTTACGAGCTTCAAATCAACTCAAGAAAAGCTGAAGAAGAGATGAGCAGGTCTACATCCAAGGAGAAGTCTGTCGCTCTGATGGCAGATAGCTCAAGGAAGACAAAGGCTAGCTCTCCTGCCCCAGCTCCTGAAGCTAATGAAGAAGAATCATCTGAGCCAAGCTCCTCTGGCTCAGAGCTATCTGATGGAGAGTTCTCTCTACTCTCAAGGAAGTTCAAGAAATTCTTGAACAAGAAGAAGCAATGGAAAGGAAAGGATGCCTCCTATAGAAGATCACGCAATGATGGTGATCTCCATAGAAAAGGCTCAAGCAGCAACGACAGGTATGGTTATAGACCGAATAAACATTATTCGACTGATATTGTTTGTTATTGCTGTAATAAGCCAGGTCACGTCATTGCGGATTGCCCCCACAAGAAGAAAGAGGGTGGCAAAAGAGAAGAGAAGAAGCCCTACAATAAAAAGAGGATAGAAAGGAGCCTATTAGCCAAGAAGGGCAAAACCCTCAATGACTCCGACTCATCTGAGTCGAGTGTAGAAGAGGATGTTAGAAACGAACTAAAACAAACCGGAAAAAGTATAACTGAAATTTTATTATCAGAAAAAGGTATCTATTACAAAGGTATGGCCTCCCTTATACAGAATGGAGGAGAGATGAGAGAATACAAATAAGAGATGTGGGACTAAAAATTTACAGGACTAAGCGGACTATACAGAACAAACCGCACAAGCCACACAGTTAGACAGAAGGGCTAACCGCACGGCTACCACCAGAGAGAGAGAGAGACCGCAAGGGGAGACCGCCAGAGAGCTCGGCAACCAGATAGCAACAACACAACAATCAAACCGCTGAAGGGAAACCGCCAGACCGCGCGGTCTCTAACCCGCCAAGACAGACCGCCAGACCGCCCGGTCTCAACTTCAACACTCCCCCTCAAGCTGAAGCATATATATCGATCATGCCCAGCTTGTCACAAATATGATGAAACGAGGCGGAAACTGGCTTGGTGAAGATGTCAGCCAGCTCTTTATCAGAAGTGACAAATGGAGTGCAAATTTGTTCCTTTAAGATCTCTTCACGAATGAAATGACAGTCGACCTCAATGTGCTTGGTTCTTTCATGGAAGACCGGATTTTTGGAGATGTATATGGCAGCCTTGTTATCACAGAACATAGGTAGTGGATGGTTGTAGACCTCTCCTAAATCCAGCATTAGAGCCCGTATCCATTTTAGCTCACAAGTGGTCGACGCCATACTCCGATACTCTGCTTCAGCACTGGACTTGGAAACAACAGACTGCTTCTTGCTCTTCCAGCTTACCAGATTACCCCCAACAAAGGTGCAGAAACCAGAGGTAGACTTGTGATCCCCTTTGTCATCAGCGTAACTCGCATCTGAGTAAGCTTCAACCCTCAGATGAACATTCTTCTGGAAAAGCAATCCTTTCCCGGGCGCGGCTTTGACGTACTCTAAGATCCATAAGGCGGACTGCAGATGGCACTCCCTGGGAGCTTGCATGAATTGACTCACCTTGCCAACAGCATAGGAAATGTCGGGTCTGGTCACTGTGAGATATATGAGCTTACTAACAAGACGTCTGTACCTCGTAGTATCTAAAAGAAGAGGCGAATCATCTTTCCAGGTTTTGCCTTCTCCAACAGCCATGGGACATCAAGCAGGTTTGGCCCCAGTCAATCCTGCATCTTTTAAAAGATCAAGAGCATACTTACGCTGGGAGAGGACTAAGGAATCGGGCTTCCGAGAGATTTCGATCCCCAAAAAGTACTTTGGAGAGCCCATATCTTTCGTGACCAGATGTTGAAGAAGATGCCGCTTTGTCAAGGCTACCCCTTCCTGGTCATCGCCAGTGAGAAGAATATCATCAACATACACTGAAAGAACCACCAGCCCCGAGGAGGTTTTGCGAGTAAATAGAGAGTGATCGGCAGAGCTGCGCACAAAACCAACGGCCGCCACGATGCCGCTGAACTTGTCAAACCAAGCTCGAGGGCTCTGCTTGAGGCCATAAATTGCCTTCTTCAGCCGGCATACTCGTGTCTCCCCCTGAGCAACATACCCAGGAGGTTGCTCCATGTAGACGGCCTCCTGAAGATCACCATAAAGGAAGGCATTCTTTACATCCAGCTGGGAAATCGGCCAATCTTTATTTACCCCCACAGAAAGAAGAACCCGTATAGTGCTGAGACGAGACACGGGAGAGAAGGTGTCAAAGTAATCAACCCCATAGGTCTGAGTAAAGCCCTTAGCAACAAGGTGAGCTTTATAATGGTCCACAGTGCCATCCGGGGCAAATTTCACCACAAAGACCCAGCGACAACCAACAAAATCAGTACCGAAGGGAGGAGGAACAAGAGTCCAGGTACCCCGCTCCGTTAGGGTGGCCATTTCCTCATCCATGGCCATCTTCCAGTGAGGAATAGCAAGGGCCTCCTGGTAGGAGCGGGGCGTGGCAGTAGCAGAGATAGCTAGAGCAAAGGCCCTGCGAGAAGGGGTAAGACGATCATATGAAACAACAACAGTAAGAGGGTGTAGGGTACACGTCCGCACCCCTTTGCGAAGAGCAATAGGAAGATCCAGGTCAGCAGGTTCCTTGGCATCCGGAGCATCCGTGGCAGAGAGAACTGGCCCGGGAGTAGAGAGCGACGACGGCGGAGATGCGGGATACGGTGGTGGAAGAAGAGGAGTGGACGAGGGCGGAGTAGGGGTGAACATCGTAGTGGGAGATGAGGGAACAAAGGAAACATCAGGAGAATCAGAGGCTGGGAGAAGAGGAGGGGAGTCATCCGAGAAGTAGGAGGTATTCTCGAAGAAGGTGACGTCAGAAGAAACGAACTGCTTACAAAGGATGGGATCAAAGCAACAATAACCTTTATGAGTGGTGGAGTACCCCAAAAAGATACATTTGGTAGAGCGAGGAGATAACTTATCACGGGTGGCAGAAGGGGCATGCACAAAGGCAGTGCATCCAAATATTTGGAGAGGGAGAGGAAATGGCTCCTTGCCCGGATACAAAATGGAGAAAGGGGTTTTTCCGTGGAGAACGGTGGAGGGAATGCGATTGATGAGGTAACAGGCAAGGAGAACAGCATAGCCCCAATAGGAGCGAGGAACATGCATCTGGGTCATCAAGGAGCGAGCGACATCAAGAAGGTGACGGTTTTTGCGTTCTGCCACACCATTTTGTTGTGAAGTATAGACACAACTCGTTTGATGAATAATCCCATTTTGCATGCAGAAGGCAGAAAAGTCATGACTGATATATTCTTTGGCATTATCAGATCGAAGAACTTTAATAGAAACATCAAACTGAGTTTTGATCATGAGATAGAAGGATGTCCATACAGAGAATAAATCGGAGCGATCTTTTAACAGATACACCCACGTACAGCGAGAGAAATCATCAATGAATGTGACAAAATATGAACTACCCCGACCAACAGTATGAGTAGGAGAAGGACCCCAAATATCGGAGTGGATGAGATCAAACGGACGGGTGGATCCACGAACGTGCTTCGGATGGAAGGAGGAGCGGTGATGCTTGCCAAGCTGACAGGCTTCACAGTTGAGTGGAGGACTTTGTGGAGGAAGGTGGGGCAGAAGTTGACGAAGAAGATGAGGAGGAGCATGACCAAGGCAGAGATGCCATTGGAGCAGATCTGTGGAGGTGGAGGAGAAGGTGGAGAAAGCGGAAATGTTATCCAGGAAGTATAGGCCGCCACTCTCAGTCCCAGTAGCAATCGTCCGTTGGGAGTCTGGATCCTGAAAAGAGCAAGTAGTAGAAGTAAAAATAACAGAACATTGTAATTGCTTGCATAGAGAGGTAACAGATAATAAGTTGAATGGGAACTTGGGCACATAGAGAGAATCCTCCAAGCGAAGAGACGGAGTGACATGAACGATCCCCGTCCCATGAACCGATGATGAAGAGCCGTCAGCGAGAGTAACCGGGGGGAACCGACCATGTGTTTCTAGGAGAGAAAAACACTGGAGATTGCCTTTCATATGATTAGTAGCACCGGTGTCGATCAACCATTTTCCTTGAGTAACAACGTGGGCACTACCAGAAGACATAACCACCGAGGCGAACGGCTTTGATGAGTATATGGAATCCATGAAGGGAGGACCAAAAGAACTGCAGCGATCACGGTGACAGCACACCAGCGGCAAGAAGGGCCATGACCAAGATGTAGAGTAAGGCAAAACGGGATGAAGAGGGAAGCACAAGCCGCGCGACTTAACAGGAGGTCGCGGCGACTAACAAGCAGGAGCGGCTAAAGGAAGAGCCGCACAGAGGAGAACTAGCCGCTGCGACTTAGAGACAAGTCGCGGGGACAAGAGAGAGAGCGGCGAAGGAAGAAGGGCAGAGAGGCCGCCTAAACAAGGAAGAACTCGTGCGAACAGAGAGAGATCGCAGCGGTTAGGAGAAAGAGATCTGTCGTGCAAACAACAGGAAGCCACGCGGTTAGGAAACAATCCGCGCGGATAGGAAGAAGAAGATCTGCAGCGGTCACGATGTCAGACACCAGCGGCCAGAAAAGCCACGACCAAGCCGCAGAATCAAACAGAGGGAGATAAGTCGGGCGGCTAGCAGACAGACCGCGCGAACAGAAGTGGAGGAAAACGGGAGGCAGAAGGCGAACAAGGCAAAAGAGGCCGCGGAGACAGGTCGCGGCGACTAGAGAAGAGAAGGAGGAAGCGGCGACTAGAATAGGTGGCAAGAAAGAAGCAAGCAACAGAAACAGGCCACGCGAACAGGGCGCAAGCAAACAGGCGGAAGAAACAAGTCACGGGAGACAGACCGCGAGAAGAAGAGGCAGGTCGCGCGGACAGGAGAACGCACAGAATCAGGAGGCAAATATCGATTCCTATGATACCATGTTAGAAACGAACTAAAACAACCCGGAAAAAGTATAACTGAAATTTTATTATCAGAAAAAGGTATCTATTACAAAGGTATGCCCTCCCTTATATAGAATGGAGGAGAGATGAGAGAATACAAATAAGAGATGTGGGACTAAAAATTTACAGGACTAAGCGGACTATACAGAACAAACCGCACAAGCCGCGCGGTTAAACAGAAGGGCTAACCACACGGCTACCACTAGAGAGAGAGAGACCGCAAGGGGAGACCGCCAGAGAGCTCGGCAACCAGATAGCAACAGCACAACAATCAAACCGCTGAAGGGAAACCGCCAGACCGCGCGGTCTCTAACCCGCCAAGACAGACCGCCAGACCGCCCGGTCTCAACTTCAACAGAGGAAGAAGCCTACTTTGGGCTAATGGCTCTAGCTAATGATGAACAAGTCCCCCAGTTCACTGGGGAGGTAAAATCTCACACCCCTCTTTCAGAATCTGATGATGATAATGAGCAAGAGGGCTATCCCTCTGAGGATGAATATGAACTCATGTGGCAATATAAGGAGTTACTCAAGGCTTATGACAAATGTCGATGAGTCGTTAAAACTCAAGCTAAAGATATAAAATCTCTACAAGCTATAGAGAGCACCTTAAGAGAAGAAGTCTCTAAGAAAGACTCTCTCAAGGAAGACTTCAATAAATCTATTGAAGAATATAACAAGGCTCTTGAGCACCTTGACCTTAAGGAGAAAATCATCAAGGAGTTGGAAGAACAACTCTCGGCTGAAAAGAAACTTGTAGAAGGTTTCTCTAAGCCTAAGACTGTACTTCCTCTAATTGCTGAATTCTCAGCTAAAGCCAAGGGTACTGGTCTAAGCCACAAAGGTGCTCCTAGTAAATCCTCTAGGAGAAACAAGGCCAAGAGAAAGAATAAGGATGCCAAGAAGGCCTTGGCCGAGGAAAAAGGGAAAGCTCCTTTGGAGCAAGTCTCGTTCAAGAAAGTTATCTTTCCTGCGAACGAATTCGACTATGAGTCCACCTATGGACACTTCACTAGGCCGATCCCGGAGAAGCCTAAGTCAAGGTACCAAGGTTTGACTCGACCTCGTAACTTTGGTGAGACTGTATTCAAGGCACCTTATGAAGAGATTCAACTTCAGAGCTATGGACCTTATACTCATGGTCATAACATCAAGAAGGCACCAAAAGTAAAACCTGTTGTGGAAAAGCCTATGAAGGAGAAGACTTCATGTAGTTGCCATCATCATGACGCTTCTTCCTCCAAGAATGCTACCCCTGCTGGACCTCCTCTCAAGAAGGTCAAGCAGGAGATTATAAGGTAAATATACAATAGATTCGACTGTTGGTGTTGTGGTAGAGTTGGTCAATTTGTCATAGATTGTTGGTTCAATCCTAGAAATGTTGCAACTCCTCAAGTTAGCAATGTGAGAATGACCACTCGTGAGGCTAATACTCGTAGGGGGAGTATTCTAACTCGAGACCAAGGACCCAAACGTATTTGGTTTCCTAAGGCTAAGTGATTATAATTGCAGGTACGTCCAAAGGCCATTAAAATGCCAATCTGGTGTTTGGACAGTGGATGTTCTCGACATATGACCGGGACAATGAGCCTACTCCAAAACTTTTCACAGGTGTTGAACGGACCAAAGGTCATCTTTGGAGGTTCAGACCGATGAATTACCAAAGGCTACGGTGTAACACCCCAAAAATCTCAAACTGAATTTGAGGTGCAGGCTGCTTGACACGGCCTGGGACACGGGCGTGTCCCAGGGCGTGTCGGGGGTACACGGCCTGGGACACGGGCGTGTCCCAGGGCGTGTCACTCAATAAATAGCCGGTTTGTGTCAGAAATGTACACGGCCCAGAACCAAGCCTTGAACACGGCTGTGTCAGAGTTGACACGGGCGTGTCCAAGGGCGTGTGCCTACCCGTGTACTGCTCTG
The DNA here is from genome assembly GCA_039513925.1 of Platanthera zijinensis. Lineage (NCBI taxonomy): Eukaryota > Viridiplantae > Streptophyta > Magnoliopsida > Asparagales > Orchidaceae > Platanthera > Platanthera zijinensis. The sequence goes on from CM077081.1 coordinate 126,342,974, forward strand.
ACTGGTTTTAGAGCTCGTTGAGTACCGTGTAACAGGGGTGACACGGGCGTGTCACATGACTGATACGGGCGTGTCAGGTTCGACACGGGCGTGTCGATGCCCGTGTTCTGGTAGTTTTCAGTCGGCACGTGTGCCGCTTAAGGGTACACGGCCTGTGACACGGGCATGTCACAGGCCGTGTCGGCCAAAAAGTATAGTTTTCAGGCAGATCGTGGCCGTTCTTTTTTCCTTAAAGAAGATCCTGTGGCTGGGGCTCATTCCTGGGCTGATAAGGCCGGGAAAGGAGGAGGAAAGGCTCATTTTTGAGTTTCTACTCTCTTTCTAAATCTAAGAGAGAGGTGAGAGCAAGGTGAGGAAGAAGAAGTGGAATCCGGCTGCCGGTGGTGCTACGGTGGTCCAAATCGCGAGCCGAGTTCGGATTTGCGAAGGCAACGCTGCTGCGAAGGCTTTCATCCGTCTCAAATTTCTCTCCATGGCTCCAAAGCGAATTCCTAGGGTAACGATTTCCTTCTCGGACACGTGAAGTCCTTAATTCCTGCATTGCATAGGGAAAACCCTTCCCCGCGAGTGTGCGGTGGGTTGTGGCGTCCCTTGGGGTAGATATGTGAAGTCCCCCTTGTTAGAGTCCGGAATTGGAGTACGGATCTAGGCATGCTGTGTGAAGCCCATCTGGACATATTTGTCTGGATTGGTGATGCTTGTTTGCATATCGGAGAAGACTCCGTGATTATTTCTTGTATGCATGATGGATAAAGTACTGGAGGAAGCCTAGGAAATTGTGAGAGTTGGGTGCAACTCTTATGGCCGTGAGTTGCCACTTTGTGTGCGGTTGAGCGTTGGGCTACAACTGTATGAAAAGGCTTCGTGCCGAACAGGCAAGGTGAAACCGACCCGCGCCTTTAAATGTGGCCTCAGGTATGATGTACTTGGTTGGGCAAGGCGATTTGATCAACGGGGGGTGGCTGATCTGTACCTGCATTATGTAGGCTGGACATGAGAGCGCCAAGGCATTGGGCTTTCGTCAGCGGCATTATGAGAGTCCTGGGCCTGCGTGCCGGACTAAATGCTCAATGGTGAGATCCGGTGTTTCCGGTGCACCCGAGAGTGCCATGAGTGCACGGGACGTCGGGCCGTTGTGCCGGCGTTTGTGATATGTAACTGTGCGGTCATGCACGTCTTGCTTGAATTGCTATATATATCATATTGGAAGATTGTTATGCAGGGATGGAATTCCGCTGCCCCGTGCCAGGGGCAGGGTCGTTATAATTGGTCAGCTGAATGCTGACCGTTGCCCTGTTTGCCACCGCTTGGTGGATGGGTTCATACAGGTAATGGAGGTGCTGGTCCGAGCGGGACTTAGCGGGCTGAAGCCCAAAGCTGCGTTGCTGCCCTCGAAGGCATTGTTTTGTTTCTTTTGTTCATGTGTGGCCGGCCTGCGTGCCGATGTCTGTAATCCACACTCTTGTTAAGAGAAATTGTTGTAAGGCCTTAAGGCCAGACTCTTTTGTTGTATAATGTTTGTATACATTATGTTATATTGGACAGTGTTCTTTATCTTGAGTTCAAAGATTCAACCATGAAACTTCCGCTAGAATGCTCTGTGTTAGGATGCGTTGGTTATGATATTAGTTCGTAGCGTCTCCGCCTATTTGTGGAATATGGTGTGGGGCCCCGGCCGGACACTCTATTATATTCTTCTTGACGGGTAGAGATGTTACAATTTGGTATCAGCTTGTTGGTCGATCACTTCCGAATTCGCGGACGAATTCTTTTGATTGGTGGCGAGCACGTGTCAGTGCTGGCTGTCGTTATAACACTTAACTTGAACTCAAGATTGTCCACTTAGGAATGCAAATACACTTGTTTGTTGAACTTGTGTATTCTTTTTGTATGGTTGTCGTTTGCATTGGTTGTTAACCTGTGTATTTTACACATATAGGTGATCAGAAGTGTTGCGGGTCAATCCGAACCACAACGTTCTGTTGAGAGTGCGACACCAGCCGAGGTGCCCTCAACTCCTCCATCCGCTGAAACAGTCCGTCTCATCACGGAAACGGTACTTGCTGTGATGAATGCTCAGCAGGCTGGGCAGGCTCGTCCTGCAGTGGTGCCAACGCAAGCTGGGGTACGGCAAGAACCGGTAGAAGCCGAAGTTGATCCGCAGGTAGCAGATCAACAATGGAAGCAATTCTTGAGCTTTAACCCTCCGCAGTTTCATGGGGCGGGTACACCGGCCCAAGCAGAGGATTGGCTTGCAAGGATCAAGAGGATTATGAGAGCTATCAAGGTTGAGGAGGAACAGAAAGTCATGTTAGCCACTTTCCTACTGGAAGGAGAGGCGCAATTGTGGTGGGATGAGATTGAAATGCATCACTTGGCCGGCAGGCAATTGGCAGAGATTACAATGGAAGAATTTTCTCGATTGTTCTTAGCACAACATCTGCCGATACAGCAAAGGATATCGATGGAGATGGAATTTCAACGGTTAGCACAGGGAGATCGAAGTGTGGATGACTACCAGCATGAGTTCACCTGTTTGGGAAGATATGCGGGCACGATCTTCGCCGAAGAAGAGCGTAAGACTAGTCGGTTTTATGCGGGACTGCGAGATGAGCTGCGGTATTTGCTCTCGAGTTCTGTGAGTCAGGGATTCCAAGCCTTAGTCTGTACGGCTCATTCTTTGGAGTTGGACATGAAACGGGGGCAAGCAAAGGGAAACTTGGCGGTTGCGAAGCCAGAGTTTAAGTCGCCGCGTCCGGAAAAGTTTGGCTATCGAAAGAGATGGAATAAGAAGTCTAAGTCTTCTGGACAAGCTCCTTCTGCGACTGTGACAGATACATCTGGGTATGGATCTCGTGCTTGTTATACGTGCGGGAAGGTTTGACACTTCGCACGTGAATGTCGATCTGGTCCTCCAAAGGGTGATAAGAAGACGGGAGCGTCTTATGCGGAGAAGGGGAAGGCTGTGGTGGAGTCTTCGGCCTCGCACGCGCAGCCCAGGGTCATCAACCTTGGACAACAGGAGGCCATTAAGCAAGTGGATGTCGTCACAGGTGCGCGTAGGTTTTAATGTTCTTGTTTTTGATGTGTTGTGCTTGTTTTAATTGTAATGTTATAGGGTTTGTCCTTATACGAGAGTATCCAGCGCGAGCACTGTTTGACACAGGTGCTTCACATTCGTTTCTGTCTGAGGACTTTGTCTTTCGTGTCAGGGTGCCTATCCGGACCACGACAGACAGTGTAAAGGTGTTGTTGCCTAATGGATGTTTGATGTGCGCGGATCGATCTTGCGGTCTTGAGGTCAAGATAGGAAGTCGGGAGTTCAAGGTGGAAACATTAGTATTGCCGATCAAAGAGTTTGATATAATCTTTGGTATGGACTGGCTTTCAGAGCAGCGTGTCTGTATAGATTGCACTTCAAAAGAGGTCACACTTGGGCAAAATACCGAACAAGAGACCAAGTTCATTGGTATGCAAGGGATGAGTGGGATGTTGTTATCCGCTCACCAAGTTGTTAAGGCAGTTCGGAAGGGTGCGGAGTTGTTCTTCACACTCATAGAGGCGGTGGCGCCGAAGGCCAGTGTGAGTGAAGTGCCGATTGTGTCGGAATATGCTGATGTGTTTCCAAAGTACCTTCCGGGGTTACCTCCCCAAAGGGAAATCGACTTCGCTATCGAGCTGGTGCCGGGTGCGAAACCTGTGGCCCGTTCGCCGTATCGGGTAGCGCCAAAAGAAATGGCTGAACTGAAAGTTCAGTTGCAAGAGTTGTTGGAGCAGGGATACATACGCCCAAGTATGTCACCTTGGAGCGCGTCTGTTCTTTTTGTGAAAAAGAAAGACGGTGGTTTGCGCCTATGTATTGATTATCCCGAACTTAACAAGTTGACGGAGAAAAACAAGTATCCAATTCCACGGATCGATGACTTGTTCGACCAGCTAGCAGGCTCAACCGTCTATTCGAAGTTGGATTTGAAGTCCGGGTATTACCAGTTGCGGATTAGGGAAGGTGACATTCCCAAGACAGCGTTTGGCACACGCTATGGTCATTATGAGTTCACAGTGATGTCGTTCGGCTTATATAATGCGCCTTCGGTCTTCATGGATCTCATGCATCGAACGTTCCGCGAATACCTGGATCTATTTGTGTTTGTGTTTATTGATGATATCCTTGTATATTCACAATCGGAAGAAGATCATGCAAACCACTTGCGATTGGTATTGCATACCTTGCGAAGGAATAAGCTGTATGCCAAGTTCTCTAAGTGTGAGTTTTGGCTCTCGTCGGTGGCTTTTCTAGGCCATGTGGTAAGTGGAGAGGGCATAGCGGTGGATCCGGCTAAGATAAGTGCCATTCGTGATTGGCCAGTGTTGTCTTCAGTGGCCGAGGTCAGGAGTTTCCTTGGACTGGCGGGCTACTATAGACGGTTCGTGGAGAACTTCTCCCGTATTGCTTTGCCTCTGACTACGTTGACGAGAAAAGATCAGAAGTTCGTTTGGACACCGGAGTGCACACGAGCTTTTGAGGAGCTGAAGAGTCGTCTGACCACGACGCCTGTTTTGACGTCGCCATGTGGTACAGATGGTTTTGAGGTATACAGCGATGCGTCAGGAAGCGGCTTAGGCTGCGTTCTCCTGCAGTTTGGCAAGGTGATCGCCTATGGCTCACGTCAATTGAAAGTGCATGAGCGTAATTACCCCATCCATGACTTAGAGTTGGCGGCGGTGATCTTTGCGCTAAAGTTGTGGCGGCATTATCTTTATGGCGTGAAGGTGGATATTTATACAGATCATAAAAGCTTAAAGTATCTGCTCGATCAAAAGGAGTTGAATATGCGACAAAGGAGGTGGATGGAATTCCTTGAGGATTATACCTTCGACATTCACTATGTTCCCGGAAAGGGAAATTTGGTCGCTGATGCCTTGAGTCGTCGGACTCCGGTGCGGGCAAATTGGTTGCGGATACATGATGAGCGGTTAATCCAGGAGTTGGAAGCTTTGGAGATATCTTGTGTGGAAAGAGATTCTTCGACTGTTACATGCGTGAACTGGTTGGAGGTTCAATATGACCTTGCTGACAGGGTTCGGCGGGCAACGGAGTTGGATGAAAGTCTCCAACGCTATGCAAAGGAGGGGTCTGGTGATCAATTCTCCTGGGATGACGGTTTGTTACGGAAAGATGGCCGATTGTGCGTCCCGAGTGCGGGTAAATTGCGAGAAGGATTGCTATATGAAGCACACTTTACAAAGTACTCAATTCACCCTGGGAGCACAAAAATGTACAAGGACAAGAAGAAACTGTTCTGGTGGCCTGGTTTAAAGAAGTACATAGCCGCGTATGTGGTTAAATGTCATACTAGTGCTTTGGTAAAGGCAGAATGTCAACGGCCGAGTGGTTTCCTGAAGTCGTTGCCGGTTCCACAATGGAAGTTTGAGGATATTTCTATGGATTTCGTGCACGGATTGCCGAGATCTCAGCGTGGCCATGACTCAATCTGGGTGATTGTAGACCGGTTGACAAAGGTGGCTCACTTTCTACCGAACAAGCGGGACGATTCAGTGGAAACGTTGGCAAAGCTCTATGTGGAGCAGATTGTTCGATTGCACGGTGTTCCCCGGAGCATCATAAGTGACCAAGATGGGCGCTTTACCTCGAAGGATTGGATATTAGTTCATCAGATGTTGGGCACGAAGTTAGCATTCAGTACTGCCTTTCACCCGCAAACGGATGGCCAAACTGAACGAACCAACAGAACGATGGAGGATATGCTCCGTATGTGCGCCCTGGACTTCGATAAGAATTGGGAAGAGCATCTTGTTATGGTGGAGTTTGCCAATAATAATAACCATCAAGCGAGTATAGGCATGGCACCATTTGAAGCGATGTATGGTCGTAAGTGTCGTACACCGCTAGCTTAGGCAGAAATTGGCGAGACCAAACTTTTAGGCAAAAAGGAGGTCGAGGATGCTACCTCAATAATACGCTCTATTTGAGAGAGGCTCCTAATAGCCCAGGATCGGCAAGCCAAGTATTACAATGCTAAGCACCGGAACGTGGAGTTCGCGGTGGGTGACTGGGTCTATTTAAAGATTAAGCCCTTCAAAGGCATATCTCGGATTCGGCGGTTGAAAAAGCTAAGTCCGCGATACCTTGGTCCGTTTGAAGTGGTGGAGCGAGTTGGGGAAGCTGCCTATCGGCTAGCTCTTTCATCGGAATTGAGTGGATTGCATGATGTGTTTCACATCTCAGTGCTACGCAAAGCAGTCAAGGATCCAGCTCAAGTAATTGACAATGATCGAGTGCCGGTTGAGTATGGGCTAACGACAAAGGTGAAGCCTATACGGATCGAGGATCGAGCCGAGAAACATTTGCGGAACAAAGTGATCGGGATGGTCAAAGTCCGATGGGACAATTGTGGCCGGGAAGAGCTAACATGGGAGCGCGAGCAGACCATGCGAGCCGATTTTCCCGAGTTATTTTCGTAACTTGTTCGCTCGTTGTATATGTAATAGAAACATATAAATGTTTTGTTATTTTCTCCCTACTGTCTTCAAATTTCGGGACGAAATTTTATTAAGGAGGGGAGGATTGTAACACCCCAAAAATCTCAAACTGAATTTGAGGTGCAGGCTGCTTGACACGGCCTGGGACACAGGCGTGTCCCAGGGCGTGTCGGGGGTACACGGCCTGGGACCCGGGCGTGTCCCAGGGCGTGTCACTCAATAAATAGCCGGTTTGAGTCAGAAATGTACACGGCCTAGAACAAAGCCTTGAACACGGCCGTGTCAGAGTTGACACGGGCGTGTCCAAGGGCGTGTGCCTACCCGTGTACTGCTCTGACTGGTTTTAGCGCTCGTTGAGTACCGTGTAATATGGGTGACACGGGCGTGTCACATGACTGACACGGGCATGTTAGGTTCGACACGGGCGTGTCGATGCCCGTGTTCTGGTAGTTTTTAGTCGGCACGTGTGCCGCTTAAGGGTACACGGCCTGTGACACGGGCGTGTCACATGCCGTGTCAGCCAAAAAGTATAGTTTTCAGGCAGATCGTGGCCGTTCTTTTTTCCTTAAAGATGATCCTGTGACAGGGGCTCATTCCTGGGCTTGTAAGGCCGGGAAAGGAGGAGGAAAGGCTCATTTTTGAGTTTCTACTCTCTTTCTAAATCTAAGAGAGAGGTGAGAGCAAGGTGAGGAAGAAGAAGTGGAATCCGGCTGCCGGTGGTGCTACAGTGGTCCAAATCGCGAGCCGAGTTCGGATTTGCGAAGGCAACGCTGCTGCAAAGGCTTTCATCCGTCTCAAATTTCTCTCCATAGATCCGAAGCGAATTCCTAGGGTAACGATTTACTTCTCGGACACGTGAAGTCCTTAATTCCTGCATTGCATAGGGAAAACCCTTCCCCGCGAGTGTGCGGTGGGTTGTGGCGTCCCTTGGGGTAGATATGTGAAGTCACCCTTGTTAGAGTCCGGAATTGGAGTACGGATCTAGGCATGCTGTGTGAAGCCCATCTGGACATATTGGTCTAGATTGGTGATGCTTGTTTGCATATCGGAGAAGACTCCGTGATTATTGCTTGTATGCATGATGGATAAAGTACTGGAGGAAGTCCAGGAAATTGAGAGAGTTGGGTGCAACTCTTGTGGCCGTGAGTTTCCACTTTGTGTGCGGTTGAGCGTTGGGCTGCAACTGTATAAAAAGGCTTCGTGCCGAACAGGCAAGGTGAAACCGACCCGCGCCTTTAAATGTGGCCTCAGGTATGATGTACTTGGTTGGGCAAGGCGATTTGAGCAACGGGGGGTGGCTGATCTGTACCTGCGTTATGTAGGCTGGACATGAGAGCGCCAAGGCATTGGGCTTTCGTCAGCGGCATAATGAGAGTCCTGGGCCTGAGTGCCGGACTAAATGCTCAATGGTGAGATCCGGTGTTTCCGGTGCACCCGAAAGTGCCATGAGTGCACGGGACGTCGGGTCGTCGTGCCGGCGTTTGTGATATATGACTGTGCGGTCGTGCACGTCTTGCTTGAATTGCTATATATATCATATTGTAAGATTGCTATGCAGGGATGGAATTCTGCTGCCCCGTGCCAGGGGCAGGGTCGTTATAATTGGTCAGCTGAATGCTGACCGTTGCCCTGTTTGCCACCGCTTGGTGGATTGGTTCATACAGGTACTGGAGGTGCTTGTCCGAGCGGGACTTAGCGGGCTGACGCCCAAAGCTGCGTTGCTTCCCTCGAAGGCATTGTTTTGTTTCTTTTGTTCATGTGTGGCCGGCCTGCGTGCCGATGTCTGTAATCCACACTCTTGTTAAGAGAAATTGTTGTAAGGCCTTAAGGCCAGACTCTTTTGTTGTATAATGTTTGTATACATTATGTTATAGTGGACAGTGTTCTTTATCTTAAGTTCAAAGATTCAACCATGAAACTTCCGCTAGAATGCTCTGTGTTAGAATGCGTTGGTTATGATATTAGTTCGTAGCGTCTCCGCCTGTTTGTGGAATATGGTGTGGGGTCCCGGCCGGACCCTCTATTATATTCTTCTTGACGGGTAGAGATGTTACATACGGTATGATTACTAACGGTAACGTATCCTTTTCATAAGTAGCCTATATTGAAGGATTGGATCACAATCTCATCAACATAAGCCAACTATGCGACAAAGGATACGTGGTTGAATTCCATGTTGACAAGTGTTTGATAAAATCGGTTGACAACATGGAAACTATTTTATCAGGCACTCGAAGAAGAAATATTTTCTGTTTAAATTTCATCTGTATTGACTCCTCTACACCAGTATGTCTTTTAGCAAAAAGTAGTGCATCTCTTGCTGACCAATGGTACAAGAGACTAGCACATATTAATTTCAAAACTATTAATTAACTATTCTCTCCAAACCTAGAACGTGATGCACCTAATGTCAAGTGCGTTAAGGACATCCCTTGTCATGCCTGTATAAAAGGCAAGCAAACAAGGAGTTCATTTAAAAGCATTATATGCAAGGATTCTAATAGAAGCATACAGCTTCTTCATATGGATTTGTTCGGTCCACTGCAAGTTAGAAGTTTGGGAGGTAAGGAATATACGTTGGTTATTGTGGATGATTACTCGCGCTTTGCGTGGGTGTTCTTTCTGAAACACAAGTCAGATACCTTCAATATTTTCACTAATTTTGTTAGGCAAGTCCAGAATGAATACAACTGTTCCGTAGTCAAAATCAGAAGTGACAATGGAATGGAATTCAAGTCTGGTGCCATGATAGAATTCTGGAGCCTAGGTATCTTTCATGAGTTTTCATCTCTCGTACTCCACAACAAAATGGAGTAGCTGAGAGAAGGAACAGAACACTCATAGAGGCTTGCCGGACTATGTTGAGTGATGTCTCACTTCTAGAGTACTTCTGGGCTGAAGTCATCAACACCGCTTGTCACATGCAAAATCGAGCACTCATCAACAAGAACCATGATAAGACTCCTTACGAACATCTAAAAGGCAGGAAACCAACCATTTCGTATTTTAGAATCTTTGGCTGTAAGTGTTTCGTACTTAACAACGGCAAGTATCACACTACCAAGTTTAGCAAGAAAAACTTTGAAGGTACTTTTGTAGGTTATAGTAGCCATAGTAAGGCCTATAGAGTATTTAATAGTAAAACTCTGGTGGTAGAAGAATCGATACACATTATATTTGATGAGACGAGTTTGCTGCAAAGCAACTCTTCTTGTGTGCTCATTGAAGATGCAGGTTCAAGGCTCAAAGAACTAAGCCTGGATGAACCTACTAAAGATAAAGATGAAAAGTTCATCAAGATCACCTCTACAACCCCGATTGGAGAGGTAGATGATCAAGATGAAGAATTCATCCCAACTGAAGATGCAACTCCAGTGGCTGAAGAGATCCCAGATGTAAGGACTCTAGATCTAGGACACCAGAAGGATCGTCCCTTGGACCAAATCATAGGAGATCCTCGGGATGGTGTCAGGACTCGGAGAGGAACAACTAATGAGAATTTATTCTTAAGTTTTCTATCACAGGTTGAACCTAAGAAGTTCGAGGAAGCAAACTCGGATGCATCCTGGATTCTAGGCATGGAAGAAGAGTTAAATCAGTTCAAATGATGCAAAGTTTGGACACTTGTTCCCAGACCCAATAGTAAGAACGTCATCGGGACAAAATGGGTCTACCGGAACAAGATGGACGAAGATGGAACTATTATAAAGAACAAAGCCAGACTCGTTGCCAAGGGCTATCATCAAGAAGAAGAAATCGACTTCGATCAAATGTATGCTCCAGTGGAATGACTGGAGGCAATCAGGTTATTCCTTGCTTATGCTACACTTAAGGGCTTTACCGTCTATCAGATGGATGTAAAGTCCGCCTTCCTGAATGGTGACATAAAGGAAGAAGTATATGTAGAGCAGCCACCAGGTTTTGTTGACTCAACTTTTCCTAATCATGTTTATTTACTGCAGAAAGTATTATATGGTCTTAAACAAGCTCCTCGAGCTTGGTATGAGACGCTGTCTAGCTTTCTTCTTGAGAACAAGTTCACAAGAGGAAAGATAGACAAGACATTATTTCTTAGGGAAATAAAAGGCAAGATTTTGCTAGTGCAAATCTATGTCGATGACATTATTTTTGGCTCTACGGATAACAACCTATGCAAGAAGTTTTCTAAACTTATGCAAGGGAAGTTTGAAATGAGCAGTATGAGAGAGCTGAAGTATTTCTTAGTGCTTCAGGTTAAACAATCTGAGGATGGAATTTTCATCTCACAGACCAAGTTCACCAAAGAGCTACTTAAGAAATTCGGAATGGAGAATGCAACCTCTATGAGGACTCCAATGGCCTCAGCTATGTCTCTGGACAGGGATGAGAAAGGGAAACCTATTGATGAAACTAAGTAAAGAAGCATAATTGGTTCCTTGCTCTACCTTACCGCAAGTAGACCAGATATAATATTTTCAACATGTATATGCGCTAGATTCCAGGTGAACTCTAAGGAATCTCACTATATTGTTGCAAAGCGAATCTTGAGATACCTTAAAGGTACACTGAATCTTGGCTTATGGTACCAAAGAAGCAATGACAACAAACTAATTGGTTTCTCAGATGCAGACTTTGCAGGTAGCAAACATGACAGGAAAAGCACTTCTGGGACGTGTCAGTTCCTTGGAAGAAGGCTTATCTCTTGGAGCAGCAAAAAGCAAAACTGTGTCGCAATCTCAACAGCCGAGTCAGAATACATTTCTACCGGTAGTTGTTGTGCACAGTTGCTTTAGCTAAAGAACCAGCTAGAGGATTATAATATGAAGGTCAAGGACATTCCATTGTTCTATGACTCCTCCAGCGCAATCGCAATCGCAAACAACCCAGTCTCACACAGCAGGACAAAGCACATCGAGCGGAGATAACACTTCATCCAGAAGCATGTGGAGAATGGGGATGTGGAACTGCAGTACGTGCCAACAGATCGGCAGGTTGCAGATATTTTCACAAAGCCGCTGGACGAGACCAAGTTCAATTTCTTCAAAACTTAACTTGGGCTGCTCAACAAGGAAGACTAGGCCAAGGTAATCAGTTTAAAGGCTAAAGAATCGAGGAATCTCCAAAAAAAAGTCAGAATTTCTCAAGTAGAAGGATAATTCTCGAGAACCATACTTACTTCCCGAGAACTATCTACCAGTTCTAGAGAACCATACTGACTTCTCGAGAACTATCTACCAGTTCTCAAGAACCATCCTTGCTTCTCGAGAACTATCTGCCACTTCTCGAGAACTAAAGCTGCCTCTCGAGAAATGGCCCGTCATTTTGCCGATTTCTGCTAACTCTTCTATTTCGCAAACCTCTTGATTTCTGTCCTAATCCAAGGTTAATTAGACTCATAATTGACATTACTAGGGTTATATATATATATATATATATAATATTTTAGAAATCTTAAATCGACCGCCATTTCAAAATCATTTCTCTCAAAACTCTTCGTCTTCTGCCGTAAGAAACCTCTGTCTCCGTTGCAGTCTCGCGCTCAGTCCGTCGCCACCGTCAGCTTCCATGGCGTAGGATTCCAAGATTGGAGTAGGTAGCGAACTGGTAGTCGCAGGAATTGCAGAGATTTCAGACGATTTCCAGAACGTCCTCATTCTTCTCGAAACCATCGACCTCATGTTCGTTTTGACAGAACCCTGCAAGATTCTCTTTCCTGATACTCAAGTCAGAGGGATCAAGATAAATTTGAACAAGACGATAGTTTCCCAGCTTTTGAGAATGCCCATTGTAGATGAGGAAGACGACCTAACTTTGGAAGATTATGACAGGACCTACTCCTTCTGTGGAGTTTCTGAGGAATTCAACTCCTTAAGGAGAAACCTTTTCAATGATGCAGGGAAATTTCTTGCAGACATTATTGGAAAAATCTTATGGTGCAAAATAGGGTCGATTAGTTTCATTACTAATTATCTATTTGGAGTAATGATAGCCATTGTCTCAAGGAAGAAATTTCAGTTTGGCATGATGGTATTTGAGTTGATCAGGGACAACATTCAAGCTCCCAAATTTGAAAGGATAATCTCATTGATTTTGCGAGAGATTGATCCTGTTACCTTCAAAACCTCCAAAGGTACATCAATTCACCACCTTAAGAAGATTTCCTTAGCCTCCATTCAGAGATGGGAGTTAAATCTGAAAAACCCAAGGCAGATAGCTAAAGAAGTCGGAGCTTCTGTCTCAGAGGTCAGGACCCCATCTCCTTCTCTACATCATGTTGCTGAACCATCTCGTGCAGTAACTGAGGGGGAGCCTGCACACTCTGCCTCAGGTATCAGAATTCCTACTCCTCCATCCAGATCTCCTTTAAGAAGCCCAGTGAGATCTCCAGTCAAGATCCATGTGGTAGTCTCTCCTGTTCCAAACCTATCAGATGTTCCAGCCCAAGATATTCTCAAAGACACAATTGAAGCTATAGATAAGATGAAAGAAGATCTCACCTCAGAAGAACCTCTTTCCCCCCTTTCCAAAGATCTCCCTAAAGAACCATCAAGAGAACCCTCACCCCAAGCTACTCCTTCTCCCTCTCCAAGAAAAGAATCAACTCCACTAGAGACCACCCTTCTATATGAAGAGGATGTGCAAGCCCCTGAGGAGGTGGAAGCCCCTCTCAGGAATCTTGATTTCTCCCTTCCTAGATTTGTTGATGAGGAGGTAGATATTGTACCTCATACTGTAAGAGCCCAGAGCTCTATAATACTAGAAGAAATCCCCCCATGGAAACCTCCTCCACCACCTCAGATTGATTCTACCTCCCCTGCTCCTTCTACTGCTGCTATAATTGCAAATTCAGATATTCTGTCAAAGATTAAAGAAATGTTAGCTAACTAGAGGAAATATTTTGATGAATCACTTCAGACGGTTAAAGATCAGGTAACTGCCCTTGAGAAAGAAATGATCAGAGGCTTTGTGGAGATTCAAGCCAACACTGATTCTCTCAAAGAATTGTTCAGAATTGGAGGCAAAGCCATAGATCACACCATCACCAGTGGTCAAGTCATGGAACAATCTGTCACCCTGGCAAACAATCAAATTTAGTTGGACAAGAGAGCTGAAGAGAATGTCATGAAAGTATGCAATGAGGTTGGTACATTCAAAGAAGACACTATAGACCACCTATCTGTAGAAATCAGAAAGGGGGACACCATAGTGAAAGAACAGTTAGAAAAGCTTACTACAAATGCAAAAACTATCTGGAATGAGAAATTAACTTCAATCAGTAAGGATGTCTTTGAACAGATTAAATTAGTAAAATTCCATACATATGATACAGTTGTCTGGATGCACAACCAGATCTTCCCAGATTTTCAGGCTGACCCCAACATTATTCCTCATAACTTAAATCCTCTTGCTCAAGGTGAGTCCAGCCAAGTGCCTCAACCTCAAATGCCTATATTCTCTCCTAGACCAGAAGATCAGGCACCTCCTCCAGCTTCTTATTCCCAAGTTTGGTATGACATTATTCCTCAAGATCTACCAGAGATTCACATCCCCAAGAAAAACAAGTATGGGGAAGGTCCTTCTGCTAGCAGATATGTTCCCCAGCCAGAGGCAGAAAGAAGAAAAGCAAAGGAATTTGCTGAAGTTTGGAGCCCTACTTCCAAAGCTCTAATTATTGAAACTCTTAAACTAGTCATGGACTTTAATGAGAATAGAAATCTTCACTATAACTCAATTGAGTGGGAATTATATGAAAAGTCCATGACCAAAAGGAGGATATATGACAGAGAATATGGAAAGAATAATCTTAAATCTCCTCCAAAGCCCCCAAGGTACTATCCTAAGCCTTTCAGTTATCAGAGCAGGCAGCAGGAAAAGCAAGACATGCAACAACAAAGCAAAGACTGATTCATGATGTTTTGTTTTTGAGAATTTTTGATGAAATGGATGTTGATTGATTCTAAAACATTATTTATATATACAATTCCTAGTTTTGCATAATTGTGCCTTTAATTAATCTGTCTTTGCATTTATACTCAATATCCTTTCTTCCAGTTCTTTCTTTATTATGATAATTCACCTTAGTGTAGAGGGTTCTGACTTCTACAAATAGGGGGAGATTATTGGGTATTGCATCCACAATAACCCAGATTAGCATGAAGTCACCCTTGAACTAAGATGAATTAAGTTGTATTTAATATCCTGTTCTACTTGAATGTTTGTAGATTCTCAGTGCTAAGTGTAGACCAATGTCAGTCTACAGTGGGTCAGGAACACAGGACCAAAAAGTGTAATCCCTCATTGTGTGATCCAAAGTGTTGACTCACGTGTATCCTCTCAATTGGGATACACTTCATGTTCAAACATTGGGAGCATGGGATGAAGACAGGACCAGAAGAAAACATTCTCTAAAATTCTTGAAAAATTATCTAAGTCCAGTTCTAGAGAAGCAACTTTAGAGCTCTCGAGAAGTGTAGTTTAGTTCTCGAGAAGATCTCATAATTCTCGAGAAGCTTAACTATAAAGTTCATGAGAAGCCCAAGTTAGAGGTCTCGAGAAGTCTGGAAAGATTCAAGAATTTTTTTTTCTAAGTTATAGTTCTCGAAAAGTCCTCTTTATTCTCGAGAAGTCTTGGTCAGTTCTCGAGAAGCATAAGGTATAGTTCTCGAGAAGTCTTACTTGTTCTCGAGAAGCTTGGCTTCAGTTCTCGAGAACTGCCAGCTCAATTTCTTGAATAGTCAGGATTTGCCTCAGAAATTTTTCTAAGTTAAGTTCTCGAGTAGTCTTCTTTAGTTCTCGTGAAGTCCTCTCTCAGTTCTCGAGAAGTCTTCCTCTTTATTCTCGAGAAGTTCAGAGAAGTTTCTAAGTGCTTGTTCTCGAGAAGTTCAGGAAAGTTTCTAAGTGTTCATTCTCGAGAAGTCAATTTGTTCTCGAGAACTAAACCTTGTGTTCTCGAGAAGTCCAAACCTCTTCTAAAGATTTTAGTTCCTGAGAAGTCTTGACAGTTCTCGAGAACTCAGTTCCCAGTTCTCGTGAACTATAGCCACATATCCAGAACCGTCAACTGGCCAGTATTTTTTTTTGTAAGTCCAGAACGGCCGAAATTTCAAATAACTCGACGTGATTGGTCCACGTGTCGTCATTAATATATTTTCTAGCCGTTAACGGTATTCCTATATAAAGTCTTTTCACTAAGACATAACCCTAAGAAGAAAAGAAAAAGAAGAATCTTTAAAGAGCGGATTCCGTACTTTCCAAAGTTACTGGTTCGGCCGACTATTCTCAAGCACGACATTCTGAAGCCGCCGCTCTCGTCAAGATCATTCTCTCTGCATTCGATCTAGAATATCTGCTTATTAAGGAATTGTTTTTCTCTCCTTGATCGAGTAGATTCAAGCTTTCTCAGGTCAAATTTTCAAAGGACCTACTTCTACAAATTCTGATAAAGCCGCACGTTCAAGAAGAAGACCTAGAGAAAAATTCTTTCAGATCTGAGAATATTTCTGTTTGTATTTTCAAAATCTATTTGTAAATCTTGTATGAGATTATTCTCCGAGTGTGGGAGCATTGTTCTCCGAGTGGTAGGAAGTTTTCATCTTCCGAGTATAGATCCATTTGGATCGAGTTTTTAGGAACTTGGTTCCGTGGCATAGGACTGTTTTCAATCCGAGATAGTGGAGTAGCTGAGTCTAGTGATTTGCTAGATCGGTGAGGTAAAGTGGACGTACCCAAGTTTGGGGAACCACTATAAATCTTCTTATCTTTTTTGTGATTGCTTGATTGCTTGTGTAAGATCGCTAAAATTTGTATTCCGCAAATAGACGCACGAATCCCCTATTCACCCCCCTCTAGGTGATTTAGGTTGAAAACTTTCCACTTTCAAACACAAGCAACTCCCGTATAGCAACTATCTTTGCTGGATCTACCGCAATCCCTTCTCAACTAACTATATGACCAAGGAACGCTACCGAAGACAACCAAAACTCGCATTTGGAGAACTTGGCGTAAAGTTGGTTCCTCCTCAATGTCTCCAACACCATATGCAGATGCTTGAAATGATTATCCTCGCACTGTGAGTACACCTGTATATCGTCGATAAAGATTATCATGATCTGGTCCAAGTATTCTTTGAATGTTTTGTTCATCAAATCCATAAACACAGATGGTGCGTTCATTAGCCCAAACGGCATGACGGTGAACTCATAATGCCCATACCGTTTGTTGAAAGCCGTCTTAGGAATTTCACTTTCCCTTATCCCCAGCTGATAGTATGCGAATTTCATATCCAGCTTCGAGTACACAGTTGACAAGGCTAGCTGGTCGAATAGATCATCAATCCTTGGGATCAGATACTTATTCTTCTCCGTTACCTTATTCAACTCTTGGTAATCAATACAGAGTGGTAAGCTTCCGTCCTTCTTCTTAATAAAGAGGACCGGCGCTCTCCATGACGACAAACTTGGATGCACATAACCTTGCTACAATAGCTCTTAAAGCTATACCTTCAGTTCCACCATCTCCTTAGGCGTTAACCGGTATGGAGAGCAAGACACAGGTTTGGCACCTGACACTAGCTCAATGGTGAAGTCGATCTCTCGCTGAGGTGGAGCTTCAGGGAGATCTACAGGGAATACGTCAGGAAACTCAGATGCGACTGGGATGCTGTCCAAACCAGGCTTGGGCTTCGAACCCTCCACTAAAGTGAGAAACGGGCTCTGCACCACTACGAACCGCCTTAACCACCTGGAGAGAAGACATCAAAGTCTTGCTTGACCCCCTTTAAGCCTGAGAATGTCGTCTTGCGATCTGTATCCAGTCCCAATCTGACCACCTTACGGTTGCAATCAATGTATGCACGCTGCTCCGATAACCAGTCCATTCAAAAGATCACATCGAACTCCACTATTTGTAGTAGCGACGCTCACAAGTCATAAACGTTACTCCCAATCCCTACCTTCACGCAACAAACTCTATCCGCGCACATAGAGCACCCGTTAGGCAGCAACACATCCAATTTGTCCCTTGCCATTGAATAAGGTACTCCAATGCGTGATACAAACTCTTCAGACAAAAAGGAATGTGAAGCTCCCTTATCGAACAGTGCTCTCACTGGAAAAATCAAAGATTGTTACAAAGCCTAGCACAACCAGTCTTATGCTAACACACATAAGGCAACAGGTATATAATGAAAAACTGCTATTAATTTAATTCGTACCTGTCACCACGTTAGCCTGTTTTATGGCCTCCTGCTGGCCAAGGTTGTATACTCTAGGCTGGGTTGGGGCATAATATGATGAGGTTGACTCCAATGCCTTACCCTTCTTCTCATAAGTTACTCTAGGTATCTTATCGAACTTTGGACGTCCGCTCCAACAATCTCGGGCAAAGTGTCCTGGCTTCCCATAGTTATAACATGCGCCTGGGGTTCGACCTGTAGTTGCCCCAGATGCACAAGAAGAAGGGGTTAGACCCGAAGTCCTAGCCTTCTTATTCCACTTAAAGAACACTGATTTTGAGGAGGTCGGCACATTGAAGTCCGTCTACTTTGCACTAGAGTCCTTCTATTTAACTCTCTTCAGATCTTTCTCCAACGATTGGGTCGTATTGACCAGGGTTAGGAAGACTTGCGTCATAGGCCCCGAGAGTAGTATCCTTAGGTCATTACGCAAACCCTCGTAGAACCAATTGGTCTTACGCTCCTCATCAACCAAAGTAGAGCTAGCATAACGACCCAACCGCGTAAACTCGTGGAGTTACTCATCCATGCTATTATCTCCCTGCATCAATCTCTAGAACTGATTCTCCTTAGCGATCCCATGTGCTGAGGGGTGGTATCTTGCCAAGAATAACCTCGAGAATTCCTCCATCAAGACATCAGTGAGTTGCCTTCCAACCAAGTGATGCAGCTCCAACTCTTCCAACCACAACCTCGCCTCTCCATCTAACAGGAAGGTGTCTATGGTGGTCTTCTGTCATTCCTCCGTTTCCATGGCCATCAAGACTCTCTTCACCCGAGAGAGCCAATCTTCGTCCTTGGTTGGGGTTCCAGTCCCCAAAAACACCGGAGGGTTAAAGCCCATTACATGTTAGAGTTGCTTTTCTTCTGCTCTTCCTGGTATCAATAGCTCTACCACCACTTGTTCCAACCTTCTAGGTTCTGCTTCTCGAAGCAGTACTTGCTCCCCTACAGGGGTAGGATGCTGCACTTGCATTCCTGGCTGGGCGTTTAGCATCACAAACACCGCCTCAGCCACTAGCCTTATAGTTTCTACCGAAGGAGGTGTTGCAGGCACATTATTTGGTGCACTACTTGCCTCAGAAAGCAGGTGTTATGCCTGCCCTGCGCCACTCCTGGTCACCTATAGTCATACAACACACCATTAAGCGTGCAAACAAAATTACAAAAAGCAATTATAGGAACATGCAGGTTCCTCAAACATGTGTATTTTCATTCCCAAGTGGATATTCATGAGTTCTTTTCATGTTATAACGATGACGCACATACATGTGCTCGCCACCCCTTAAAAGAATTTGTCCACGAATTCCAATAAGCAAGACCGATGCCACCTCTTATACCAAATTATAACACCCCCATCCGTCACATGGAATATAATATAAGGTCCGAGCGGGGCCCCATGCTATATACCACGGACAGTTAGTTGAGTTATGTATTAATACCATATTACTGCCAAAGGAACACGCATCCTAACTCAGAGCATTCTAGTGGAAGCTTTTTAAAACAGTTATAAGAACCCAAATACAATAGCATGATTGTCCACACTAACCCAAGGAAAGAATGACAGCAAAATACACAAAAGTCTCGGCCTTAGGGCCTTAAAAGTGTTTACTTAAACAATACATGTTTTCCATTGATGGCCCACGAACAAACTCTTATTTAGACGGTTAGTTCGATGAGTCGACCGTCGTGGACTTGATAAAAAGTTAGTTTTTAACGAAAGGAGGCAAGTGCACAAATCGCATGTAGTGCTCGATATTTGGGGGGATACCGATGTCGTATTGTTCTCGGGGACGGGTTGTTTATCCCTACTGCTCAGGGAGTTACTATTATTTTACTAAAAATTTGTTGGGGATTTTAATTAACTAAGGCGGGTAAAATAAAGGCACGAAAATGATTTAGAAAAATCGATGAAGGGTTAACACTCGACACCAAATAAGATTGAAACTAAAATGACTCTTAATAATTATAGAACTTAGTTTTAAAATTAATTATAGGCAACTTGGCTGTGGAGGTTCCACAAACATGAGCTCACCTATTTCTAGGAATATCGCTCACCTGAACATTAAGACTATTCGACTGAACGCTAGTCCGACGAATGATTCCTCTTAATGCCCGCATTACGCTAAGAACCCCGATATTGGGTCGGGAACCCAATCCAATAGAGTTATGCTTCTCCTCTCTCGAGGGTATGCACGCAACTCTTTTTACCCAAGAGTGATCAGTCCATATGCACCGCCTCTCGGCTAGCTAGCGTATGGATAATGGAAATAGAGCCCACACATCGATATGTGATTCTACGCGTCGTTAACCCGGGGCAAACCTTAAGCCCGTTAATTAAAGTGAGAAAAAGATTCTTTAATTATTTAGAGAGAATTCTTATGTCCCAATGCTCTTCGATGTCGAGGGCTAAAGACGATTAGTGACTCATCTGTATGGGGACGGCTTATGATTTTTATGTGGCGTGGGTTCATAACCCCGATATTGGGTGGGATTATAAGAAGAAGACAAAAATAACAACACAAAGTTTAGAAAAAATTGCAAAGCTAAATTAAGGCGAGAACTCACACACTCAACGAAACCATAAGTAAAATGACTAGTCCTACTCGAATGAGTAGGCGGGAAATAAATGCAAGTACAAGTCCTACTCAAACGAGTAGGCGGGAAATGAAAAGTCCTACACGAAAGAGTAGGCGGTAAATAAATGCAAGTATAAGTCCTACTCAAATGAGTAGGCAGGAAATAAAGCGAGTCCTACTCAAACGAGTAGGGGAGAAATAAATGCATACGCACGCACACACTTTTCATAATTGAAAGAAAGCTGTAAAGATTATCTCGTACACGCACACACTCTACATAATTGAAGAAAGCCATAAAGAAAGCGATAAAAACTACCTCATACACTCACACACACTTCATTAAATTTGAAAAAAGACAAAATGAAAAGATAACTCATACACTCACACACACTATTAAAGAGAAAAAACAAAGTTACTAAAAAATTAAAATTACAACATTACTACTCCTAAAGCTTACCAAAAACACATAAAAAGAAAAAATAAAAATAAAAAGAGCAAAAGGTTTTCAAAACAAAGCAAAAACTAAAGTCCTTTAAAAATTAAAATTACTACTTTTTCATTCTTTGGATTCCATAAAAGTGATTAAAAATGAAAACAAAGTGAAAAGAACAAAAAAGTTTTTACAATCCTAAAACAAAGCTAAGTAAAAAACAAAATTACTTTTAAAAGCTCTTTTACAAATTCTAAGAATGAAAACATAAAACCTAAAACATAAAGAAGATAGAAAAAAAAAATAAAACTATCCTAACAACATTTTTTGCAAGGAAAAATACTATAAAATCCAATCATATTAGCAAAAAACAAGATGAATTAAAACATCACTCACAACTCACACACACATTTCATAAAGAGAAAAACAAGGAAATACAAAAATAAAATATCATTGAAATTATGGCAATCAAATGCATTCCATACCATCATGAGGAGAGAAAAACTACCAAATTTTATTTAAGGGAAAAAGTTGGATTACAAAGATAAAGCAAAAGCTAAAACAAACATGAAAGGGAGAGGGGAGAAATCTCCTTACATTGCACAAAAAGAACCCATGCAGCCCTCAAACAACAATATGGTCCAAAAAAGGTGAACAAGGGTTCATACAGAAAATTTGTATTTATAGACAAAAAAATGAGGGGGTGATACGGGCATGACATGACATGGGACACGGGCGTGTCGGGTCTGGTGTGCTGAAGAAGTCAAAATTTCGTTGACTGGGTGCAATTCTGGAAGCTTCGGGATGTGACACATGTTGGGCATGGGTGTGTCGTGGGGAGTGTCAGGGGGCGTGTCAGGGCACCTTGCATTTTTGATGTCGGCAGCAGCTGAGCTTGAATTGGTGGTGTGACACGGGTGTGTCGGGTCTTGGGACACGGGCGTGTTTCGTGATCGTCGACTGTCGAATGCCGAGTTGTGATCAATGAACGTCGAGGGCGTGACACGGGCGTGTCGGGTCTTGGGACACGGGCATGTCGAGTGATTTTTTGACTTTTTCTGATAAATTTCAGAAAATAAAAGGAACTTAAGTTACAATAATATTTACAAAGAGAAGCAATTTATTAAACAAAAAATAATTAAAAATAACAAAAATAAACTAAAATGACTTAAATGAAGTACTATAAAATACGTATATTTAGAACTTATCATCCATACTTCGGCACGCAGGCTGGTCACACATGAACATAATAAAGTAAACATTTTGCATTGTCCTTCAAGGAACAACATAGCATCAAGGGCTTCAACCCGCTACTTGCCACTAGGCTCACCGGTTCCTGCATATGAACAAATCAATGAATCGTGGTAAAACAAAGCAATGGTCAGCAAAAGCTTACCAAATTATAACGACCTGATGAAGGCCTACACGTTTGTACCAAAAATTCTAAGGATTACTATGTTCGCCTCTCAAAGAATAGAATTCAACACTCGCACACAATTTCACGCAGCGCACGCTCCACGCAATTATATCACGATTACGCAAACGCAAGGGTAGCCAAGCCTATAGGGATCAAATAGAGGCGATAGGCCAATATCCAATCAAGCTAAAAAGACCAATATTGGATTCGACCGAGCGAGGATGTACCAAAAGAGATCTACCAAAAATGTCGATCCAGAAAATGGTAGATCTCTCCCAACAAAAGTTTCGAGGCTTGCCAAACCTTTCGAAAGTAAATCAATCAAGATAAATGCAAATCAACTGGATAAAAACAAAGATCATTCAACAATTCAAATCCAACGCTAAAATTTTCCCGCCACAAGATTATCTAAGAGGGAAGGACACGTGAGTAGATATTTTCGTTATCCAAGTCGGAATGGATGATTTCGGCTATCTAAGTTGGGTCACCCTTCCATGGTTCCGCCGCAGTTGCGCCGGAACGGAGATAAAGTTTGTCCTCCTTGGTCGCTTCACGCCGTCGACCGAGATCCACGTAGGTTGCAGCAACCTTTGGCCGAACAACTAAGATGAGGAGGTGAGGCCGATTTCTTCTTGAGGGTTGCTCGGGTTGGGGTTTTGGAAGGGTGGTCGGATAGAGTTTATGAGAGGGGTGGTCGGGTGAAGAGGCTTTCAAGGTGGCGGTTTTGCTTGGTGAGAAGGAGGCTTGGCCGAGTGGGGAGGGAGAAGAAGTGGAGAGGTTGGCGTCTAGAGTTGGGGAGGGAGGGTGGCCAAGAGAAGGAGAAGAGGAGGGTCTGAGATTGGCAGCTAGGAGGAGAGGAAGGGAGAGGGATAGGTTGGCCGAAATTAGAGAAAGAGAGGAAGGAGAAATCGAGAGGCAATTTTACGGTTTTCAATTCTTATTCAACTAATCTCATAATGAACCAACCTAGGCCTTTTATAGGCTTACAAGCATCATGAGGCTACATGCATCCCACTTAAAATTAAAACATTCTAATGTTTTTAAAAGAAAAATGACATAATAAAAATGCTTAAAAATAACAACAAAAGAACTTCAAACATATAAAACTAAATTATTCATTCTAGATATTATTTTCCGGTCTTGCGACGAGTGCGGAGATTGTAGCGCCACTCCACACGAACACCATGGTGACGCGAGTCTTTTGTTGGAGACAAGGGAGGGTCATCCGCTAGCGTGCCATAATCAAAAAGTTTGGGGCCATCGTCTCCACCAATCCTCCCCCGCTCGAAAGGACTCATCACCGATGAGTTGTCTTGAAGGTACCGTCGTAGAAGAACATCATCCAATAGAGCGACCTCCGATTACGGGATCCAAGAGTCATCGGAGGCGGGGCGACCGAGCCATTAAATCAAGTAGCGGCGCACATCGCCATCTTGGGAGGGAAGCACTTCATCATGGAGGATCCTGTCTGGCAAAAAGTTTTTCCTGGAAAACCTGGGGAAAGCATTTGGCATCAAAGGGGGAAAATCTTTTTCATCAACATTCAACGTACCTCTGTTTGAGACCGAAGGATGGGGCAATCCAGTACCACACTCAATCCCAAACCCATTAGAATCTGTAGTGGAGCTAAACGGATAGGAAGATAATTCTAGTGGCGGAGAAATATATGGCGTTAAATCCGAAACATTAAAAACAAGGGAAATACCCCATCAGTTGGCAATTCCAAAAGAAATGCGTTGTCTCCTAATTTCTTTAAAATTCGAAAAGGTCCCGCTCGACGATCCGCTAACTTTTTTAAGGTGCCAGTAGGCAACCGTTTAGGGATGAAACGCACCATGACTAGATCGCCAACTTTTAAGTGAGACACTCTCTTATGTACGTTAGCATGAACTTGATAAGATATGTATTAAGTGGTTAGCGTTTCATTTATGTGCTTATGCAGATTATGAATATGAGAGGCAAAATCCTGTGCAAATTGACTTGACTTAATAGATGGAGGTAACAGAATCAAGTCAACTGACACCGGTGCTTTATATCTGTGCACGATCTCATTCGGAGACAAACTCGTGGGCCTATTTTTGGAATTATTATATGCTAACTGAGCATGAGGGAGGATAAGGTCTCATGTACCCTTGTGGTCTCCCACAAGGCATCATAACAAACTACCTAAACTTCTGTTTACCACTTCCATTTGCCCATCCGTCTGCGAATGGTAGGCTAAAGAAAACAGAAGTTTAGTGCCCATAATCCTCCACAAGGTCTTCAAAAAATAACTAGTAAACTTCACTTCTCTATCGGTAACTAAAGATTTTGGAATGCCATGATGGCCAACTACTTTTTTAAAATATAACTGTGCAACCTGTGACGCATCGTTGGTTTTATTACACGTGATAAAGTAGGCCATTTTGGAGAAGCGATCTACGACGACCAAAATAGAGTCATGACGTCTAAACGTGACAGGTAAGCCTAGAATAAAATCCATACTAACATCTTCCAAAGGTATGGATGGAATCGGAAGAGGGGTATAAAGCCCCGCATTGGTTTTGCTACCCTTAGTCAATTGGCACGCTCGACAATATCCCACGATCTTGTTAAACATTTTCTTAAGACCGGGCCAATAAAACTTATCTTCTACTAACATGATCATTTTGTCACGGCCAAAATGTCCACCTAACCCACCACTATGCAATTCCCAAACAATGAAGTGACGTAGGGAGGAACGCGGAATACATAGCTTCGAATGGGTGAATAAATAGTCATCACGAATATAATAAGACGTAATGGTCGTAGGCCAGTTGTCTTGAGTGGCTAAATAAATATCCTTAAAATCCGGACAGTGGACATATTCATGTTTAATTCTATCGAAGTCGATCACCTTAATTTCTAGCATAGACAGTAATAAAGAAACACAACTAAGAGCATCGGCTACGCAGTTGAGGGTACCCTTAAGGTGTTTGATGATGAATGTGTACTCCTAAAGATAGGAGACCCATTTTGCATGTCTAGGACTAAACTTAGTTTGAGAGTTAATAAATCTCAACGCCACATGGTCGGATAATATGACAAATTCCTTAGGGAGCAAGTAGTGCCGTAAATATTGGAGGTACCTAATGACCGCGTAAAACTCTCTATCATAATTATAATAATTCAATTTAGGCCCTACGAGTTTCTTACTGAAGTACCCAATAGGGTGGCCTTACTGACTCAATACACAACCAATTCCCACTCCAAACGCATCATATGATAACTCGAAGACTTTATTAAAATCCGGCAATCGCAGAAAGGGCACTTCTGACATGCGTGATTTAATGGTGTTAAACGCTTTAGCGGCTGAAGTCGTCCAAGAAAAATCACCCGTTTTCATGCACTCAGTAATGGGGGACATGATTCTACTAAAATCTCTAATGAATCGGCGATAAAACGTAGCTAGGCCATGGAAACTCCTCACATCTCAAATATTGACGGGCTCTGGCCACTCCTTAATAGCTTGGACCTTCTTGGGGTCAACATGTATGCCCTCCGAACTCATTATATACCCAAGAAACTCAACAGATGACACATGAAAAGTGCACATCTTAATATTAACAAAAAATTTCTCTGACCTCAAAGTGGTAAGGATAATCTTCAGATGTGCCTCGTGATCGGTCGTAGATGTGCTAAAACTAGAATATCATCAAAATACACTACTATGAACTTTCCTATATACGGTTAGAAGACGTGAGTCATCATCCTTGAAAATGTGCTCGGGGCATTAGAAAGCCCAAACGGCATAACTAACAACTCGGAGTGACCTTCCTTTGATTTAAAAGCCGTCTTCCACTCATCACCTTTCTTAATTCAGATCTGATGGTAGCCATTCCTAAGATCCAATTTTGAGAAAATCGTGGCACCTGCTAACATGTCCAATAAATCGTCCAAGCGAGGGATGGGGAATCAATATTTAGTAGTAATTTTATTTATGGCTCTACTATCCACACACATCTGCTAAGAGCCGCCTTTCTTGGGGGCATGTAAGGCAGGTTCGGCACACAGGCTCATGCTATGACGGATGAACCCCTTTTGTAAAAGATAAGAAATTTTGGCTTGTATGTCTAGGTGTGCGGATGGGTTTAACCGATAGTGAGGAAGGTTGGGCAAGGAGGAGCCTGGGATCAAGTCTATGGCATGTTGGATGTACTGCATGGTAGGTAACTCGGACGGAAGCTCGTCCGGATACACATCCTTGAAATCCTTTAAGAGTCTCCTTAGGGGCGGGGGTTAGTTCTCAGCTAGCGTCGCGTCGTCCGCAACTTGCAAGTAAACTAAAGCGTACATGACTCCATCCATAAAAGTGGTACGCGCCAACTACTTGCGTATTAGACTTAACGTTTTCTTTTCGACCGGAACGATCGTATCCTTCGAGGGGACCGAAGTATCCTTAGGCAGAGTGGGCTTAAATACTATGGTCTTGCCATGAAATTTAAACTCATAAGTGTTAGCTCGACCAAAGTGGGTAACATCATGGTCATAAAGCTATGGGCGTCCTGATAAAACATGACACGCATCCATCGGGATGACGTCGCACAAAATCTTTTCAGAATAAGCTTTGATGGTAAGGGATACCAAACAATGCTTTGACACAGGGAGGGATGACTTGTTTACCCATGCCACCTTATACGGGTGAGGGTGCGGCTCAGCAACTAGGTACATTCAGGTTACCGCAGTTTCCGACACGACATTCATACAGCTACCGCTATCGATAATCAACATACACCATTTCTTTCCACTCTTAAAATTCAGTGAAAAAATATTCGTCCTATTCCAGTCATCAATAGCTCGCGGAGTCGCCAGAATACACCTCATAACCATCATATGGGATTCATCTTCCATATCGCTACTCCGTAAGACTCGCTATCTTCTCCCGCTTTGTAAATAAGATCGTCTGACTCACCGATGGAATCTAATAGGGCCAAAGGTTAGGGCCTAGCGGGACACTCACAAGTGTTGTGTCCTTGAACCCCGCAAGCGAAATAGGTAGCACTCGTTTTTTGACCCTGCCCATAGGGACTCTCTCACCCGTGGGGTTCCTATTATTCCGAGCAGTCACAACAATGGAGGTCGAGTCGGTGGACCGGAACTTCCCCTTGTCTTTATAGGTGGAAGTGGGAGGTGGTCCTAAGATGGACTTTCCCTTCTAGAACGAGCGAGTCTTATTCTTAAGCACGTTGTACTTCTCAATATCTAACGCAGCATTAAACATGACGTGCAAGTCAATGTGACTGTAATGCAGTAATTTGCCCTGTATGTCGGGGTTCAACCCCTTACGGAACCTAGAGAGGGTGACCTCGGGCATTTCTTGTAAGACCCTTTTTTTCTTTTTAAACACCGGGGTCTTAGCCCATAACTGCCGCTTTGCGGTGGCACCAACTCACGGGAAGGCCGCCACTACAAAACGTCAATTCTGCCGGCCCTTTTCGATCGCAGAACAGTAGCATAAAAAAGTAAAAGCAAGTCCATAATAATAATAATAATCAGAGTACAAAAGGAGGGCTTATGCCCGGTACATCATATCCTCACTACAAGTCACTCGCGGAAGCAAAACTAAAACAAAGCGCCACCGTAACTGTCACTGAACCGAGAGCACCCAAGCTAGACTGGCCCATCTCCACTGACTCCGTACTCTGCTGGTGCTGCATCTCTGGGTGCTTCTTCCTTTTTGGCCTGCCGTCGCCTCCTCGCAATCCACGTCTGCGTCTATGTCTTCGGCCTCCTGGCTGCTGAGCTGGTGGAATCCCACCCATCAAGGGGCATTTAACCCATGTATATCCCGGCTGGTGACAATGGTAACACGGTCGCGGGGTCAACTCTGTCAGAAACTGCAACACCCGTGACCCTTCCATATGGTACACCTAAAATGTTGTGGTTCAAAAACCGTTAGCGACCCCATCCGTTAAATGACGTATAGTAGAAGGTCCGGCCGGGGCCCCACACTATATGCCACAAACAGACGATGAGGTCACAGGATAATACCAAACCATACGAATCCTAACTCAGAGCATTCTAGCGGAAGCTTTAAGTTACAACTTTGAACTCTAATCAGGAATGTCCAATATATAAACCACCTTTATATAGATAACCATGGAATGTATAACAAAGGGTTTGGCCTTAAGGCCTTGCAGTTCCTCTTCCATACAACATGATTTACAAACCTCGGCGCGCAGGCCGGCCATACATGAGTAAAAGAGAAGAACCAAAACATTCGCTTAGCCTTCAAGGGCTAGCCGCAGCAGCAGCAGCAACAGCAGTAGGGCTTCAGCCCATCACTTACCACTTGGCTCTCCAGCACCTGCACGGGAACAATCCACCCAGCCGGTGGCAAACAATGCAACGGTCAGCATTCAGCTGACCCAATTATAACAATCCTACCCCTTTCTTGGGGCATGAGCATTCTTTCCCTGCAAAGCATGGCATCATCAAATAGCAACTATGTGCGCGCAGGCACATTCAAGCCATCACAACTATCGGCCACACGGCCCGACAGTCCGTGCACTCAGGGCACATTCTTGGTGTACCGGAATACCAGGGTCAACACCACCGTCTACACGGTATTTGAGCATTCTAGTCTTTCCGGCGCGCGGGCCTAAGACTCTCATTAGGCGCTCCAACAAAACCTATAACCAGGCTTCCAAGTCGGACGGACCTAACGCAGGTACGGATCAGCCACCCCCTGTTGCTCAAGTCGCTGTGCCACCTCGAATATGGAAGTATCCATGGCTATTTATAGGCGCGGGTCGGTTTTACCTTTCCTGTTCGGCAATCTGCCTTTTCATCGAGTTGCAGCCCAACGGCTCAACCATTCACAAAGTGGCAACACACGGCCACAAGAGTTGCATCCAACCCTCTTCATTTCCTGGACATCGTCCAGTACTTCCTGCCGCACCAAGCAACAGGTAAGCACAAGTCATCACAAGCTATAATCACGGAGCCTTCTCCGATATGCAAACAAGCATCACCAATCCAGACCATATCCAGATGGGCTTCACACAGCATGCCTAGAGCCGTACTCCAATTCCGGCCTCTAACAAGGGGGACTTCACATATCTACCCCAAGGGACACCACAACCCACCGCACACTCGCGGGGAAGGGTTTTCCCTATGCAATGCAGAAAAGAAGGACTTCACATGTCCAAGGAGGGAGATCGTTACCCTTGTCGATCTCTTCGGAGCCATCAAAAACTAGCCGGTGAGAAAGAACCGCAGTAGCCTTGCCTTCACAACGCCGGCTTCGGATCACGAATCGGACCACGGGAACTCCGCCGGTGGCTTGCTCTCCTCCTTCTTCTTCCTCCTCTCTCTTTCTCTCTTCCTTAAGCAAAATGAAGAATGACTTCTTCCTTGACAAATTTAATCCAGCCAGGAATCACCTGAGCCCTTGGATCCAAAGAGAGAATCTGAACGGCCACGATTTTTCCAAAAATCCCAATTTTTGGCTGACACGGCGTGACACGCCCGTGTCACAGGCCGTGTACCCTTAAGCGGCACATGCGGTATGAACCGACTGAACAACACGGGCATCGACACGCCCGTGTCGAACCTGACACGCCCGTGTCATCCTGAGACACGCCCGTGTCGATCCTGCCTCATCGAGCTGCAACCAGTACACGGGTCGGAACACGGCATCTGACACGCCCGTGTCCAACCTGACACGCCCGTGTTCACGGCTTGGTTCAAGGCCGTGTACTATTCTGACTCGAACAGGCCAATTTCGAAATTTAATTCGGACACGCCCTGGGACACGCCCGTGTCGGAGGCCGTGTCCCAGGCTCGACGATCGTCGACTATCAATCGTCGACTAACCTGAACACGCCCTGGGACACGCCCGTGTCCCAGGCCGTGTACCCCCGACACGCCCGTGTCCCAGGCCGTGTAAAATTACCTGTACCTCAAAAAATCATTTTGAGTCCTTTGGGGTAATCCCTATAAATCAATGGTTATATTTCTTGTGCTTTTACTTACTTGCAACACCTTGCTGTTTGATAACCGACACCCCAACGTATAAGTGGTATGGGACACTTTATACGATGGGAGCCCTGCAAAAGATCCCTTGGCTTATGCGCTTCCGCGCATAAGTTAAGGTTACATTTCCTATTTTCTGCTTCTATCATGTTTACTATGGAATTGCTAGCATAGGTCCGCTGTCACCTGCTTTTGACATACTCTCCACCTTCATTTCCTTCCCTTTCTTCCTCTCTGCTCGATACCTAGGAGCCATGGGGGAAGGGGTAGGGCATGATAGGGCTTCATCTTTATGACTAACGGTTTTCGAACCACAACATTTTAGGTGTACCATATGGAAGGGTCACGGGTGTTGCAGTTTCTGACAGAGTTGACCCCGCGACCGTGTTACCATTGTCACCAGCCGGGACATACACGGGTTAAATGCCCCTTGATGGGTGGGATTCCACTAGCTCAGCAACCAGGAGGCCGAAGACGTAGACGCAGACGTGGATTGCGAGGCGGCGACGGCAGGCCAAAAAGGAAGAAGCACCCAGAGATGCAGCACCAGCAGTGTACGGAGTCGGTGGAGATGGGCCAGTCTAGCTTGGGTGCTCTCGGTTCAGTGACAGTTACGGTGACGCTTAGTTTTAGTTTTGCTTCCGCGAGTGACTTGTAGTGAGGATATGATGTACCGGGCATAAGCCCTCCTTTTGTACTCTGATTATTATTATTATTGTGGAGTTGCTTTTACTTTTTTATGCTACTGTTCTGCGATCAAAAAGGGCCCGCAGAATTGGCATTTTGTAGTGGCGGCCTTCCCGTGAGTTGGTGTCACCGCAAAGCGGCAGTTCTGGGCTAAGACCCCGGTGTTTAAAAAGAAAAAAAAGGGGTCTTACAAGTGGTATCAGAGGTGTTTAGGCCTACATTTCCTAATTTACCATTTTAGGCCACTTTTACTATATTATGAAGGAAGTACTGTAAATATATATCCAAAAATCCCAAGAAAATTATAGAAGCTATATAGTGACCTAAAACCTTCATAAACCAAGTACCATAATTTTTCTCTAACATTTGAAATCTGAATTTATTTTAATTCAATATACTAATTTTCCTAACTTAATGAAGGAGGTACTGTGTTTATCCATCTAAAATTCCAGAGAAAATTACAGGGTGACTATCATAATTTGAAACACCCACTGACCAAATTTCATAATTTTCCAAACAGTAAATGGGCAGTATTTGTATTTTTGACTACATATCACAATTAGTACGTTAAAGAAATATGTACCAGAAATAATTAGTTAAAATTTCCAAGAAAAATACTGAAGATATAACATTCTATAAGATGCCCTAATCCAAGATTTCATAATATTCCAGTGAACAGAAATTCCATAATCATCAAAATAAATATCTAGGGCACAATTAGAATTGTAAATGAAGTACTATATAAATTAATCCAAAAATCTCAACAAAATTATATCATGACTATTTTGACCAGAAAATCCCCTTGCCCAAATTTTACTTGATTTGAAGTTCATTAGATAGCTTAATAATTCAAATTAAAGTTGGTGACCTAAACTAGGGTTAGGATTTTAGGTGGCCTAGCTGTCTCCAAATACCCTAAACTTTTGTCCAGAGAACTATACTGGCCCTATGGTTTTCTCCACCAAATTTTAAGTCAGTCCAAGGTCATTTGACCCCATGACCTTCACAACCCTACAAATCCCCATTAAGGGACCTACCCTAGGGTTCTAGGGCTACCCTACACCAAACCACTCCAAACTCCCTTGGAGGGTGTGTCATGCCCTAAAGAGTTAGTGACCAAAATATCAGCCCCTGTTGAGGTGATATGGCCACTTAAATATCAAGGGGGTGTTTGATCCTAAATTATCCTATAAGGATCAACCTAGGGTTGGACACAAACCTAATCAAAACACCTCCAAATGAGATGAAATTTTTATCAAAACCTTAAGATAAACCCAGGGACCACTCACCAAAATTTGGGAGGGTTTTGAAGTCATTTAGCCATCTAATTAAATTATGCTAGGATTATTGAATTTTTCTAAAAACTATAGAAAAATATTTCCCAAAAATCCTAATTTTTGGATAGCACCTAGCTATATGTAAGATTAGGCAACACTCCAAATTTCAAGTCATTTTGATGACAGGATTGGAGTGGGGAATTTTTCTAAGGTTATGACATCCCTATGGATAGACCTCACCAAAAAAGTGTGCTGTGGTCTAACTAGGACTCCAAATCGAGTGAAATCAATTTTAAATTAAACTAGACTTCAAGGGCTACATTTTCTATGTTGACCACTTTTTATGTTTCAGCCGCTACGGGCTATAATTTTTAGTTTTAACCTAGTGTACAGTAAAGGGATTTAATTCCTAATTATACAATATATAGTATAATACAATGCTACTGTTCACCATCTTCTTCACCCGAACCAGCAACCTAAAAACAAAAGCTTGAAACCTGTAGCTTTTCTAAAGCCATTTCCTGGCCACCCAGCCATCCCCCTGGCCGGCCACCACCACCACCACATCTGTTGAGGTGAGGGCTACCGTCGGGCGGCGGCACGGCCGCCGGAGAGGCGGTTTCCGGCGAACCCGCCACCATGAAATTTTTGGAAAACCATGGAAACGCTCACCCGATCTGGCTCTTTTGAGCCTGATATCTCTCCTAATGATTTCTAAGATCTATCCACAGAAGAAGAGGGAGGGGAGGACCATGTTCGCGGGCTGGAGGCGTGCAGACCGTCGGGAAGCCATTTGCGCGGTGGTGGCGTCGCCGGAAATTCTTCAACAGCAAGGGGAGGAATCTGAATCCGTTTGATCGAGTGTGTAACCTTCTCCTCTTGCTCTAAGGGGGCTCTTATAGATCTCCAAGAGGGGAGGGGAAAGGATGAAATGTTCATGGCCATTAATAATTCTCTTAATAACGTTTCAGTTATGATGTTGGGAAGAGGAAAAGGTGGAAGATGAAATGGCTGATCCAGGTGGCGATTTTCTATTGGACCTCACTCTCTTTTCCATTAAATAATTAGAGACGGAAACGGCCCATAAATATTCCTGCTGTACATTCCCATAATCAGAATTGATTATGGCGTCGGTTACCCAAATTTCCAGTCTGGCTGACGTTTCAGCCTTGGTCACGGGCGTGACACATAGGTCACGGGCGTGACAGGCCCGGGTGGCCAATTCTGGGTTCGACGATCGTCGAACTGAGATCGACGATCGTCGAAGGGTGGTCATGCCGTAGGTCACGGGCGTGACACATGGGTCACGGGCGTGACAGGCCCGGGTGGCCAATTCTTGGGTTCGACGACCGTCGAACTAAGGTCGACGATCGTCGAAGGGTGGTCACGCCCTAGGTCACGGGCGTGACATATGGGTCACGGGCGTGACAGGGTCATGAGGCAAATTATGCACTCGGCGATCGTCACGCTGAGATCGATGGTCGCCAAATGGGGTCACGCCCTTAGTCACGGGCGTGACACCTGGGTCACGGCCGTGACAGAGCCGGGTTAAAAATTATGTGCCCGACGATTGTCTCCCTGAGATCGACGATCATCGAAGGAGTCACGCCCTAGGTCACGGGCGTGATGGGTCGGTCACGGGCGTGACCAACCTGTGACCCGAAATCTCGGTCGATTTATTTCAATTGTTTGGCCTCCTAGGGTTCTGTCACGACCAACCGACTCTTAGGGGTCTAGCCGGAAATGGGATGTTACATTTCTTTCACGCCACACCTAACCATCATGTCCTTAAGTAGACTCATGTACTCAGAAACTGTCCTACTTCCCTGCTTAAGTGTAGCCAAATCATCGAACATCTGTGTTTGATGATAGGCGGGGACGTACTGCATTGTTAGTATCTCCTTTATGTCAGTCCAACCAATGGGTAGCTCACCGTTCTCGGCTCTCAGGCGTCGCTCCTCGTTCAACCGAAATATTTTAGCACGACCTAACAACTTCATTCTCGCAACTCGCACTCTATTCGCGTCATTCAGAGTGTACCACTCGAAGTAACACTCAATTTCCATAACCCAATATTGGAAGACTTGGGGGTCTCCCAGTCCATCGTAGGATGGGGGTTTTACTCGGACGGCCCTAGTAAGATCAAACTCGTACGGTGCTCGCGAAGCGTGTTCATTATTATAGTGATCATTTCTATCCGCTTGTTGGTTGGCGAGCGGATTACGGGGAGGGCCAAAATGTAATCTCAAGTCGTGTAGTGTCTCCCTAATCATCGTCATTTGTTCAGTGAAATCCTGACGGAGCTCCTCAATCTCAGTGAGATTGTGCTCCGCATCCCGTCCGTCCTCCATGGTGGAAGAATACGGTGGATAATCCGTACCTAGTCTCGTACGCATGCAAAAACAACAAAATTTACACAAACTTTGGACACAAAAGGATTTGTTCCCCCTTAGTAACTAGGGTTAAAATAATTTTTTTATTTTCCTACAAGAAACTAAAAGGAGATTATTAAAAAAAAAATTTAATTTTGCAAAAAAACAGAAATTTTAGGCAGTTATTGGCAGACCAGCAAATTTTTTTTTTTTAAAATAACAAACAAGAAACGTGTGTGTCGACGTGCAAATAAAATGGGGAGGATGACAATTAAGAAATTGACGTGAACCTCCCTCTGAAACCAAATTTATGTAGGCCTACGCATTTGTACCGAAAATTCTACGGATTACTATGTTAGCCTATCGAAGAATAGAATTCGACACTCGCACACAGTTTCACGCAGCGCACGCTCCATGCAATTATATCACGATTACACAAACGCACATGTAGCCAAGCCGATACGGATCAAATAGAGGTGATAGACCAATATCCAATCGAGCTAAAAGGACCAATATTGGATCCGACCGAGCGAGGTTGCACCAAAAGAGATCTACCAAAAATGTCGATCCGGAAAATGGTAGATCTCTCCCAACAAAAGTTTTGAGACTCGCCAAACCTTTAGAAAGTAAATCAATCAAGATAAATGCAAATCAAATGGATAAAAACCAAGATCATTCAACGATTCAAATCCAACGCTAAAATTTTACCGCCACAAGATTATCTAAGAGGGAAGCACACGTGAGTAGAGATTTTCGTTACCCAAGTCGGAATGGATGATTCCGGCTAGCTAAGTTTGGTCTCCCTTCCACGGTTTCGCCAGAGTTGCACCGGAATGGAGAGAAAGTTTGTCCTCCTTGGTCGCTTCACATCGTCGACCGAGATCCACGTAGGTTGCAATAACCTTTGGCCGAACCACTAAGAAGAGGAGGTGAGGCTGAGTTCTTCTTGAGGGTTGCTCGGGTTGGGGTTCTGGAAGGGTGCTCGGCTAGAGTTGATGAGAGGGGTGGTCGGGTGGAGAGGCTTTCAAGGTGGCAGTTTTGCTTGGTGAGATGGAGGCTTGGCCGAGTGGTGAGGGAGAAGAAGGGGAGAGGTTGGCGGCTAAGTTGGGGAGGGAGGGTGGCCGAGAGAAGGAGAAGAGGAGGGGCTGAGATTGGCGGCTAAGAGGAGAGGAAGGGAGAGGGCTAGGTTGGCTGAAATTAGAGAAAGAGAGGTAAGAGAAATCAAGAGGCAATTTTAGGGTTTTCAATTCTTATTCAACAAATCTCATAATGAACCAACCTAGGACTTATATAGTCTTACAAGCATCATGAGGCTACATGAAGCCCACTTAAAAATAAAACATTCTAATGTTTTTAAAAGAAAAATGACATAATAAAAATGCTTAAAAATAATAACAAAATAACTTCAAACATATAAAACTAAATTATTAATCCTAGATTTTATTTTGCGGTCTTGCGATGAGGGCGGATATTGTAGCCCCGCTCCACAAGAACACCATGGCAACACAAGCCTTTTGTTGGAGACGAGGGAGGGTCTTTTGCTAGCGTGCCGTCATCAACAAGTTGGGGGCCATTGTCTCCACCACGACCCCGCCCCTTAATCGGGGCGGCGGTGCTCCTTCCCTGCATTTTGTTAGTATAACCAAGCAAGATGGTGAAACTACAATTTAAGCACACCCCACCACAGGCGTAGGTACACACGGCCACACACCCCGTGCTATCATGGCACATTATCGGTGAACTCGGTCCTGCACCGCCCCCAGGATGGCAACATCGTGAGCAAATAAGTCTTTTTCAGTCGAAGCCTAAGACCCTCCCTCTATTCCATTGGCAAGTGCCATGTACCTTAGGTCTCTTTAACAGAACCACATGGAGAGGGTACAGTTCCACTCAACCCGTTGCTCACACCACCATGTCAACTTAATTCATCGGCGTTGGTCAATCTTCCCCGAGTCCTGAAGTACCAATCAAACAATATTACATAACCCGGTTATGTACAAGTTTGGCTCCCAGGCCACCAAGATGGCAGAAATGCGCTTCTGCCCAATTTTCCGGGAGCACCTTTGTGTTAGTCCACATGCTCCCTTTTGCAATCTACCACGTAAAAAAACCCCAAAACAAATGGAATGGAGTCTTCTCCGACAATACAAGCATAATGAAAACATCACTAATCCAGACAACCTTGTCCGGATAGGCTTCACGCACCATGCCTACGTTCGTACTTCGATTTCGGACTCTAAATGAAAAATGACGGGGATAAACCATATCTACCCGAAGGAATATCTCACGCTCACCGTACACTCATGGGAGAGAGTTTCCTATGCAAAAGGAAGTGGACTTAACATGTCCAAATAGTGAATCCTCACCTTAGAGGTTCGCTTCGATGCCATGGAAAATTAGCCGGATGAAAAGCATTGCAACGGACTTGCCTCCGCCTATCTGGACTCGGCTCGCAACTTGGGGCTCCGAAGCTCCAAAAATGGCAGGATTCCTCATTCTCCTTCTCCCTTTGCTCTCCCCTCTCTCTACTTCTTAGAAAGAGATTGGTCAAAAGAAATGAGGCCGAAAACCTAAATTCCCGAATATAACTCCTCAGGTAAGATTCTGGGCCATCAGATCCCTCATAAATAAAACGAATGACCTTGATTTGCCTTTAAATATAACTCCTCAGGTACGAGAAATCGTAGATCTCAGAACAGGACACGGCCTCTAACACGCTAGTGTCAATACTGGACACGCCCGTGTCACCCTGGACACGCCCGTGTCACTGGTCGTGTGCCTCAATCGACACTGAAACCGTCAATCCCGAATAGGACATGGCCATGTGACACGTCCATGTCACAGACCGTTTGTCAGACACGGCTTTGGGCACGCCCGTGTCCCTGGCTATATTGCTCAGTCGACACAGCCCGGCAAACACAGAGCTGGACATGGCTTTGGATATGCCCGTCTCCCAGGCCGTGTTGCTCAGTCGACACAGCCCACTCATAATCGTGTTTTGGGGCATTAAATGCGGTCTCCGTCAGGTCGATGATGGACACATTCAAGTGCCATCTTTTCGCCATCACCTTAAAGGATAAAGCTAGGGACTGGTTTCATCAACTCCCGACGGGAATTATATATGGCATCGAAGACCTGAGTAGAAGTTTCCAGTTGCATTTCTTGACCTCGAAGAAAAGGAAGTGGAACCCGGAGTCGATTTTTCTGATTCGGCAGAAGGCAGATGTGTCCTTGGCCCAGTACGTGGACCGATTCTAAGAAGAAATCTTAGGCATTCAAGAGGTGACATGATTTTCTCTCAAGATGGCCTTCATTATTAGACTACGGGATAGTTTCTTCAAGATGAGCCTAACCCGAAAGACACCGTTGTCGTTTGAGGGGTTGATGGAGAAAGCAGCAAAAGAGATAGCGATGGAGGAGGTGAACCCGGTGTTTGCTAGGAAGTTGGTGAGGTTGATGGAGGCTGAGTCGAGGGAGCCGGGAGGGGCAAGACAGCACGAAGGAAGGAGGAGGGAGGAGTCAAGAACTCCGGCATATCTAGAGTTGGGTTGGAGGACCCTGGGAGGCCCTGTTCAAGGGCAAGAAAGAGGTTTTCCCCAAGGAGGAAGGAACTACATTGGAGGACCGGGAAGATTCAACCAGCAGGGGTGGGGATATGGTCCTAGACCACCCCTACCCTTACCTCAGCAAGATATGGCCATCGACCGAGGAAGAGGAAGGGGAAGAGAAAGAGGGAGAGCAAGAGCCAGAACTGGAAGGAGGAGGAATCACTAGGAAGGAAGACGGGAGGAGGAGGTAGTCTTGCCATACTGTGACTTCCGTGAGGAGGAAGGTCATGCAACGGCTACCTGCTCGGAGTTTCATGAAATGAAGAGGGTTAGAGGAGCAGGGTAGCAACAACTACTAGTGGGGATAGTGGAGATGGCTGGGACCACGGAGGAGGACTGGTGTGTGGATCACGGTGATGTGGGAGATCGAGGTGGGATCAGAGTGATCCATGGGGGAGTGGGTATTGAGGGTACCCGTAAGGCGAGCCTTCATACCATGTTTCATTAGAGCGTCGCTTCGACGTCACAATCCCCTCCCCAAGACGAGAAAATTACCTTCTCTTGGACGGACTTGCCAGAACACGAAGACCCATTCTGCTATGCGCTATTGATCCGGACCGCCATTGAAAACTTTACGGTGTCGCAGATCCTAGTAGATAATGGGAGTTCAGTGAATGTCATCTTTAAGAAGGCGTTCAATGAGATGAGGGTGGAGGCTCGAAGGGTGTTGGCAGTAGATGGGTCGTTGTTCGGATTTTCAGGAGAAAGGAAGGAAGTCGAGGGGGGAGTGGGACTCCAGGTAACTCTAGGGAGGGTTTTCTATGAATTGTCGCTTCGTGATAGTGGACGCTCCCAGCAGTTACAATGCCATTTTTGGGCGCCCTTTGATCAGTTCCTTTATGTGCATCCCATCATCCTTCCACTAATGCTTGAAGCTCAATGCCAGAGGAACACAAATCAGAGTTCGAGGCGATCCAAAAGTAGCCAGAGAGTGCTACGTGACGACGGTGAATGCAATTTCTTGGCAAGGTGAGTCCGAGGAACTAGAGAAGAGGATGGAACAATGGGAGCAGGAGGTCGGAGAAAAAGTAGAGGAGGAGAAAGAAGGAGGGGGGATTGATAGAGGCATTGCAGTGGAGCCGAAGATGGTAGAAAATAAGGAGGTAGTGATGGAGGTAGAGGAGAAAGAAGAAGGGGGATGGAGAGAGGCATTGTGGTGGAGTCGGAGACAGTAGGAGAGAAGGAGGGAGTGATGGAGGTAGAGGAGGAGAAAAAATAAGGGGGGATGGAGAGAGTCATTGCGGTGGAGCCGGAGACGGTAGGAGAGAAGGAGGGAGTGATGGAGGTAGAAGAGGAGAAAGCAGAAGGGGAGACGGAGAGAGGCATTGCATTGGAGTAGGAAATGGCAGGAGAGAAGGAGGGAGAGATGGAGGTAGAGGAGGAAAAAGAGGGAGAAAGGAGAGGAAAAAGGAAGATAAAGGAAGTAGGGGTGTCATCCAGGGTGAAAGCTCGACCAGAAAGGAGAGGAGGTTTGTTGTTAGGAGGGGTCACAACTGATGAAGAAGTGGAGAGGTTTATGAGGGAGGTAGCTGTGGCCGTTGCGAAGAGAGAGGCCATAGAGCGTGAGTCCAGGGAGCAGGAGGAGATGTTGAGGGAGCAGTAGGGAGAGGAGGTGTAACGACCAATCATCCTACTAAGCATGAATATGATTTAGGCCATAGTTAAGTGTGCTTGGGCGAGAGTAATACTGGGATGGGTGACCTCTTGGGAAGTCCCCGTACGACCCAACTTAACTATCGAGTTCGCTCATGAAAGGGAGGTTGTGGCCACCAACAACCCGCCTATGGAGGGAGAGGGGTTGGGGTACTTGGGTCGTAGCTCGGTAGCGATGCTATGGGGGGTTGCGGGCCAAATCCCGGGTCGTTACAATAAAAAGTGCACTTTTATTGTAACGACCCTATCCAATACAACATTTTATTATAATGACCTTGGTTTAGAGCTTAGAAGCTGCAACTTGTCTCGCCCCACGACATCGCTACCGGGATGCAGCCCAAGCACCCCAACTCCTCTCCAGCCCACTGGCAGGTTGTTGGTGGCCACAACCTCCCTTTGGTGAGCGAACTCGACAGTCAAGTTGGGTCGTACGGGGACTTCCCAGGAGTTCACCCATCCCAGTACTACTCTCGCCCAAGAACGCTTAATAATGGAGTTCCTTCACTTATCATCACTAATTGAGCTGCTTCTCATCACTAATTGAGCTGCAACTCAATTGGTGATGAGAAGTGAAAGAAATTCCATAGTTAAGCGTGCTTGGGGGAGAGTAGTACTGGGATGGGTGACCTCCTGGGAAGTCCCTGTACGTACCAACTTAACTAGAGAGTTCGCTCATCAAATGGAAGTTGTGGCCACCAACAACCCGCAAGTGGGCTGGAGAGGGGTTGGGGTGCTTGGGTTGCAGTGTAACGACCCCATCCGTTACATGACGTATAGTAGAAGGTCCGGCCGGGGCCCCACACTATATGCCACAAACAGACGGTGAGGTTACAGGATAATACCAAACCATACACGAATCCTAATTCAGAGCATTCTACCGGAAGCTTTAAGGTGTAAATAGAAC
This sequence comes from Platanthera zijinensis, assembly GCA_039513925.1. NCBI lineage: Eukaryota > Viridiplantae > Streptophyta > Magnoliopsida > Asparagales > Orchidaceae > Platanthera > Platanthera zijinensis. Next base: position 126,383,609 of record CM077081.1, read on the forward strand.
TCTAACCAGGAATGTCTAATATATATAAACCACAGTTATATATACAACCACGGAATGTACAACAAAGGTTTGGCCTTAAGGCCTTACATGATGGCGACGACGGCCCTCAACAAGGTGAAGACGATGATGGCGCGCTTACGGATTCCATTTCTCTGCCTCCAAATAAAGTCTGGCGGCGCTGTGACGATCATGTGGAACGGCGCCAGAATATCCGCCCGCGGCGCAAGCCCATTTTTAGTTTATTAATAATTATTATTAATAAATTAATATGGAGAATTAATATAGTTTATTATCTATTTTATCGCGAGATTAATATTTTTATTTCATGTATTAATTTCATGTAGATGGAGACGTATAACCATCATAGCTATTTTATTTCATGTACGGACTATAGTTATTTCATGTCATGATGGGTGTTATTAGCCATCATGAGTGTTTTCATTTGTATGGAGGAGATGGAGTGGTGTAGCCTATATAAAGGCATGTTTGTTCTCATTTTAGGCATTGAAGAATGAAAAATTGAAACCAAAATTCAAGATTGAATTTCCCCCTCTTTTCCTTTTCCCCCTTAGGAAATTTTCAGCCCTCCTCCTCTTGCTCCCTCTCTTGGCCGCCGGCCCTCCTCCTCCTTCCTCTTGCTCGGCTTCTCTTCCTCCTCCTCCTCCTCTCCCTTTATCTCCAAGGAAATCCGATCCTCCTCTTGCCTCCACAAATTCGGCCACCACCATAGCCGCCACCCTCCATCTCCTCCTCTTCATTAGGCTCGGCCACCACTATAGCCGCCAACCTCCATACCCCAAACCCGTCCATCCCCCTTTTCCCCAATCCAACATCCGACTACCCTCAAAGGCCCCAACCCCTTGGTGTAAACATCGGCCAAGATCAAAGGTGTTTCCTCCTTTGTGGTTTGCCTCCACCGGCGTGAAGCGACGAAGGCGAGCAAGATTATCATTCCCTTCCGGCGCAACTCCAGCGGATCCGTTGAGAGACGATCCAAGTAGAGAAATAATTGGAATCATCTATTCCGATTGGGGTAACGAAACGTTTCTACTTCTCTTGTGATTTCCTTCTTGAATATTCTTGTGGTGGAATAATCCGTAGCGTTACGTTGAATCGTTGAAACCCATCGTGGTTGATTTCCTATTGTATTGCTTTTCTCTTGTTATGTTATTTGATCCTACGGGTTTGGCGAACCCTCGTTTTATTTTCGTTGGGAGAGATCTACCTAATCCGAATCGAAGCTTAATCGGTAGATCTCTTTTGGTACAACGCCGCTCGGTCGGACGCAATATTCGTCCATTTAGCTCGATCAAATATTGGCCTCATAGCCCTTATTTGATCCCTACCGGTTTGGCTACCCGTTGGCTAGCGTTAATTGATAGATTTATTTGTGTGGTATTGCGTAGGGCGAAGTTGCTAGAATAAGATTTAACCATAACGAGTCGAACGTGAGTGATAATAGGTTTAATCCATTGATCTTCGGATATCCCCCGGTATCCCTACATCAATTTGGTATCAGAGGGAGGTTCACGTCAATTTCCTAGTTGGCAATCCTCCCCCTCATATTTTGGCAAGTTTGCATGCACGCACTCGTAAAATTGGTAAAAAAAAAAAAAAAAAAAATTCATAATTGGAAAAAAATTCAAATTTGGTAAACACTCAAATTTGGTAAAAATTCAAAATTCAAATCTCAAAAAATTCAAAATTCAAATTTCGAATTTCAAAATTCAAATTTCAAAATTTCGAATTTCAAAAGTCAAATTTCATATTTCAAATTTCAAATTCAAAATTCAAAGTTCAAAATTTGACATTCAAATTTCAACTTTCAATTTGTATTTCATGAAAACTAGCTTTTCTACATTTTGGTTTGCAAATAGTTGCTTTAGAATGCCCAAATATTTTCAAAATAAAAAATTAAAAAATTTCTGGAAATTCTTCATATAATTTTCAGTAATAAAACAAAAAAAAAATTATTTTTCCATTAAGAATTTGTTTTTATTAATTAATTTGAAAATTTAGTATTTGGTGTGCCAATAGCGGCCTAGATTTTTATTTTCTTAATAAAAAAATTCCAGAAAATTTTTTTAATAATCCTTATATTTTTGCAGCAAAAACCCTATTTTAAAATGTTTAAAACCTTAGTGGTTAAGCGGGAACAATTCCGTCTTTGATAGAGTTAAGTGGTCCAGATCTTATTTCCCTAGCACATGCACTAATTCCGGGTGAATTTTCACCTCCGGTTCGCGCTAGGATGGCTTACGATGTCCATGCTACTCGTTCCCACATCTACCCTCCCACAATTAGTATGACCCCCACTTATGACGGTTTAGGAGGTCTACGTGTTTTCTTAGATTGGGTTAAGGATATGGAGTATTACTTTGAGTGGTACGATTTGAACAACGCAGATATGGTGCGAATAGCTAGACTTAAGTTGATAGGAAAAGCTAAACTATTTTGGATAGTGGAAGAGATTCAATTAATAGTTAAGTATGGTAGATCACGTCTAAGTTGGGATAGCATGAAGGCCATATTGAAGGATGAGTACGCCTCTCCGTACCATCGTACGCTAGCGTATGAGTCTCCTCCTAATTTACCCAAGTTAGTCGTTGATTCTCTCTTGAAATCTGAGGTTGTGATTACAAGTGTACCCGTCACTAAGGACGAGGTTATTATTGATGACAATTTGAGTGACGATGAGGAGATTGGTTACCCAAGTGACTTGGATGAGGATTTCTCATTTGAGGAACCACCCCCACTTCCCTTCGACGACATTTCACAGTCATCCCCTCTAACCGTTGTGGAACCTTTTGATGATCCTAAGTCGATTGATATTTTGTCTGAGACAGAAGAGTTACAGTCTGCTGATGATCTTGAGTTAGTAGATATGTTGGCTGAGACAGTAGAGTCGTCCGATGTAGAGAGCTTACATGTTACTGAGTTAGATGATGACTTGCTTGGACCCGATGTTATATTGGTTGACCCTGGCTTATTAGCTGTTCCTACGATATTGGACGAGTCACCTTGGGATGGTTGTTCAGTCTGGGATAATCTTAGTGTGATACATCCGAGAGTTAGTTCTTTGACGATATCATCACCGCTTGGGATTCAAGCTAATTATAATACTCCCTTGGATTCGATTTGTCTATCCCCTATTTTTGACGATGTCCCTACCTCATGGGAAGAGTTATGTTTGGAAGAATGTCCTAGCGAGAGAGTTTTATTTCTAGAAGACGTTATTGAAGTGGAACCGGATAAGCATTCCCTGATGCTAACCCCGTTGCCTGATATGGAATATGAACTTAACTCTCTCCCGTCTGTCGTGCTACCAACTCTTTCTTCTGACCCGATCACTGAGTTGGAATTACACGAATTACCTCATGAATTGGAAGACACGTCGGATGAGTTTTCCGTATGGGTGAACCCCCTGTTTGAGTTTTCCTATGATTATAATGGTTTGCAACCGGATGCTCCTTTCTGGACGTCAAATCCGTGTTTTGGGATTTCGAGTCGGACTGCTAGTGATCCCTTGGCTATAGTGCCTTATGATGTGCTATCGCCTCGACACACTAATCTGCCAAGCCCGATCGCACGCATTTATCCTCCTCCATTTGTTGACCCTATCATGCACACATCCGTGATGGAATATGGGTACTTTGAGTTAGGTCACTCGCACTTCCCTTCATTTCTGCAAGCGTCCACGTCTATATTTGGTGATGAGTGTTTTCCGTTAGTTTTTATTCATGACGTTCTAAAATTTAAATATAAGTCTACTTGTATTAGTGAAGAGCGGCTTACCTTGGCATATCTTCGTGCCAAGCGTTATTATTTTAAGTATCACATTAGAGCTGCGAAGTTTATGCCTCTAGAAATCATCTTTGCTTTTAAGGCCCCCATTCCCCCGGACTTACATCCTTTATGTTTTGCATTTGGGGTCAGTCACGTTGCACATGGTTTCACACCACACCGTAACCATTTCTCTCGGTACTATTTAAATGAATTTTTCACTGTGGTAACATTTCATGAGTTACCCGCTAGTTTGTCGCCGAATCTCACTCCGGATCATGCTAGTTATGATTTCCTCTTATGTACGCACGATCGTAATGCGCTAGCTATACAAATTATCTCATATCATTTTATTGCTAGCTTACAAAAAAGAGTGTCTTACTTTAAGAGTGACGATTTTGTTTTGGTGTTTCTCGTCCCTGAACGGATGCCTTCGGGCACTTTAGAAAATTGGCAAGTTGGTAAGTTGGACCCTGTATGGATTTTAATAACGTTCGGAGAATACGCATATCATTTGGAATCTTTCACTGATTGGGATTTTTCCCTTGTTTTTGATGTTTTTGATTTAACGCTATACGATTCTCCGCCACTTGAATTTCATATCTCTCCGTGTGGGTCCACTTTATTCTCTTTGGGTATGGGTAGTGAGTTTTTACTTGGATTGTTTTCTTCACCGGTCTCCTCTGGAGGTACGTTGGTTGATGATGTTAAAGCTTGTTTTCCTTTATTTCCTAATGCTTTTCCAAGGTTCCCTAGGGACATTTTATTGCATGACAGGATACTCCAGGTGGATGTGCTTTGCTCTCCAGGTGGTGACGTGTGCCGTTTCATGGTTCTAAAGGTTGATGCCTCCCCGCACCGGTACTCATCGGTGATGAGTAATTTTAAGAGGGGGAGGATTGATGGCGACGACGGCCCTCAACAAGGTGAAGACGATGATGGCGCGCTTACGGATTCCATTTCTCTGCCTCCAAATAAAGTCTGGCGGCGCTGTGACGATCATGTGGAACGGCGCCAGAATATCCGCCCGCGGCGCAAGCCCATTTTTAGTTTATTAATAATTATTATTAATAAATTAATATGGAGAATTAATATAGTTTATTATCTATTTTATCGCGAGATTAATATTTTTATTTCATGTATTAATTTCATGTAGATGGAGACGTATAACCATCATAGCTATTTTATTTCATGTACGGACTATAGTTATTTCATGTCATGATGGGTGTTATTAGCCATCATGAGTGTTTTCATTTGTATGGAGGAGATGGAGTGGTGTAGCCTATATAAAGGCATGTTTGTTCTCATTTTAGGCATTGAAGAATGAAAAATTGAAACCAAAATTCAAGATTGAATTTCCCCCTCTTTTCCTTTTCCCCCTTAGGAAATTTTCAGCCCTCCTCCTCTTGCTCCCTCTCTTGGCCGCCGGCCCTCCTCCTCCTTCCTCTTGCTCGGCTTCTCTTCCTCCTCCTCCTCCTCTCCCTTTATCTCCAAGGAAATCCGATCCTCCTCTTGCCTCCACAAATTCGGCCACCACCATAGCCGCCACCCTCCATCTCCTCCTCTTCATTAGGCTCGGCCACCACTATAGCCGCCAACCTCCATACCCCAAACCCGTCCATCCCCCTTTTCCCCAATCCAACATCCGACTACCCTCAAAGGCCCCAACCCCTTGGTGTAAACATCGGCCAAGATCAAAGGTGTTTCCTCCTTTGTGGTTTGCCTCCACCGGCGTGAAGCGACGAAGGCGAGCAAGATTATCATTCCCTTCCGGCGCAACTCCAGCGGATCCGTTGAGAGACGATCCAAGTAGAGAAATAATTGGAATCATCTATTCCGATTGGGGTAACGAAACGTTTCTACTTCTCTTGTGATTTCCTTCTTGAATATTCTTGTGGTGGAATAATCCGTAGCGTTACGTTGAATCGTTGAAACCCATCGTGGTTGATTTCCTATTGTATTGCTTTTCTCTTGTTATGTTATTTGATCCTACGGGTTTGGCGAACCCTCGTTTTATTTTCGTTGGGAGAGATCTACCTAATCCGAATCGAAGCTTAATCGGTAGATCTCTTTTGGTACAACGCCGCTCGGTCGGACGCAATATTCGTCCATTTAGCTCGATCAAATATTGGCCTCATAGCCCTTATTTGATCCCTACCGGTTTGGCTACCCGTTGGCTAGCGTTAATTGATAGATTTATTTGTGTGGTATTGCGTAGGGCGAAGTTGCTAGAATAAGATTTAACCATAACGAGTCGAACGTGAGTGATAATAGGTTTAATCCATTGATCTTCGGATATCCCCCGGTATCCCTACATCACAGTTCCTCTTTCCACACCGTATGGTTTACAAACCTCGGCGCGCAGGCCGGCCATACATGAGTAAAAGAAAACAAACAAAAACATTTGCTCAGCCTTCAAGGGCTAGCCGCAGCAGCAGCAGCAACAGCAGTCTGGCTTCAGCCCTTCATTTACCACTTGGCTCTCCAGCACCTGCATAGGGACAAACCACCCAAACATTGGCAAACAAGGCAACGGTCAGCATTCAGCTGACCCAATTATAACAATCCTACCCCTTTCTCGGGGCAGTCGCATCTTTCCCTGCACAGCATGGTATCAACAATAGCAATTATGTGCGCGCAGGCACATTCAAGCCATCACAACCGTCGGCCACACGACCCGACAGTCCGTGCACTCAGGGCACATTATTGGTGTACCGGAATACCAGGGTCAACACCACCGTCTACACGGTATTTGAGCATTCTAGTCTTTTCGGCGCGCGGGCCTAAGACTCTCATTAGGCGCTCCAACAAAACCCATAACCAGGATTCCAAGTCGGACGGACCTAACGCAGGTACGGATCAGCCACCCCCCGTTGCTCAAGTCGTCGTGCCACCTCGAATACGGAAGTATCCATGGCAATTTATAGGTGCGTGTCGGTTTCACCTTTCTTGTTCGGTAATCTGCCTTTTCATCGAGTTGCAGCCCAACGGCTCAACCGCACACAAAGTGGCAACGCACTGCCACAAGAGTTGCATCCAACCCTCTTCATTTCCTAGACATCATCCAGTACTTCCTGCTGCACTAAGCAACAGGTAGGCACAAGGCAACACAAGCCATAATCACGGAGCCTTCTCCGATATGCAAACAAGCATCACCAATCCAGACCAACATGTCCAGATGGGCTTCACACAGCATGCCTAGATCCGTACTCCAATTCCGGACTCTAATAAGGGGGACTACACATATCTACCCCAAGGGACACCACAACCCACCGCCCACTCCTGTGGAAGGGTTTTCCCTATCCAATGCAGAAAAGAAGGACTTCACATGTCCAAGAAGGGAGATCGTTACCCTTGTCGATCTCTTGGGAGCCATCAAAAACTAGCCGGTGAGAAAGAACCGCAGCAGCTTTGCCTTCACCACGCTGGCCTCGGATCACGAATCGGACCACGGGAGCTCCGCCGGTGGCTTGATCTCCTCCTCCTTCTTCTTCCTCCTCTCTCTTTCTCTCTTCCTTAACCAAATGAAGAATGAATTCTTCATCAAGTCTCTGCTGATTTAATCCAGCGAGGAATCACCTGAGCCCTTGGATCCAAAGAGAGAAAATGAACGGCCACGATTTTGCTAAAAAAACATTTTTTTGGCTGACACGGCCTGTGACACGCCCGTGTCACAGGCCGTGTACCCTTAAGCGGCACACGCAGTATTCGTACCGACTGATATTTACCAGAACACGGGCATCAACACGCCCGTGTCGAACCTGACACGCCCGTGTCAGTCATGAGACACGCCCGTGTCACCCCTGCCTCATCGAGCTCCAAACTCAACCAGCAGTACACAGGTAGGCACACGGCATCGGACACGCCCGTGTCCAATCTGACACGGCCGTGTTCAAGGCTTGGTTCCAGGCCGTGTAATCTTCTGACTCAGAACGCCTATTATTTGAGTGACACGCCCTGGGACACGCCCGTGTCCCAGGCCATGTACCGCCGACACGCCCTGGGACACGCCCGTGTCCCAGGCCGTGTAAACCAACCTGCACCTCAAATCCATATTTGAGACTTTTGGGGTGTTACAATCCTCCCCCCCCCTTAACAAAATTTCGTCCCGAAATTTGCACGGTAAGAAACAAGGAAAAACAATGCTATAACTTGATAACTCTGTTATAACACAAGGTACACGGTCTACAGTTTATACAAACAGTTCGGGAAATTCAGCTCGCATGGTCTGCTCTCGCTCCCATGTTAGCTCTTCACGGCCACAATTGTCCCACCGGACTTTGACCATCCCGATCACTTTGTTTCGCAACTGTTTCTCGGCTCGATCCTCGATCCGAATGGGTCGAACCCTCGTCGTTAGCCCATACTCTACCGGTACCCGATCATTCTCCACTACTTGAGCTGGATCCTTAACAGCCTTACGAAGTACTGAGATGTGTAATACATCATGTAATCCACCCAAGTCTGCTGAAAGTGCTAGTCGATAAGCAGCTTCCCCAACTCGCTCCACCACCTCAAATGGACCAAGATACCTCGGACTTAGCTTTTTCGAACGCCGAATCCTGGACACGCCTTTGAAGGGTTTGATCTTCAAATATACCCAATCACCCACCGCGAACTCCACGTTCCGATGTTTGGCATTGTAGTACTTTGCTTGACGATCTTGGGCTATCAATAGCCTCTCCTGAATAGAGCGTATGAGCGAGGTAGCTTCTTCGACTTCCTTTTTCCCACTCAGCTTAGATTCGCCTGCTTCTGCCCAAGCTAACGGTGTACGACATTTACGACCATATAAAGCCTCAAATGGTGCCATACCAATGCTCGCTTGGTAGCTATTATTATAGGCAAATTCGACAAGAAATATATAATCTTCCCATTTCTTACCAAAGTCTAGGGCGCACATGCGGAGCATGTCCTCCATCGTCCTGTTGGTTCGTTCAGTCTGGCCATCCGTTTGGGGATGAAAGGCCGTACTAAACGCTAACTTTGTACCCAATATTTGATGAACGAGCCGCCAATCATTCGATGTGAACCGCCCATCACGGTCACTTACGATGCTCCGAGGAACACCGTGCAGTCGAACAATCTGCTCCACATAAAGCTTGGCCAAGGTTTCCACTGAATCGTCTCTTCTGTTTGGAAGGAAGTGCGCCACTTTTGTCAACCAGTCCACAATCACCCAGATTGAATCATGACCGCGTTGAGATCTCGGCAACCCGTGCACGAAATCCATCGAAATGTCATCGAACTTCCACTCCGGAATGGGTAACGACTTCAGGAAACCGCCAGGCTTCTGGCATTCCGCTTTCACCAATGCATAAGTATGGCATTCCGCCACATAACGTGCTACATCTTTCTTTAGTCCGGGCCACCAGAATAGCTTTTTCAGATCTCTGTACATCTTTGTGCTCCCTGGGTGAACTGAGTACTTTGCAAAGTGAGCTTCGTACATCAACTCTTCCCTCAAATTACGCACACTCGGGACGCACACTCGACCATTTCTTCGTAACAAACCATTATCCCAAGAGAATTGGTCATCCGGCCCATCTTTTGCATAGCGCTGGAGACTTTCATCAAGCTCCGTTGCTCGCCGAACTCTGTCTGTAAGGTCATATTGAACCTCCGTCCAGTTCAAGCATGCATCGGTCGACGAACCCTTGTCAACACAAGATATCTCCAATGCTTCCAATTCCTGGATTAAACGCTGATCATGCCTCTGCAACCAGCTTGCCCGTACCGGAGTCTTCCGACTCAACGCATCAGCGACCACATTTCCCTTCCCGGGAGTATAGTGAATCTCGAAGGTGTAGTCCCCAAGGAACTCCATCCATCTTCGTTGTCGCATATTCAGATCCTTCTGATCTAACACGTACTTTAGGCTTTTGTGATCTGTATAGATGTCCACTTTAACGCCATAAAGATAGTACCGCCATAACTTGAGCGCAAAAATTATCGCCGCCAACTCCAAATCATGGATGGGGTAATTCCGCTCATGCACTTTCAACTGGCGCGAGCCATAAGCAATCACTTTCCCAAACTGCAGAAGGACGCAACCTAAGACGCTCCCGGAGGCATCACTATAGATCTCATACCCATCTGTACCACATGGCGATGTCAACACAGGCGTCGTGGTCAAACGACTCTTCAAGTCTTCAAAAGCTCGTGCGCACTCCGGCGTCCAAATGAACTTTTGATCTTTTCTCATCAGCGTGGTCAGAGGTAAAGCAATCCGTGAGAAGTTTTCCACAAACCGTCTATAGTAGCCCGCAATCCCAAGGAAGCTCCTGACCTCGGCCACTGAAGACATCACTGGCCAATCTCGAATGGCACTTATCTTCAACGGATCCACCGCGATACCTTCTCCACTTACCACATGGCCTAAAAAGGCTACTGAAGAGAGCCAAAACTCACACTTTGAGAACTTGGCATAAAGCTTATTCCTCCGCAGGGTATGCAAGACCAACCGCAAATGGTTTGCATGATCCTCTTCCGACTGAGAGTATACTAAGATGTCATCGATAAACACAATCACGAACAAATCCAAGTACTCTCGGAACGTTCGATGCATTAGGTCCATAAATACCGAAGGCGCATTACATAGGCCAAACGGCATTACCGTGAACTCATAATGACCGTAGCGTGTTCCAAACGCTGTCTTGGGAATGTCACCTTCCCGCATCCTCAACTGATAATATCCCGATTTCAAATCCAACTTGGAATAGACCGTTGATCCTGCCAGCTGATCAAATAGGTCATCAATCCGTGGAATCGGATATTTGTTTTTCTCTATCAGTTTATTCAATTCGCGGTAGTCAATACATAACCGTAAACTACCGTCTTTCTTTTTCACAAATAGAACAGGCGCGCTCCAAGGTGACATACTTGGGCATATGTATCCCGGCTCCAACAACTCTTGCAATTGGACTTTCAACTCAGCCATCTCTTTTGGCGCGACGCGATACGGTGAGCGGGCCACAGGTTTAGCACCTGGCACCAACTCAATAGAGAAGTCAATCTCCCGCTGGGGTGGTAACCCAGGAAGATCTTTAGGAAACACATCGGCAAACTCTGACACAACCAGAACTTCACCGACACTGGCCTTTGGCTCAACAGCCTGAATTAGCGTGAAGAATAACTCCGCGCCCTTCCGAACAGCATTGACGACTTGGAGCGCAGACAACAGAGTCCCACCAACTCCTCGCATACCAGCGAACTTCGTCACAAGTTCGGTATTCCGGCCTAGTGTAATCTCCTTGGAGTTGCAATCAATACAGGCACGCTGCTCCGAGAGCCAGTCCATGCCAAAGATCACATCAAACTCCGATAACGGTAGCACGACTGCACTCAAACCGAAATCCCGACTTCCTATTTGAACATCCACATCGCAAGCCCTATCCGCAAGCATCACACAGCCATTCGGCAATATCACCCTTGTACTATCCACCGTCACATGACTCGGTAGACCAATTCGAGATACGAAATCCTCAGACAGAAAAGAATGCGAAGCACCCGTATCAAACAGGGCTCTCGCCAGATTATTCCGAATCAGGACAAAGCCTGCAGCACACACATCATGCACAAGCTATACATAACCACAAACAATAGCACGTAAGCAAGTAAGCTAATCACTCGTACCTGTGACGACGTCACTTTGCTTAATCGCTTCCTGTTGGCCAAGCTTATAGATTCGGGGCTGTGCCTGGGACGCAGAGGAATCAACCACTGCTTTGCCCTTCTCAGCATAAGACGCACCCGTCTTCTTTTCCCCTTTGGGCTGAACAACCCTACAGTCACGGGCTATATGCCCCACCCGGCCACAGTTATAGCATGTACGAGAATCCGGCCTTGATGTCGCCCCCGACACAATGGTCGTAGTCACTTGCCCAGACGGCTTGGACCTCTTACCCCCTTTCTTCTGGTAGAACGATTTGCTAGGGCGAGGTGCTTGAACCTCGGGCTTCGACACAACCAAGCCCTTGTTCCCTTGCACCCGCCGCATGTCCTTCTCCAACACACATGCAGTATCAACCAACGCCTGAAACCCTTGGTTCACTGAACTCGAAAGCAAGAACCTCAACTCATCCCGCAATCCTTCATAGAACCAATTCGTTTTCCTTTGGTCATCCGCGAAGATTGTTCCCGCATACCGTCCCAACCTGGTAAACTCATGCAAGTAGATATCCAAGTTATCTTCTCCTTGCATTAACCGTTGGAACTCATTTTCCATGGCAATGCGTTGCGCCGCTGGGACATGCTTTGTTAGAAAGAATCGAGAGAACTCCTCAATCGATACTTGCGTTAATTGCCTGCCCGCCAAATGGTGTACCTCAACCTCGTCCCACCACAACCGCGCCTCTCCTTCAAGCATGAAGGTGGCCAAGGTGACCTTTAGAGTTTCCTCCGCCCTGATCGCTGTCATTATCCGCTTGACACGCGATAACCAATCCTCGGCCTGCGTTGGGGATCCTATTCCCGTAAACGTAGGCGGACTGAAGCTCATGAATTGCTTCAACTGTCGGTCAGCTGCTCGTGGATCTACAGCCTCAACCGGCTCGGGTCGTACAACAACACGGACAGGTTCTATTGCCGGCTGCGCTTGCCCGGTCGGCTGAATCATGGCAAATAGAGCCTCAGCAACTAAACGAACAGTTTCCGCAGATGGAGGAGGTGTTGGCACCTCAGCTGGTGCCGCACTCTCATCAGAGCGCTGGGGCTCAGACTGCCCAGCCCCACTACGCGTCACCTATTGGTGGACAAGACACACATTAGCGAACGTATGCAAGCAAAACAACACAAAAAGGAACGCGCAGATTCCTCAAATAAGATTTTGTACATTCCTTAGTGGACATTCCAGAGTTCATTAGCGTTACAGCAGGGCGCATAAACATGCGCTCGCCACCCCACAAAAGAATTCGACCACGAATTCGATAGAGGAAGACCGAACAAAGCTGATACCAAAATGTAACGACCCCATCCGTTACATGACGTATAGTAGAAGGTCCGGCCGGGGCCCCACACTATATTCCACAAACAGACGGTGAGGTCACAGGATAATACCAAACCATACACGAATCCTAATTCAGAGCATTCTAGCGGAAGCTTTAAGTTGTAAATAGAACTCTAACCAGGAATGTCCAATATATATAAACCACAGTTATATATACAACCACGGAATGTACAACAAAGGTTTGGCCTTAAGGCCTTACAGTTCCTCTTTCCACACCGTATGGTTTACAAACCTTGGCGCGTAGGCCGGCCATACATGAGTAAAAGAAAACAAACAAAAACATTTGCTCAGCCTTCAAGGGCTAGCCGCAGCAGTAGCAGCAACAGCAGTCGGGCTTCAGCCCTTCATTTACCACTTGACTCTCCAGCACCTGCATAGGGACAAACCACCCAAACAGTGGCAAACAAGGTAACGGCCAGCATTCAGCTGACCCAATTATAACAATCCTACCCCTTTCTCGGGGCAGTCGCATCTTTCCCTGCACAGCATGGTATCAACAATAGCAACTATGTGCGCGCAGGCACATTCAAGCCATCACAAACGTCGGCCACACGGCCCGATAGTCCGTGCACTCAGGGCACATTCTTGGTGTACCGGAATACCAGGGTCAAGACCACTGTCTACACGGTATTTGAGCATTATAGTCTTTTCGGCATGCGGGCCTAAGACTCTCATTAGGCGCTCCAACAAAACCCATAACCAGGCTTCCAAGTCGGACGGACCTAACGCAGGTACGGATCAGCCACCCCCCGTTGCTCAAGTCGCCGTGCCACCTCGAATACGGAAGTATCCATGGCAATTTATAGGCGCGGGTCGGTTTCACCTTTCCTGTTCGGCAATCTGCCTTTTCATCGAGTTGCAGCCCAACGGCTCAACCGCACACAAAGTGGCAACGCACTGCCACAAGAGTTGCATCCAACCCTCTTCATTTCCTGGACATCATCCAGTACTTCCTGCTGCACCAAGCAACAGGTAGGCACAAGGCAACACAAGCCATAATCATGGAGCCTTCTCCGATATGCAAACAAGCATCACCAATCCAGACCAACATGTCCAGATGGGCTTCACACAACATGCCTAGATCCGTACTCCAATTCCGGACTCTAACAAGGGGGACTTCACATATCTACCCCAAGGGACACCACAACCCACCTCCCACTCGCGGGGAAGGGTTTTCCCTATGCAATGCAGAAAAGAAGGACTTCACATGTCCAAGAAGGGAGATCGTTACCCTTGTCGATCTCTTGGGAGCCATCGAAAACTAGCCGGTGAGAAAGAACCGCAGCAGCTTTGCCTTCACCACGCTGGCCTCGGATCACGAATCGGACCACGGGAGCTCTGCCGGTGGCTTGATCTCCTCCTCCTTCTTCTTCCTCCTCTCTCTTTCTCTCTTCCTTAACCAAATGAAGAATGAATTCTTCATCAAGTCTCTGCTGATTTAATCCAGCCAGGAATCACCTGAGCCCTTAGATCCAAAGAGAGAAAATGAACGGCCACGATTTTCCTAAAAACACATTTTTTTGGCTGACACGGCCTGTGACAGGCCCGTATCACAGGCCGTGTACCCTTAAGCGGCACACGCGGTATTCGTACCGACTGATATTTACCAGAACACGGGCATCGACACGCCCGTGTCGAACCTGACACGCCCGTGTCAGTCATGAGACACGCCTGTGTCACCCCTGCCTCATCAAGCTCCAAACTCAACCAGCAGTACACGGGTAGGCACACGGCATCGGACACGCCCGTGTCCAATCTGACACGGCCGTGTTCAAGGCTTGGTTCCATGCCGTGTAATCTTCTGACTCAGAACGCCTATTATTTGAGTGACACACCCTGGGACACGCCCGTGTCCCAAGCCGTGTACCCCCGACACGCCCTGGGACACGCCCGTGTCCCAGGCCGTGTAAACCAACCTGCACCTCAAATCCATATTTGAGATTTTTGGGGTGTTACATACAGCCCGGTAGCGATGCCATGTGGGGCTATGGGCCAAATCCCGGGTCGTTATAGGAGGATCCATCAAGATTGAAGGCGGCCGTGGGAGTTTTGAGAAGGAGATTCTTACCAAAGAAGGGAGGAAAGAGAAGATAAAAATCAATGGGGAGCTCAGCCTCGAGGACCAGGAGGAGATAAGGGTGTGTGTGCAGAGGAACATCGACATCTTTGCTTGAAGCATGACCGAGATGTTGGGGGTCGACGCCGACGTGGCATGCCACCGTCTCAATCTTGACCCCAAAGCTCGTCCGGTGCAACAAAAGAAGAGAGCCATCACCTCCAAGATGGTCAGGCCCAACTAGAAAGAGGTGGAGAAGCTGCTTGAGGCTAGATTCATATCTACAAGCAAGTATCTGGGGTGGGTGAGTAATGTTGTAATGGTAAAAAAGGGAGAGGGAAAATGGAGGATGTGTGTGGATTTTTCTCTTTTAAATAAAGCATGCCCCAAGGATTGTTATCATCTACCTCGAATTGACGCGCTGGTTGACTCAGCCATCAGTTTTTCACTAATGAGTTTTCTAGATGCATTTTCATGGTACCATCAAATATGCAAGCATCCCCCAGACATCAAAGATGTTACCTTTGTCACGGAGGATGGATGCTTTAGCTACAACATGATGGCCTTCAGATTGAAGAACGCATGGGCCACTTTCCAAAGAATGATGGACAGGATATTCCGGGAGAAAAAGGGACGAAATCTCGAGGTTTTTGTGGATGACCTGATGATCAAGAGCTGAGACCTCGGGTCTCACATCTTGGATTTGGAGGAAACTTTTGGGACCATAAGGAAGTACTAGATGAGGCTCAACCCTCTGAATTGCGTCTTTAAGGCTAGCAGGGGAAAGTTTTTAGGACATCTCCTTACCCCCTCAGGAGTGGAGCCAAATCCTGATAAAGTGAAGGCGATCTTAGAATTTGAATATCCAAAGAGCGCTAAAGAATTCCAACTTCTTGCCGAAAAGCCAGCCAAATTTAGCAGATTCCTCTCCCGGGCTTGAGAGAATTGCTCACCCTTCTTCGGAGAACTGAGAGGAGGCAAAAAATTTGAATGGACCCCCGAGTGCGAAGAAGCTTTCCGAGCTCTGAAACAACAACTCACCCAAACATCGCTGCTCCAAGGACCATGAGAAGGAGAGGGGATGTTCTTGTACCTGGGAGTGGGGACTGGAGCCGTGAGTTCAGTCCTTGTCCGAGAAGAAGGAAGGAAGCAGTTCTTGATCTACTACGTGAGGAGAGTCCAAAATAAGGCAGAGCTCAGATATCCCATCCTTGAAAAGTTGGCTTTCGCTCTCATCATCTCGGTCAGGAAGCTCAGGCCATACTTTAAGGCTCACTCAATCCATGTGGTGACACATCATCCTCTCCGTTGCATCCTGGAAGGGGTGGAGAATTCCGGGAGGTTGGCCAAATGGTCAATAGAACTTAGTGAGTTCGATCTCACTTTTACTCCTCGGGTAATTATCAAGGCGCAAGCGGTTGCGGATTTCCTTGCAGACTATGTGGTTGAGGTTGGAGAAGCTAAGGCACCTCTTCTCGCGGCTTGGGAGATGTTAGTAGATGGAGCCTCGGGAAAAAGTTCTTTTTGGGGAGGGATGATCTTAGTGAGTCCCGAAGGAACCAGAATTGAGCAAGCCCTGAAGATTCATTTTACCATCACTAACAACCTGACATAATACGAAGCGATCATCCCGGGACTCAAGCTAGCTCGGGAGTTGGGCATACAATACATCAAAGTCTCTAATGATTCTACGGTAGTAGCAGGACAAATCAATGGAGAGTTTGAAGTAAGGGAGCCCACCCTCCAATTGTACCTGATGAAGGTAAAAGGTGTCATCGGATGGTTCCGTAGCTTTTCAATTCAATACGTCCCAAGAGAGGAAAGTGCTCAGGTTGACCTGCTTGACAAGCATTGCCCTCAAGCTGGAGGAACCATGGCAGAGCTCATTAGACCATCCATAGAAGAAGGAGAGTTGTTGGAAGTGAACTAGAAAGTATCTTGGATGGACACCTTCATCACCTTTTTGACCTCAGGACGTCTTCCCGAGAGAGACCTCGATAAGAAGCAGATCATGTATAAATCAGCGTACTACCTGTTGAAGGAAGGGACGTTATACCGAAATACACTATCGAGTTTATTGGCTAGGTGTGTGTCTTAGGGAGAGATCTCAAGAGTTCTGGAAGAAATTCATTCAGGAGAATGCGGGAGCCATTCAAGAAGTCAGAACTTGGAAGGAAGAGTGTTGAGGTTAGGCTACTTCTAGCCTACCCTCAGGAGAGATGCAAAAGAATTTTCCAAGAGATGTAAGAAGTGCCAGGAGTTCGCCCCCCTTCAACTCCTTCCCGCCCAAAGACTATGAATAATCACGGCTCCCTAGCCGTTTGCAATATGGGGGCTGGATTTGGTGGGCCCTTTCCCCCAAGAAAGTGGTCAAAGGAGGTTCCTACTAGTCATGGTGGATTACCTTTCAAAGTGGCTAGAGGTGAAGGCGTTGGAAAAGGTGACGTTGTAGGTGGTCAGAAATTTCATATGGGGAGAGATAATCTACCGGCACGGGCTCTCGTTGTCCATCGTTACAGATAATGGACCACAGTTCGCTAGTAGGGAATTCATAGACTTCTGTGTCCAGCTGGGCATAGACCTCCTCTTCACCTCGATTCATCATCCTCAAAGTAACGGGCAGGTGGAAGCGGCGAACAAGATTATCGTGAACATTTTGAAAAAGAAGGTGGATAACTTAAGGGGAAGTTGGGTAGAATAGCTCCCTTCCGTTCTCTAGGCTTTGAGGACCATGCCAAACACAGCCACGGGAGAGACTCCACTCAAACTCTCCCATTGCTCATAGGTCGTTATACCTATAGAGTTCGAGGTTTAATCTCGAAGAGTGGCAGCTGCCAAGAAAGGAGACAAAGGATGGTAGGTAGAGAATGAGGAGGAGCAGAAGCTCTCTCTTGATCTAGTAGAGTAGCTCAGGGAATTGGCAACTAAACAACAAGAAGAAGTCAAGTGCCGGATGGCCAGATATTTTGATAAGCATATAAGGGTCAGGCAGTTCCAGAAAGGCGACTTGCTTCTCAAAAAGGTGGATGCAGCGGGCAGAGGAGCCTTAGTAGGATAACTCAATCCTAACTAGGAAGGCACCTTTGTGGTTAGGGAGGTCCTGAAGTTAGGAGGGTACCACCTCCAGGATGTGGACGGGGTACCCCTTGATCGTGCCCGAAGCGGCGATGACCTGAAAAGATTCTACCCTTGACATCTTTTTTCATCTTTGTAAATACTTGTAAATCAGTTATGATTTCCTGATATAATGAAATTCCTGGTGTTTCTTCCATGAAATGAGATTGCAACGAATGAAGGTCAAGGCCCTGAGAAACCTGCTTACCATGCTCTCATCAAGCTGGCAAGACTGTAGGCTCACTCGGTGGCAGGATGAATGGCAAGGCCCCGAGAAGGCTCGCTGACCAGGCTCTCATCAAGCTGACAGGATTGTAGGCTCACTTAGGAATAGGATGCATGGAAAGGCCTCGAGAAGACCCACTGAGCAGGCTCTCATCAAGCTGGGAGGTATGTAGGCTCACTCAGTGGCAGGATGAATCACAAGGCCCTGAGAAGACCCGCTGAATAGGCTCTCATCAAGATGGCAGGACTGTAGGCTCACTCGGTGGCAGGATGAATGTCAAGGCCCCGAGAAGACCCTCTGACCAGGCTCTCATCAAGCTGGCAGGACTGTAGGATCACTCAGTGGTAGGATAAATGGCAAGGCCCCGATAAGACCCGCTGACTAGGCTCTCAACAAGCTATCAGGATTGTAGGCTCACTCGGTGGAAGGATGAATGGCAAGGCCCCAATAAGACCCTCTCACTAGGGTTTTATCAAGCTGGCAAGACTGTAGGCTCACTCGGTGGCAGGATGAATGGCAAGGCCCCGAGAAGACCCACTGACCAGGCTCTCATCAAGCTGGCAGGACTGTAGGCTCACTCGGTGGCAGGATGAATGGCAAGGCCTCGAGAAGACCCGCTAACTAGGCTCTCATCAAGCTGGCAGGACTATAGGCTCACTCGGTGGCAGGATGAATGGCAAGGCCCTGAGAAGACCCACTGACCAGGCTCTCATCAAGCTGGCAGGACTGTAGACTCACTCAGTTGTAGGATGAATGGCAAGGCCCCGAGAAGACCTGCTGACAAGGCTCTCATCAAGCTGGCAGGACTGTAGGCTCACTCGGTTGCAGAGTAAACATTGGGATCTCTTAAAGAAAAATATGTTTACTAGTCATCAAACGATGAAATTTCATAAAAAATAATAATAAACTATGGGAGGAGAAGGCTAGAGTAGTGTAAATGAAGACATGTATTCCCAGCTGGTGCTCAGGAATGAGGGTCTCGCCCATGGAGAGTGGGCACTCGTGAGGGTAGAAAGACCTTGCCTAATAAGGGATCAGATTAATTCCTGGGGACCACTCGCACCGGGGTTGTTTGGAGGCGAGACGTGACAGGGAGGTCAGATGGTCTCACAAGCAGAAGCGGCAGAGAAAAGTCTGATGACTCGCGCTCTAAGACCGACTCCCCCAAGTGAGACGGCGAGACGATTAGTAGACTCACCTCATAAATATAAATAAAGTGTAAGGTCTTCTCGCAGTAAATAAAGCAAAGTAAAAAAGTAAAATAAAGAGAAGGAAAAGCGAGTGGAAATGACAAAAATTTCCTTTGTATATTTGGTCATGATTGTTCATTACAACAAGAAAAAAGGGGGGGAAGTACTCTGCTGTGAAGGAATACTTCAAAATCTCAAAAATATCAAAGTATTAAAAGTACAGGTAAGAAAGAAGAAAAAAGTGGGGAGAAGGAGCCCTAGATCTCGCCAGTGATTCTTCACTCCTATTTGCTGGAAGGTGAATCCTCTTCCTCCACGCCGTAAAGATGCGGGATGAGGTCGCGAGCAGTGATAGTTTAAGAGTTTTCTTTGACAACCCCCAGATCCTTCATCATCTTGAGAACGAGCTCGAACGTCTTGATGTTGGCATCACGACAAAGCTCTTCGACCTCTTCATTGGAATAATGAGAGAGAGGGGGAGCTTGGAAGGGTTCCGAGCGAGAGGAAGATAGAACACTGTCCCAAAGATGGGCGTTCTGGGCCTTCAAACTTTTATTCTCCTCCTCCAAGGCCGTTATGCGCAAGTGCATTCGATCCGCTGTCTCGACATCTTGCGAGATGCCCATAAATTAATAAGAAACAAACGTGAGAGAAAAACTGGCCAAGGAGAAAACTAAGGCTTGCCACGTCGCCCTGTATCTTTGTGAGGAGGGATTCAGAAATGGACAGCCTCTTTTCGAGACCATCCGACTTCTCATGTTTCGCCGCTAGGCACGCCTCAGAATCCTTCCATTTCTTGTTGTTGAAAACAAGGAGGCGTGAGATTCGGTGCGAGAGATCTAGGGAGCACAACTGAGCGTGAGAGGTCTTCAAGACGAGATCTCGTAAAGATTCCTTTTCGACGGAATCTGCCTCGGGACCACCATAAAGGTCATAGCCAAGGGAGAAGGTATGGCTAGTGGGGTATCCTGCTCCTTCCATGAGGTAAGGAGGGTGGATACTGACACCTGGTTCGCGTCCTTCTCCCACAGCAGAACTGGGACGTCGGCGGCATCTTGTACCACGGGGCCCATGTTGAAATTTTGATGTGAGGACGGGGCTGGGCGACTGGAGGAGGCGGCTTCATGAGATAGGGATCCGGTCGGTTGAGTCGAAGTGTTTGCGGGTTGGTCGAGTAGTGTAGTCTCGCGGGTAGGCGAGACAGCTTGTCGGCGAGGCGATTGAGGCGATTGCGATTCTCCTAAGGAGATAGGGCTCAGGGATCCCAACATCTCTTTTTTCTCATTCCGGGCTGTCTCTTTTTTCCCATTCTGGGCTGTCTCTTTTTTCCATTTTCGGAACATCACAACCTTTTTAACTCTTTTCTTGGGGCTGTGCCGAGAGGGAGCGACATCATCTCCGGGTCTCTTCTTGGGGGTAGGAGCCAAGGACTCTTTCGCCGCCTAGGCCGCCATGCTAGCAAGGGCGAGACATTTTTTCGGCTACGCGCTGCTCTTGTAAGGAGGATGGATGGGGTATTCCGCTCCCCTAAACAAGCAACTTGACGATTAGAGAGCGATACGAAGGAATAACAAACGTGAAATTAAAGATGTGCGAGTCTACCTTTGTTGGGTAGCGCAGGAAGGAGCGAGTCGAGGCCCCGCCTCAGGAAATGGACTTCGAAGTTCTTTCTTGTAAAGAAGTCGCAGAGGACTTTGTCTGTGCCGCCGAGCTGGGGAGATACATGAACATCTTGGCAGGCGACACAGGCGCGAGCAGGACGCCCCCCAGGTTCACACGGATGAAGACGAAGCAGGTAAGCCAATGGTGATTTTTGTTGGGCGTCTCACACACCTTCAGGCCTTCCCTGTGAAGTATGAGACACCATCGTGATTGGCGTGGTAGATGAATAGCTTGAGGAAAATGGTCAGGCTGAATTCAATGCGCTCCCCACGCATATAACTGGCAAAAGCAACCGAAATCGAGATGGCGTTCGGATTTAGTTGCGCAGGGATGGCTCCGAAATACTTCAAGACCTGTTTAACCTCTGGCTAGAGGGGAAGTCTCAGCCCCGCATCAAAGTGCGAGATGGGGAAAGCGAGTTCGTCGGGGTAGAAAGTCTTGATCACCTCTCCAACCTTCGAAGGCCGTGACTCGAACCCCTCCGCCAGAAATTTGCATGTGAAGAGGTCATAGTCCTCCTCAGATATTTTGCCACGGGAAAGTTATGGTTGGCAAATCTCCTTCCACACCGGCTGCGCCTCTCACCCTCCTCAGGCTTCTTCCTTCCCATTATAGGCGAGATGATAAAATCGAAAGTGGGCGAAGAGGGAATGGCGAGAGCAAGTCGCGAGACGAGGTAGGCGAGAAAGCAAGATCTGAGACGCAACAGGGGTGAGGCAGCGCAGGTGAATCATTTTGGTCTGGGGGTGGGGATATTTATAGTGGATAGTGAAAGTGGAAAAATGGGTGGGAAAAGCATGGAGGAAGTCGGAGTCGGACGGTGTTTCATGTTCTCTCTCCTTACCTCGAATCGTGTTTCCCAGCGAGGTCTTTTCCAGCAAGCCAGAACAAAACATAAAATAAAGGGAAAATCAATCAATGGAACATAGTTATGATAATTAAGCCCAGCAGAGAAAAATTAACAGGATTGACATGTTATTAATTGTTTCATTCCGCACGAGGCAGGCATCGTGTTCGCAAGATTTAAATTATAGGAAAGAAGGCAGAATAATATAGGCTACAGAATTACGAATATAATCACATGGGCGAGACTATTAAACAGGCGAGATGAGGCAGAGGGTCTTTAGTTCTTGTGCCATTTCCAGCGCCCTCCACCGCGAGAACCCGCATACGGGGGCCGACCCAGGATGTGAAAGGCACGAACAACATCGCGACCATAGCGCGCGAGATGGAGTTGGTGGTCGACCTCGTTTATAATGGCCTGATGGTCTGTTTCGTCTATCTCAATTCCAGCTTCAACCTCAGAGGAGAGATGGGTGCATTCAATCTCCAATCAATATGCATGTCGGCAGCCTGCTTAGCTAGTTCCATCTCGTGGATGATGCTTATGTGCTTTCAAAACATTTTGTCCATGCTGCGCTTCATCTCCACTGGATCCATGGGATCGCCAAGATAATCTTCTATTTCGTCTGGGTTAGGAGGAGGCGAGACAGCGGGCTGCCCAGAGAGGTCCTCTGCTCGCGAGTCGATCTGAATGCCTAAGCAGAGAGAATCCCAAGGTCAGGATGAAGGGTGTTCTCGCGAGAAGGCTTGGAAGCGGCGAGCAGCACAGAGAAGCAAGAGGGAAGGTCTAGTTCATTTACCTGGGTTCCGAGATGTCCCAGTGAGCTTGGAAGGGTCGTCACTCTTCATATTTAGAGTGGTGGATTGCTGAGGCAAGTAAGAGTCTTGGTGATGGACGATGATGGTATCAAGAGGGTTTACCGGTTGGGGATGATGGACGAGATCCCCCTGAAGAAGCATGAAGTAAGTAGGCGGGAAGATGGAAAAGGGCAAAAGAGGGGCAGGAGCGAAAATTTACCTCTCTATACTCAAGAGACACGCGAGGAGGGGTACGGATTTCAAAGGATGCTTGAGTGGGCTCCTCGACCGAGAAGGGGCAGTTATTTTTCACTTTCTTCGGGCGAGACAACGACGGTAATGAAGCAGGGGTGCAAACCAAAGCAGGGGCCAGAGCAGGCCTTGTTTTGTTTGCACACCATCGCGAGATGCTCACAGAAACTCTCGTTGTGTGACATGACGGCGATGGAGAAGATGAAGGAAGAGGTGAGAGATGGGGGCACTCTCTATGCGAGGTAAGTGTCATGTATTTATAGGCTCCGGAGGGGGCCCCGCAAAATATTCTCTCATAAATGAACTTTAATGCCGCGAGCCTCGGTTGCACTTTCTTTCTGAGCTTGAGGCAACCTCGAAAAAAGTGGGGATTGTGTACAACCTCGGGCCCGCAAGAGGTTACTCAAGGAAAAGCGCTAGGGGGGAAAGACTGCATAGGCGAGAGGGAGCCATGGAGCAGGACACTTGCAAGGCCAAAGAGAAGCATCGTAGTAAGCGAGAGCCCTCTTGCAGGGCGGGAGGGCCATGGTGCGGGACACTCGCAAGGTGAGAAAGGAGCAGTGGAGTAGGCGAGAGGGATTAATGGAGCCGGCGAGACGAGTCACTTGCAAGGCAGGATTAGGTAGGATAGGGAAAACTCTCGCCCACGTGATGCCATTTTCATCGAGCGTCTATTCGACGATGGTTCCAGCGCCGGTTCGACGATTGGTCAAGAACCAGTTCGAATAAAAGGCCATTTTTACCTCTTTACCCCCAGGTAGGGTTTATTCTTTGATTCCAGACAATTTTACTCTTTTGCCCTTGTAGGTCTGCATATAACCCTTCAGAACAGCGGAGTTTGGCTGTTGGCAGACCAAGCCAAGGCTATTTTCGTAATTTCAGGTCGGTTCAGTTTGGTTATTGACAGGTCAAATTCAGAGCCCTATAAATAGACCGATAAGGTGCCTTGAACAGGTTGTTGACCGCTTTCTTCTTCTTCCACTGAGGAACTTAACTCAGTACTGGCTAGGGAGAGGAAGAATTTATGTTTCATTCGGGTAAGAGGTGGGACCTTCGAGCTGAATCCCACGGTCTGTTTCTAGTTCTCGAGACTCTCGTCAAGGAATGAATTCAAGAAGAGTAGGTGTGAGCTGCAACTCTAGATCCTAACTCTAGGTGAAGTCGGTTTCTGGCTTCAACAAGTACCTCCTGCCGGAACTACTCAAACATCCCCACCGTAGCGAGGGGGAGGGGGTGGGGAATCGTCCCTATCCAAACCTTGTCCTTCTCCTCTAGTCATCGAGCTTGCTGAAGATTTTTTGTGCTGACCACTCTCCACGCTCACCACACAAAAATTTTGAAATCAAAAACTCGGTCTCTATGGATTTCACCCTTGGGGAAGGGGCGATCATACACTTACTTCTCTCTCGCGAGCCAAAAGACTAAGGAAGAAGAAAAGGGGACAAAACTAAGGGCTCGGCGTGGAGGTCACACCACACACCCGGAAGATCTTAGAGTGCTTCCCCTCCCTAGACAAATGCCAAGCTAAGGATATCTTAGAAAGCGCAAGAAGACTGGGGCAAAAATAAGCGTGCACTCGGAGGTACACCCTTGGGTTTATTTATAGCTTTCTGAAAACGGTCTGCAAATATCGTACCCTCGCTGTTTGGAACGTCTATATGCAGCCAAAAGTGGTCTGCCAACATCATAACTCCATTGTGCTGGAAGGCTACTTGCAATCCCTATAAGGGCATCCTGGTAATTTTGCCTCTGGAACCCATGGGGTGAGTATTAAGTAACACGAGGAAAACTCGTCATTCTATAGGACGGATATGGCCTGGCTTGTGCAGCTCGCCTTCTATCTCTAGGAGAGCGCGAGCCGGGCTTCCGTGGCTCGCCTGCCCAATACGGAGGCGGCCAATGATAAGGTCGTCTAGGCAGACGCGGACTGTATAGGCTGGATCACACGGTTCTCTCTTCTAGCCTTGGTGAGAGTGAGCCGACTTTCCTACCGTACTGATACGGGACAGTCGCCCTGGCTCGCTCTCCTAGTCTGATGGACCCACTCGGCGAACACGGGGTTGTACATAAATGTAATGCATGAGATAGTATCTTTATACTTTTAAAAATAACTAACATGCAATCCTAACATAAAACCTTCCCAGAGAGCAAGTAAAACCAACAGATCATCAAGAAAAGACTAAGCAACTAACAGGTATCTTAACAATATAAAAACTTTGGTTGGCGTCAACAGCCTGGCACGAACCCACCAAAGGAAAAGAAATAGGTATGTCTGAACTAAAAATAGAACAACAACACTACCTCACACTGGTGAGGAGAAGACAACTGCAATAATAGCAGAAAACCAACAACCACCAAACCTAGCTGCTCAACCATTTACTGCTCCAAACCTGAGGCATTCCAAGGAAAAGAATACCTCAGCAAGAATATACAAGCTGCAAAAATAACATCATACGTATATAGTAATCAAAGGAAAGCAAAAGGGGTTACAAACCCCAACCACAGGAATGGCTGACAAATCTCAGTTAATAAGTCAAACAATAGCAAGTAAAGAAGAAATCTCAATAGTATAGTAAGAGAAGTTGCACAAAGTGAGAAATGAAGTAATGCTTCGTCAAAATCTACAAAATTAAGCATCCAATATATATCTACACAATAGGAAGAAAAGAGACTGAACAGCTCTTAACACGTGAATCATTAACACTGGTAAAAAGAATAGGTCTGAGTCGGTGGCCACAATGTCCAACACGAACCAACAGACCAAAACATCTTTGAAAGTTACTACGGTGGTGGCCACATTGTCCAATGCAACCCGACAGTCCAAACATCTCAAAAATACACTATGGTGGTGGACATATTGAAAGACAATCCTATGGGTAAATAATCACCTAGATGGGGGTGAATTGGTGATTTTTAAAATACTTTAGCAATCTTTATCACTTAATAATTTCAGTAGTGAAAGTGAGAGAAAGATCTACCTTGACTCTAGAGGGGGGTGAATAGAGTATTTTAAAATAATGTTTACAATTAAAAATTGTAAGGCAGTGGAAGATTTAATTTAATTATATGTGTAAGGTGCTTGTAGAAAAACAAAGTTAAAGCAAGAAATAAGAATCACACAGCACACAGCAATAACAAACACACAATAATAAAAAGACACAAGGATCTATAGTGGTTCCCAAAAAACTTGGGTACATCCACTCTTCTACCACCCTTGGTAGGAATCCATTGCAGGATGAGTTGATCAGGTGTCCTGGGCACCAATGAGCTTTTGATAAGGTGCTCAAAAACCAGATCTAGATTTTTTGATAAGGTGCCTTGCCACCACTGAGTTTTGACAAGGCTCTCAGAACCAGATTCAGAACTTTTGAAGGGAGTTTTGATAACCCTTTTACAGCAGGAAAAGAAAAAGAAAGAGATGATGATGTCTTCTCTGTCTCAAATCACTGAGAGAAGACTAGTGGATTGTTGATGTTGTCAAAGCTCCCCCTGAGATGTAGAATGGTTCTGGAGTGAAAGCTTTGCTAGGGTGATAGTCCTTCAGAAGCTTCAGATCTCCAGAAGAAGATGATTCCAGCAGATGCTGAAATATTTGGTGTCTGGAGTCCTTGATGTTGAAGCCTTTGAACACTTGAAGATTCAGTAGATTTGTAAATCACAGAAGTTGAAATATTGATCAAAGAAATTGTGTTGTTCAATCTTCTGTAATGTAATCTAATTCTTCTGTATATCTTTGTATTGTCTGTGTTGATCACTATATCTTGTGTATCTGTGTTATGAGAATGAATACTGAAGGAGTATAACAGATATTCTCTTAGACAACTATTTAATCAGTCATAAATGACTTCCATAATAGACAACTGTATCTGGGGAAAGTCCTAAGCAATATTTCATTTAGTCTTTCCTTGAAACTTGCATCAGATTGATTGAAACGACTAGAAAATCTTTTGCAATCAATGCAGGAATTAATTCTGATTATAATCCATAACTGTCCTGGAATTTGAATTCTAAAGGCGTCGATCTCTCATAGAAATTGTCGATCTGAGCTCTACGATCGTTGAACTGAGCTCAGAGATTGGATTAACATAGTAGACAGAAAACGTCGAACTGAGATCTACGATCGTTGAACTGAGCTCAGTGACTGGGAAAATAACTGAAGACAGATCGTCGATCTGAGATCGAAGATCATCGACCGGAGTTCGACGACTCAGCAGAGTTGAGCTCAGAGAGCGTCGAACGGAGTTCGACGTTTCGTCGAACTGAGTTCGATGAAAATTGTCTCTGTCTCAGCTCTAAGTCTTGATCTTTGAATGGTCCTGGGGGCAGCTTCAAACCTAAGTTCTAAGCCTTAGACTCATTCTAATTTGACCTTTTCAACTATACATCTAGGTCAAACCAATTTCCTAAAAACATAGTGATCCTTGCCCAAATTAGTAATAAGGTGTTCCAACAATCTCCCCCTATTTGGGTTAGAATTACTATTTACAGGACTCAGTAAGAAATACAAAAGTATATACAGAAAAGCACAATTTAAAACAATAGAGCAGAACATATGACATAACAGCATTCAAATAGAATATCAGCAAATGTTTAAAGATGAATGTACTGCCTGCTTACAGAATTCATTTCCTTTCACTTCCTTTCTTAAATACAATCTCTCTATTGGGATTGAGAGCCTCTTTCTTTGACCTTCTGTCATCTTCTGCACCTAAGGAGGTTTGGGATCTGGGCCTTGGAACTACAGCCTCAGGATGCAGTTTCATGTAATCCTCTGGGTCAAAGAAAATCCTTGAAGCATATTTCTCCAACTCTGCCTTTCTTTGCTCTGAAAGAGTAGAGATATTGGAAGTATCTTTACCTTGTTCTCTGGCCTTTTTCAATTGATCTAGAGCAGCAAGTTCTTTCATCCTGGCAGTCCAAGATAAAGGATTGTTTTCTGGATCCTCAAAAGGAATTGAAGGTTCATATTTGTTTATGGTTTCTGAAGCAGTAGATGTCCTTGTAACAACAGTATCTCTGAGTTTGTAAGGGAAAGGACCTTGAGTAGAGTCCATATACCCTTGTCCTTCCCTTTGCTGTTTGGAATAGGTTCTATAATCTCTCTGAGTTCCTCTATGTTGTCCTCTTCTTGAATGAAAAACTCTTTGATACTGTCCTCTGGGCTGATATCTTTGGGAAGATTGGGAGGAGCTTTGCTTTGAAGCAGAGGTTTGAAAGGCTAAGCCTCCACCTGATCTTGTGTAACGTCCCAATTCGCGCTAGGCCCCTTGATTGCGTATTCGAGTCAAGGGGGCTGTGGTGAGCCCAATGGGGGATGTGGGTGAACAGGTGCGGACGTGCGGGAAATGAGGAAAACAAGGCAAAACAGCATTTTTGGCTGACACGGGTATGGACACGGCCGTGTCCATACCCGTGTGCCTCATAAAAATATGTTTACCAGTCAGAGAGGTACACGGGCATTGGGACACGGGCGTGTACCTAGCCGTGTGCCAAGGACACGGGTTGGGACACGGGCGTGTCCCTAGCCGTGTGCCAAGGACACGGGTCGGGACACGGCCGTGTCTCTACCCATGTGCCGCAACCCTGACCCGGCAGAAAGTGGTTCTGGGAGGAACACGGCCCTAGACACGGCATGCCACACGGCCGTGTCACCTGAACACGGGTAGGAACACGGCCGTGTGCCTACCCGTGTCTGCGATGTATAAAAAGGAAAAAGTTGGGAAACCCTAGCATTTCATCTCCTTTCTTCTGCCCCGAAATTCCTGAGAGGGTTCTTGGCTGGAGGAGGAGGAAGAGCTTGCCGGAGCCATCCTTGGAGGAATCAAAACGCCGCCACCGTCAAGGGAAAAACAATGCCGCCGCGAAGGAGTGCGAGGCTCATGGCCGGCCATGGTGGTACCGCTGGACTTGAGGTGAGCTTCCTCCCCTCTCCCTTGGTGCTAGATCTGTAGTTATTATAGGAGAGACATCGACTCCATAGAGTCTTGATGGTGAGGAGGAGAGTTCTTAGGATAAGCCATGCCTAGGTTTTAGGCTTAGTCTCCCTCAACCTTCTCATCATTCAAAGTGGAGATGAGAGGGGTTTTCGTTGAGGGTTTGGCTTTGAAAGGAGAAATAAGGTTGGGTGTGATTTCTGGAGAAGTTTATGCGAGGTCGTTGCAAGGAAGAAGATGAACGGATGCCGTTCATCTCGCCTTAAGATGCGTGCAGAAATCCGATTTCTGCACGCGGCGACCTTCGTGGCCAATTTCGGAGGTGTTTTGGCCAAATCTGGGTGATCGACTCAACACGAAAGTCGTAGCCCTTGAGATTACCTTTCCAACGAGGGGTTGCTCGTTTCCATGCAATACCTGTAGCCACGGGAAAGCTGGTTCGAGCCCGCTGCGTTCGGGAAAATTCCTGTACAGGAAACTGTTTCCTGTACGTATTCGAGTTGAATTTCTGGTATGTTGCGACCAGATCTGGGCGATCGACTCAACACGAAAGTCGTAGCCCTCGCGAATACCTTTCCAACGAGGGGTTGTGCATTGTGATCGGATTCTTGTAGCTCCGGGAATCCCAGTTTTAGTATTGGGCTATCCTATGTTAATGCACTTGTTAATTTATAATGTTAGCACTCTTGCAATGATTGTGATTTGCTCATTTGATATCTTGCTCCCATATATCTATAATGTTGTTGTTGCTATAATTTAGCATGGTTACTCATTTGGTTGTGTAATAAGGGATAACTATGCAATGGTAGAGGAATGGATTGGATGGGAAGGCTAGATATTAGGAGTTGATATGGGTAAAGGATATATTTATACAATTTGGTGTTGAACATATCTATTATGCGTAGTGTTGAGGTGAATTCATTGAATAGGTGGGCGTGAACATGATGAACACTATGTGAAGAGTATTTTGTAACTGTAATCCGAGCCCAAGGGGTTTATTAACAACCGATGCTTAGAGTTGAAGTCTCCCTACGGGTAGCATCGAGTGAGTTGTTTTGGGGCATGTGATGTGCGACGATTCATCGTGTCGCGATGTGGGAGAATGATTGTGGCAGGTCTACGGTTTCGCCAGTCGTCACACCGATGGGAGCCAATGGGTAGACCTTGGGCGGTAGGGTTAGATACTTGGTGTCCATAACCCGAGATCTCCTCCGTGCCATGTGAACGGTTGGGCTTGCACCTCGTGCGTTTCCGAGGTTCCATCCGGTTCGAAATCAAAGGCCAGGTTGGGCTGTGTTCTTGGTGCACATTTACCCAAGACCCCTTCTGAGCCGTAGTACGCATGTGAGCTCCGCTGTGTGTTCTCAGCGTTGAGGCGTACGGGGGCCTAGGATAGGTAGTGTGATACCACCTAGTAGTGGAGACGCCCGCTCCACTGTCGCCGTCTGGCCACGACGGACGACGCCTGAGAGGTTAGCTACCTGCTCGAAAAGTGGGAACTTCTAGTCTGTGTCGACATAGCAACTTGTATGTGCGTGCGCATGATTCGGTCATACCATAACATTCATAACATGTCATTCATTGCATACACAAGATCCTCATCGTATAAGTTTGTATGGGCACTCTTATACGATGAGTTACTATACTGTTAAGCCGATCCTTAACTTATAAGTTTGTATGGGCACTCTTATAAGTTAAGTTACAATTCTGATTAATTATACCTGCTGTCATTTACATGGATATTTGTAGAACTGCTAGTTGTGTAGCGTAGTTTATACTTCACCATATTTACTGTCACCTGCTTGTTTACTTGCTTATGTATATATATTGTACCTGTATTCCTTTCTCCGCCCGGTGCCGAGGAGTCGCCGGGGGAGCGGATGTGAAGCCACTTAGTCTTATGACTAACGGTTGCTATGTCTTCCTTTTTAGGAGGAAACCCCGCAGGTAGAGCGGCAACGGACTACGCAGCAGGACAGCCAGGCCCGGATGATAGGACCTGAGGTGGTGGTGCCATCGGCACCGTCAGTGACAGTAGTGAGTGTTTTCATGTAGCCGTTTGGCAAAACATTTCTAGACTCTTGTTTATTTGTACAAGCCTGTTGTGCTTGTTATCTTCCGCTATTTTTGGACTTTAACTTAGCTGTGAACTGAACTGCTTTTAGCTTTACTTTTCTGTTATGGTTGGGTTGGCATAATTGTTGTGATATGGATTGTAGCCGGCGGAATAGGCGTCTTGTGGTAAAGGCTAACCCGTGTGTTAGTGCTACCGCAAGGCGGCTATTTCGGGCATAAGACTCCCCTCGTGCCGTGTGTTGTGTTCCGGGAGGGGGGTCTTACAAATGGTATCAGACTTAGCCGATCTTCACCTACAGCAGTCAGGTAACAATGGGCCACTCCCGTTCGATTAGTCGGTTTGGGGACAAACCGACTTAGCGGAAGCAGTGGTGTGCCCATATGTAATTCACACTAAGTTGTCCAACTTTGACATTAGTTTTAGCCAACCTGACCCTAGTTTGTACCTTGCATATAGGTCCCAGCGCAGGTGGAGCCGGTTGGGGGCACTCCTACCCCTTCCGTCCCTTCACAATTCCAGTAGTCGGAACTGGGACAAACGCTGTCAGCCATATTGGATGCATTTAAAGCCCAGCAAGCTCCGGTGCAACAACAGGCGCCAGGCTCCAACTGGGTGAGCACCTTCCGTGCCCTGTCCCCTCCTGCCTATCTTGGGACAGAATCGCCGGTGCGCACCGAGGAATGGCTTGATACCGTGCAGGAATTGATGGCTGGCATAAGATGTCCGAACAACATGGCGGTGACATTGGTAGTGACGCTGCTAGAGCTACACGCCAAAAGGTGGTGGAAGTCCCTCATGGGCTCCACCTTCCAAGGGCGGTTGTACACGGACATCAGTTGGAACGAGTTCACCGAGGCTTTTCTGGATCACTTCATTCCTTCTTCTGCTCGGGATGAACTTGAAGAAAGATTTCTACAGCTGAAGCAGGAATCGAAATCGGTAACGGAGTACCAGAGGGAGTTCCAACACCTCGCTAGATTTGCTGATTCCTATGATTTGGACGATAGAGGCTATGCGAAGCGCTTCTATAAAGGGTTAAGGGACCCCCTGAGGCAGGCCCTTTTGTTTATAGCCGATGGAAGCCTGGCAGAAATCATTGACATGGCAAAGAGACTGGAGGCGGACCACATGGGATGTGGCAAGAGACCTGCGGAAGGAGTAATTGAAGTCGGCCCTAGTAATAGAAGGCGGAATGATCATGGCAGAGGAAGGGGAAACCACAGAGGCGGTCGGTGGGTCAATCGAAACTATCGGGTGGAGTACCCAATTCCGCAACCATTACCTTTACCACCACCACCGCAGCAGCAATATTATCAACAACCTGGGGGCCGACGTGAGGTGATATGTTTCGAGTGCAACCAACCGGGGCATGTCCGGCGAGTTTGCCCGCGATTGGTCGGGGATGCTCCTATTGCTCCCCCTCCAGTAGCTCCACGGGGGCGAGGCCACATGCGTGGCCGAGGAAGAGGACCACCAGGGAGAAATCAAGGACATGCACGGGAGCATGTATTCGAATTGGATATGACTCAGGAGAGAAATCCGCAGGAAGTCATCACCGGTACGTGCAAAATTGTTTTAATATTATATGACTTGTTAGATTTATGATACAAATGATACGCGCTATTCTGAATAGTGATTACCCTTTTGGAACCTAGGCACTGTCGTGGTTAGCGGGAGACCCGCCTATACGTTATTTGACACGGGTGCGTCTCACTCGTTCATTTCGGAGGACTTCGTGAAGGACTTGGAGGGAGTGCAACACTTCACGGGCATTACTCAAAGGGTGCACCTTCCGGACGGCTCTGAGATGACGTCGTCAGCAAGTTGTGACTTCGACACCCTTATTGGAAGAAAGTTCTTTGAAACTCCGGCGACAGTGTTAAGAATCCCGGAGTTCGATCTCATCCTGGGCATGAGGTGGTTGGACTGGCACCACGCCAGGATCAATTGTGCGGAGAAGCAAGTTATGTTGAGGCATGGAGACTCGGAAGTCATCTTCCAAGGTATTAAATTCGCACCCC
The DNA here is from genome assembly GCA_039513925.1 of Platanthera zijinensis. Lineage (NCBI taxonomy): Eukaryota > Viridiplantae > Streptophyta > Magnoliopsida > Asparagales > Orchidaceae > Platanthera > Platanthera zijinensis. Next base: position 126,416,571 of record CM077081.1, read on the forward strand.
GTAAATTATTGTCTTCGATCCAAGTTATGAAATCTCATATGGAAGGGGACGAGGTCTATGTAATTTGCTTCGAGTTGAAGAAATTGACATTAGAGGTCAAGGATGTGCGGGTGGTGCGAGAATTTCCCGAGGTATTTCCCGAGAAATTGCCGGGACTACCCCCGCATAGGGAAGTGGACTTCCAAATCAAGCTAATTCCGGGTGCCAAGCCCGTCTCGCGAGCTCCATACCGAATGGCTCCGAAGGAACTTGCAGAGTTTAGAGTCCAGCTTCAGGAATTGGTGGAAGCAGGGTTCGTTCGCCCAAGCTCGTCGCCTTGGGGAGCGCCCGTTTTGTTCGTCAAAAAGAAGGATGGCACCTTGCGGTTATGTATTGATTATCGAGAGTTGAACCGGTTAACGGTGCGGAACACCTATCCCCTACCGCGCATTGATGAATTATTCGATCAATTGGTGGGATCGTATTGGTTCTCCAAGTTAGATCTGCGTTGGGGATATTATCAGCTGAGGATACAAGAAGATGACATTCAGAAGAAGGCGTTCAGTTCGAGATACGGTTTGTATGAATTCACCGTGATGCCGTTTGGGCTCACAAACGCCCCTTCCGCCTTTATGAGCCTGATGAACAAGGTGTTCGGCCCTTATTTGGACGTCTTTGTCATCGTGTTCATCGATGATATCCTAGTCTACTCAAAGACTGAGGCAGAACACGCCGAGCATCTAACTTTAGTGCTGAGGAAACTAAAGGAGCACACTTTGTTTGCCAAGTTCAGCAAATGTGAGTTTTGGCTTCGAGAGGTCGCGTTCTTGGGACATGTGATTAGTGGGGCGGGGCTAGCTGTAGATCCGGCCAAGGTGCGGGCCGTGAAGGAGTGGTCGCCATTGAAGTCAGCGGCCGACATACGGAGCTTTCTTGGACTTGCCGGGTACTATCGCAAGTTCGTGAAAGGCTTCTCGAAGATCGCCCTTCCCCTTACTACGCTGACCAAGAAGGGTGTGCCGTTTGAATGGACACCCCAGTGCGAAGCTGCATTCCAAGAGTTGAAAGACAGATTGACGACTGCACCCATCCTAGCTCTTCCATCTGGGAAGGAGGGCTTTCAAGTTTACATGGATGCGTCGTATCAAGGGATGGGAGCTGTGTTGATGCAGAATGGGCATGTGATCGCTTATGCTTCAAGACAGTTGAAGAAGCATGAAGCCAGCTACCCGGTGCATGATCTAGAGTTGGGAGCGGTGGTATTCGCCTTGAAGATGTGGAGGCATTATTTATACGGCGTCCACTGCGAGATCTACTCGGATCACAAAAATCTGAAGTACGTTCACACCCAAAAGGAGTTAAACTTGAGACAGCGGCGGTGGTTGGAGTTCTTGTGCGACTATGAGTTCACCTTGAACTACCACCCCGGGAAGGTTAATTCCGTAGCTGATGCCTTGAGCCGAAAGGCACCGGGAACGAGCACGGAATCCCGCTTGATGAGGATGGAGTTAATCCGGACACTGCAAGAGATGGAAATCACTTTGGTCTTTAAGAATCAACCGGAAGAGTATACAGAATATTTGGCCGCGATGAGTATAGTTTGCAACATACGAGACCGGATCCGTACGGAACAAAGGAAGGATGCGGCTTTAACCCCAGTTTTCAAGTCAATGGAGGATGGGACTACGGAAGAATACTCCCTAAAAGACGGCCTCGTCCATTTTCGTGGCCGGCTTTACATCCCCGAAGGTGACAACATTCGGGAGGATATTCTAAAGGAGGCCCATTGTTCCAAGTACTCGGTACACCCAGGGATCGCGAAGATGTACACCGATTTGAGAAAAACAATGTGTTGCCCGGGAATGAAGAGAGATGTCAAGTACTTCGTTACTCATTGTGTGGCTTGCCAAATGGTGAAGGCGGAATGCAGAAGCCCCGGTGGAATGCTACAGTCGTTGCCCATCCCCGAATGGAAATTTGAGGACATCTCCATGGACTTCGTCCACGGGTTACCTCGCTCGCGCTCGGGGAATGATTCTGTGTGGGTGATAGTTGACCAGTTGACCAAGGTAGCCCGCTTTATCCCAATGAAGAAGGAGGCGCAAGTGGGCGTCTTAGTGCGTCTCTTTGTGGAACAATTTGTGCGGTACCATGGTGTGCCAAAGACGATCGTCTCCGACAGGGATGGTCGGTTTACTTCAAGAGAATGGAGGGCTGTACAGGCTTATTTGGGCTCGCGCCTCGCCTTTAGCACAGCCTTTCACCCACAAACGGACGGGCAATCTGAACGAACCATCCGAACATTGGAGGACCTATTGAGGTTGTGTGTGCTAGATAAAGGAGAACCATGGGAGAGACTCTTACCTCTCGTGGAGTTCTCTTATAATAACAGTCATCAAGCCAGTATTGGAATGGCACCTCATGAAGCTTTGTATGGAAGGAGGTGTAGAACACCCTTGTCCTGGGTGCAAGACGAAGATCCGAAGACATTGGGAAATGAGTATATTGATGACACGGACGCGGTGGTTAGGTTGATCCGGAATCGAATGCTAGAGGCTCAAAGCCGACAGGCGAAATATTACAACGCAAGGCACCGTATGGTAGAGTTTCAAGTGGGTGATAAAGTGTTCCTGAAGATTCGACCGATGCACGGAGTGTCACGAGTACGTGGAGTCAAGAAGCTCAGCCCAAGGTATGTTGGGCCCTATGTTGTAGTGGAAAGGATTGGCCCTATGGCCTATCGATTGGAGTTACCACCGGAGCTGGAGAACCTTCACGACGTGTTCCATGTATCGTCGCTTCGGAAGGCTTTGTTGCGACCTGAACAGTTTATCCCCACGGCGGATGGTGCCGTGGCGTCTGATAGGTCTGTGCGACTGGAGCCGGTGCGGATCGTTGATAACGAGACAAGGACCTTGCGCCGCAAAAGTGTTCCCTTGGTGAAAGTGCTATGGTCTAATCACGGGAAGGAAGAGTGCACATGGGAGCCAAGGGATTTGATGCAAGAGCGCTACCCGGAATTATTTACTCCAGGTAAAAATTTTATTTGAAAGCATAGTTCCCTTTTTATGTGTTTCACTCCCATAGCCTTACCCTGATTTCGGGGACGAAATCTTTTATTTTGTTTATAGGATTTGTAACGTCCCAATTCGCGCTAGGCCCCTTGATTGCGTATTCGAGTCAAGGGGGCTGTGGTGAGCCCAATGGGGGATGTGGGTGAACAGGTGCGGACGTGCGGGAAATGAGGAAAACAAGGCAAAATAGCATTTTTGGCTGACACGGGTATGGACACAGCCGTGTCCATACCCGTGTGCCTCATAAAAATAGGTTTACCAGTCAGAGAGGTACACGGGCATTGGGACACGGGCGTGTCCCTAGCCGTGTGCCAAGGACACGGGTTGGGACACGGGCGTGTCCCTAGCCGTGTGCCAAGAACACGGGTCGGGACACGGCCGTGTCTCTACCCGTGTGCCGCAACCCTGACCCGACAGAAAGTGGTTCTGGGAGGAACACGGCCCTAGACACGGCATGCCACACGGCCGTGTCACCTGAACACGGGTAGGAACACGGCCGTGTGCCTACCCGTGTCTGCGATGTATTAAAAGGAAAAAGTTGGGAAACCCTAGCATTTCATCTCCTTTCTTCTGCCCCGAAATTCCTGAGAGGGTTCTTGGCTGGAGGAGGAGGAAGAGCTTGCCGGAGCCATCCTTGGAGGAATCAAAACGCCGCCACCGTCAAGGGAAAAACAATGCCGCCGCGAAGGAGTGCGAGGCTCATGGCCGGCCATGGTGGTACCGCTGGACTTGAGGTGAGCTTCCTCCCCTCTCCCTTGGTGCTAGATCTATAGTTATTATAGGAGAGACATCGACTCCATAGAGTCTTGATGGTGAGGAGGAGAGTTCTTAGGATAAGCCATGCCTAGGTTTTAGGCTTAGTCTCCCTCAACCTTCTCATCATTCAAAGTGGAGATGAGAGGGGTTTTCGTTGAGGGTTTGGCTTTGAAAGGAGAAATAAGGTTGGGTGTGATTTCTGGAGAAGTTTATGCGAGGTCGTTGCAAGGAAGAAGATGAACGGATGCCGTTCATCTCGCCTTAAGATGCGTGCAGAAATCTGATTTCTGCACGCGGCGACCTTCGTGGACAATTTCGGAGGTGTTCTGGCCAAATCTGGGTGATAGACTCAACACGAAAGTCGTAGCCCTTGAGATTACCTTTCCAACGAGGGGTTGCTCGTTTCCATGCGATACCTGTAGCCACGGGAAAGCTGGTTCGAGCCCGCTGCGTTCGGGAAAATTCCTGTACAGGAAACTGTTTCCTGTACGTATTCGAGTTGAATTTCTGGTATGTTGCGACCAGATCTGGGCGATTGACTCAACACGAAAGTCGTAGCACTCGCGAATACCTTTCCAATGAGGGGTTGTGCTTTGTGATCGGATTCCTGTAGCTCCGGGAATCCCAGTTTTAGTATTGGGCTATCCTATGTTAATGCACTTGTTAATTTATAATGTTAGCACTCTTGCAATGATTGTGATTTGCTCATTTGATATCTTGCTCCCATATATCTATAATGTTGTTGTTGCTATAATTTAGCATGGTTACTCATTTGGTTGTGTAATAAGGGATAACCATGCAATGGTAGAGGAATGGATTGGATGGGAAGGCTAGATATTAGGAGTTGATATGGGTAAAGGATATATTTATACAATTTGGTGTTGAACATATCTATTATGCGTAGTGTTGAGGTGAATTCATTGAATAGGTGGGCGTGAACATGATGAACACTATGTGAGGTGTATTTTGTAACTGTAATCCGAGCCCAGGGGGTTTATTAACAACCGATGCTTAGAGTTGAAGTCTCCCTACGGGTAGCATCGAGTGAGTTGTTTTGGGGCATGTGATGTGCGACGATTCATCGTGTCGCGATGTTGGGAGAATGATTGTGGCAGGTCTACGGGTTCGCCAGTCGTCACACCAATGGGAGCCAATGGGTAGACCTTGGGCGGTAGGGTTAGATACTTGGTGTCCATAACCCGAGATCTCCTCCGTGCCATGTGAACGGTTGGGCTTGCACCTCGTGCGTTTCCGAGGTTCCATCCGGTTCGAAATCCTAGGCCAGGTTGGGCTGTGTTCTTGGTGCACATTTACCCAAGACCCCTTCTGAGCCGTAGTATGCATGTGAGCTCCGCTGTGTGTTCTCAGCGTTGAGGCGTACGGGGGCCTAGGATAGGTAGTGTGATACCACCTAGTAGTGGAGACGCCCGCTCCACTGTCGCCGTCTGGCCACGACGGACGACGCCTGAGAGGTTTGCTACCTGCTCGAAAAGTGGGAACTTCTAGTCTGTGTCGACATAGCAACTTGCATGTGCGTGCGCATGATTCGGTCATACCATAACATTCATAACATGTCATTCATTGCATACACAAGATCCTCATCGTATAAGTTTGTATGGGCACTCTTATACGATGAGTTACTATACTGTTAAGCCGATCCTTAACTTATAAGTTTGTATGGGCACTCTTATAAGTTAAGTTACTATTCTGATTAATTATACCTGCTATCATTTACATGGATATTTGTAGAACTGCTAGTTGTGTAGCGTAGTTTATACTTCACCATATTTACTGTCACCTGCTTGTTTACTTGCTTATGTATATATATTGTACCTGTATTCCTTTCTCCGCCCGGTGCCGAGGAGTCGCCGGGGGAGCGGATGTGAAGCCACTTAGTCTTATGACTAACGGTTGCTACGTCTTCCTTTTTAGGAGGAAACCCCGCAGGTAGAGCGGCAACGGACTACGCAGCAGGACAGCCAGGCCCGGATGATAGGACCTGAGGTGGTGGTGCCATCGGCACCGTCAGTGACAGTAGTGAGTGTTTTCATGTAGCCGTTTGGCAAAACATTTCTAGACTCTTGTTTATTTGTACAAGCCTGTTGTGCTTGTTATCTTCCGCTATTTTTGGACTTTAACTTAGCTGTGAACTGAACTGCTTTTAGCTTTACTTTTCTGTTATGGTTGGGTTGGCATAATTGTTGTGATATGGATTGTAGCCGGCGGAATAGGCGTCTTGTGGTAAAGGCTAACCCGTGTGTTAGTGCTACCGCAAGGCGGCTATTTCGGGCATAAGACTCCCCTCGTGCCGTGTGTTGTGTTCCGGGAGGGGGGTCTTACATCTTGAGTCTGGAGGAGGAGGAGGAGGCTGATCTTGGGAGGACCCTTTCTCATACTTATCCAGTTTCCTTTTCTTTTTCATAGCCTTTAACTGATTTTTGGAATATTGCATCCAGGACTCTGTTATCTGGCAGTCATTTAGAATGTAATAAGGTATGTCATTAACATCTTTGGCCTTTGCAGGAGGAACTTTCATCATAGCTTTGCTTCTAGCTTTCCTCTTTTTGGCAATGGTGCTAGCAGAGTCATCAGATTCAGTACTGAACTTGTCACTATCAGAACTCTGTGGTCTATCATACAGATCATCTATTCTCTTGATGTATTCGTCTTAGATTTTTGATTTCTCAGGAGCAACAGGAGCGGGAAGTGTTGGGACAACAGTAGGAACTTCAGCAGGAGCAGTTGAAGTAACAGACACTTGTGGAGCAGATGAAACAGCAGGAGTCTCAGAGAATTTTTCTTCCAAAAAACTAGCCAATTCTTCAGCAGCAGCAGTATCAGCATCAGCAGACAGCATTTCAATGTCAGTAGATTCAACAGATATAACAGCAGCAGTAGCAGTAGTACAAATAGAAGCAGCAGCATCCTCAGCCTTAAGAGAATTGGCATATGATATAATCAGGCTGGGATCATATTCTGAAATAGTCACAATGGCCTTAGTGAGGTCTTTAACTCCCTGAGTTGGTAAATATCTTCTATGTAGAATATAAAAAGCACACAACAGTGACCTGAGGTCCACTGTAAACACTAGTACTGGAGTAGCAGCAGGCACTTCTTCAACTTCATGAGGCATCTCCCCCTGCCTTGATTCAGTCAGGACTGGATCAAGGCACTCCATTGAAGGACTTGCCTTAGGAGAGGAGATAGTTGACAGCCTGTTAGATAGCTCCTATATAGATTTGAGGAGTAGAGCCAAGGAGGTCTCCAGCAGGGCTACTAGCTTGGGGGCCAGTATCCTAAAGAGCCTATCTGCCAGAGCTGAAAGATCCACTTGCTCAAGGGATACTTGAGTAGAGGTGGAGGAAGAGGTGGCTGGAACTGATGGTGGATGGACTGCAGTTGATGTTGTGGTGGATGGTAGAATGGATGGTTGAGAGATAGGGATGGTGGAGATGGATGGTATAGGAGTGGAGATGGATGGAGTGAAGGATGGTTGGGATAGTATATCTTGAATTAGTCAGTGGTAGGAGGAGGTAGAAGCAAGCTCAAGAGGAGAGGAAGGGGAATCATCCATGAAGGAGTCTTCCAATATGTTGAATGATGGAATTGTAAGAGGTGGATAATAGTGGAGTGGATGGAATGTTTCTGAAGTGGCTGGAGGAGAAAGAGGTGATGAGATGGTAATGGGGAAGAGATAGTTATGGTTGAGTAAATTGTTGTGGGTATGTGGAGATGGAGGTAGAAACAAGTGGAGGAGAAGGAGGAGAGGAGGCAGGCAGTTCTTCTGGAGCCAGAGAGGAAGTGACTGCAGGAGTCCTTGTGCCTGAAGCTATGGCAGTCTTGGCAGGATTTATAATCTGCCTGTCCCATTTCCCAAATAGGGCACAGGTTAATCTCTTAGATGCATTGATGTGCATCCCATTGGAAACAAGTAATTCAGGGCACCTGGAATGCAGGAAAACCCCTAGAATCCTCCCAAAATTGACTTAACTTTTTTTTAATTTTCTTATTGATCAAATCAAAGAAGATAGTTCCTCAATTCAGATGTTTCTTGTCAACTATTGCTCCCATTAAACAGAACTGATACCTTGAGATGGTATCATGTGCTGAATGCTTGGCAAGCAGCACTTTGCCTATAACATCAGCCAAAAATTTATATTCAACAGATAGATTCTTTTTCAACAGCTTATTAGGGTTTACAGCAGAGTGACCCATTCTATCTAACATGAAATAAAATTCTTCACCAGACATATCAGAGGAATCATCTCCAGAACTTAAGTTGAATACCTCAGTCAGAAGAATAGGGGACAATGGTACCTGAGTCCCGTTGATCGTGCCTAGTATAGTATTCTCATCCTCATTATTTGCAGTAAAAACCCATTCCTTTATTTCGTCAGCCGCAATCTTCATTCTTGTTAACATAATATTCTCTAGTTGTTGTTCCTTGAAGAGTTCCAGAATATCTTTGAATATTTGATCGCTCCCGGCGAAAGAATCCATATCAATATCAAACCCGGTGTCAAACTTACCCTTTGCAAGAACCGCACCAGTCACCGTCATTGAAGACCTGCAAAAAAAATTACCAAACACAACCAAGTGCAGTAGAGTTTGGAGGGAAAGAAAGAAATTGCAGAGAGTATGAATGTGCAATCGAATAACGACGATGAAAATGATTTTTATATTAGGGTTCGACGGCGGAAACGGAAGAATCGTTGAACTCTGTTCGACGATTGGTCTTCTAATGGAATCTGAAGAGTCTTCAATAACGTCGATCTCCATTCGACGATACTGGAGAGCGTCGAACTCCGTTCGACGATCATTGACCAGAGGAAGATAGCCTAGCGATGCCTGGAAAACGCTGAACTCCGGTCGACGCTTATTGGAAAGCGTCGATCATCGTTCGATGATTTTTTGAAAAATGTCGAGCGTAGTTCAGAGACAAAACTGAACCTACAAACACTAGAAAATATAAGTTTTTAGCTTAATCTTGGTCTGTTTTTAGATTTTCAAAAACTTGGAATTTATTTTAGACAGCCTCCATCTAGCATTCCTAACTGATTGAGGAAGAAGGTATGTTTCTTCTCATCCAAAGGCTTTGTGAAAATATCTCCCCTTTGCAAATCTGTTGGGATATATTGTAGTTCAATTTTATTCTTTTCAACATTATCTCTTAGAAAGTGATGCCTAATCTCTATATGTTTTGTCCTATTATGGAGGACTGGATTTTGTGCTATGGAGATAGCACTAGTGTTATCACAAAAGACTTTTGACCCTTCTAAGTTGTATCCATAGTCTAGAAGCTGGTTTTGAATCCACAGAATTTGTGAGCAACAACTGCCTGCTGCCATGTATTCAGCTTCAGCAGTTGAAGTAGACACAGATGTCTGTTTCTTACAGAACCAGGTGAAAAGTCTGTTACCAAGGAACTGACAGGTTTCACTGGTGCTTTTCCTGTGTACTCTGCATCCAGCAAAATCAGCATCTAAAAATCCAGTTAATTCAAATCCTGAGTCTTTTGGATACCAAGGTCCTAGATTTGGACAACTTTTCACATACCTGAGAATCCTCTTTACTAAAGTTAAGTGTGACTCTCTAGGGCTTACTTGGAACCTAGCACATATGCATGTAGCAAACATTATATCAGGTCTACTAGCTGTAAGGTACAATAGAGAGCCAATCATTGCTCTATATGTTGTCTGATCAACATGTTTTCCATGTTCATCAGCATCTAATACAGCATTAGTAGGCATAGGTGTTCTCATACAAGATGCTTCAGACATACCAAATTTCTTAACCAGTTCCTTTGCATACTTGGTTTGAGAAATGAATATGCCTTCAACATGTTGTTTGAATTGCAATCCTAGAAAGAAGGAAAGCTCACCCATGTTGCTCATTTCAAATTTAGAGTGCATCAGATTGGAAAACTTTTTGCACAGATTTGAATCAGTAGAACCAAAAATAATATCATCTACATATATTTGTACTAGTAGGGTATGGTACTTATGGGTTCTAATAAAAAGAGTTTGGTCTACTCTACCCCTAATAAAATCATTTTCCAGAAGAAAGCATGTTAGGGTCTCATACCATGCTCTAGGAGCTTGCTTGAGACCATATAATGCTTTATGCAATTTGAAAACATGATCAGGATAAGTTGAAGAGATAAAACCTTGAGGTTGTCTAACATAGACTTCCTCTTTGATGTCTCCATTGAGAAAAGCACTCTTCACATTCATTTGGTAGACCTTGAATCCCTTGTGAGCAGCATAAGCTAGTAATATTCTGATGGCCTCTAACCTTGCAACTGGTGCAAAGGTCTGTTCATAGTCTATTCCTTCTTCTTTAGAGTAGCCTTGAGCAACTAGCCTTGCCTTGTTCCTTACAATGACTCCCTGATCATCCAACTTGTTCCTGAACACCCATTTTGTTCCAACAATAGAGTGATCCTTATGCCTTGGCACTTGTTCCCAAACTTTATTCCTCTCAAATTGATGCAATTCCTCTTGCATAGTAATGATCCAGTGGGGATCTTATTCTGCATCTTGAATGGATTGAGGCTCAACTTGAGATAGAAAGCAAGTGTGCATCAGGTTCTAGTTGACCTGATTTCTGGTTTGCACACCAGCTGAGATGTCTCCAATTACTCGATAAATTGGATGATCTCTTGTTGTAACTAGATCAATAGTGGGATTTGATTGTTCACCAACCATTGTTGTTGTTTCCTCTTGTGGAACAACAACTGGCTCTTTTAGATGTTGCACATCCTCTTCATCATCACTGCTCTCATCCTTTTGCTGGATAGGTGGAAAAGTTGTATCCTTTTCTTTAACCTGTAATCTGTCCATACTTTCTGAAAGAGAGTGTACCTGCAATGGTTCTATGGTAGAAGCAGACTTCTCCTTTTAAAACATGTTAGTCTCATCAAAAGAAATATGAACAGATTCTTCTATTTTAAGAGTGGATTTATTTTATACCCTATAAGCCTTGCTGATCATGGAGTATCCCAGAAACACTCCTTCATCAGCTTTAGCTTGGAATTTTGCTAAATATTTCTTGTCATTATTGTGTATATAACAAATGCAGCCAAAAATTCTGAAATAGTCTACTTTAGGTTTCTTCCCTTTGAGCAATTCATAGGGAGTCTTGCCCTTCGGTTTATGTATTAGGCTTCTATTCAACATATAGTTGGAGGTGTTCACTGCCTCAGCCCAAAAGGATAGAGGTAGGTGAGCATCTGTCAACAATGTAGTAGCAGATTCAATTAGGGTTCTATTTTTCCTTTCAGCTACCCCATTTTGTTGAGGAGTTGTAGGAGTTGAGAAAGTATGCCTGATCCCTTCACTCTGACAGAACTCTTGCATAAGAAGAGAATCAAACTCTGTCTCATGATCACTTCTGATCAGGGCAATGTGAGTATTGAACTCAATCTATATACATTTGAGAAACTCTGTCAGACACTTAAAGTTATCAGACTTCTTCCTCAAAAAGAATACCCAAGTGAATCTAGAGAAGTCATCTACAATCACCAAAGTATAAGATTTCCCTCCTAAGCTTTGTACTGTAATGGGTCCATAAGATCCATGTGTAACAGATACAAAATCCTAGGTGAATCACTCTTATTAAGTGACTTAAAACTATTTTTAGTTTGCTTGCCTAATTGACAGGCCCTGCAGAGTCCTTCCTTCTTGTAGTGGCCAGAAGGTAGTCCTCTAACAAGATTGTCCTTGGACAGCCTAGCAATGGTTCTAAGGTTTAGGTGTCCTAGTCTCTTATGCCATAGATCATTTGGTTTGCATACTGAATTAAATAAGCAAATGTCTGTAAGGGTTGAAAGAAAATCTACAAGATAGATGTTACCTTTCCTTTTACTTATTAACATAGTTGTGTTATCCTCTGACTTGATCTTGCAAAGGGATTTGTTGAAAATCACCTTATATCCTTCATCACATAGTTGACGGATGCTGATCAGGTTGTGCTTCAGTCCTTCCACATATGCCACCTTCTTGAAAGTGACTGAACCTATCTGAACAGCACCATATCCTTTTGTTTGACCATAATTTGAATCACCAAAAATTACTTTGGGTCCAAGTTTGGTTATGAAGGATGATAGATTCTCCTTCTTCCCTGTCATGTGCTTTGAGCACTCACTATCCAGATACCATTGTTGGGTCATCTCTGGTTAGGTCTTCACCTGCACATAAACAGCTTATATGTTTTTGACCCAGTTTACCTTAGGTCTAGGTTGATAGCCTTTAAATTCAGAAATGAAAGACATCACTGGAGGACTCTTATATCCTTCAGGATGGTATCTCCAAGGAGGTACTATCCATTCAGTATAAGGGTTGAAGCTTTGGGATGAGGGACTTCTAGGATTAACTTGAGATTTACCTCTAAAAGAAGGTTCAAAGCTCCGAGCTCCGTTCGACGATCGTCGACCTGAGTTCGACGATCTTGGGTCAGATCGTCGAGCTCCGTTCGAAGATCGATTATACTAGAGTTCAGAGTTCAGAAGTCATCGATCTGATTTCGATGATCCAGCTTTGGATCGCTGAGCTCTGTTCGACGATCGTCGAGCTCTGTTCGATGTTTTCTGTTGAACTTGATTTTCCTTAGGTAAATCTGGATTCTTCCTAGCTACCTCTACAACACCCTTTCCTTTATCAGAAATAAATTTAATTGGGGTTGTTAATACTATAGGTTGGCTAGATGAAGCACCCAAGCCCAGTGTACTGTTGAATCTTGAGTTCACTGTGCTTGTAATGTCCATCAGTCTGATGCTTCTCCCATTAAGGGATTCTTCAAACTGCTTGGCCTTGGATAGTTCACTTTTCTGTGCTGCTATCTCCTCCCTATAGCACTCTAACTCCTCAGAGAGTTTGAGGTTATTTGATTTTAGGATACTGTAGTCAGATAATTGATTTCTAAGAGAGATTATCTCTTTCTCAGACCTTAGCAAATCTAAACACAGTGTCTTAAATTAAATTTAAAGTCCTCAGAAGTAAAATCAAAAGTGTTTATTACCTCATCCTCTTCAGATCCAGTTTCAGCTTCAGAATCAGACTCTTATTCTGCATCAGAGTTTTGCTGGGAGGCATTGATTGCCATCATGCAGAATTCTTTTTCCTCAGCATCATCCTCATCATCACTTGAGCTGGATGAGGCTTCTGATTCTTCTTCAGTGTCACTCAGGCTTTCAACTACAAATCCTTTCCTTGTATGTTTATTTTTGTTGGATGAGGATCTGTTGCTGTTGTTCTTTCTGAAGTCCTTGTCTCTTCTTCTCTCATTGCTGTCCTTCTTGTCCTTGTTTTTATTCTCTGGACAGTCAGGCACAATGTGGCCTGGCTTCTTGCATCCAAAGCAGATGATTTCTTTGCTGTTGGACTTATCATATCTAGGCTTCTCATGCCCTTTGAAAGACTTCTTTCTGAAGTCCTTCCTGGCCATCTTATAGAATCTTTTGGCAAGTAGACTTAGGAGCTCATCATTTCCTGTAGCTTTGTCTTCAGGCTTCTCTTCTGTAGCTTTGAAGGCTATGGTCTTCTCCTTTCTGATGACTGGAGAAGTAGCCTTTTGTTCTTCTTCCCTATTCTTGATGAGCAGCTCATAAGATTTGAGCTTGCCCAGAATAGCCTCTGTGGTAATTTCACTTAGTCTTCTAGCATCTTTAATTGGCCAGATCCTTGAATCCCAAGTGCTGGGGAAGCACATTAGAATCTTGTCATTGAGTTCAGTGAGTGTGATTTCCTTATCTAATGACTTTAACTCACTGACTATCAGACTGAGCCTGGTGTACATGTCTGCAACTGATTCAGCTTCACCTTTCTTGAGGTTCTCATATTGGGATATGAGATGGGATCTCCTGTCCTTTCTTTCATCAGCAGATCCTAAGACAATTTCTGAAAGCTTATCCCATATGTCTTTAGCTGAGTAGCATTCAGCAACCTTTTGGAATATCTCATCAGACATAGTCTGAGCAAGAATATTCATGGTCTTTGCATCTGCAGTTTTCCACTTCTTTATTTCAGCATCTGTTCCTGAGGGAGGTGGAACAGCACTTGTGCTTGTGGTCTCTGAAGGTCTTGGACACACTGTTAAAATAGAATTGAAGATATCCTCATCAATAGAATTCATGTATAATCTAATCCTTGCCTTCCAAAGTTCAAACTTGGAAAGATTGCACACTGGAGGTCTTGTGCTAGCATAGTCTTTGTTTTGTGCCATGGTTTTTGAAAATAACTATAATACAGAAAATAATACCCCTCTATATAAGATTGATCTTTTCAGAGATCTTTTGGTTCATGTGTTAGCCTGTAAGAACCAACCTCCCTCTGATACCAATTGAAAGTGAGAGAAAGATCTACCTTGACTCTAGAGGGGGTGAATAGAATATTTTAAAATAATGTTTACAATTAAAAATTGTAATGCAGTGGAAGATTTAATTTAATTATATGTGTAAGGTGCTTATAGAAAAACAAAGTTAAAGTAAGAAATAAGAATCACACAGCACACAGCAATAACAAACACACAGCAACCAGAAGACACAAGGATCTATAGTGGCTCCCCAAAAACTTGGGTACATCCACTCTTCTACCACCCTTGATAGGAATCCACTGCAGGATGAGTTGAGCAGGTGTCCTGGGCACCAATGAACTTTTGATAAGGTGCTCAAAAACCAGATCTAGATTTTTTGATAAGGTGTCTTGCCACCACTAAGTTTTGACAAGGCTCTCAGAACCAGATTCAGAACTTTTGAAGGGAGTTTTGAAAACCCTTTTACAGCAGGAAAAGAAAAAGAAAGAGATGATGATGTCTTCTCTGTCTCAAATCACTGAGAGAAGACTAGTGGATTGTTGATGTTGTCAAAGCTCCCCCTGAGATGTAGAATGGTTCAGGAGTGAAAGCTTTGCTAGGGTGATAGGCCTTTAGAAGCTTCAGATCTCCAGCAGAAGATGATTCCAGCAGATGCTGAAATATTTGGTGTCTGGAGTACTTGATGTTGAAGCCTTTGAACACTTGAAGATTCAGTAGATTTGTAAATCACAGAAGTTGAAATCTTGATCAGAGAAATTGTGTTGTTCAATCTTCTGTAATGTAATCTAATTCTTCTGTATATCTTTGTATTGTCTGTGTTGATCACTGTATCTTGTATATCTGTTTTATGAGAATGAATACTGAAGGAGCATAACAGATATTCTCTTAGACGACCGTTTAATCAGTCATAAATGACTTCCATAATAGACAACTGTATCTAGGGAAAGTCCTAAGCAATATTCCATTTTGTCTTTCCTTGAAACTTGCATCAGATTGATTGAAATGGCTAGAAAATCTTTTGCAATCAATGCAGGAATTAATTCTGATTATAATCCATAACTATCCTTGAATTTGAATTCTGAAGGCGTCGATATCTCACAGAAATCATCGATCTGAGCTCTACGATCGTTGAACTGAGCTCAGAGATTGGATTAACACAGCAGACAGAAAACGTCGAACTGAGCTCTACGATCGTCGAACTGAGCTCAGCGACTGGGAAAATAACTGAAGACAGATCGTCGATCTGAGCTCGTAGATCGTCGAACGGAGTTCGACGACTTAGCAGAGTGGAGCTCAGAGAGCATCGAACGGAGTTCGACGAAAATTGTCTTTGTCTCATCTCTAAGTCTTGATCTTTGAATGGTCCTGGGGGCAGCTTCAAACCTAAGTTCTAAGCCCTAGACTCATTCTAATTTGACCTTTTCAACTATACATCTAGGTCAAACCAATTTTCTAAAAACATAGTGATCCTTGCCCAAATTAGTAATAGGGTGTTCCAACAAGTAGTTATAGAATTTTGAACACAATACAAATAATATCAATCTACAGTACACTACACACACAAAATTTATAATGGTTCCCCTATCTAGGGTACATCCACTTTCCCCCTTCTTCCTCACTAGCAATGTGTTAGATAAGGTTATAGATCCTCCTCTTTAACTCAGATCCAAAGATCCTACAATCTCAATTTTTGTTAAGAAACCAACACTCAGACCAATAGGTCCTTCCTCAGAGATTCTCCAATTCTCCTACCTCAGGTTCCTCAAGAACCCTAGCTCAGCCTTTATAAACTAGGCTTACAACTAAGTGATTCACCCAAAACCACCTACCTCAGGTCCTTATGAACCCTACCTCAGCCTTTATAACTTCGGTTTATAACTTAGGAATAAGATCTCCTACTCACTCAGATCTCAAGAAAATCTTACAAAATAAAGAGGTAAAGTATAAACAACAACCTTCAGAAAACTGAATGTCTATAATTCTGACTTATCTATTAGCATAGATTCTTCAACTTAGCAGCAATGGATTTCTTCTTGATAAATTGATTTGCTGAAAAGTTGATTCTTTGGATCTGCAATCTTCTTGATGTAGATCGTCTTGAATTCCGTGAAGAAATTTTAGTTCAATTCAACCATAGTCTTCAGATCAACCTGGTGAAGGGATCTGGAGATTTTCTTGAAGACCTTCATCTTCTTCCTCCTTCTAAGAATTGTAAGAATGAGAATTTTTGTTTGCTTTTTCGGATTTTGTTTATTGTATATTCTGTTTGGTGTAGACAACCCCTCTATTTATAGCCTTCATGGATGGCTGGTTTCTTGATGATGACATCATCATCTGAGATCATTCTTCAAATTTTCCCTTTGAACTGTTTCTGTTGACATATCACATTTCTGTCGCTGAAGTGACAGTTCTGACTTGTCTTGACACTTCTGTGTTGACTCTACACATCTTCAGAAACAAAAGTGTCGAAATGTCCAAAGTGTCTCGACACTTATGTCGAGACATCACAACAGTCTCAACGCAATTCTACTTGGAAGAATATTCATCTAAAACTTAAAGGTGTCGAGACAGTTGATTTGTCTCAACACAACCATCTTCTGTGTCAACCTCTTTAATTCTGCTTAGTGTCAAGACAGATTGTCTCGACACAATTTTACTTAGAAAAATATCCTTCCTTCTTTGTGTCGAGACAGTTGTATTGTCTCGACACAACTGCTTCAAAGGTGTCTACACAGGTGAAGTGTGTCGGCAATTTTGTGTTTAGACATTTTTATGTAGACTGTGCTGACTTCACTCAGCATTTTGCTGACTTGTCCTTACACAACTTCTTCAAATGTGTCGACACAGATGAAGTGTGTCGACACTTTTGTACTTAGCCATTTTTCTTCAAAATCTTCTCAGCTTGTTGTGTCCACCTGTCCAATCAATATGAAATAGACATTTTGCATACATAAACTTAAATATACATCAAATACAAGTATGTGTATATCATTGAGTTTAATGGGCTTCTTAAAATTAAGTACAATGTAACCAATGTACCTAACAATCTCTCCCTTTTTGGAGAAGTCATAACCCCAATTCAATGATATACAACATGATACCAAAACATGATGATATAGTTAAAAATTTAACAATGATGTATAACATATGAAGTGACACAATTGATAACACATATAGACAACATAGTGTAACCAAAATTTTTATTATAAATTTGTTCTAAGTGTTACATTAGTGTAATTTGTTATACTGATCTAAAAGTAAAGGTACAAAAATGTCTAGGAAATATATTCTAAGGATGCTCTAGTTCTTTGATGACTATGCCTTTTTCAGATTGTATCTTTGCTTTTACTTCAGGCACCTTGACATCTATAATCTTTTTTACCTTTATAAACCTTAGCATTAGAAATCTCTTCCTCCTTGAGCCTTTGCCTCTCATAATATTGATAAGGCTTGGAAAGTATTAATTGGACTCAACCGAATTAGCATTGATCTTCCCTATCTTCAGATCATGTCTGAATTTCTAGATAACCTCTTGCTGCTTAAAATGTTTAGTCCATTCTTGCTCTTGGTACCATTTAACCCTATCAGTAACATTAGCTCTAAATGCTTTCCATGCAGTTAGTATGATTGATTTAGAGGTTGTGCTCCCCTGTTCAAAGTCAAGCCTAGCTTCAGCTTGTTCCCTAAACCTTTTCTTTGACTGCTGAGCCTCTTTCTCTTTTAGCATAGCAAATGCATACATCTCCACCTATTCACATATAACATTTTGAACTGGTTGTGGAGGACTATACATATGTTGAACAGCATCTTTAATGGATTCAAATTGAATTTGTGCAGGAGGACTGAACAAGGCTTACTTAACACCAAGAATTTCTTCAAATTGAGTTGGTTGATAACTAGACTCAGCAGTTTGATCACCATCATACCAAAGTGGAGGATGGCCTAAAGTATCTCTGATGTTGTTTGATATCCAGGTAGCATGCTCAGAACTGGCCCTTATCATTACCCTCTCTCCCTTTATGACTTCTCTTTCTATGTGATCTCTGAGGTCATTCTTGTGAAACCTTGTGTGACCATCCAAATAATTGATGCTTGAGGTTACAGTATTTTTGACTTTCAGTAAGTTATTATCCAAATCCTTATCAAAAGCTTTGATATCCTTTAACAGTGAGGTTGAGTGCATTTTCAGTTGAGTTTCCATGTCCTTTATAGCAACAGCTATTGTGGTTTCTAGAGCAGTAGTCTTCTCAGTCAGCTTGACCAAGGATTCATTGTGCATAACAGTCATGTTTTCATCCAAAATCCTTTGATTTTCAAGGACATATCCTGTTTGACAATCATTTCATCCCCAGTCTTCTTTGCATCTTGTTATTGTTTAGCAATAAAAACAACAGCCTGAGCTCCTTTCTGAAAGTAATTTTTCATGTCTGTTTTAAGAAGGTTTACTTCAAATCTTATGGATTTTATGTCCTGAGCCAGTTTAAATTACAGCTCCTTATTCCTTTCATCATCATACTTTTCAAGTTGTGTTCTTTGTTGGTCAAGCATAATTTGTAGTTGTACAAGAAAAGAACTGAAATCCAAATCTGGAGCAGGAGTTGTTTCAGACTGCATTATTTTCTTATTGCTTTTTCTCCTTTATCTGACTTCCTCAATCTTCTGTTTCTTCCGCTGAGAGGCTTCCTCCCCCTTAGAGTCAGATGAGCTGTTAATGGCAACTATTGATGGTGTTTTATCTCTATCAGTGTTAGGAAGCATACTATCTGTCTCCCCCTCAACCCTTGCATCTTCTTGTGCAAAGGAGAGGTCTTCCATTATGATATTATCTTGTTGACCTAGAGGGTCAGGAATAGGATCCTATGGGAGAATGACTTCCAACTCCCCCTGAATGTCATCTTCTTTACCGACATGAGTTTCTTATTCAATCTCCATATAGCCTGTATTTCCAGTGTCTTTATCTGTCATCTGCAGATCCTGTGCAGTAGCATCAGTAAGTCCTTCTACTGTGTTCAGGTTAAGGATCACATCCATCACTGTTTTGTCAGCAATTTCACTTTCTAAAGTTGGAAGCACATTTAGATTTTCTTTTTCAATGTGTTCTTTCTATGGAATTTTCTCCCCCTGCATCTGATCCCTAGTTACAGATGAGGGCATGGTAGATTTCTCAGTAATTACTTCTTATTGTGTCTCAGAACTTGAACTTCCTTGTTCAACTTAATCACTGGAAGACTCATCCTCCACAACTACAGTCTTCTTCATTTTCTCTTTCTTTGTGCTAGGTTCAGGTGCTTCCTTTGTCAAGACTCTGTCCCACCTTGAAAAAAATCCTCATATACATTCTTCTCTTGTGGTTGATTTTTCTTCCAATCTTAAGATTTAGATTGTCTTGTATGACCTTGACTAGGTATAGACTTAGTATCCTGGCCTTATTTGACTTCTTGATACTGTCTGCTATCTTCTCAAAAACAACTCTACTGCAATCAGTCTTGAGTTTTAATTTTACTCTTGTTATAAGCTCAAACATCTGAGTTGATATCCTGTCATGTGCTCCAATTTTACACAGTAGCTCCTTCCCTAAGATTTATTATAGGAATTTCACTTGGGAATTCATGCCCTTCCTGTTCAGGGTGCCTCCAACCTTGGTGATAGAAGCCAATCCACACAACACCAATCCTTCAGCAGTATTTGTGGTGTCTACTTCTTCAGCCTACTCAATTCTTAGTATTTATAAAGCCTTTGCCAACCTCCTAGGTGTGATTGTAACTTTGGCTCCATTTACTGTAGACTTAATATAAGATGAACTTATATCTAGTGTTGCATTAGAGAAGAATTCCGTTACTTCTCTCTTCTAGATGTTCATTGGTTCAGAAAGAAGATAATCTAACCCTGCTACTTTGATTAGGTCAATGACGTTCTTGATTTATTCTTATGCAGAGACGAATCCGTTGTGCACGAGTTCATAACCCTCATTAATGTTGTCGTCGATCTTGGGAGCCATTGGGAGAAAGGGAGGAAGACTAATGAAATTATAGGTCTCGACACTCAGTGACCAATCTCTCAGGATTTTTGGTAAGCGTAGACGATAACTTCTTTCTCACCTTATTTATAGTCGGTGCCACAAGAGTTGAAAAGGCTCTCACTGCTAAAACTGTTTCAAGATTTAGGAAATGACCTAGTGTCGACACCAGTTTTGAGTGTAGACACATGTTTTGAGTGTCGACACAAGTTTGTCGAGATGTGTCAACACAATACAAAATAAGTCTATCGAGATGTGTCGACTCAAGTTAACACAGATTTTATGTTTCACTACACATATACCTTAGGGTCTTGACACCCGTATGTCTCGACTCCCACTTCAGTGTCTTGACACCTAAAATTTTCTTATGTCGACACACATTGATGTGTCTCGACACATTACTAGTTATGGTGTCAACACATTTTTTGATGTCTCAACACAGACTAGTTAAAATTTTGATTTTCTTATTTGTAGTTTCTTGACACTTATGATATTTTCACTTGAAATATAAATTAGTAGACTTATTTGCTGACCAATAAGTTGTATATCTATGTTATAAAGGTTTTACTTAAGGTTTAACATTCCAGGTTCAAATTTGAAGATATTAAATTTCTATTCTTCCAATGGCTTAGTAAAAATATCATCAACTTGTTTACTTGTTAGAACAAATTCTAAGTTAATATCTTCATTTTCTACAAGTTCTCTAATAAAATGATATCTAATTTCAATGTGCTTTGTTCTTCTATGTGACACAGGATTGTTTGCAATAGAAATAACACTAGTAGAATCACAGAATAAAGGAATTTTACTTAGATGTAAGTTGTAGTCTTATAACAGGTGCTTAATCCAAAGCAATTGTGCACAGCAACCACTAGCTGAAATATACTCAGATTCAGCTATGGATATTGCTACAGATGTTTGCTTTTTGCTGCTCCTTGACACCAGCCTCCATCCAAGAAATTGACATGAGCCTGATGTGCTTTTCCTATCTTCCTTACATCCTGAATAATCTGCATCTGAAAAGCCTGTCAGTTCAAAATCACTATTCCTGGGATACCATAGGCCAAGATTATTTGTGCACATTAGATATCTCAATATTCTTTTAACTGCAGTATAGTCAGATTTCCTTAGGGCATGTTTGATACCTGACACAGACACATGTGGCATACATTATGTCTGGTCTGCTAGTTGTTAGATAGAGTAGTGATCCAACTATGCCCCTATACAAGGTAATATCAATTGGCTTCCCAGCACGATCCTTATATAAAGATATACTGGACACCATGAGAATTCTCATTGAAGTGGCAGTTTTCATGTCATACTTCTTGATTAACTCCTAGGTGAACTTAGACTGACTAATGAAAAGTCCATCTAAAGTTTGCTTAACTTGGAGACCCAAGAAAAACTTGAGTTCATCCATGCTACTCATCTCAAACTTTCCTTTCATTAACTTAGCAAACTTAGTGCAAAGTAACTCATCAGTAGACCCAAATATAATTTCATCAACATATGATTGTACTAGGATGGTCTTGCCTTCGACTTCCCTTAGGAATAGTGTTTTGTCTTTTTTCCCTCTTGAGAATTTATTCTCCAGAAGGAACTTAGACAAAGTCTCATACCAAACTCTTGGAGCTTGTTTTAAACCATAGAGAGCTCTTAAAAGCAATTAAACATGAGTAGGTTTAGTAGAATCAACAAAACCTAAGGGTTGCTCAACATAGACTCTTTCTTTAAGGTTACCATTTAGGAAGGCTGAATTCACATCCATTTGGTAAACTTTGAAACTTTTGTAGGCTGCATATGCTAGGAAGAGTATTATTGCCTCCAATCTAGCCACTGGTGCAAAAGTTTGATCAAAGTCTATCCCCTCTTCTTATCTATAACCCTTTCCAACTAGTCTAGCTTTATTTCTGACTATAACCCCATTCTCATCTAGTTTGTTTCTATATATCCATATGGTTCCTATGATGTTGCAGTTATATGGTATGGGAACCAGCTTCAAGACATTGCACCTTTTGAACTGGTCTAATTCTTCCTGTATTGTACCTATCCAGAATAGATCCACACTAGCTTCTTCAAATTTCTTTGGTTCTTACTAGGACAAAAAGCTTGAGTACATCACTGTATTGTGATGTTTTCTTCTTGTGGTCATACCCTGTACATCATCTCCTATGATTAATTCCCTTGGATTATCTTTTAGATGTCTGATAGCAACAGGTAATGTGATTTCTTCTTGGCCACCTGCATCATGCTGAGTTTCTTCTCCTTTTTGTTCCTGTACAAGCACTTCTTCAACTATGTTGACTCCATCTTCCATATTCTGGCTTGCTGGAATAATATCTTCTATAGTTAGCTCCTTTAGTTTCAAGTCTTCACCTGTTGTGCTTGATGAACTTGGCTTATCATTGTAAAACATAGAACTTTCATCAAATACAACATGAACAGACTCCTCCACAACTTGATCCCTCAAGTTGTAGACCCTATAGGCCTTACTGTGGTCACTATAACCAACAAGTATATCTTTATAAGACTTCTTAGAAAACTTAGATATGTATTTTTTCCCATTATTTAGGACATAACATCTACATCCAAAGATTCTGAAATATGCCAAGTTTGATTTTCTACCCTTCATAAGTTCATAAGGTGTTTTATTCAATCTTTTGTTGATTGAAGCTTTATTAAAAACATGACATACTGTGTTGACAACTTCATCCCAGAAGTATTCTGGGAGTGAAGAATCACTCAGCATAGTTCTTCTAACTTCAATGATAGACCTATTCTTCCTCTCAGCAATCTCATTCTGCAGGGGTGTTCTTGGTGAGGAAAACTCTTGCTAAAATACCAGTTCTTAACAAATCTTTGTCATATAATCACATTAAAACTCAGTTCCATGATAAATTCTAATTCTGACCATTGATCTGTTCAATTCATTCTTAATGTTTTGACAAAAGTCTTGAAGACATCAGGGGTTTTAGACTTTTTCCTTAAGAAGAAAACCCAAGTGAATCTGGAATAGTCATCAACAATTACATAGGTGTAGACTCTCCTTCCTACACTATGAACTGGCATAGGACTAAACAAGTCCATATGCAAGAGGTATAAACACCTCACTAAGTCTTTGTATTCAATAGTATTGAATAAAGCTTTAGTTTCCTTGCCTTTTTGACATGCTGAGCACATGCTCTACTTAGAGCATTTAATTTTAGGGTCATTCCTAATAAGCTCTTTACTGAAAAGTTTGCTTATGGCCTTGTAGTTCAAATGATCTAGCCTCTTGTGCCATTTGACACATTGTGAGGCTTTCTCATTTGTATCTTGTGCCATTTGACACAGTGTGAGGCTTTCTCATTTACAACTAGACATAAGGGTGAGTCTGACTATAAATGATGGAGCTCGCACGCAGACTCTTATTTGGGTGGTTGGTTTGATGAGTCGACCGTCGCAGACTGGCTGGAAACTCGAAGTTTTTAACGAAAGGAGGCAAGTGCACTTATCGCATGTAGTACTCGATATTCGGGTGAATAGTGAGGTCGTATTGTTCTCGAGGACGGGTTGATTATTCCTACTCCTCAAGGAGAACTATTATTTTGTTGAAAGTAAGGTGTATTTTTTTTGTTACTTAACAACGGAAATAAAAGAAAGCTGAAAATTACTAGATAAATTTTCTCTTCTTTTTGTAGATTTTCTCAGTTTTTGGCCAAAATGACCTGACACGCCAACTTGACACACCCTCCCTAGGCGTGCAACCGGGCGTGTAACCTGATCCCGAGGAAGATTGCTACCAAAGACCAAATCCCGAGAAGAACACCTGACACACCCCCCTGACATGCCCTCCCTGGGCCTCTCTCTGGGCGTGTCACCCTCATCCCAAAGCCTGCTTCCGCATTTAAAGATTTTCCATTGCTGGACGTCAATAGTACTTATATGCCCCCCTACACGGGCGTGGCCCTGGGGCGTGTTCTACCTTTTTCGATGAATGATGGATTTCCGACCAATGATTAAGACATGACGTGCCTTACATGCCCCTACTACACGGGCGTGTTTCTGGGCCTGTCCACCGACGTATATAAGAAATCATCATTTCTGTCAGAATTCTTCTCCCGAGGTCAACCCCGTACCTAACACGCCCCCCGGACACACCGTCCCCGGGCGTGACAGGGGGGTGTGACCATCCTAAAAAAATTCTTTAAATTTAGGACTCCCTCTTTTGTCCAATAAGAAGTTTTAGGTTGATAGGGTGGTGATCGCTTTCCGCTTGAGAAAAGAGAGCCGAACTAGCAATCCAACTAGGCAAGTAAACCTATCAAACTGTAGCTAGGGGACACAAGTGTCGTATTTAAATCCGGGAACTGTTGAGTAAACCTACTCACACAAAAACTATTACCTTATCAAAGGAAGGCTTTAGGGTTTGCTAAGGGAAAACTAAATGCACTTAAGAAAGGAAATATTACACTAAAAAGAGAACTAATTGCAGATAAATAGAGAGGTGTTGGGTATTGTATCCACAATAACCTAGATTTGTATGAAGACACCCTTGAACTAAGATGAATTAGGTTGTATTTGATCTCCTGTTCTAGTTATGTGTTTGCAGGACTTATTGTCAAGTGTAGACCAATGTTAGTCTACAGTGGGTCATCAAACACAGGACCATACAATGTAATTCCTCATTATGTGATCCATGGTATTGACTCATGTGTAGCCTCTCTATTGGGATACACTTCTTTTTCAAGAACTTGGACTTATGAAGGAAGAATTGTTGCTGATTGGAATGAAGGAGTAAAAATTTCTTAAAGCTGAAAATATTCAAAGTATTTTACTCGAGTGGATTCTTTGTACTCTAGTAGAAACCTTAGAGTCTCTCGAGTAGGTTGTGTCTTAAACTCGAGTAAAGGAAGTGGTTCTCAAGTAACCTTCATCTAGCTCTCGAGTAGCCAAGTCCAGTACTCAAGTAGACCTTCTCTCATTCTCGAGTGTTCAACTTTTAGTCATAGAAAGTTTCTAAGTAAAATACTCAAGTAGTCAAGTCCAGTACTCGAGTAGATGAGCAACCTATTTCGAGTGACAGAAGTATAGTTCTCTAGAAGATTCTAACCTCACTCGAGTAGCAAATCCATGTACTCGAGTAGTTTGTTTAGTACTCAAGTAGACAAGTTTCAGTACTCGAGTGATCAGCATTTTTATCAAGAATTTTCTCTAAGTCAAAGCTCTCGAGAAGTTTAGCTTCACCTCTCGAGTAGTATCTCTAGCACTCAAGTAATCTTTACTCCATTCGAGTGGCTTCATTCTTTATTCCAGAATTTCTAGAATTAGTTCTTCTCGAGTATTCATTGCTATCCACTCGAGAGCTGGTCATAGCACCCGAGTAGTATTGATCTCACTCGAGTATTGTTGTCATAATTTCAGAAAATTTCCTTAAGTCCCTGACAGATCTAGGTTTTGAATTCTTTAATATGACTGGTCAACGTGGCCATCATTAATGACAAAATCTAATCGTTAGGGAGATCTTATAAAAGGTCCTACAATTATGACTAACCCTAAGTGATTGATTTCTATTATTCTATGTTTCTTGATCGGGCCGACAATTTTCAAAAATCTATAGAATCCTCCATTCTTCTTCAAGATCGTCAAGGCTACTTTCGATCCAGATTGATTTGCAGATCAAGAGATTCATCATTCTCCATCTACTCCTTGATCGTGTGAGTCAAAGTTTCTCAGAACAGATCTAGTCGAGAGTCTTCTTCTATAATTTCTGACAAAGCCGTAAAGTCCAAGAAAGAAGACATAGGGAGAGATTTTCAGATCTGAGAAGATTACTTTTTGTATTGTACAAATTTCTTTTTAATCTTGTAGGAGATTATTTTCTGAGTGTAAAAGATTTGTTCTCCGTGTTATAGGAAGTTTTCATCTTCCGAGTGTAGATCCCTTTTTGGATCGAGATTGTAGGGACGTTGTTCTGAGTGGTAGGATTGTTTTCAATCCGAGATTTGTGCAGTAGCCGAGTCTAGTGATTTGTTAGATTGGTGAGTGGAAAGTGGACGTACCCAAGATTGGGGAACCACTATAATTCTTGGTGTCCTCTGTGAATGCTTGCTTATTTTTTGTGCTTAGATCGCTAAAGTTTATATTCCGTAATAAGATGCACAACTCACCAATTCACCCCCCCCCCCTCTTGGTGATTTAGGTAGACTACTTAGATGTTTTTTAATTTATATCAGAGGGAGGTTGATTATTAAAAGGTTAACACCTTGATCAGATCTAACCCAAGTTTTCTTTGAGTTATTTAAGCATAGACAGAGTTAAGAATTTTGCCAAGCTTCCTTTGTGCACAAAGAACAATTTTGCTATGTGGAAAGAAATGATAATGTTCTTTATGGAAGTTGTGGATCTAAGGATCTTCATGATTGTTGAAGAAGGTCCTTATGTTCCCATGACCGCCTCAACTATAGATGCTATAAAGCAAGTTCCT
Source organism: Platanthera zijinensis (assembly GCA_039513925.1). Lineage (NCBI taxonomy): Eukaryota > Viridiplantae > Streptophyta > Magnoliopsida > Asparagales > Orchidaceae > Platanthera > Platanthera zijinensis. The sequence continues at coordinate 126,443,173 of CM077081.1, forward strand.
AAGAAGTTGATGGATCTCGACAAAGATGAGATTGCACTTGTCTCTTTAGACAAGAAAGGTAAAAAATATTATAGCAAGTGCAGTCGATGATTCAATGCTGCAGAATTTGATTCACTTCCAGTCGGCTAAGGAGATGTGGTAGTCTCTTATCATCTTGATGGAAGGTACAAAAGAAGTAAGGGATGACAGAAGATCCCTTCTGAATCAGAAGTATGAAGTATTCTAGCAAGGACCCAAAGACACCATTGCTGACACTTTTGAGAATTTCTTCAAGATAGTTAAAGGCCTAAGAGTATATGGCCGAGTCTTCACAAATGGAGAGCTGAATGACAAGTTTCTGAGCTCCCTAATCAAGGAGTGGGACAAAAAAGTCTATGCCATTAAAGAATTTAGCAAGTTAGCTGAGACTGATCCTCAGAACCTCTTTGGAAAGCTGATGTCCTATGAACTTCAAATTAATTCTAGAAAAGCTGAAGAAGAGAAGAGTCGATTCTCTCCCAAGGAGAAGTCTGTCGCTTTGAAGGCAGACAGCTCAAGGACGGGAAAAGCTGCTTCACCTGCCCCTGCTCAAGTAGAAAGTGAAGAAGAATCATCTAAGCCAAGCATTTTAGGCTCAGAGCTATCTGAAGGAGAGTTCTCTCTACTCTCAAGACAGTTCAAGAAATTCTTGAACAAGAAGAAGTAATGGAGTAGCAAGGATGCCTCATACAGAAGATCACCACATGATGGTGATCGAAGACAGAAGGACTCAAGTAGCCACGACAGGTATAAGTCTAAATCGAACAAACATATTTCTACTGACATAGTTTGTTACTATTGTAATAAGCCAGGTCATGTAATTGTTGATTGCCCCCATAAGAAGAAGGAGGGTGGCAAAAGAGAGGAGAATAAATCCTCTTACCACAAGAAGAGAATAGAGAGAAGCCTGGTAGCAAAAAAAGAAAAGACACTCAGTGACACTGACTCATCTGAGTCAACTGAAGAAGAGGAAGCCTACTTTGGGCTCATGGCACATACTAACGAAGAAGAAGATCCCCAGTTCACTGGGAAGGTAAAATCTCATACACCCCTCTTTGAATCTGATGTCTCTGATCATGTTCATGAGGACAACTCTTCTGACGATGAGTCTGACCTCATGTCCTAGTATAAGGAGTTGATCAAGGCCTACGACAAATGTCAAAAGGTCGTGAAAACTCAGGCTAAAGAGATTAAGTCTCTAAAGGCTGTAGAGAGCTCTCTAAGAGAGGAAGTCATTAAGATGGACTCACTTAGAGAAGACTTAAATACTACAGTTGATGAGTACAATAAGGCTCTCAAGCACCTCGATCTGAAAGAAGAAATCATCAAGGGATTGGAAGAGCAACTTAAAGTCAAAAAGGAACTTGTTAAAGGTTTCTCTAAGAAAAAGATAGTTCTTCCTCTTATTACTGAGTTCTCTGCTCAGGCCAAAGGTGCTGGCTTAGGCCATGTTGAGGCTCCTAGTAAATCCTCTATGAGAAATAAGGCTAAACGAAAGAATAAGGCGGCCAAGAAGGCTTTGGCCAAGTAAAAGGGGAAAGCTTACAAGATAACACTATATTTATAAAGGTTGTTTTTCCTACTAATAATTTTGATCTTGACTCCTCCTACGGTCACTTCACTAGGCCTACTTATGTAGAGCCCAAGTCGAGGTACCAAGGATGGACTCGCCCTTGAAACTTTGGTGAATGTGTCTTTAAGGCACCTTATGATGAGATCACACTTCAGAGCTATGACCCTTTTAATCATGGTCAAATCATCAAGAAGGCTCCAAAAGTAAGGCCTATTGTTGAAAAGCCTATGAAGGAGAATAAGCCATGTGATTGTCTTCACCATGAAGCTTCTACCTCTAAGAATGTTTCCCCTGCTAAATAAGACTCCCTAAAAGTCAAGCAGGAGAAAGATAGGCAAAGATACAACAGGTTTGACTGTTGGTGTTGTGGCAGAGTTGGTCACTTTGCTATCAATTGCTAGTTTAATCCCAGAAACTATGTTACCCCTCAGGTTAACCATGTAAGAAAGACCGCTCACATTGTTAATACATGTAGGGGGAGCAAGCTAACTAGAGACCAAGGACCCATGAAAGTTTTGGTCCTAAGGCAAATTTATTTTTAACTGCAGGTATGTTCAAAGACCACGAAAACTCCAATCTGGTACTTGGACATTGGATGTTCCCGGTACATGACTGGGACAAGAAGCCTACTTCAAAATTACTCACCGGTCATGAACGGACCAAAGGTAATCTTTGGAGGTTCTGACCGAGGATTACGAAAGGCTTTGGTATGATCACTAACGGTAGTGTATCTTTTTCGGATGTGGCTTATGTTGAAGGATTAGAACATAATCTTATAAGCATAAGCCAACTATGCGACCAAAGATACATAGTTGAATTTTATGTTGATAAGTGTTTGATAAAATTAGTTGATAATTTGGAATCGATTTTATCAGGCACTCGTAGTAGGAATATCTTTTGTTTAAATTTTATTTGTATAGACTCTTCTACACTAGTGTGTCTTTTGGCAAAAGATAATGTGTCTCTTGGTGAAAGTCCTAAGCAATATTCCTTTTAGTCTTTCCTTGAAACTTGCATCAGATTGATTGAAATGGCTAGAAAATCTTTTGCAATCAATGCAGGAATTAATTCTGATTATAATCCATAAGTGTCTTGGAATTTGAATTCTGAAGGCGTCAATCTCTCACAGAAATCGTCGATCTGAGCTCTACGATCGTTGAACTGATCTCAGAGATTAGATTAACACAGCAGACAGAAAACGTCGAACTGAGCTCTACGATCGTCGAACTAAGCTCAGCGACTGGGAAAATAACTGAAGACAGATCGTCGATCTGAGATCAAAGATCGTCGACCGGAGTTCGACTACTCAGCAGAGTTGAGCTCAGAGAGCGTCGAACGGAGTTCGACGAAAATTGTCTTTGTCTCAGCTCTAAGTCTTGATCTTTGAATGGTCCTGGGGTCAGCTTCAAACCTAAGTTCTAAGCCCTACACTCATTCTAATTTGACCTTTTCAACTATACATCTAGGTCAAACCAATTTCCTAAAAACATAGTGATCCTTGCCCAAATTAGTAATAGGGTGTTCCAACAATCTCCCCCTATTTGGGTTAGGATTACTATTTACTGGACTCAGTAAGAAATACAAAAGCATATACAGAAAAGCAAAATTTAAAACAACAGAGTAGAACATATGACATAGCAGCATTCAGATAGAATATCAGCAAATGTTTAAAGATGAATGTACTGCCTGCTTACAGAATTCATTTTCTTTCACTGCCTTTCTTAAATACAATCTCTCTATTGGGATTGAGAGCCTCTTTCTTTGACCTTCTGTCATCTTCTGCACCTAAGGAGGTTTGGGATCTGGGCCTTGGAACTACAGCCTCAGGATGCAGTTTCATGTAATCCTCTAGGTCAAAGAAAATCCTTGAAGCATATTTCTCCAGCTCTGCCTTTCTTTGCTCTAAAAGAGTAGAGATATTGGAAGTATCTTTACCTTATTCTCTGGCCTATTTCAATTGATCTAGAGCAGCAAGTTCTTTCATCCTGGCAGTCCAAGATAGAGGATTGTTTTCTGGATCCTCAAAAGGAATTGAAGGTTCATTTTTGTTTATGGTTTCTGAAGCAGTAGATGTCCTTGTAACAACAGTATCTCTGAGTTTGTAAGGGAAAGGACCTTGAGTTGAGTCCATATACCCTTGTCCTTCCCTTTGCTGTTTGGAATAGGTTCTATAATCTCTCTGAGTTCCTCTGTGTTGTCCTCTTCTTGAATGAAAACCTCTTTGACACTGTCCTCTGGCTGATATCTTTGGGAAGATTGGGAGGAGCTTTACTTTGAAGCAGAGGTTTGAAAGGCTGAGCCTCCACCTGATCCTGAATCTGGAGGAGGAGGAGGAGGAGGCTGATCTTGGGAGGACCCTTTCTCATACTTATCCAGTTTCCTTTTCTTTTTCATAGCCTTTAACTGATTTTTGGAATATTGCATCCAGGACTCTGTTATCTGGCAGTCATGTAGAATGTAATAAGGTATGTCATTAACATCTTTGGCCTTTGCAGGAGGAACTTTCATCATAGCTTTGCTTCTAGCTTTCCTCTTTTTGGCAATGGTGCCAGCAGAGTCATCAGATTCAGTACTGAACTTATCACTATCAGAACTCTGCGGTCTGTCATATAGATCATCTATTCTCTTGATGTATTCCTCTTGGATTTTTGATTTCTCAGGAGAAACAGGAGCAGGAAGTGTTGGGACAGCAGCAGGAACTTCAACAGGAGCAGATGAAGTAACAAACACTTGTGGAGCAGATGAAACAGCAGGAGTCTCAGAGACTTTTTCTTCCAAAAAACTAGCCAATTCTTCAGCAGCAGTAGTATCAGCATCAGCAGACAGCATTTCAATGTTAGTAGATTCAACAGATATAACAGCAGCAGTAGCAACAGTACAAACAGAAGCAGCAACATCCTCAACCTTAAGAGAATTGACATATGATATAATCAGGCTGGGATCACATTCTAAAATAGGCACAATGGCCTTAGTGAGGTCTTCAACTCCCTGAGTTGGTAAATATCTTTTATGAAGAATATCAAAAGCACACAACAGTGACCTGAGGTCCACTGTAAACACTGGTACTGGAGCAGCAGCAGGCACTTCTTCAACTTCATGAGGCATCTCCCTCTGCCTTGATTCAGTCAGGACTGAATCAAGGCACTCCATTGAAGGAATTGCCTTAGGAGAGGAGATAGCAGACAACCTGTCAGATAGCTCCTGTATAGACTTGAGGAGTAGAGCCAAGGAGGTCTCCAGCAGGGCTACTAGCTTGGGGGCCAGTATCCTATAAAGCCTATCTGCCAGAGCTGAAAGATCCACTTGCTCAAGGGATACTTGAGTAGAGGTGGAGGAAGAGGTGGCTGGAACTGATGGTGGATGGACTGCAGTTGATGTTGTGGTGGATGGTAGAATGGATGGTTGAGAGATAGGGATGGTGGAGATGGATGGTATAGGAGTGGAGATGGATGGAGTGAAGGATGGTTGGGATAGTATATCTTGAAGTAGTTGGTGGTAGGAGGAGGTAGAAGCAAGCTCAAGAGGAGGGGAAGGGGAATCATCCATGAAGGAGTCTTCCAATATGTTGAACGATGGAATTGTAAGAGGTGGATAATAGTGGAGTGGATGGAATGTTTCTGAAGTGGCTGGAGGAGAAAGAGGTGATGAGATGGTAATGGGGGAAGAGATTGTTATGGTTGAGAAAATTGTTGCGGGTATATGGAGATGGAGGTAGAAACAAGTGGAGGAGGAGGAGAGGAGGCAGGCAGTTCTTCTGGAGCCGGAGAGGAAGTGACTGCAGGATTCCTTGTGCCTGAAGCTATGGCAGTCATGGCAGGATTTATAATCTGCCTGTCCCATTTCCCAAATAGGACACAGGTTAATCTCTTAGATGCATTGATGTGCATCCCATTGGAAACAAGTAATTCAGGGCACCTGGAATGCAGGAAAACCCCTAGAATCCTCCCAAAATTGACAAAACTTTTTTTAATTTTCTTCTTGATCAAATCAAAGAAGATAGTTCCCCAATTCAGATGTTTCTTGTCAACTATTGCTCCCATTAAACAGAACTGATACCTTGAGATGGTATCATGTGCTGAATGCTTGGCAAGCAGCACTTTGCCCATAACATCAGCCAAAAATCTATATTCAACAGATAGATTCTTTTTCAACGGCTTATTAGGGTTTACAGCAGAGTGACCCATTTTATCTAATATGGAATCAAATTCTTCACCAGACATATCAGGGGAATCATCTCCAGAACTTAAGTTGAATACCTCAGTCAGAAGAATAGGGGACAATGGTACCTGAGTCCCGTTGATCGTGCCGACTATAGTATTCTCATCCTCATTATTTGTAGTAAAAACCCATTCCTTTATTTCGTCAGCCACAATCTTCATTCTTATTGACATAATATTCTCTAGTTGTTGTTCCTTGAAGAGTTCCAGAATATCTTTGAATATTTGATCGCTCCCGGCGAAAGAATCCATATCAATATCAAACCCAGTATCAAACTTACCCTTTGCAAGAGCCACACCAGTCACCGTCATTGAAGACCTACAAACAAAATTACCAAACACAACCAAGTGTAGTAGAGTTTGGAGGGAAAGAAAGAAATTGCAGAGAGTATGAAAGTGCAATCGAAGAACGACGGCGAAAATGATTTTTATATTAGGGTTCGACGGCGGAAACGGAAGAATCGTTGAACTCTGTTCGACGATTGGGCTTCTAATGGAATCTGAAGAGTCTTCAATAACGTCGATCTCCGTTCGACGATACTGGAGAGCGTCGAACTCCGTTTTATGATCGTTGACCAGAGGAAGATAGCCTAGCGCTGCCTGGAAAACGCTGAACTCTGGTCGACGCTTATTGGAAAGCGTCGATCTCCGTTCGACAATTTTTTAAAAAATGTCGAGCGTAGTTCAGAGACAAAACTGAACCTACAGACACTAGAAAATATAAGTTTTTAACCTAATCTTGGTCTGTTTTTAGATTTTCAAAAACTTGGAATTTATTTTAGACAGCCTCCATCTAGCATTCCTAACTGATTGAGGAAGAAGGTATGTTTCTTCTCATCCAAAGGCTTTGTGAAAATATCTCCCCTTTGTAAATCAGTTGGGATATATTGTAGTTCAATTTTATTCTTTTCAACATTATCTCTTAGAAAGTGATGCCTAATCTCTATATGTTTGTCCTATTATGGAGGACTGGATTTTGTGCTATGGAGATAGCACTAGTGTTATCACAAAAGTTTTTTTGACCCTTCTAAGTTGTATCCATAGTCTAGAAGCTGGTTTTGAATCCATAGAATTTGTGAGCAACAACTGCCTGCTGCCATGTATTCAGCTTCAGCAGTTGAAGTAGACACAGATGTCTGTTTCTTACAGAACCAGGAGAAAAGTCTGTCACCAAGGAACTGACAGGTTTCACTTGTGCTTTTCCTATCTACTCTGCATCCAGCAAAATCAACATCTAAAAATCCAGTTAATTCAAATCCTGGGTCTTTTGGATACAAGAGTCCTAGATTTGGACAACTTTTCACATACCTGAGAATCCTCTTTACTAAAGTTAAGTGTGACTCTCTAGGGCTTACTTGGAACCTAGCACATATGCATGTAGCAAACATTATATCAGGTCTACTAGCTGTAAGGTACAATAGAGAGCCAGTCATTGCTCTATATGTTGTCTGATCAACATGTTTTCCATGTTCATCAGCATCTAATACAACATTAGTAGGCATAGGTGTTTTCATACAAGATGCTTCAGACATACCAAATTTCTTAACCAGTTACTTTGCATACTTGGTTTGAGAAATGAATATGCCTTCAGCATGTTGTTTGAATTGCAATCCTAGAAAGAAGGAAAGCTTACCCATGCTGCTCATTTCAAATTTAGAGTGCATCAGATTGGAAAACTTTTTGCACAGATTTGAATCAGTAGAACCAAAAATAATATCATCTACATATATTTGTACTAGTAGGGTATGTGACTTATGGGTTCTAATAAAAAGAGTTTGGTGTAATCTACCCCTAATAAAATCATTTTCCAGAAGAAAGCATGTTAGGGTCTCATACCATGCTCTAGGAGCTTGCTTGGGACCATAAAATGCTTTATGCAATTTGAAAACATGATCAGGATAAGTTGAAGAGATAAAACCTTGAGGTTGTCTAACATAGACTTCCTCTTTGATGTCTCCATTGAGAAAAGCACTCTTCACATTCATTTGGTAGACCTTGAATCCCTTGTGAGCAGCATAAGCTAGGAATATTCTGATGGCCTCTAACCTTGTAACTGGTGCAAAGGTCTGGTCATAGTCTATTCCTTCTTCTTTCGAGTAGCCTTGAGCAACTAGCCTTGCCTTGTTCCTTACAATGACTCCCTGATCATCCAACTTGTTCCTGAACACCCATTTTGTTCCAATAATGGAGTGATCCTTAGGCCTTGGCACTAGTTCCCAAACTTTATTCCTCTCAAATTGATGCAATTCCTCTTGCATAGTAATGATCCAGTGGGGATCTTGTTCTGCATCTTGAATGGATTGAGGCTCAACTTGAGATAGAAAGCAAGTGTGCATCAGGTTCTGGTTGACCTGATTTTTGGTTTGCACACCAGCTGAGATGTCTCCAATTACTCGGGAAATTGGATGATCTCTTGTTGTTACTAGATCAATAGTGGGAGTTAATTGTTCACCAACCATTGTTGTTGTTTCCTCTTATGGAACAACAATTGGCTCTTTTAGATGTTGCACTTCCTCTTCATCATCACTGCTCTCATCCTTTTGCTGGATAGGTGGAAAAGTTGTATCCTTTTCTTTAACCTGTAATCTGTCCATACTTTCTGAAAGAGAGTGTACCTGCAATGGTTCTATGGTAGAAGCAGACTTCTCATTATAAAACATGTTAGTCTCATCAAAAGAAATATGAACAGATTCTTCTATTTTAAGAGTGGATTTATTTTATACCCTATAAGCCTTGCTGATCATGGAGTATCCCAGAAACACCCCTTCATCAGCTTTAGCTTGGAATTTTGCTAAATATTTCTTGTCATTATTGTGTATATAACAAATGCAGCCAAAAATTCTGAAATAGTCTACTTTAGGTTTCTTCCCTTTGAGCAATTCATAGGGAGTCTTGCCCTTCAGTTTATGTATTAGGCTTCTATTCAACACATAGTTGGAGGTGTTCACTGTCTCAGCCCAAAAGGATAGAGGTAGGTGAGCATCTATCAACAATGTAGTAGCAGATTCAATTAGGGTTCTATTTTTCCTTTCAGCTACCCCATTTTGTTGAGGAGTTCTAGGAGCTGAGAAATTATGCCTGATCCCTTCACTCTGACAGAACTCTTGCATAAGAAGAGAATCAAACTCTGTCCCATGATCACTTCTGATCAGGACAATGTGAGTATTGAACTCAATCTATATACATTTGAGAAACTCTGTCAGACACTTAAAGTTATCAGACTTCTTCCTCAAAAAGAATACCCAAGTGAATCTAGAGAAGTCATCTACAATCACCAAAGTATAAGATTTCCCTCCTAAGCTTTGTACTGTAATGGGTTCATAAAGATCCACGTGTAACAGATACAAAATCCTAGGTGAATCACTCTTATTAAGTGACTTAAAACTATTTTTAGTTTGCTTGCCTAATTGACAGGCCCTGCAGAGTCCTTCCTTCTTGTAGGGGCCAGAAGGTAGTCCTCTAACAAGGTTGTCCTTGGACAGCCTAGCAATGGTTATAAGGTTTAGGTGTCCTAGTCTCTTATGCCATAGATCATTTGGTTTGCATACTGAATTAAATAAGCAAATGTCTGTATGGGTTGAAAGAAAATCTACAAGATAGATGTTACCTTTCCTTTTACTTGTTAACACAGTTGTGTTATCCTCTGACTTGATCTTGCACAGGGATTTGTTGAAAATCACCTTATATCCTTCATCACATAGTTGACGGATGCTGATCAGGTTGTGCTTCAGTCCTTCCACATATGCCACCTTCTTGAAAGTGACTGAACCTATCTGAACAGCACCATATCCTTTTGTTTGACCAAAATTTGAATCACCAAAAATTACTTTGGGTCCAAGTTTGGTTATGAAGGATGATAGATTCTCCTTGTTCCCTGTCATGTGCTTTGAACACTCACTATCCAGATACCATTATTGGGTCATCTCTGGATAGGTCTTCACCTGCACATAAACAGCTTATATGTTTTTGACCCAGTTTACCTTAGGTCTAGGTTGATAGCCTTTAAATTCAGAAATGAAAGACATCACTGGCTGAATCTTATATCCTTCAGGATGGTATCTCCAAGGAGGTACTATCCATTCAGTATAAGGGTTGAAGCTTTGGAATGAGGGACTTCTAGGATTAACTTGAGATTTACCTCTGAAAGAAGGTTCAAAGCTCCGAGCTCCGTTCGACGATCGTCGACCTGAGTTCGACGATCTTGGGTCAGATCGTCGAGATCCGTTCGAAGATCGACTATACCAGAGTTCAGAGTTCAGAAGTCGTCGATCTGATTTTGATGATCCAGCTTTGGATCGCCGAGCTCTGTTCTACGATCGTCGAGCTCTGTTCGATGTTTTCTGTTGAACTTGATTTTCCTTAGGTAAATCTGGATTCTTCCTAGCTACCTATACAACACCCTTTCCTTTATCAGAAATAAATTTAATTGGGGTTGTTAATACTATAGGTTGGCTGGATGAAGCACCCAAGCCCAGTGTACTGTTGAATCTTGAGTTCACTGTGCTTGTAATGTTCATCAGTCTGATGCTTCTCCCATTAAGGGATTCTTCAAACTGCTTGGCCTTGGATAGTTCACTTTTCAGTGCAGCTATCTCCTCCTTATAGCACTCTAACTCCTCTGAGAGTTTGAGGTTATTTGATTTTAGGACACTATAGTCAGATAATTGATTTCTGAGAGAGATTATCTCTTTCTCAGACCTTAGCAAATCTAAACACAGTGTCTTAAATTAAATTTTAAAGTCCTCAGAAGTAAGATCAAAAGTGTTTATTACCTCATCCTCTTCAGATCCAGTTTCAGCTTCAGAATCAGACTCTTATTCTACATCAGAGTTTTGCTGGGAGGCATTGATTGCCATCATGTAGAATTCTTTTTCCTCAGCATCATCCTCATCATCACTTGAGCTGGATGAGGCTTCTGATTCTTCTTCAGTGTCACTCCAGCTTTCAGCTACAAATCCTTTCCTTGTATATTTATTTTTGTTGGATGAGGATCTGTTGCTGTTGTTCTTTCTGGAGTCCTTGTCTCTTCTTCTCTCATTTTTGTCCTTCTTGTCCTTGTTTTTATTCTCTGGACAGTCAGACACAATGTGGCCTGGCTTCTTGCATCCAAAGCAGATGATTTCTTTGCTGTTGGACTTATCATATATAGGCTTCTCATGCCCTTTGAAAGACTTCTTTCTGAAGTCCTTCCTGGCCATCTTATAGAATCTTTTGGCAAGTAGACTTAGGAGCTCATCATTTCCTGTAGCTTTGTCTTCAGGCTTCTCTTCTATAGCTTTGAAGGCTATGGTCTTCTCCTTTCTTGAAAGTGAAGGGATAGATACTACTCTAGAGGGGGGGTGAATAGAGTAATCAAATTTTGCACAATACAAAACTTAACTGTCTACCCAACTCCCTTGGAGTGAAGTGCGGAATGAAGAGATTATAGATATTGGTTTAACCTTAAAGCCTAACACAAGTGTTGTGTACAAACACAAGCTAACTGTAATTACAGTTAAGCTTGGAAAAACCTAAACAGCAACTAGCAGCCTAGTTATATCTATTCACAGCCACAGTACAAGAAAAATAATAAACAAGCCAGACGACACAAGGAATTTTATAGTGGTTCCCCAAACAACTTGGGTACGTCCACTCTTCTACCCAAACGGTAGGAATCCACTACAGGTTTTTGATCAGGTGCCCTGCCACCAACAGGATCTTCTTCAGGTAGATCCAGAGACCCTTTAGACTTTTGATCAGGTGTCTAAAAACCAAGCACAGGTTTTTGATCAGGTGCCCTGCCACCAAGGGATACTTTTGAAGGGAGTAATAACCCTGTACAGGAGGGGGAAGAAGGTTAAGATGTCTTCTCTATTTTACAATAGATTAGAGAAGCACAAAAGGCTTGCACTGAGCTAGAATGCTCTAAAGAATCAAGGCTCCCCCTGGCTCAAAGATGTCCAGGTGAAGTCTTGCTTCAGTGCAGAAACTCTTCAGAAAATTCTGAAGGAAAGAGCTACAGGAAGAAAATAAATAACAAAAAGAAATCTCTTCAAGCAGCTATTCTTCTTCTTCTTCTTCTTCAAAGAAACTCTGAGTTGAACTTCCTGAAAGCAGGAGAACTCAGGTGAAGAAGAGATGAAGATCTTAACACTTCTCAGTTAGATGGAGTTTGCTGAGAGCAGGAAGCTTGAGCTTGATGAAGGCTTGAGTGCTTTTGAATATGTGTGTAACACTCTAGCTTCAATCCTTCTGCAAAGGGTTCTTTTTATATCATCATCAAGCAACGGCTCTCTTCCATTTTGAATTGTTTGTCTTCTTCTAAGCCTTGAGACCTGGGCTGTAAATATCAAGAAGACAGAAATATTTCTGCAGCAAAACATTCCATAAAAAGGAATAAACCTCTTTCTAAGAAACTGCAGGCTTAAATCAAATAAACAGATAGACTAAATAAAGTCACATCAGAAACTATCTCTTTATAGCAAAAGAAGACTTTTCAGTCTAACGGCTATAAAGGGGCTGACAGCAGATAAAGTAATTTAAATAGACAGCTAATAAGACAAACAACTTTATCTTAAAAGATTTTAACTCAAGCAATAAGAATAGAGCAAATAATGCCTGGAAACTTTATCATACAGCTTAAAATACTGTGCCAGAAAATGTATTAAATAATTAAATATAATAAATAAATACAAAATCCAAAGGCAGACAGAAAACGTCGAACGACCTTCGAAGATCGTCGAACGACGCCAGGAGATCGTCGAACTATCAGGGCAGATAGTCGAACTATCCAGATAGTCGAGCTATCAAATGGATAGTCGAGCTACCTCAGCAGATAGTCGAACTATCAGGGCAGATAGTCGAACTATCAGATAGTCGATCTATCTATGACAGATAGTCGAGCTATCAAGCGCACAGAGATAGTCGAACTATCAAGCAGATAGTCGACCTACCTCAGAAAACAGATAGTCGATCTATCAAAAAAAACTAGATAGTAGAACTATCAACAGATAGTCGAACTACCAGCGCAGAACAGATAGTCGAACTATCAACAGATAGTCGAACTATCAGCGCAGAACAGATAGTCGAACTATCAACAGATAGTCGAACTATCAGCGCAGAACAGATAGTCGAACTATCAACAGATAGTCGAACTATCAGCGCAGAACAGATAGTCGAACTATCAACAGATAGTCGAACTATCAGCGCAGAACAGATAGTCGAACTATCAACAGATAGTCGAACTATCAGCGCAGAACAGATAGTCGAACTATCAACAGATAGTCGAACTATCAGCGCAGAACAGATAGTCGAACTATCAACAGATAGTCAAACTATCAGCGCAGACCAAGGCGTCGACCAACTGATAGACGATCGTCGATCAGTCGATAGACGATAGTCGAACGGCGTTCGACTATAGTCGAACGAAAAACTACTTAACCAAATTCTCAATTTGGAAAAGCGAGGACTCTACAGCTAGACTCCTAACCATTGACCATGGATATTTCTTGGGTCAAAGGGGCACAAAGGAGAGGACTGAACTCAAATCAAACTAGGGTACCAACATTTCTGATGACTGGAGAAGTAGCCTTTTGTTCTTCTTCCCTATTCTTGATGAGCAGCTCATAAGATTTGAGCTTGCCCAGAAGAGCCTCTGTGGTAATTTCACTTAGGCTTCTGGCATCTTTAATTGGCCAAATCCTTGAATCCCCAGTGCTGGGGAAGCACATTAGAATCTTGTCATTGAGTTCAGTGAGTGTGATTTCCTTATCTAATGACTTTAACTCACTGACTATCAAACTGAGCCTGGTGTGCATGTCTGCAACTGATTCAGCTTCACCTTTCTTGAAGTTCTCATATTGGGATATGAGATGGGATCTCCTGTCCTTTCTTTCATCAGCAGATCCTGAGACAATTTCTGAAAGCTTATCCCATATGTCTTTAGCTGAGTAGCATTCAACAACCTTCTGGAATATCTCATCAGACATAGTCTGAGCAAGAATATTCATGGCTTCTGCATCTGCAGTTTTCCACTTCTTTATTTCAGCATTTGTTTCTGAGGGAGGTGGAACAACACTTGTGCTTGTGGTCTATGGAGGTCTTGGACACACTGTCAAAACAGAATTGAAGATATCCTCATCAATAGAATTCATGTATAATCTAATCCTTGCCTTCCAAAGTGCAAACTTGGAAAGATTGCACATTGGAGGTCTGGTGCTAGCATAGTCTTTGTTTTGTGCCATGGTTTTTGAAAATAACTATAATATAGAAAATAATACCCCTCTATATAAGATTGATCTTTTCAGAGATCTTTTGGTTCAGGTGTTAGCCTGTAAGAACCAACCTCCCTCTGATACCAATTGAAAGTGAGAGAAAGATCTACCTTGACTCTAGAGGGGGTGAATAGAGTATTTTAAAATAATGTTTACAATTAAAAATTTTAAGGCAGTGGAAGATTTAATTTAATTATATATGTAAGGTGCTTGTAGAAAAACAAAGTTAAAGCAAGAAATAAGAATCACACAGCACACAGCAATAACAAACACACAGCAACTAGAAGACACAAGGATCTATAGTGGTTCCCAAAAAACTTGGGTACATCCACTCTTCTACCACCCTTGATAGGAATCCACTGCAGGATGAGTTGATCAAGTATCCTGGGCACCAATGAGCTTTTGATAAGGTGCTCAAAAACCAGATCTAGATTTTTTGATAAGGTGTCTTGCCACCACTGAGTTTTGACAAGGATCTCAGAAGCAGATTCAGAACTTTTGAAGGGAGTTTTGATAACCCTTTTATAGCAAGAAAAGAAAAAGAAAGAGATGATGATGTCTTCTCTGTCTCAAATCACTGAGAGAAGACTAGTGGATTGTTGATGTTGTCAAAGCTCCCCCTGAGATGTAGAATGGTTCAGGAGTGAAAGCTTTGCTAGGGTGATAGGCCTTCAGAAGCTTCAGATCTCCAACAGAAGATGATTCCAGTAGATGCTGAAATATTTGGTGTCTGGAGTCCTTGATGTTGAAGCCTTTGAACACTTGAAGATTCAGTAGATTTGTAAATCACAGAAGTTGAAATCTTGATCAGAGAAATTGTGTTGTCCAATCTTCTGTAATGTAATCTAATTCTTCTGTATATCTTTGTATTGTCTGTGTTGATCATTGTATCTTGTGTATCTGTTTTATGAGAATGAATACTGAAGGAGTATAACAGATATTCTCTTAGACGACCGTTTAATCAGTCATAAATGACTTCCATAATAGACAACTGTATCTGGGGAAAGTCCTAAGCAATATTCTATTTAGTCTTTTCTTGAAACTTGCATTAGATTGATTGAAATGGCTAGAAAATCTTTTGCAATCAATGCAGGAATTAATTCTGATTATAATCCATAACTATCCTTGAATTTAAATTCTGAAGGCGTCTATATCTCACAGAAATCATCGATCTGAGCTCTACGATCGTTGAACTGAGCTCAGAGATTGGATTAACACAGCTGACAGAAAACGTCGAACTGAGCTCTACGATCGTCGAACTGAGCTCATCGACTAGGAAAATAACTGAAGACAGATCGTCGATCTGAGCTCGAAGATCGTCGAACGGAGTTCGACGACTCAGCAGAGGTTAGCTCAGAGAGCATCGAACAGAGTTCGACGAAAATTGTCTTTGTCTCAGCTCTAAGTCTTGATCTTGGAATGGTCCTGGGGGCAGCTTCAAACCTAAGTTCTAAGCCCTAGACTCATTCTAATTTGACCTTTTCAACTATACATCTAGGTCAAACCAATTTCCTAAAAACATAGTGATCTTTGCCCAAATTAGTAATAGGGTGTTCCAACAAGTAGTTATAGAATTTTGAACACAATACAAACAATAGCAATCCACAGTACACTACACACACAAAATTTATAATGGTTCCCCTATCTAGGGTACATCCACTTTCCCCCTTCTTCCTCACTAGCAATGTGTTAGATAAGGTTATAGATCCTCCTCTTTAACTCAGATCCAAAGATCCTACAATCTCAATTTTTGTTAAGAAACCAACACTCAGACCAATAGGTCCTTCCTCAAAGATTCTCCAATTCTCCTACCTCAGGTTCCTCAAGAACCCTACCTCAGCCTTTATAAACTAGGCTTACAACTAAGTGATTCACCCAAAACCACCTACCTCAGGTCCTTATGAACCCTACCTCAGCCTTTATAACTTCGGTTTATAACTCAGGGATAAGATCTCCTACTCACTCAGATCTCAAGAAAATCTTACAAAATAAAGAGGTAAAGTATAAATAACAACCTTCAGAAAACTGAATGTCTATAATTCTGACTTATCTATTAGCATAGATTCTTCAACTTAGCAGCAATGGATTTCTTCTTGATAAATTGATTTGCTGAAAAGTTGATTCTTTGGATCTGCAATCTTCTTGATGTAGATCGTCTTTAATTCCGTGAAGAAATTTTAGTTCAATTCAACCTTAGTCTTCAGATCAACCTGGTGAAGGGATCTGGAGATTTTCTTGAAGACCTTCATCTTCTTCCTCCTTCTAAGAATTGTAAGAATGAGAATTTTTGTTTGCTTTTTCGGATTTTGTTTATTGTATATTCTGTTTGGTGTATACAACCCCTCTATTTATAGCCTTCATGGATGGCTGGTTTCTTGATGATGACATCATCATTTGAGATCATTCTTCAAATTTTCCCTTTGAACAGTTTCTGTTGACATATCACATTTCTGTAGCTGAAGTGACAGTTCTGACTTGTCTTGACACTTCTGTGTTGACTCTACACATCTTCAGAAACAAAAGTGTCGAAATGTCCAAAGTGTCTCGACACTTATGTCGAGACATCACAGCAGTCTCAATGCAATTCTACTTGGAAGAATATTCATCTAAAACTTAAAGGTGTCGAGACAGTTGATTTGTCTCAACACAACCATCTTCTGTGTCAACCTCTTTAATTCTGCTTAGTGTCAAGACAGATTATCTCGACATAATTTTACTTAGAAAAATCTCCTTCCTTCTTTGTGTCGAGACAGTTGTATTGTCTCGACACAACTGCTTCAAAGGTGTCTACACAGGTGAAGTGTGTCGGCACTTTTGTGTTTAGACATTTTTATGTAGACTGTGCTGACTTCACTCAGCATTTTGCTGACTTGTCCTTACACAACTTCTTCAAATGTGTCGACACAGATGAAGTGTGTCGACACTTTTGTACTTAGCCATTTTTCTTCAAAATCTTGTCAGCTTGTTGTGTCCACCTGTCCAATCAATATGAAATAGACATTTTGCATACATAAACTTAAATATACATCAAATACAAGTATGTGTATATCATTGAGTTTAATGGGCTTCTTAAAATTAAGTACAATGTAACTAATGTACCCAACAATCACTCCCTTTTTGGAGAAGTCATAACGCCAATTCAATGATATACAACATGATACCAAAACATGATGATATAGTTAAAAATTTAACAATGATGTATAACATATGAAGTGACACAATTGATAACACATATAGACAACATAGTGTAACCAAAATTTTTATTATAAATTTGTTCCAAGAGTTACATTAGTGTAATTTGTTATACTGGTCTAAAAGTAAAGGTACAAAAATGTCTAGAAAATATATTCTAAGTATGCTCTGGTTCTTTGATGACTATGCCTTTTTCAGATTGTATCTTTGCTTTTACTTCAGGCACCTTGACATCTATAATCTTTTTACCTTTATAAACCTTAGCCTTAGAAATCTCTTCCTCCTTGAGCCTTTGCCTCTCATAATATTGATAAGGCTTGGAAAGTATTAATTGAACTCAACTGAATTAGCATTGATCTTCCCTATCTTCAGATCATGTCTGAATTTCTGGATAACCTCTTGCTGCTTAAAATGTTTAGTCCATTCTTGCTCTTGGTACCATTTAACCCTATCAGTAACATTAGCTCTAAATGCTTTCCATGCAGTTAGTATGATGATTTAGAGGTTGTGCTCCACTGTTCAAAGTCAAGCCTAGCTTCAGCTTGTTCCCTAAACCTTTTCTTTGACTGTTGAGCCTCTTTCTCTTTCAGCATAGCAAATGCATACATCTCCACCTCTTCACATATAACATTTTGAACTGGTGGTGGAGGACTATACATATGTTGAACAACATCTTGAATGGCTTCAAATTGAATTTGTGCAGGAGGACTGGACAAGGCTTACTTAACACCAAGAATTTCTTCAAATTGAGTTGGTTGATAACTAGACTCAGCAGTTTGATCACCATCATACCAAAGTGGAGGATGGCCTAAAGTATCTCTGATGTTGTTTGATATCCAGGTAGCATGCTCAGAACTGGCCCGTATCATTACCCTCTCCGCCTTTATGACTTCTCTTTCTATGTGATCTCTGAGGTCATTCTTGTGAAACCTTGGGTGACCATCCAAATAATTGATGCTTGAGGTTACAGTATTTTTGACTTTCAGTAAGTTATTATCCAAATCCTTATCAAAAGCTTTGATATCCTTTAACAGTGAGGTTGAGTGCATTTTCAGTTGAGTTTCCATGTCCTTTATAGCAGCAGCTACTGTGGTTTCTAGAGCAGTAGTCTTCTCAGTCAGCTTGACCAAGGATTCATTGTGCATAACAGTCATGTTTTCATCCAAAATCCTTTGATTTTCAAGGACATATCCTGTTTGACAATCATTTCATCCCCAGTCTTCTTTGCATCTTGTTATTGTTTAGAAATAAAAAAAACAGCCTGAGCTCCTTTCTGAAAGTAATTTTTCATGCCTGTTTTAAGAAGGTTTACTTCAAATCTTATGGATTTTATGTCCTGAGCCAGTTGAAATTGCAGCTCCTTATTCCTTTCATCAACATACTTTTCAAGCTGTGTTCTTTGTTGGTCAAGCATAATTTGTAGTTGTACAAGAAAAGAACTGAAATCCAAATTAGGAGTAGTAGTTGTTTTAGACTACATTATTTTCTTATAGCTTTTTCTCCTTTATCTGACTTCCTCAATCTTCTGTTTCTTCAGCTGAGAGGCTTCCTCCCCCTTAGAGTCAGATGAGCTGTTAATGGCAACTATTGATGGTGTTTTATCTCAATCAGTGTTAGGAAGCATACTATCTGTCTCCCCCTCAACCCTTGCATCTTCTTGTGCAAAGGAGAGGTCTTCCATTATGATATTATCTTGTTGACCTAGAGGGTCAGGAATAGGATCCTATGGGAGAATGTCTTTGAACTCCCCCTGAATGTCATCTTCTTTACCAACATAAGATTCTTATTCAGTCTCCATATAGCCTGCATTTCCAGTGTCTTTATCTGTCATCTGCAAATCCTGTGCAGTAGCATCAGTAAGTCCTTCTGCTGTGTTCAGGTTAAGGATCACATCCATCACTATTTTATCAGCAATTTCACTTTCTAAAGTTGGAAGCACATTGAGATTTTCTTTTTCAATGTGTTCCTTCTATGGAATTTTCTCCCCCTGCATCTGATCCCTAGTTCTAGATGAGCGCATGGTAGATTTCTCAGTAATTACTTCTTATTGTGTCTCAGAACTTGAACTTCCTTGTTCAACTTAATCACTAGAAGACTCATCCTCCACAACTACAGTCTTCTTCATTTTCTCTTTCTTTGTGCTAGGTTCATGTGCTTCCTTTGTCAAGACTCTGTCCCACCTTGAAAAAATCCTCATATACATTCTTCTCTTGTGGTTGATTTTTGATCCAATCTTAAGATTTAGATTGTCTTGTATGACCTTGACTAGGTATAGACTTAGTATCCTGGCCATGTTTGACTTCTTGATACTGTCTGCTATCTTCTCAAAAACAACTCTACTGCAATCAGTCTTGAGTTTTAATTTTACTCTTGTTATAAGCTCAAACATCTGAGCTGATATCCTGTCATGTGCTCCAATTTTACATAGTAGCACCTTCCCTAAGATTTATTATAGGAATTTCACTTGGGAATTCATGCCCTTCCTGTTCAGGGTGCCTCCAACCTTGGTGATAGAAGCCAATCCACACAACACCAATCCTTCAGCAGTCTTTATGGTGTCTACTTCTTCAGCCTGCTCGATTCTTAGTATTTGTAAAGCCTTTGCCAACCTCCTGGGTGTGATTGTAATTTTGTCTCCATTTACTGTAGACTTAATATAAGATGAACTTGTATCTAGTGTTGCATTAGAGAAGAATTCCGTTACTTCTCTCTTCTAGATGTTCATTGGTTCAGAAAGAAGATAATCTAACCCTGCTACTTTGATTAGGTCAATGACGTTCTTGATTTATTCTTATGCAGAGACGAATCCGTTGTGCACGAGTTCATAACCCTCATTAATGTTGTCGTCGATCTTGGGAGCCATTGGGAGAAAGGGAGGAAGACTAATGAAATTCTAGGTCTCGACACTCAGTGACCAATCTCTCAGGATTTTTGGTAAGCGTAGACGATAACTTCTTTCTCACCTTATTTATAGTCGGTGCCACAAGAGTTGAAAAGGCTCTCACTGCTAAAACTGTTTCAAGATTTAGGAAATGACCTAGTGTCGACACCAGTTTTGATTGTCGACACATGTTTTGAGTGTCGACATAAGTTTGTCGAGATGTGTCGACCCAATACAAAATAAGTCTATCGAGATGTGTCGACTCAAGTTAACACAGATTTTATGTTTCACTACACATATACCTTAGGGTCTTGACACCCGTATGTCTCGACTCCCACTTCAGTGTCTTGACACCTAAAATTTTCTTATGTCGACACACATTGATGTGTCTCGACACATTACTAGTTATGGTGTCAACACATTTTTTGATGTCTCAACACAGACTAGTTAAAATTTTGATTTTCTTATTTGTAGTTTCTTGACACTTATGATATTTTCCCTTGAAATATAAATTAGTAGACTTATTTGCTGACCAATAAGTTGTATATCAATGTTATAAAGGTTTTACTTAAGGTTTAACATTCCAAGTTAAAATTTGAAGAAATTAAATTTCTATTCTTCCAATGGCTTAGTAAAAATATCATCAACGTGTTTACTTGTTAGAACAAATTCTAAGCTAATATCTTCATTTTCTACATGTTCTCTAATAAAATGATATCTAATTTCAATGTGCTTTGTTCTTCTATGTGACACAGGATTGTTTGCAATAGAAATAACACTAGTAGAATCACAGAATAAAGGAATTTTACTTAGCTGTAAGTTGTAGTCTTATAACTGGTGCTTAATCCAAAGCAATTGTGCACAGCAACCACTAGCTGAAATATACTCAGATTCAGCTATGGATATTGCTACAGATGTTTGCTTTTTGCTGCTCCTTAACACCAGCCTCCATCCAAGAAATTGACATGAGCCTGATGTGCTTTTCCTATCTTCCTTACATCCAGAATAATCTGCATCTGAAAAGCCTGTCAGTTCAAAATCACTATTCCTGGGATACCATAGGCCAAGATTATTTGTGCACTTTAGATATCTCAATATTCTTTTAACTGCAGTATAGTCAGATTCCTTAGGGCATGTTTGATACCTGACACAGACACATGTGGCATACATTATGTCTGGTCTGCTAGTTGTTAGATAGAGTAATGATCCAACTTTGCCCCTATACAAGGTAATATCAATTGGCTTCCCAGCACCATCCTTATATAAAGATATACTGGACCCCATGGGAATTCTCATTGAAGTGGTAGTTTTCATGTCATACTTCTTGATTTACTCCTAGGTGAACTTAGACTTACTAATGAAAAGTCCATCTAAAGTTTGCTTAACTTGGAGACCCAAGAAAAACTTGAGTTCATCCATGCTACTCATCTCAAACTTTCCTTTCATTAACTTAGCAAACTTAGTGCAAAGTAACTCATCAGTAGAACCAAATATAATTTCATCAACATATGATTGTACTAGGATGGTCTTGCCTTTGACTTCGCTTAGGAATACTGTTTTGTCTATTTTCCCTTTTGAGAATTTATTCTCCAGAAGGAACTTAGAATGAATCTCATACCAAACTCTTGGAGCTTATTTTAAACCATAGAGAGCTCTTAAAATCAATTAAACATGAGTAGGCTTAGTAGAATCAACAAAACCTAAGGGTTGCTCAACATAGACTCTTTCTTTAAGGTAACCATTTAGGAAGGCTGAATTCACATCCATTTGGTAAACTTTGAAACTTTTGTAGGCGGCATATTCTAGGAAGAGTATTATTGCCTCCAATCTAGCCACAAGTGCAAAATTTTGATCAATGTCTATCCCCTCTTCTTATCTATAACCCTTTGCAACCAGTCTAGCTTTATTTCTGACTATAACCCCATTCTTGTCTAGTTTTTTTCTATATATCCATATGGTTCCTATGATGTTGCAGTTATATGGTCTGGGAACCAGCTTCAAGACATTGCACCTTTTGAACTGGTCTAATTCTTCCTGCATTGTACCTATCCAAAATAGATCCACACTAGCTTCTTCAAATTTCTTTGGTTCTTACTAGGACAAAAAGCTTGAGTACATCACTGTATTGTGATGTTTGCTTCTTGTGGTCACACCCTGTACATCATCTCCTATGATCAATTCCCTTGGATGATCTTTTAGATGTCTGATAGCAACAGGTAATGTGACTTCTTCTTCTTGGCCACCTGCATCATGCTGAGTTTCTTCTCCTTTTTGTTCCTGTGCAAGCACTTCTTCAACTATGTTGACTCCATCTTCCATATTCTGGCTTGCTGGAATAATATCTTCTATAGTTAGCTCCTTTAGTTTCAAGTCTTCACCTGTTGTGCTTGATGAACTTGGCTTATCATTGTAAAACATAGAACTTTCATCAAATACAACATAAACAGACTCCTCCACAACTTGATCCCTCAAGTTGTAGACCCTATAGGCCTTACTGTGGTCACTATAACCAACAAATATATCTTCCTAAGACTTCTTAGAAAACTTAGATATGTATGTTTTCCCATTATTTAGGACATAACATCTACATCCAAAGATTCTGAAATATGCCAATTTGATTTTCTACCCTTCATAAGTTCATAAGGTGTTTTATTCAATCTTTTGTTGATTGAAGCTTTATTAAAAACATAACATACTGTGTTGACAACTTCATCCCAGAAGTATTCTGGGAGTGAAGAATCACTCAGCATAGTTCTTTTAACTTCAATGATAGACCTATTTTTCCTCTCAACAATCTCATTCTGCAGGGGTGTTCTTGGTGAGGAAAACTCTTGCTAAAATACCAGTTCTTAACAAATCTTTGTCATATAATCATATTAAAACTCAGTTCTGTGATAAATTCTAATTCTGACCATTGATCTGTTCAATTCATTCTTAATTTTTTGACAAAATTCTTGAAGACATCAGGGGTTTTAGACTTTTTCCTTAAGAAGAAAACCCAAGTGAATCTGGAATAGTCATCAATAATTACATAGGTGTAGACTCTCCTTCCTAGACTATGAACTGGCATAGGACTAAACAAGTCCATATGCAAGAGGTATAAACACCTCACTAAGTCTTTGTATTCAATAGTATTGAATAAAGCTTTAGTTTCCTTGCCTTTTTGACATGCTGAGCACATGCTCTACTTAGAGCATTTAATTTTAGGGTCATTCCTAATAAGCTCTTTACTGAAAAGTTTGCTTATGGCCTTGTAGTTCAAATGATCTAGCCTCTTGTGCCATTTGACACAGTGTGAGGCTTTCTCATTTGCATCTTGTGCCATTTGACACAGTGTGAGGCTTTCTCATTTACCACTAGACATAAGGGTGAGTCTGAGTATAAATGATGGAGCTCTCACGCAGACTCTTATTTGGGTGGTTGGTTTGATGAGTCGACCGTCACGGACTGGCTGGAAAATCGAAGTTTTTAACGAAAGGAGGCAAGTGCACTTATCGCATGTAGTACTCGATATTCGGGAGAATACCGAGGTCGTATTGTTCTCGGGGACGGGTTGATTATTCCAACTCCTCAAGGAGGACTATTATTTTACTGAAAGTAAGGTGTATTTTTTTTTGTTACTTAACAACGGAAATAAAAGAAAGCTGAAAATTACTAGATAAATTTTCTCTTCTTTTTGTAGATTTTCTCAGTTTTCGGCCAAAATGACCTGACACGCCAACCTGACATGCCCTCCCTAGGTGTGCAACCGGGCGTGTAACCTGATCCCGAGGAAGATTGCTACCAGAGACCAAATCCCGAGAAGAACACCTGACACCCCCCCTGACACGCCCTCCCTGGTCCTCTCTGTGTCCGTGTCACCTTAATCCCGAAGCCTGCTTCCGCATTTAAAGATTTTCCATTACTGCACGTCAATAGTACTGATATGCCCCCCTACACGGGCGTGGCCCTGGGGCGTGTTCCACCTTTTTCGATGAATGACGGATTTCCGACCAATGATTAAGACATGACGTGCCTTATATGCCCCTACTACACGGGCGTGTTTCTGGGCCTGTCCACCGACGTATATAAGAAATCATCATTTCTGTCAGAATTCTTCTCCCGAGGTCAACCCTTTAACAGTGAAGTTGAGTGCATTTTCAGTTGAGTTTCCATGTCCTTTATAGCAGTAGCTATTGTGGTTTCTAGAGCAGTAGTCTTCTCAGTCAGCTTGACCAAGGATTCATTGTGCATAACAGTCATGTTTTCATCCAAAATCCTTTGATTTTCAAGGACATATCCTGTTTGACAATCATTTCATCCCCAGTCTTCTTTGCATCTTGTTATTGTTTAGCAATAAAAACAACAGCCTGAGCTCCTTTCTGAAAGTATTTTTTTCATGTCTGTTTTAAGAAGGTTTACTTCAAATCTTATGGATTTTATGTCCTGAGCCAGTTGAAATTGTAGCTCCTTATTCCTTTCATCAACATACTTTTCAAGCTGTGTTCTTTGTTGGTCAAGCATAATTTGTAGTTGTACAAGAAAAGAACTGAAATCCAAATCTGGAGCAGGAGTTGTTTCAGACTGCATTATTTTCTTATATCTTTTTCTCCTTTATCTGACTTCCTCAATCTTCTGTTTCTTCAGCTGAGAGGCTTCCTCCCCCTTAGAGTCATATGAGCTGTTAATGGCAACTATTGATGGTGTTTTATCTCAATCAGTGTTAGGAAGCATACTATCTGTCTCCCCCTCAACCCTTGCATCTTCTTGTGCAAAGGAGAGGTCTTCCATTATGATATTATCTTGTTGACCTAGAGGGTCAGGAATAGGATCCTATGGGAGAATGTCTTCCAACTCCCCCTGAATGTCATCTTCTTTACCAACATGAGTTTCTTATTTAGTCTCCATATAGCCTGCATTTCCAGTGTCTTTATCTGTCATCTGCAGATCCTGTGCAGTAGCATCAATAAGTCCTTCTGCTGTGTTCAGGTTAAGGATCACATCCATCACTGTTTTGTCAGCAATTTCACTTTCTAAAGTTGGAAGCACATTGAGATTTTCTTTTTCAATGTGTTCCTTCTATGGAATTTTCTCCCCCTGCATCTGATCCCTAGTTCCAGATGAGGGCGTGGTAGATTTCTCAGTAATTACTTCTTATTGTGTCTCAGAACTTGAACTTCCTTGTTCAACTTAATCACTGGAAGACTCATCCTCCACAACTACAGTCTTCTTCATTTTCTCTTTCTTTGTGCTAGGTTCAGGTGCTTCCTTTGTCAAGACTCTGTCCCACCTTGAAAAAATCCTCATATACATTCTTCTCTTGTGGTTGATTTTTGATCCAATCTTAAGATTTAGATTGTCTTGTATGACCTTGACTAGGTATAGACTTAGTATCCTGGCCATGTTTGACTTCTTGATACTGTCTGCTATCTTCTCAAAAACAACTCTACTGCAATCAGTTTTGAGTTTTAATTTTACTCTAGTTATAAGCTCAAACATCTGAGCTGATATCCTGTCATGTGCTCCAATTTTACACAGTAGCACCTTCCCTAAGATTTATTATAGGAATTTCACTTGGGAATTCATGCCCTTCCTGTTCAGGGTGCCTCCAACCTTGGTGATAGAAGACAATCCACACAACACCAATCCTTCAGCAGTCTTTATGGTGTCTACTTCTTCAGCCTGCTCGATTCTTAGTATTTGTAAAGCCTTTGCCAACCTCCTGGGTGTGATTGTAATTTTGGCTCCATTTACTGTAGACTTAATATAAGATGAACTTGTATCTAGTGTTGCATTAGAGAAGAATTCCGTTACTTCTCTCTTCTAGATGTTCATTGGTTCAGAAAGAAGATAATCTAACCCTGCTACTTTGATTAGGTCAATGACGTTCTTGATTTATTCTTATGCAGAGACGAATCCGTTGTGCACGAGTTCATAACCCTCATTAATGTTGTCGTCGATCTTGGGAGCCATTGGGAGAAAGGGAGGAAGACTAATGAAATTATAGGTCTCGACACTCAGTGACCAATCTCTCAGGATTTTTGGTAAGCGTAGACGATAACTTCTTTCTCACCTTATTTATAGTCGGTGCCACAAGAGTTGAAAAGGCTCTCACTGCTAAAACTGTTTCAAGATTTAGGAAATGACCTAGTGTCGACACCAGTTTTGAGTGTCGACACATGTTTTGAGTGTCGACACAAGTTTGTCGAGATGTGTCGACACAATACAAAATAAGTCTATCGAGATGTGTCGACTCAAGTTAACACAGATTTTATGTTTCACTACACATATACCTTAGGGTTTTGACACCCGTATGTCTCGACTCCCACTTCAGTGTCTTGACACCTAAAATTTTCTTATGTCGACACACATTGATGTGTCTCGACACATTACTAGTTATGGTGTCAACACATTTTTTGATGTCTCAACACAGACTAGTAAAAATTTTGATTTTCTTATTTGTAGTTTCTTGACACTTATGATATTTTCCCTTGAAATATAAATTAGTATACTTATTTGCTGACCAATAAGTTGTATATCTATGTTATAAAGGTTTTACTTAAGGTTTAACATTCCAAGTTAAAATTTGAAGAAATTAAATTTCTATTCTTCCAATGGCTTAGTAAAAATATCATCAACTTGTTTACTTGTTAGAACAAATTCTAAGCTAATATCTTCATTTTCTACATGTTCTCTAATAAAATGATATCTAATTTCAATGTGCTTTGTTCTTCTATGTGACACATGATTGTTTGCAATAGAAATAACACTAGTAGAATCACAGAATAAAGGAATTTTACTTAGCTGTAAGTTGTAGTCTTATAACTGGTGCTTAATCCAAAGCAATTGTACACAGCAACCACTAGCTGAAATATACTCAGATTCAGCTATGGATATTGCTACAGATGTTTGCTTTTATCTGCTCCTTGACACCAGCCTTCATCCAAGAAATTGACATGAGCCTGATGTGCTTTTCCTATCTTCCTTACAACCTGAATAATCTGCATCTGAAAATCCTGTCAGTTCAAAATCACTATTCCGGGGATACCATAGGCCAAGATTATTTGTGCACTTTAGATATCTCAATGTTCTTTTAACTGCAGTATAGTCAGATTCCTTAGGGCATGTTTGATACCTGACACAGACACATGTGGCATACATTATGTCTGGTCTGCTAGTTGTTAGATAGAGTAGTGATCCAACTATGCCCCTATACAAGGTAATATCAATTGGCTTCCCAGCACCATCCTTATATAAAGATATACTGGACCCCATGGGAATTCTCATTGAAGTGGCAGTTTTCATGTCATACTTCTTGATTAACTCCTAGGTGAACTTAGACTGACTAATGAAAAGTCCATCTAAAGTTTGCTTAACATGGAGACCCAAGAAAAACTTGAGTTCACCCATACTACTCATCTCAAACTTTCCTTTCATTAACTTAGCAAACTTAGTGCAAAGTAACTCATCAGTAGAACCAAATATAATTTCATCAACATACGATTGTACTAGGATGGTCTTGCCTTTGACTTCCCTTAGGAATAGTGTTTTGTCTATTTTCCCTCTTGAGAATTTATTCTCCAGAAGGAACTTAGACAGAGTCTCATACCAAACTCTTGGAGCTTGTTTTAAACCATAGAGAGCTCTTAAAGGCAATTAAACATGAGTAGGTTTAGTAGAATAAACAAAACCTAAGGGTTGCTCAACATAGACTCTTTCTTTAAGGTTACCATTTAGGAAGGCTTAATTCACATCCATTTGGTAAACTTTGAAACTTTTGTAGGCTGCATATGCTAGGAAGAGTATTATTGCCTCCAATCTAGCCACTGGTGCAAAAGTTTGATCAAAGTCTATCCCCTCTTCTTATCTATAACGCTTTGCAACCAGTCTAGCTTTATTTCTGACTATAACCCCATTCTCATCTAGTTTGTTTCTATATATCCATATGGTTCCAATGATGTTGCAGTTATATGGTCTGGGAACCAGCTTCAAGACATTGCACCTTTTGAACTGGTCTAATTCTTCCTGTATTGTACCTATCCAGAATAGATCCACACTAGCTTCTTCAAATTTCTTTGGTTCTTACTAGGACAAAAAGCTTGAGTACATCACTGTATTGTGATGTTTGCTTCTTGTGGTCACACCCTGTACATCATCTCCTATGATCAATTCCCTTGGATGATCTTTTAGATGTCTGATAACAACAGGTAATGTGACTTCTTCTTCTTGGCCACCTGCATCATGCTGAGTTTCTTCTCCTTTTTGTTCCTGTGCAAGCACTTCTTCAACTATGTTGACTCCATCTTCCATATTCTGGCTTGCTGGAATAATATCTTCTATAGTTAGCTCCTTTAGTTTCAAGTCTTCACCTGTTGTGCTTGATGAACTTGGCTTATCATTGTAAAACATAGAACTTTCATCAAATACAACATGAACAGACTCCTCCACAACTTGATCCCTCAAGTTGTAGACCCTATAGGCCTTACTGTGGTCACTATAACCAACAAATATATCTTCATAAGACTTCTTAGAAAACTTAGATATGTATGTTTTCCCATTATTTAGGACATAACATCTACATCCAAAGATTCTGAAATATGCCAAGTTTGATTTTCTACCCTTCATAAGTTCATAAGGTGTTTTATTCAATCTTTTGTTGATTGAAGCTTTATTAAAAACATGACATACTGTGTTGACAACTCCATCCCAGAAGTATTCTGGGAGTGAAGAATCACTCAGCATAGTTCTTCTAACTTCAATGATAGACCTATTCTTCCTCTCAGCAATTTCATTCTGTAGGGGTGTTCTTGGTGAGGAAAACACTTGCTAAAATACCAGTTCTTAACAAATCTGTCATATAATCACATTAAAACTCAGTTCCATGATAAATTCTAATTCTGACCATTGATCTGTTCAATTCATTCTTAATTTTTTGACAAAAGTCTTGAAGACATCAGGGGTTTTAGACTTTTTCCTTAAGAAGAAAACCCAAGTGAATCTAGAATAGTCATCAACAATTACGTAGGTGTAGACTCTCCTTCCTAGACTATGAACTGGCATAGGACTAAACAAGTCCATATGCAAGAGTTATAAACACCTCACTATGTCTTTGTATTCAATAGTATTGAATAAAGCTTTAGTTTCCTTGCCTTATTGACATGCTGAGCACATGCTCTACTTAGAGCATTTAATTTTAGGGTCATTCCTAATAAGCTCTTTACTGAAAAGTTTGCTTATGGCCTTGTAGTTCAAATGATCTAGCCTCTTGTGCCATTTGACACAGTGTGAGGCTTTCTCATTTGCATCTTGTGCCATTTGACACAGTGTGAGGCTTTCTCATTTATAACTATACATAAGCGTGAGTTTGACTATAAATGATAGAGCTCGCACGCAGACTCTTATTTGGGTGGTTGGTTTGATGAGTCGACCGTCGCGGACTGGCTGGAAAATCGAAGATTTTAACGAAAGGAGGCAAGTGCACTTATCACATGTAGTACTCGATATTCGGGAGAATACCGAGGTCGTATTGTTCTCGGGGACGGGTTGATTATTCCTACTCCTCAAGGTGGACTATTATTTTACTGAAAGTAAGGTGTATTTTTTTGTTACTTAACAACGGAAATAAAAGAAAGCTGAAAATTACTAGATAAATTCTCTTCTTTTTGTAGATTTTCTCAGTTTTCGGCCAAAATGACCTGACACGCCAACCTGACACGCCCTCCCTAGGCGTGCAACCGGGCGTGTAACCTGATCCCGAGGAAGATTGCTACCAGAGACCAAATCCTGAGAAGAACACTTGACACACCCCCCTGACACGCCCTCCCTAGGCCTCTCTCTGGGCGTGTCACCCTCATCCCGAAGCCTGCTTCCGCATTTAAAGATTTTCCATTGCTGCACGGCAATAGTACTGATATGCCCCCCTACACGGGCGTGGCCCTGGGGCGTGTCCACCTTTTTCGATGAATGACGGATTTCCGACCAATGATTAAGACATGACGTGCCTTACATGCCCCTACTACACGGGCGTGTTTTTGGGCCTGTCCACCGACGTATATAAGAAATCATCATTTCTGTCAGAATTCTTCTCCCGAGGTCAACCTCGTACCTAACACGCCCCCCAGACACACCCTCCCCGGGCGTGACAGGGGGGCGCGACCATCCCAAAAAAATTCTATAAATTCAGGACTCCCTCTTTTGTCCAATAAGCAGTTTTAGGTTGATAGGGTGGTGATCGCTTTCCGCTTGAGAAAAGAGAGCCGAACTAGCAATCCAACTAGGCAAGTAAACCTATCGAACTGTAGCTAGGGGACACAAGTGTCGTATTTAAATCCGGGAACGGTTGAGTAAACCTACTCACACGAAAACTATTATCTTATCAAAGGAAGGCTTTAGGGTTTGCTAAGGCAAAACTAAATGCACTTAAGAAAGGAAATATTACACTAAAAAGAGAACTAATTGCAGATAAATAGAGAGCTGTTGGGTATTGTATCCACAATAACCTAGATTTGTATGAAGTCACCCTTGAACTAAGATGAATTAGGTTGTATTTGATCTCCTGTTCTAGTTATGTGTTTGCAGGACTTATTGTCAAGTGTAGACCAATGTTAGTCTACAGTGGGTCATCAAACACAGGACCATACAATGTAATTCCTCATTGTGTGATCCATGGTATTGACTCATGTGTAGCCTCTCTATTGGTATACACTTCTTTTTCAAGAACTTGGACTTATGAAGGAAGAATTGTTGCTGATTGGAATGAAGGAGAAAAAATTTCTTAAAGCTGAAAATATTCAAAGTATTTTACTCGAGTGGATTCTTTGTACTCGAGTAGAAACCTTAGAGTCTCTCGAGTAGGTCGTGTCTTAAACTCGAGTAAAGGAAGTGGTTCTCAAGTAACCTTCATCTAGCTCTCGAGTAGCCAAGTCCAGTACTCAAGTAGACCTTCTCTCATTCTCGAGTGTTCAGTTTTTAGTCTTGGAAAGTTTCTAAGTAAAATACTCGAGTAGTCAAGTCCAGTACTCGAGTAGATGAGCAACCTATTTCGAGTGACAGAAGTATAGTTCTCTAGAAGATTCTAACCTCACTCGAGTAGCAAATCCATGTACTCGAGTAGTTCGTTTAGTACTCAAGTAGACTAGTTTCAGTACTCGAGTGATCAGCATTTTTATCAAGAATTTTCTCTAAGTCAAAGCTCTCGAGAAGTTTAGCTTCACCTCTCGAGTAGTATCTCTAGCACTCAAGTAATCTTTACTCCATTCGAGTGGCTTCATACTTTATTCCAGAATTTTTAGAATTAGTTCTTCTCGAGTAGTCATTGTTATCCACTCGAGAGCTAGTCATAGCACCCGAGTAGTATTGATCTCACTCGAGTAATGTTGTCATAATTTCAGAAAATTTCCTTAAGTCCCTGACAGATCTAGGTTTTGAATTCTTTGATATGACTGGTCAACGTGGCCATCATTAATGACAAATCTAATCGTTAGGGAGATCTTATAAAAGGTCCTATCATTATGACAAACCCTAAGTGATTGATTTCTATTATTCTATGTTTCTGGATCGGGCCGACAATTTTCAAAAATCTATAGAATCCTCCATTCTTCTTCAAGATCGCCAAGGCTACTTTCGATCCAGATTGATTTGCAGATCAAGAGATTCATCATTCTCCATCTACTCCTTAATTGTGTGAGTCAAAGTTTCTCAGAACAGATCTAGTCGAGAGTCTTCTTCTATAATTTCTGACAAAGCCGTAAAGTCCAAGAAAGAAGCCATAGGGAGAGATTTTGAGATCTGAGAAGATTACCTTTTTTTTGGTACAAATTTCTTTTTAATCTTGTAGGAGATTATTTTCTGAGTGTAAAAGATTTGTTCTCCGTGTTGTAGGAAGTTTTCATCTTCCGAGTGTAGATCCCTTTTTGGATCGAGAATGTAGGGACGTTGTTCTGAGTGGTAGGATTGTTTTCAATCCGAGATTTGTGGAGTAGCCGAGTCTAGTGATTTGTTAGATTGGTGAGTGGAAAGTGGACGTACCCAAGATTGGGGAACCACTATAATTCTTGGTGTCCTCTATGAATGCTTGCTTATTTTTTGTGCTTAGATCGCTAAAGTTTTTATTCCGCAATAAGATGCACAACTCACCAATTCACCCCCCCCCCCTCCCCCTCTTGGTGATTTAGGTAGACTACTTAGATGTTTTTCAATTTGTATCAGAGGGAGGTTGATCATTAAAAGGTTAACACCTTGATCAGATCTATCCCAAGTTTTCTTTGAGTTATTCAAGCATAGACAGAGTTAAGAATTTTGCCAAGCTTCCTTTGTACACAAAGAACAATTTTGCTATGTGGAAAGAAATGATAAAGTTCTTTATGGAAGTTGTGGATCTAAGGATCTTCATGATTTTTGAAGAAGGTCCTTATGTTCCCATGACCGCCTCCACTATAGATGCTACAATGCAAGTTCCTAAGAAGTTGATGGATCTCGACAAAGATGAGATTGCACTTGTCTCTTTAGACAAGAAAGGCAAAAATATTATAGCAAGTGCAGTCGATGATTCAATGCTGCAGAATTTGATTCACTTCCCGTCGGCTAAGGAGATGTGGTAGTCTCTTATCATCTTGATGGAAGGTACAGAAGAAGTAAGGGATGACAGAAGATCCCTTCTGAATCAGAAGTATGAAGTATTCCGGCAAGGACCCAAAGACACCATTGCTGACACTTTTGAGAACTTCTTCAAGATAGTTAACGGCCTAAGAGTATATGGCCGAGTCTTCAAAAATGGAGAGCTGAATGACAAGTTTCTGAGCTCCCTAATCAAGGAGTGGGACAACAAAGTCAATGCCATTAAAGAATTTGGCAAGTTAGCTGAGACTGATCCTCAGAACCTCTTTGGAAAGCTGATGTCCTATGAACTTCAAATTAATTCTAGAAAAGCTGAAGAAGAGAAGAGTCGATTCTCTCCCAAGGAGAAGTCTGTCGCTCTGAAGGCAGACAGCTTAAGGAAGGGAAAAGCTGCTTCACCTGCCCCTGCTCAAGTAGAAAGTGAAGAAGAATCATCTAAGCCAAGCACTTTAGGCTTGGAGCTATCTGAAGGAGAGTTCTCTCTACTCTCAAGACAGTTCAAGAAATTCTTGAACAAGAAGAAGTAATGGAGTAGCAAGGATGCCTCATACAGAAGATCACCACATGATGGTGATCGAAGACAGAAGGGCTCAAGTAGCCACGACAGGTATAAGTCTAAATCGAACAAACATATTTCTACTGATATAGTTTGTTATTATTGTAATAAGCCAGGTCATGTAATTGTTGATTGCCCCCATAAGAAGAAGGAGGGTGGCAAAAGAGAGGAGAATAAATCCTCTTACCACAAGAAGAGAATAAAGAGAAGCCGGGTAGCAAAAAAAAGAAAAGACTCTCAGTGACACTGACTCATCTTAGTCAAGTGAAGAAGAGGAATCCTACTTTGGGCTCATGGCACATACTGACGAAGAAGAAGAGCCCCAGTTCACTGGGAAGGTAAAATCTCATACACCCCTCTTTGAATCTGATGTCTCTGATCATGTTCATGAGGACAACTCTTCTGACGATGAGTCTGAACTAATGTCCCAGTATAAGGAGTTGATCAAGGCCTACGACAAATGTCAAAAGGTCATGAAAACTCAGGCTAAAGAGATTAAGTCTCTAAAGGCTGTAGAGAGCTCTCTAAGAGAGGAAGTCATTAAGATGGACTCACTTAGAGAAGACTTAAATACTGTAGTTGATGAGTACAATAAGGCTCTCAAGCACCTCGATCTGAAAGAAGAAATCATCAAGGGATTGGAAGAGCAACTTAAAGTCGAAAAGAAACTTGTTAAAGGTTTCTCTAAGCAAAAGATAGTTCTTCCTCTTATTGCTGAGTTCTCTGCTCAGGCCAAAGGTGCTGGCTTAGGCCATGTTGAGGCTCCTAGTAAATCCTCTAGGAGAAATAAGGCTAAGCGAAAGAATAAGGCGGCCAAGAAGGCTTTGGCCAAGTAAAAGGGGAAAGCTCCACAAGATAACACTATATTTATAAAGGTTGTTTTTCCTACCAATAATTTTGATCTTGACTCCTCCTACGGTCACTTCACTAGGCCTACTTATATAGAGCCCAAGTCGAGGTACCAAGGATGGACTCGCCCTTTAAACTTTGGTGAATGTGTCTTTAAGGCACCTTATGAAGAGATCACACTTCAGAGCTATGACCCTTTTAATCATGGTCAAAACATCAAGAAGGCTCCAAAAGTAAGGCCTATTGTTGAAAAGCCTATGAAGGTGAATAAGCCATGTGATTGTCTTCACCATGAAGCTTCTACCTCTAAGAATGTTTCCCCTGCTAAATAAGACTCCCTAAAAGTCAAGCAGGAGAAAGATAGGCAAAGATACAACAGGTTTGACTGTTGGTGTTGTGGCAGAGTTGGTCACTTTGCTATCAATTGCTAGTTTAATCCCAGAAACTATGTTACCCCTCAGGTTAACCATGTAAGAAAGACCGCTCACATTGTTAATACATGTAGGGGGAGCAAGCTAACTAGAGACCAAGGACCCATGAAAGTTTGGGTCCTAAGGAAAATTTATTTTTAACTGCAGGTATGTCCAAAGACCACCAAAACTCCAATCTGGTACTTGGACATTGGATGTTCTCGGTACATGACTGGGACAAGAAGCCTACTTCATAATTACTCACCAGTCATGAACGGACCAAAGGTAATCTTTGGAGGTTCTGACCGAGGATTACGAAAAGCTTTGGTATGATCACTAACAGTAGTGTATCTTTTTCGGATGTGGCTTATGTTGAAGGATTAGAACATAATCTCATAAGCATAAGCCAACTATGCGACAAAAGATACATAGTTGAATTTTATGTTGATAAGTGTTTGATAAAATCAGTTGATAATTTGGAATCGATTTTATCAGGCACTCGTAGTAGGAATATCTTTTGTTTAAATTTTATTTGTATAGACTCTTCTACACTAGTGTATCTTTTGGCAAAAGATAGTGTGTCTCTTGGTGACTAATGGCACAAGAGATTAGCACATATTAATTTCAAAACTATAAATAAATTATTTTCTCTAAACTTAGTACGTGATGCCCCGGATGTTAAGTGTGCAAAGGATAGACCTTGTCATGCATATGTGAAAGCAAAGCAAACAAGGGCTACTTTTAAAAGCATTACAGACAAAGATTCTAATAGGTGTCTACACCTACTACATATAGACTTGTTCGGTCCACTATAAGGTAGATGTTTAGGAGGTAAGGATTATACGTTGGTTATTGTTGATGACTACTCGCCCTTTGCGTGGGTGTTCTTTCTGAAACACACGTCAGATACCTTTGATGTCTTTACAAATTTTATTAGGCAGATCCAGAATGAATATAGTTGTTCCGTAGTCAAAATCAGAAGTGACAATGGAATTGAATTCAAGTATGGGGACATGACAGAATTTTGTGAAAGCCTAGATATCTTTCATGTGTTTTCCTCTCCCCATACTCCGCAACAAAATGTAGTAGCTGGGAGAAGGAATAGAACGCTCATAAAGGCCTACAGAACTATGTTGAGTGATGCTTCACTACCGGAGTACTTCTAGGGTTAAGCCGTCAACACTGCATGCCCTGTGCAAAATCGAGCACTTATAAATAAGAACCACAATAAGGCGCCTAATGAACTTCTAAAGGGCAGAAAGCCGACAGTCTCATATTTTAGAATCTTTGGCTGCAAATACTTCGTTCTTAACAATGTTAAGTATCATACTACTAAATTTAGTGAAAAGAATTTTGAAGGTATTTTTGAAGGTATTTTTGAAGGTTATAGTAGCCATAGTAAGGCATATTGGGTATTTAATAAGAAAACCCTAGTGGTTGAAGAATCTATACATGTTATATTTGATGAGACGAGCTTGCTGCAAAGTAACTCTTATAGTGTGTTCATTGAAGATGCAGGTTCAAAGTTGAAAGAACTAAATTTGGATGAACCAACTAAAGAAAAAGGTGAAAAGTTCATCAAGATCACCACTCCAACCCTGATTGGAGAGGTTGATGATCAAGATGAAGAAATCATTCAAGTTTATGAAGTCACTCCTGTGATTGAAGAAGCTCCAGATGCAAGGACTCTAGAGATCAGACATCTGAAGGATCACCCAATTGATAAAATCATAGGAGATCCAAGGGATGGTGTCAGAACTCGTAGAGGTACTACTAATGAGAATTTATTTTTGAGTTTTCTCTCATAGGTTGAAATAAAGAAGTTTGAGGAAGCAAATTCGGATACATCATGGATTATGGCCATGGAAGAAGAGTTGAATTAGTTCAAGCGTTGTCAAGTCTGGAAACTTGTTCCAAGACCCAAAGGTAAGAACGTCATCGGAACCAAGTGGGTCTACAGAAATAAGATGGACGAGAATGGAACCATCATAAAGAACAAGGCCAGACTCGTCGCCAAAGGATACTGACAAGAAGAAGGAATCGAATTCGACCAGACGTATGCTCCAGTGGCAAGGCTGGAGGCAATCAGTTTGTTCCTAGCGTATGCTACACTTAAGGGCTTCACTGTCTATCAGATGGACGTGAAGTTTGCCTTCCTTAATGGTGACATCAATGAAGAGGTGTATGCGGAACAACCTCCAGGTTTTGTTGACTCTAACTTTCCTGATTATGTATATCTTTTATCTAACGCACTGTATGGTTTGAAACAAGCTCCTCGATCTTGGTATGAGACGTTGTATACCTTTCTTCTTGAGAACAAGTTCACAAGAGAAAAGATAGATAAGACATTATTTCTTAGGGAAATTAAAGGCAAGATTTTGCTAGTGCAAATCTATGTCAATGATATTATTTTTGGATCTACAGACGACAACCTCTACAAGAAGTTTTCTAAACTCATGAAACAGAAGTTTGAAATGAGCAGTATGGGTGAGCTGAAGTATTTCTTAGGACTTCAGGTGAAACAATCTGAAGATAGAATTTTCATCTCGCAGACTAAGTTCACCAAGGAGTTGATTAAGAAATTCGGAATGGAGAATGCAACCTCTATGAGGTCTCCAATGGGTTCAGCTATGTCTATAGACAAGGATGAGAAAGGAAAACCTTTTGATGAAACCAAGTACAGAAGCATAATTGGATCCTTGCTCTACCTTACTGCTAGTAGACCAGACATAATGTTCTCTACATATGTCTGTGCTAGATTCCATGTGAACGGTAAGGAATCTCACGATGCTGCTGTAAAGTGGATTTTGAGATACCCAAAAGGTACACTGAATCTTGGCTTATGGTACCCAAGAAGTAATGACAGCGAGCTAATTGGTTTTTCAAATGCAGACATTGCAGGTAGTAAAGATGATATAAAGAGCACTTCCGGGAATTGCCAATTCCTTGGAAGGAGACTCATTTCATGGAGCAGCAAAAAGCAAAATTTTGTCGCAATCTCAACGGGCGAGTCAGAATACATTTCTGCCGGCAATTGTTGTGCACAATTACTTTGGATGAAGAATAAAGTAGAAGATTACAACTTGAAGTTCAAAGACATCCCATTGTTTTGCGACTCCTCTAGTGTAATAGCAATAACCAACAACCCAGTCTCTTACATTCGTACAAAGAACATAGAGCTGGGATACCATTTCATCCGGGAGCATGTGGAGCATGGTGACATAGATCTGCAGTATGTTCCAACTGATAAGCAAATTGCAGACATTTTCACAAAGCCGCTGGATGAGACCAAGTTCAGTTTCTTCAAAACTGAACTGGCTATGCTCAACAAAGAATAATAGACAAGGTGGACTCAATTCACAGCTCTGAAATCATGGTTCAGTCAAAAAGGTTAGAATTTCTCTAAGTGGACTTCATTTCTCGAGAGAAGCAATGACTACTCGAGAACTCGAATATGACTACACAAGTACTTCTCTGAATTCTCGAGAACTAAGTAAGTCACTCGAGTGTTATCACTCGAGTACAAAAATTCTTCTCGAGAAGTAGAATTGTACCACTCGAGTACTGTCATACCGCCACTCGAGTACAACTATTCCATCACTCAAGTACTTAAGTTCCACTCAAGAAATGGCCCGTCAGATTCTGGATTCTTTCAAATTTTTCATTTTCGAAACCCGCATCCTTTCTACTGCTATCTAAGGTATGATTAAGCTTTATTAGACTCCTAATCATCATTGCTAGGGTTATATAAATTGAAAATATCGGATTTCAAGAATGTACTCGAGTTCAAATCCTCTCTCTCGAAAAGACTCTTCGCCTTCCGCCGCTCACACAGAGTACGCCTCCATCGCCGTCGTCTTCCAATACATAACCTGCAGTTCACTGAAGGACATGGCGCCGCCGTTAAAGATCGGAGTTGGCTGTGAGTTGGTTGTTGCCGGCATAATAGAGTTTTCCGATTATTTAAAGAACTTATTGATTCTACTCGACACAGCAGGTTTGACATTTGTACTACAGTAGCCGTGCAAAATACTCTTTCCAGAGGTTGAAGAATTTTTCAAGAACATCAAAGTCAAGGGGAATGGGAAAGTGTTGAAGTCCAAGGTCAAGGGAATCAAGGTAAAGCTTAACAAAACCTCTGTTTCACAACTTCTTAAGATGCTTGTAGTGGATGAAGATGATGAAATCACTGATGAAGATAATGACAGAACCTGTAATTTCTGTTGTATTTCAACTGAAGTAACATCCATCAGAAGGCTAGACCTCAATCTAGAGAGCAAGTTGCTAGTGGACTTAATTGGAAAAATACTCTTGTGCAGGACTAGCTCCATCCGTTTCATAACTAATGATTTTTTTGACATTATGACAGCCATTATCTGCAGGAAGAGATTTCAGTTTGGTATGCTTATTCTAGACAAGATCAGAGAGAGCATTAAGGCTCCAAACTATGCAAGGATTATCTCTTTAATGTTGCATGAGATTAA
This sequence comes from Platanthera zijinensis, assembly GCA_039513925.1. Taxonomy (NCBI): domain Eukaryota; kingdom Viridiplantae; phylum Streptophyta; class Magnoliopsida; order Asparagales; family Orchidaceae; genus Platanthera; species Platanthera zijinensis. Next base: position 126,482,199 of record CM077081.1, read on the forward strand.
TCCTAAGGTGTTTGATTTCTCCAAAGGCACAACCATCCACCATATGAAGAAAGTTTCTATCTCCTCCATCCAAAGATGAGAGTTAAAATTGCAGAACACAGCCCAAGCTGCATAAGACCATGAGCAATTTGCTACAAAGGAAAGGACCCCATCTCCCTCTCTCCAAAATGTTGCTGGCACATCTAGTGCAGCAGCTGAGGGGGAGCCTGCCTCCTCTGTGCAGCAAGTTAGAGTGCCCTCACCTCCTGCTCCTTCTAGTCATCAAGACAAAATACATTCTCCACCTCCAGATACATCTATCCATCCTTCCACTTCATAAGAAATACTGACAGATTCCTAGGTACAAGTGATCACCCTCTCCACTACTGAAGATATAAATAAGATGATTGAAGAACTTAGCTTAGATGAGCCTCTACCACCCTTTCATAAAGAAAATGCTGAAGAGCCATCCAAGGAACCCACTCCTACACCATCTCCATCTCCTGCACCATCTCCAGAGCCACTTATTGATCACTCCCCAGCCACATAGAAAGAATCACAAGAGACAATTTTGCTATCAAATGAGAATTAACAGTCTCCAGAACCTGTTGAAGCTCCATTGAGGAGATTAGATTTCACTCTTCCCACCTTTCTTGGCGAGGAAGGAGATGTACTAATTCATACTTCAAGACCTTAGAGCTTTGTAGTTGTTGAAGAAATTATACCCTGGACTGCCCCTCCTCCTCCAGCTTCTATTACTCCTCCTATTACTGCTACACCTGTTACATCTGATATACTTGGTAAGATTGAGCAGATGTTACTTGATCAAAAAGAATATTTTGATGATTCTCTTAAAGTTGTTCAAGATAAAGTTTCTGATCTATAAAAAGAAATGAGCAGAGGGTTTGCTGAGATTCAACACAATACTGACCAACTAAGGCACCTATTCCAAATAGGTGGCAAAGATCTAGATCATACAATTACAAGTGTTGGTCAAGACATGGACCAAGGAGCTACCCTTGCAAATAATCAAATTCAATTAGAAAAGAAAGCTCAAGTGCACCATCAAATGTGAAGAAGTGGGCACCTTCAAAGATGAGGCTATAGATAAGCTATGTGTAAAAATCAGAAAGGGGGATGGAATAGTGAAAGAACAAGTTGAAAAGTATGACACTAATGTCAAGACCCTCTGTACTGAGAAAATGACTGAAATTAATAAAGAAGTGCTAGCCCAGATTCCGTCTGTGAAGTTTTATACTTATGATACTACAGTTTGGATGCATAATCAGATATTCCCAGAATTCCAAGCTGATCTAAACATCATTCCTCACCATCTGAATCCTCTTGCAGAAGGCTAGCCTGCTCAGATGCCTACCTTTTCTCTTAGGCCTCAAGGGGAATCTCTACCTCCAGAATCTTACTCTCAGGTATGGGAATCTGACATTCCTCAAGATCTACCAGAAATTCAGATTCCTAAAAGAAGGAAATATGGAGATAAATCTTCTGCCAGTAGATCATTTCCAAACCCAGAGGCAGAGAAAAGGAAAGCTCAAAAGTTTGCTGAAATATGGAGCCCAACTTCCAAATCCTTGATTCTTGATACACTGAAGCTTGTTTTGGATTATAATGAAAGTAGGAACCATCATTACAGCTAAATTGAATGAGAATTATATGAGAAGTCTATGACTAAAAGAAGAATATATGATAGAGAATAAGGGAGGAACAATCCAAATGCACCACGAAGACCTCCCAAGTACTATCCCAAGCCCTTTAGTTATCAAAGGAGACAATAGGAAAAGCAAGACAGGCAGCATTAGCAGCAACAACAGCAACATCAAAGCTAGGAATGGTTATATGTTATGAGATTGAGGATTGAATCTATGTAGAGATGAAATCTTGAAACATTTCTAATTATATAACTCTTAGTTTTGATGATTATCTTTTTATTTCTAAATTTCATGCATTTTGTTCTGTTCTTACTTTTCAAATATCTAGTTCTATTATTTTGGTATAATTCACCTTAGTGTAGAGGGTTCTTACTTCTACAAATAGGGGGAGATTGTTGGGTATTGTATCCACAATAACCTAGATTTGTATGAAGTCATCCTTGAACTAAGAAGAATTAGGTTGTATTTGATTTCCCATTCTAGTTATGTGTTTGCAGGACTTATTGTCAAGTGTAGACCAATGTCAGTCTATAGTGGGTAATCAAACACGGGGCCATACAATGTAATTACTCATTGTGTGATCCATGGTGTTGACTTATGTGTAGCCTCTCTATTGGGATACACTTCTTTTTCAAGCACTTGGACTTATGAAAGAAGAATTGTTGCTGATGGAATGAAGGAGAAAAATTTTCTTAAAGCTTAAAATATTCCAAGTATTTTACACGAGTGGATTCTTTGAACTCGAGTAGAAACCTTAGAAGATCACAAGTAGGTCGTGTCTGGAACTCGAGTAAAGGAAGTGGTTCTCGAGTATCCTTAATCAAGCTCTCGAATAGACAAGTCCAGTACTCGAGTAGAACTTCTCTCCTTCTCGAGTGTTCATTTTTTAGTCTCAGAAAGTTTCTAAGTAAAATGCTCGAGTAGTCAAGTCTAGTACTCGAGTAGATTAGCAACCTATTTCTAGTGACAGAAGTAAAGTTCTCGAGAAGATTCTAACCTCACTCGAGTATCAAATACATGTACTCAAGTAGTTCGTTTAATACTCGAGTAGTCCAGTTTCAGTACTCGAGTGATCAACATTTTTATCCAGAATTTTCTCTAAGTAAAAGCTCTCAAGAAGTTCAGCTTCACCTCACAAGTAGTATCTCTAGCACTCGAGTAATCTTTACTCCACTCGAGTGGCCACATACTCTATTCCAGAATTTCCAGAATTAGTTCTTCTCGAGTAGTCATTGCTATCCACTCGAGAGCTAGTCATAGCACTCAAGTAGTATTGATCTCATTCGAGTAATGTTGTCTAAATTTCAGAAAATTTCCTTAACTCCCTAACAGATCTTGGTTTTGAATTCTTTGATATGATTGGTCTACGTGATCGTCATTAATGACAAATCTAACTGTTAGGGAGATATTATAAAGGTCCTGTAATTATGACTAACCTTAAGCGTGTGAAATATTCTAAGGTTCTGGATCGGGTCGACATTTTTCCAAAATCTACAGAAGCCGTCGTTCTTCTTTTAGATCGCCAAGGCTGCTATCAATCCAGATCAATTTGCAGATCAAGATATTCATCATTCTCCTTCTACTCCTTGATCGTGTGAGTAAAAGTTTCTCATAACAGATCTAGCCAAGAGTCTTCTTCTACTATTTCTAACAAAGCCGCAAAGTCCAAGAAAGAAGACCTAGGGAGATTTTCAGATCTGAGAAGAATACAGTTTGTATTATACAAATTTCTTTTTAATCTTGTAGGAGATTATTCTCTGAGTGTTGGAGATTTGTTCTCCGAGTTGTAGGAAGTTTTCATCTTCCGAGTGTAGATCCCTTTTTGGATCGAGATTGTAAGAACATTGTTCCGAGTGGTAGGATTGTTTTCAATCCGAGATTAGAGGAGTAGTCAAGTCTAGTTCTTTGCTAGATCGGTGAGTGGAAAGTGGACATACCCAAGATTGGGGAACCACTATAATTCTTGGTGTCCTCTGTGAATGCTTGTTTATTTCTTGTGCTTAGATCGCTAAAGTTTTTATTCCACAATAAGACGCACAACTCACCTATTCACCCCCCCTCTAGGTGATTTAGGTAGACAACTTAGACATTATTCAAGAGCTAATAAAAACGATCACAACGAAGGATTGGAATAATGAAATGGAAAAGCACTCGATCGAGAATCACCTCGGCCAGAGTTGATTAAAAATGCGATAATAAACTTAAACTTAATAGGGTAAAGGACTTTGACCGTCGAGGTTCCTAAAGCTTGAACACGCTTCTCTCGAAGTGATGTCCAACTAACTTTAGGAAGGTGCAACCGAACTCTCGCCCAAATCGGAGGCCTAAGAATATCTTTGCACGATGAACCCCACAATTGGATTTAACTCCAATCCGGGAGATTTGGACGTTTGACTCTCTCAAGGGGTCCATGCAACTCTCTTTACTATTGATTGTTCACGTCAAATTATGAGCCTCTCATCTAGCTAAGAGTGAAAACAAAAATGGAAATTATATATCGATGATATAACTCCAAACATGAATAATCAAGAGTAAATCGAAGGCCTAAACCCTAAAAAGAAAAAGAAAATTCAAAGCATCATAAATTAAACAACTCGAACCTCGGATCATCAAGATCGAGTACAAGGAGGATTAGTTAATCATAGCGAAGTGGAGGAGGAGGGATGTGTAGAAGAGCATTAAGAACACAAAGTTAAAAAAGGGGCACTTTATATAAATATCAAAAGAGAGAACTACAACTTGAAGGAAAATTACTAGTGCAATGAAATAGAAAACCTAAACTAGCATTAACATTAAACTACTAAAGCTATTACAAAAGCTAATACAAAAAGAGTAAACTAAGCTAGGATTAGAAAGGAACTAAAATGAGAAAGAGAGAGAGGGGAGAAAGCATGAAAAAGACTAAGAAATAAAAGGGCAGCAACTTCCCTCTCAACCCAAACTTGTTCTGGACACAAGGGGGTACCACTATATTTATAGGCAAAATTATCGGGTTGGTCATGCCCTATGTCACGCCCAGGGAGGGCGTGTCAGGGGGTAGTGACATGCATGGAGTTGAACTCGGGCCCTGGATTCTGGCGGGAATGATGATTGCTTTAGTACGTCGGTGGACATGCCCTGTGCCACGCCCATGTAGGAGGGGCATATAAGGCACGTCAAGTCTAAATCATTGGTCGGAAATCCGTCAGTCGTTGAAAAAGATGGAACATGCCCCAGGGCCATGCCCGTGTAGGTGGGGCGTGCTAGTACTATTGACGTGCAGCATCGGAAAATCTTTAAATGCGGCAGAAGGCTTTGGGATGAGGGTGACACGCCTAGGGAGGGAGTGTCAGGGGGGCATGACATCGGTTTTTCTCGTTCTGTCGGCTCTGGCAGCAGACTTCCTCGGGATCGAGTCATACGCCCGGTGACACGCCCAGGGAGGGTGTGTCAGGTGGGCATATCAGGTCATTTTTGGCCGAAATCTCTGGAAACCTGCAAAAAGAGAAGAAAACATTAGCGACAACAATATATACATAAGAAATTCAATATATAAGCATACAAGACAAGATTTGCACATTAAAAGACATAAAATACCCTAATAGTTTAGACTACAAAACGTACTATCAAATTCCCCCAAGCTTAAGCTTTGCTTGTCCCCAAGAAAAGATATAAAAACTAGATAACCATAAAAAAGTGACTAATCAGCATTTTTATCCAGAATTTTCTCTAAGTCAAAGCTCTCAAGAAGTTCAGCTTCACCTCTCGAGTAGTATCTCTAGCACTCGAGTAATGTTTACTCCACTCGAGTGGCCACATACCCTATTCCAGAATTTCTAGAATTAGTTCTTCTCAAGTAGTCATTGCTATCCAATCGAGGGCTAGTCATAGCACTCAAGTAGTATTGATCTCACTCGAGTAATGCTGTCTCAATTTCAGAAAATTTCCTTAAGTCCCTAACAGATCTAGGTTTTGAATTATTTGATATGACTGGTCTACGTGGCTGCCATTAATGACAAATCTAACAGTTAGGGAGATCTAATAAAAGGTCCTGTCATTATGACTAACCCTAAGCACGTGATTTCTATTATTCTAAGGTTCTGGATCGGTTCGACAATTTTCAAAAAACTATAGAAGCCGTCATTCTTCTTCTAGATCGCCAGGCTGCTTTCAATCCAGATCAATTTGCGGATCATGATATTCATCATTCTCCATCTACTCCTTGATCGTGTGAGTCAAAGTTTCTCATAACAGATCTAGCCGAGAGTCTTCTTCTATAATTTCTGACAAAGCCGCAAAGTCCAAGAAAGAAGACCTATGGAGAGATTTTTAGATCTGAGAAGATTACTGTTTGTATTATACAAATTTCTTTTTAATCTTGTAGGAGATTATTCTCCGAGTGTAGGAGATTTGTTCTTCGAGTTGTAGGAAGTTTTCATCTTCCGAGTGTAGATCCCTTTTTGGATCGAGATTGTAAGCACATTGTTCCGAGTGGTAGGATTGTTTTCAATCCGAGATTAGTGGATTAGCCGAGTCTAGTGCTTTGCTAGATCGGTGAGTGGAAAGTGGACATACCCAAGATTGGGGAACCATTATAATTCTTGGTGTCCTTTGTGAATGCTCGTTTATTTCTTGTTCTTAGATCGCTAAAGTTTTTATTCAAAAATAAGAGGCACAACTCACCTATTCACCCCCCCCCCCTTTAGGTGATTTAGGTAGACAACTTAGACGTTTTTTAAGAGCTAATAAAAACGATCACAACAGAGGATTGGAATAATGAAATGGAAAAGCACTCGAACGAGAATTACCTCGGCCAGAGTTGATTAAAAATGTGATAATAAACTTAAACTTAATAGGGTAAAGGACCTTGACCGTCGAGGTTCCTAAAGCTTGAACACGGTTCTCTCGAAGTCGTGTCCAACTGATTTTAGGAAGGTCCGACCGAACTCTCTCCCAAATCGGAGGCCTAAAGATTGCTTTGCACAATGAACCCCCACTATTGGATTTAACTCCAATCCGGGAGATTTGGACGTTTGACTCTCTCAAGGGGTGCATGCAACTCTCTTTACTCTTGAGTGTTCACATCAAACTACGAGCCTCTCGGCTAGCTAAGAGTGAAAACAAAGATGGAAATTATATATCGATGATATAACTCCAAACATGAATAATCAAGAGTAAATCGAAGGCCTAAACCCTAAAAAGAAAAAGTAAATTCAAAGCATCATATATTAATCAACTCGAACCTCGGATCATCTAGATCGATTACAAGGAGGATTAGTTAATCATAGCGAAGTGGAGGAGGAGGGATGTGTAAAAGACCATTAAGAACACAAAGTTAAAAAAAGAGGCACTTTATATAAATATCAAAAGAGAGAACTACAACTTGAAGGAAAATTACTAGTGCAATGAAATAGAAAACCTAAACTAGCATTAACATTAAACTACTAAAGCTAATACAAAAGCTAATACAAAAAGAGTAAACAAAGCTAGGATTAGAAAGGAACAAAAATGAGAAATAGAGAGAGGGGAGAAAGCATGAAAAAGACTAAGAAATAAAAGGGAGCACCTCCCCTCTCAACCCAAAACTATTCTGGACAAAAGGGGGTACCACTGTATTTATAGGAAAAATTCTCGGGTTGGTCAAGACCTATGTCACGCCCAGGGAGGGCGTGTCAGGGGGGAGTGGCATGCAAGGAGTTGACCTCGGGCTCTGGATTCTGGCGGGAATGATGATTGCTTCTGTACGTCGGTGGACACGCCCTGAGCCATGCCCATATAGGAGGGGCGTGTAAGGCACGTCAAGTCTCAATCATTGGTCGGAAATCTATCAGTTGTCGAAAAAGATGGAATATGCCCCATGGCCATGCCCGTGTAGGTGGGGCGTGTTAGTATTATTGACGTGCAGCATCGGAAAATCTTTAAATGCGGCAGCAAGCTTAGGGATGATGGTGACACGCCCATGTAGGGAGTGTCAGGGGGCGTGACTTCGGTTTTTCTCGTTTTGTCAGCTCTAGAAGCAGACTTCCTCGGGATCGAGTCATACGCCCTGTAACACGCCCAGGGAGGGTGTGTCAGGTGGGCGTATGAGGTCATTTTTGGCCGAAATCTCTGGAAACCTGCAAAAAGAGAAGAAAACATTAGCGACATTAATATATTCATAAGGAATTCAATATATAAGCTTACAAGACAAGATTTGCACATTAAAAGCCATAAAATACCCTAATAGTTTAGACTGCAAAATGTACTATCAAATTCCCCCAAGCTTAAGCTTTGCTTGTCCCCAAGAAAAGATATAAAAACTAGATAACCATAAAAAAGTGACTAATCAAAAAGTTCTAATTATGCTTAAACAAGTACTATGTGAAATTCTAAGTAGGGAGAAGGTGAAACGTAAATCTAAAACAATTACTTAAACATGCTGTAAGACCCCCTTTTTTTTTCCTTTCCAACCACCGGGGTCTTATGCCCAGAATTACCGCTTTGCGGTGGCACTGACTCTCGGGAAGGCCGCCACTACAAAACGCCAATTCTGCCGGCCTTTTTCGATCACAAAAGAGAGAGAAGTAAATACACTGAATGTAAACATGTCCACAGAATCATATATGAATAAAAATCATCGCAAGTCCATCAATATATAATAATAGAAAGTACTGCAAAAGAACAGTACAGATGAAATATATAAACGGGCTCGAGCCCGGTACATCAGAGTCCTCACTACAAATCACTCGTCGTGGAAGCTATAAAAATACTAAACACTCACAGAGCTGGTCACAGGGGCTCCGGAACTAGACTAGCCCACCTCCATGCGCACCGTACTCTACTGGTGCTGGTCCCTGGACTGTTGTCCCCTGTCTCCCATCCGGAGCTCCTGTAATGTTGTGGTTCGAAAACCATTAGTCATAAAGACTCAGCCCAATCATCACCTACCCCTCCCCCCACGGCTCATAAGCACCGAGCGGAGAGGAGGAAAGGGAAGCAATAAAGGTGGAGAATAATCAAACGGATGACAGTGGAACTAGTCTAATAATTGTTCATGGTGTATAAACAACTAATTAAAATAGAGTACATCTAGCAGATCTACGGTAGTGAGTAGTAAAGTAGACATGTAGTAAGTAGTATAATCATAAGAAGACAAATAGAAAACAAGTAAGTAATTAAGTAACCTTAACTTATATGGATGCCCATACAATCTTATAAGTTAAGGGGTCTTCTAGAAGGCTCCCATCGTATAAAAAGTCCCATTCCGATTTATACATTGAGGTGTCGGTTGTATGCAAATATGAGTGTAGTGATATACTATGCCATGATTCATGCAAGTGCAACTCACGCACACGACTCTATGCACACAGACCTTTAGTTCCCCCTGTTCGGGCAGCTAGCTTCACTCCCAGGAACCTCCGTAGTGGCAAATAGAGATAGTGGGTCAGGCCCCCCACTCCTAGGCGGGTATCCACACTACCGGGCCTAGCCCTTCCGTATGCCCCTAGAAGAACACAACCTAGTGTATCGGCGTACTAGTGCTGGCTATATCCACCAGACTTTCTTTGGCTAAGTGTCCCACACCGCCGAGTCAACGTACCGATGTCAGTGTGAACGATAATCAAATACCAAAGACCCACCACCTTATTCTGTATTCAAACCCTCGAGCCCTCGACTCCCCGAACTGTCCCGTTCGTGCATCTACCTTTAGAGCAATGGTCTGAATGGCAACCAAACAAACTTATTCTACCTCCCTAGCTATCGGGGTGTGTGAATGTGCAACCCTAGATATTCTAGTTGCTCTTTTATTTTTTATTCATACGGTTTACGTTAGCCCAACACTGCCCCCAGTATTCCCTGTGAAGGGCTCTAAAAGGGCACTAGGAACTATAACGGTAGCTGAAGCCCATCGTTCCCTTTTGCAAGGCACTTACTTTTATTGGTTATTACCCATTACCCGATCCCATTCAAATTACTTTGGATCTAACCCTAGTGTGTTGAGACCCTTCCTCTCCCACTGGGAAGGATGATATTTTGTCGGTCCCGAGCACCTCTAATGACTCGACAACCTACCAACCTAAACTCATCTTAGTTACTGAGGATGCATTCATACACATTTCCAAACCACTAACCCAATACCCAAATCCTCTAAGTTTATCCTGTAGCCTAATATGATTTCAGCTGTTTTACTAAACACAGACCATCCTAAGCTATATGAGGTATACAAGGGGAGGTACTCCAAATTGTCTTCCAAATCTCCTATAAAATTTACTGAAGGTCTATCATGACATAATTAGCCTAAATCCAGAAATTTATAATTTTCCTAATTAATCTGATATTTATTTAATTTTCCCAAATGATTGGCCATGGGTAATTTTAAACATGAACTACATGATTTTCTCAAGTAATGGCCACCCGAAAATTATGATCACTAAATAACAGCAAGGTATCATCAAATACTAATTTTCATGATTTTACAGAAAGTATTTAGCCTCTAATTAATTTATCCATTATAATCTCATTAATCCTAGGTAAAGAAGGAAGTACTGAAATTACTCATCATAAAATTATAGAAAAATTACTAAATGTTAATATGGTCCAAAAAAGGTCATTGTGCAAAGATCATAATTTTACATGCTCGCTAGACACCAAAATAGATTTAATTAAGTTTTCATGGGAAAACACACTTAATGAAGCAAGCCTTGGAATTAAACTTCTAAAATTCATATAAAAATTCATAGAGCTTTAAAGCATAATAAAAAGTCCTCTTCCAAAAGTTCATCAATTTTCAAAACTATTTTCTCCATAATAAATTTCTAAGAAAATAATACAAACTAATAAATTGTTAATGAAGTATCCAAAATAATGATCCTAAATTCATAATAAAATCTCCAGAGCTTCTAATAACCTTAAAAACTACTCTACCCAAATCCAATCACTGTTCAGTGAGTTTTAGTGACATTGTCTATCTCTACAAGTTTTGTGCCCTAAACTAGGGTTAGGGTTTTGAGGGACTTATTTACTTTAAAATCCATTTAGATTTCTACAAGAGTATTCTTTCTACCCTAGAATTCTATCTATCAAGTTTCAGATCATAACCAGGTCATTCGACCACTTGCCCTTCACAAACCACCAAGAACCATCCTTAGGGTTTGACCTTGGGTCCTAGGGAAAATTTACTCCAATCCACCTCAAAATCCATGATAGGGTGCTAGGCATCATACCTAGTCAGTGGCCAAAATCTCAGCCTCTGTTGAGGTGATCTGGCCACTCCAATCTCAAAGTGCACTTTTGACCTAAAAACCCCTTAATAGGGCAAAGCTTAGGTTCATCCATTTCCAATCTAAAACATCTCCAAATGAGATGAAAAATTTTACAGAGACTTATGATGAACCCAGGGACCACTCACCAAAATTTAGGAGGGTTTAAATGTCATTAAGCTATCTAATTAATTTACCCTAAGATTATTAAATTCTTATAAAAACTATATAAAAACATTCTCCAAAAATTCCCATTTTTGGATAGGCTCTAGGTATAGCTATGGTAGACTCCCTACCCAAATTTCAGATCATTTGAGAAAGGTATGAAGGGTGGGCACAACTTTTAGTCTCTGACTAGCTCTAGGTATAGATCCCACCAAAAGAGGTGCCCTGGTCAAACCAGTTGACGAAATTGACCCAAATAAATTTTATAATAACGTAGACCCATAGGGCTACAAATTATATGTTGACCATTGCTTCATATAAAGCCTCTAAATATTTTTCATAAATTTGCTAAAGTGACTGATATTCTAGTACAAAAAATTCATATAAAAGAAAAAGATTAATTAAACAGCACAAACCTTGAAGCAGATCCAACAGTGTTGGGTCTTCTTCTTCCTCCATCCAAGGGCCGAGATTAGCCAGACATGAAGTGCATTCCAGACGCTGCCGCCGGCCATCCAGCCTCCTCCCTGGTCGGCCACCACCACCACCACCTTCGTTGAGGTGGTGGCCATTGACAGGCGGCGGCGCGGCCGCCGGAGAGGCGGAATCCGGTGAACCCGAGCACTAAAATTTTGCGAGAAAATTAGGAAGAGAAGATCCCACCCCCCCCCCCCCCCGATCGGGCTCAGTTAAGCCCGATTCTTAATCCTAAAGAAGGCTAAGATCTACCCATAGAGAGAGAGGAGGGGAGGACCTTGTTCGCGGGCTGGAGGCGTGCAGATCGACGGAAAGCCATTTCCGATGGTGGCGCCGCTCGGCTTCTGCAATAGCACGGTTGGAGGGCTCTAAAGCTTCAGGTAAAGGCTGGGAAACGGCTATGATGGTGTTTAAGAGCTCGGTTAAGGAGGGGAAAGGAAAAAACTTCAATGGCCATTGATGGTCCATTAAAGCTTGGCTCGGCCATGGTGGTGGGGGCTAGAAACGGCTCTTTCCAGCAAGCTAACGGCTGGAAACTCCTCCTCTTCCCTAGAGGAGTTGAATCCAGCCGTAAAAGGGGAGGGGAAGGACTGCCAAGGCGTCAAGTGCCATTAACGGCCATGATAGCAGGTTCTCGGCCATGGTCGTAACCGCTCTTCTTTGCAAAACCGTCGGTCCATGTAGCATACTTGACTGTTCAACATTTAAATTAAGGCTTAACTAAGTCTTAAAAAAAGAAAACGGCCCACTTCCTAGACCGACACGGTTCAACTGAAGAAGCACACAATGAAAATCCTGGCAGAAAAGTTCTTAGTAAAATGTCGTTGAGTGAGCTCAGCTCACTCAACGCCATCCAAGCTACGGCATTGAGTGAGCTCTGATCACTCAATGTCATCCATGTTGCGGCATTGAGTGAGCTCTGCTCACTCAATGCCATCCAGGATACGGCATTGAGTGAGCTCTGCTCACTCAACGCCATCCAAAATGCAGCCCTTCCAGACTATGGCGTTGAGTGAGCTCAGCTCACTCAATGCCATCCAGATTATGGCGTTGAGTGAGCTCTGCTCACTCAACTCCATCCAGCCTCCTCAAGGTGGCGTTGAGTGCAGTGCGTGCACTCAATACCGTCTAGATTATGTCGTTGAGTGAGCTTTGCTCACTCAACGCCATCCAGCCTACTTAAGATGGCGTTGAGTGCAGTCTGTGCACTCAACGCCGTCTAGCTTATTGCGTTGAGTGAGCTAAGCTCACTCAACGCCATCCATACTATGGTGTTGAGTGAGCTCAGCTCACTCAACGTCATTCCAAGGTAACGGGCATGACAGATCGGTCACGGGCGTGCCAGGCCCATGTTGAAATTTCTGAGCTCGTCGATCGTCATTTTGAGGTCGACGATCGTCGAAGGGTCACGCCCTAGGTCACGGGCGTGACGGGTTGGTCACGGGCATGACCACCCCTTGACTCGAAATCTTGGTCAATAGACTTCAATTCTTGGGTTTCCTAGGGTTCTGTTATGACAAAACCCATTCTAGGGGTGTAGTTGGAAATGGGATGTTACAAATCCCAATAAACAAAACAAAGAATTCGTCCCCGAAATCAAGGTTATGCCTACGGAGGCTCCTATCGGGGAGAAAGAAACTTGTAACATCCCCTTATAGTCGAAAGATTTACATCTCGACGCCATGTTTGCTATGTAAGGTTTAAAGGTGATAGTCAAATCTAAGACCAATTCGTCCAATTGACAAAGTCTAGACCCCAATAAACAAAAGATTAGCCCCTAATCTTGAAATTTCAGTCCTACTGGTTTAAGATAGGAAAGTAAATTGAACATCTTGAGAGGTTGTGAGGTATACCTGACTGAACAGCTCCGGATACTTTTGTCGCATCTGGTCCTGCGGTTCCCAGGTATGCTCCTCCTGAACGTGGTTCCTCCACAAAACCTCGACTAATGGAACCTTCTTACGTCGCAAGACCCGCACTGCCGTGTCATCGATCCTGAAAGGCTCCAAGTTGACTGACCGATTTGAGGCCACCGGGTCGTTTGCTGTGGAAATCAGCTGCTCTAGCCATAGCAGAGCCCTCCATAGTGAGGAGACGTGGAAGAAGTCATGCAATCCCGCTAATTCCGGCGATAGCTCCAGTCTATAAGCCAAGGGGCTGATCTGCTCCAGGATCCTGTAAGGCCCCATATATCTCGGACTGAGCTTCTTCCGCCCGCGAACCCGCGAGACTCCGTGCATCGGCTGTATCTTCAAGAAAACTCTATCCCCCACCTGGAACTCCACCTGACGATGCCTCGCATCGTAGTATTTGGCATGCCTACTCTGGGCTTCCAACATCCTGTCCCGGATCAATCTAATCTGAGCATCCGTATCTCCCACAAACTCCGAGCCATGTGTCTGCGGATCCTCATCCTGAACCCATGATAGTGGGGTCCTGCACCTCCTTCCATACAATACCTCATATGGAGCCATGCCTATGCTGGACTGATGGGCGTTATTTTATGAAAACTTGACCAGTGGTAGCAACCTCTCCCAAGGATCGCTGCAATCCAAAATACACAGGCGCAAAAGATCTTCCAGTGTACGGTTGGTGCGCTCCGTCTGCCCGTCGGTCTGAGGGTGAAAAGCTGTGATGAATGTCAACCGAGAACCCAGATGGGCCTAGACTTACCTCCACTCACTGGATGTAAACCGCCCATCCCGATCCGAAACGATAGTCTTGGGCACCCCATGATAGCACACAAAGTGCTCAATGAACCTCCGTACTAATACACTAACTGGAGCGTCCTTCGCAACTGGAATGAATCTGGCCACCTTTGTTAGCCTATTCACTATCACCCAGATCGAGTCATTTCCCGTACGGGATCGAGGTAGCCCATGTATGAAGTCCATTATTATATCCTCAAATTTCCACTCCGGCACCGGAAGTGGCTGCAGCAAGCCTGTCGGGTTCCTACACTCTGCCTTTACGAGTTGGAATGCCTCACAATGCGTCACAAAGTACGTAATGTCATTCTTCATACCCGGCCAGTACATCGTCCTATTCAAATCTTTTTCCATCTTGGTGATTCCCGGGTGCACCGAGTATCGGCTACAGTGAGCTTCCGTCATAATGTCCTCCTGGACCTGGCCTCCTGCCGGTATGTAGACCCTGCCTCTAAAATTCATGAGACCATCCCTCAAAGAGTATTCTCCTGTCGTGCCTTCCTCCAAGGCTCGGAATATCGGCTCAGCTCTCACATCCAACTTCTGCCCATCTTTGATGCAGTCCCAGATATCATCAGTAGTAACAATCGATCCCAGGTACTCCATGTATAACTCCGGGTCATCCTCGGACACTAGTGATATCTGCATCTCCTCGAATGATTTAACCAACTCCAAGACCATCAGCTGCGGGCCTACTCCTGACGTACTCGCTCTCCGACTCAAAGCGTCTGCGACCACATTTGCCTTCCTTGGATGGTAGTGCATGGTATACTGATAGTCTGACAGAAACTCCACCCAGCGTCTCTGCCTGATGTTAAACTCCTTCTGTGTGTCTACGTATTTCAAGTTCTTGTGGTCTGAGAAGATATCGCAATGTACTTCGTAGAGATAGTATCGCCAGATCTTAAGAGAAAAAATGACTGCCACCATCTCCAAATCGTGCACGGGATAGTTCTGCTCATGTTGCTTCACCTGACGGGAGGCGTAGGCTATTATGTGCCCGTTCTGCATCAGAACGGCACCCATCCACTGATAGGAAGCATCTGTGTACACCTAGAATCCTTCCTTCCCTGACGGAAGAGTAAGGATGGGAGCCGAGGTAAGACGATCCTTCAGCTCCTTAAAAGCAGATTCGCATCGTTGTGTCCAAATAAATGGGGACTCCTTCGTCAAAGACGTAAGAGGGAGGGAAATCTGAGAGAACCCATTTACGAACTTCCGGTAATAACCGGCAAGTCCTAAGAAACTTCGAACATCCGAGGCCGACTTTAGTGGTGGCCAATCCCGTACTGCCTGGACCTTCGCCGGATCTACTGCCAAACCTGCTCTACTGATGGCATTGCCCAAGAAGGCCACCTCCTTTAGCCAGAACTGGCACTTGCTGTACTTGGCATACATCTTATGCTCCCGCAGCTTCTCCAAGGTTAAGGCCAGATGCCTCGTGTGCTCCTCCTCCATCCTTGAATAGATAAGGATGTGGTCGATGAATACGATAACAAAGACATCCAGATACTGTTCGAACACCCGGTTCATCAAGGTCATGAATGCGGAGGGTGAATTCGTGAGCCCAAAAGGCATCACGGTAAACTCGTACATACCATATCTGCTGCTGAAGGCCGTCTTCGGGATGTCCTCCTCCCGAATGAGAAGCTGGTAGTACCCCGATCTCAGATCCAGTTTTGAGAACCAATGGGCTCCCTCCAGCTAGTCAAATATCTTGTCTATCCTTGGCAAGGGATAAGTATTCTGGACTGTCAACCTGTTTAGGGCCCGGTAATCTATACACAGTCGAAGAGTCCCGTCCTTCTTCTTGACGAATAACATCGGAGCTCCCCATGGTGAAGAGCTAGGCCGAATGAACCCGGCCTCCACTAACTCCTGAAGATGGCTTCGAAATTCCACTAACTCCTTTGGGGCCATTCGATAGGGAGCTCTGGATACCGGCTTAGCCCCCGGTATAAGATGAATCTGGAAGTCCTTCTCTCGGTGCGGGGGTAGCGCTAATAGCTTCTCCAGAAATACGTCGGCAAAGTCTCACACTACTGGAATATTTGAAATGGAGTCCTTGGCCACGACTGCCTCAAAAAGGACTTGATAAACCTCTTCCCCCTGCAGGTGGGCCTTAATGGCCTGCACAGGTGATAATAATATGCGGGGTGCTGGTATAATACCTTCGATAACAATAAAGGAGTCCTCATGCCTCACGATGATCCTCTTTGCCACGCTGTCAATCTGGTCATGGTTCCAGCACAGCCAAGTCATGCCCAGAATCAGATCGTAATCTGGCATCTTCAGAATTGTCGCTGGTGCCTCAAACGCCTTCCTGCCGATCTCCGCTTCCATATTACAATGAGTAAAGGTCATTAGCTCTGATCCATCGGGTAGGCGCACCCTCATCATCTTTCGATGAACGGCTCCACGCTTTCCAATCCTTTAACGAAATCTTACGACACAAATGAGTGCGAAGCACCGGTGTCGAAGTGCGTGTGAGCGGGCTTGCCGCTATTGAAAACTATGCCTGTGGTAATTAAGTGTCTTAGTATTCTTGTTATAGTTGTCTTCTCTTAATTCCTAACTAGGTTATGTCTAGAAAACTAGTTCCTAGGAAGAAAACTTTAAAAGTACTGACATACATGTGATAACCTGCTCCGGGTTCCGGGGCTATGTCAGGTCTAAAGCATACACTTGCTCCCTTTATGGCCTATGGACTCGGCCCTGAAATCCTCATCCTCGATCATGTCCTCGACCACCAAACTCTTGGGGAGGTGGGGCGCCCTGATGTGCTGGTGGGGGTGCTCGCCTCATAGGGCAATTCCTATTGATATGCCCCGGCTGATTGCACTGAAAGCATACTGGTGCCTACTCTGCATTCCTTGGCATCTACAGCATCTATAAAGGTTGGGGAGCCAATACCTCCTAACTCCTCTGCTCCTGCCCAATCTCCTGATGAGGTTGATCCCCGTTCCTTCTCTCCCCAATAACCTGGCCTCGAGGACGGTTTCTACGACCTCCAATCACTGTATCATCAGCCGGCCTCTTTCGGCTCTTGACTGTAAGCTGATCTACTTCCCTCTTTTTAGCCATCTCCAGAATCCTGGCTAAACTCCCCTCTGAGACAAAGAGGAGGGCATGTCTCATGTCGTCTTGCAGCCCCTTATAAAACCTCCTGGCATAACAAGCGTCGTCCAACTGATAAGTATCTGCATAGTTGGCCAGGTTAGTAAACTCCTGATAGTACTCCAGCACCGTCCTATTCCCCTGCCTCAACCGTAGGAATCTATCCTCCAGCTCGTCCCTCGCTGACTGAGGTACGAAATGTCCTAGGAGTGCTGCTCTGAACTCCTCCCAAGTAATATCAGCGCAATCCATACCCGCAAAAGTGGTGTCCAGCTGTGATTTCCACCACCTCTTTCCGTGTGACTCAAGGCAGGAGACTTCCAAAGCAACTGACTCCTCAGTAGGGCATCGAATCCCCGCAAGAGTCTCATAGATTGTATCCAACCATTCCTCCGTACATACTACAAACTCCGTCCCCAGGTAGGATGGAGGGGAAAGTCCCCGGAAAACACTCATCAAGTTGGCCCCGGGGATTGGCTGTGGAGTCGGGGCTTGCTGAGCTCTGAAGGCCTCCAGAATGGCCGTCAGTGTTTGCCCCATCTCTGTATGCTGGAATTGAGCTGGAGCCGGCGGAGGCGGGACCACATTCAGAGCCTGAGGTGTCCCCTGCTGTGGTGTAGGGTTTGTCACAGGCTACAAGGAAAAATTCCATTTGTTAGTGAACGTATAAATAGAATATAAGAAAGGGGTAGGATGGACTTTCACATGTGATTTCCCTTATTGGCACACCACTGCTTCCGCTGCTAGTTTGTCTGCAAACTAAGCTCGCACGGGGGTGGCCT
Source organism: Platanthera zijinensis (assembly GCA_039513925.1). Lineage (NCBI taxonomy): Eukaryota > Viridiplantae > Streptophyta > Magnoliopsida > Asparagales > Orchidaceae > Platanthera > Platanthera zijinensis. Next base: position 126,500,312 of record CM077081.1, read on the forward strand.
AAGGTTTGTGGACTACTTCTCTTTCGATCGAGGTATCCTCTGATACCACTAGTAAGACCCCCCTTTTTTTCCTTTCCAACCACCGGGGTCTTATGCCCAGAATTGCTGCTTTGCGGTGGCACCGACTCTCGGGAAGGATGCCACTACAAATCGCCAATTCTGTCGGCCTTTTTCGATCACAAAAGAGAGAGAAGTAAGTAATTACACTGAATGTAAACATGTCCACAGAATCATATATGAATAAAAATCACCGCAAGTTCATCAATATATAATAATAGAAAGTACTGCGAAAGAATAGTACAGATGAAATATATAAATGGGCTCGAGCCCGGTACATCAGAGTCCTCACTACAAATCACTCGTCGCGGAAGCTATAAAAATACTAAACACTCACGGAGCTGGTCACAGGTGCTCCGGAACTAGACTGGCCCACCTCCATGCGCACCGTACTCCGCTAGTGCTGGTCCCTGGACTGCTGTCCCCTGTCTCCCATCCGGAGCTCCTGTAATGTTGTGGTTAGAAACCATTAGTCATAAAGACTAAGCCCTATCATCCCCTACCCCTCCCCCACGGCTCCTAAGCATTGAGCAGAGAGGAGGAAAGGGAAGCTACAAAGGTGGAGAATAATCAAATGGATGACAGTGGAACTAGTCTAACAATTGTTCATGGTGTATAAACAACTAATTAAAATAGAGTACATCTAGCAGTTCTACGGTAGTGAGTAGTAAAGTAGACATGTGGTAAATAGTATAATCATAAGAAGACAAATAGAAAATAGTAAGTAAGTAACCTTAACTTATATGAATGTCCATACAAACTTATAAGTTAAGGGGTCTTCTACAAGGCTCCCATCGTATAAAAAGTCCCATACCGATTTATACGTTGGGGGTGTCGGTTGTATGCAAATATGAGTGTAGTGATATGCTATGTCATGATTCATGTAAGTGAACCTCACGCACACGACTCTATGCGCACAGACCTTTAGTTCGCCCTGTTCGGGCAGCTAGCTTCACTCCCAGGAACCTCCGTAGTAGCAAACGGAGATAGTGGGTCGGGCCCCCCACTCCTAGGCGGGTATCCACACTACCGGTCCTAGCCCTTCCGTACGCCCCTAGAAGAAGACAACCCAGAGTATCTGCATACTAGTGCTGGCTATATCCACCAGACTTTCTTAGGCTAAGTGTCCCACACCGCCGAGTCAACGTACCGATGTCGGTGTGAACGACAATCAAATACCGAAGACCCACCACCTTATTCTGTATTCAAACCCTCGAGCCTTCGGCTCCCCGGACTGTCCCGTTCGTGCATCTACCTTCAGAGCTACCATTTGAATTGCAACAAAACAAACTTATTCTACCTCCCTAGCTACCGAGGTGTGTGAATGTGCAACCCTAGATATTCTAGTTGCTCTTTTAGTTTATTATTCCTACGGTTTACGTTAGCCCAGGACTGCCCCCGGTATTCCCTGTGAAGGGCTCTCAAAGGGCACTAAGAACTATGATGGTAGATGAAGCCCATCGTTCCCTTTCGTAAGGCACTTACTTTTATTGGTTAGTACCCATTACCCGATCCCATTCAAATTACTTTGGATCTAACCCTAGTGTGTTGAGACCCTTCCTCTCCAACCGGGAAAGACGATCTTTTGTCGGTCCCGAGCACCTCTTATGACTCGACAACCTACCAACCTAACCTCATCTTGGTTACTGAGGATGCATTCATACACCTTTCCAAACCACTAACCCAATACCCAAAGTCTCTAAGTTCATCCCGTAGCCTAATATGATTTCAGTTGTTTTACTAAACGTAGACCATCCTAAGCTATATGAGGTATACAAGGGGAGGTACTCCAAATTGTCTTCCAAATCTCCTACAAAATTTACTGGAGGTCTATAATTACATAATTAGCCTAAATCCAGAAATTTATAATTTTCCTAATTAATCAAATATTTATTTAATTTTCCCGAAAGATTGGCCATGGGTAATTTTAAACATGAACTACATGATTTTCTCAAGTAATGATCACCCGAAAATTATGATCAAATAACAGTAAGGTATCATCAAATACTAATTTTCATGATTTTATAGAAAGTATTTAGCCTTTAATTAATTTATCCATTATAATCCCATTAATCCTATGTAAAGAAGGAAGTACTGAAATTACTCATCATAAAATAAAATTATAGAAAACTTACTAAATATTAATATGGTCCAGAAAAGGTCATTGTGCAAAGATCATAATTTTACAGGCTTGCTAGACACCAAAATAGATTTCATTAAGTTTTCATGGGAAACAACACTTAATAAAGCAAGCCTTAGAATTAAACTTCTAAAAATACCATAAAAATTCAAAGAGCTTTAAAACATAATAAAAAGTCCTCTGCCTAAAGTTCATCAATTTTCAGAAAGTATTTTCTCCATAATAAATTTCTAAGCAAATAATACAAATTACTAAATTGTTAACGAAGTATCCAAAATAATGATCCTAAATTCATAATAAAATCTCTAGAGCTTGTACTAACCTTAAAAACTACTCTACCCAAATCCCATCACTGTTTAGTGAGTTTTAGTGACATTGTCTATCTCTACAAGTTTTTTGCCCTAAACTAGGATTAGGGTTTTGAGAGACTTATTTACTTTAAAATCCATTTAGATTTCTACAAGAGAATTCTAGCTACCCTAGAATTCTATCTACCAAGTTTCAGATCATAACCAGGTCATTTGACCACTTGCCCTTCACAAACCACCAAGAACCATCCTTAGGGTTTGACCTTGGGTCCTAGGGAAAATTTACTCCAATCCACCTCAAAATTCATGATAGGGTGCTAGGCATCATACCTAGTCAGTGGCCAAAATCTCAGCCTCTGTTGAGGTGATCTGGCCACTCCAATCTCAAAGTGCACTTTTGACCTAAAAACCCCTCAATAGGGCAAAGCTTAGGTTTGTCCATTTCCAATCTAAAACATCTCCAAATGAGATGAAAAATTATACAGAGGCTCATGATGAACCTAGGGACCACTCACAAAAATTTGGGAGGGTTTAAAAGTCATTAAGCCATCTAATTAATTTACCCTAAGATTATTAAATTTTTCTAAAAACTATATAAAAACATTCTCCAAAAATTCCCATTTTGGGATAGGCCTTAGGTATAGCTAGGGTAGACTACCTGCCAAAATTTCAGATCATTTGGTAAAGGGATGAAGGGTGGGCATACCTTATAGTCTCTGTCTAGCTCTAGGTATAGATCCCACAAAAAGAGGTTCTTGGTTAAACCAGTTGACCAAATTGACCCAAATCAATTTTAAAATAAAGTAGACCCGTAGGGCTACAAATTATATGTTGACTATTTCTTCATATAAAGCCTCTAAGTATTTTTCATAAATTTTCTAAAGTGACTGATATTCTAGTACATAAAATTTATATAAAAGAAAAAGATTAATTAAACAGCACAAATCTTGAAGCAGATCCAACAGTGCTGGGTCTTGTTCTTCCTCCAGCCAAGGGCCGAGATTAGCCCGACCTAGAGTGCATTCCAGACGCTGCCGCCGGCCATCCAGCCTCCTCCCTGGCCGGCCACCGCCACCGCCACCTCTGTTGAGGTGGTGGTCATCGCTGGGCGGCGGCGGGGCCGCCGGAGAGGCAGAATCCGGCAAACCCGAGCACTAAAATTTTGCGGGAAAACTAGGAATAGTAGCTCCCCCCCGGATCGGGCTCAGTTGAGCCCGATTCTTAATCCTAAAGAAGGCTAAGATCTACCCATAGAGAGAGAGGACGGGAGGACCATGTTCGCGGGCTAGAGGCGTGCAGATCGACGGAAAGCCATTTCCGATGGTGGCGCCGCTCGGCTTCTGTAATAGCACGGTGGGAGGGCTCGAAAGTGAAAGTCTACCTAGTGTCAACTATCTTCACCTATGGGGGGGGGGGAATAGGTGTCTCTGCAGCGTATTTGCGGAATTAAGATTTTACCTGCACAAGAAAACAAAACAACCAAGCACAGAAAATACACAGGCAAATTATAGTGGTTCCCCGATTTGGGTACGTCCACTTTCCCCCTTCGACCTATCTCCCAACACGGGACGACTCGGTCACTTCACCAACAGGATTGAAATCCAATCCTTGCACTAACGGAAGGAACCCTTCCACACGTAAAAGTCAACACTCCCACAACCCGGGTTGCACCCAACCCTTACAACTAAAGACCAATCGGTCCGTTACAAAGAAATTGAAAATGCTTGTAAGAAATACAAATGACGTTTGGAGAGTAAGGTGTCCCTCTTCGTTCGACGACGTGTTCTTGAAGTCAACGAAGAGTCCACAACCCTAGATCTCTCTTGGAAAGAATCTTCCCGAAACCGGCGGCGGCTTAAAGAGGCTGCAAGGTTCTCGGAATCAGCGGCGGCGACGGAGAGCAGCAGCAGTGCCAACTTGATTCAAACTTCGTAGCGAAGGAAGCAAGGTCTTCCAACGGTCACACTAGGATCGATCGTCTCGATCGATTCGGAAGGGGAAGGATTTTCCCGATCAACGAATCAAGAGACAAGTGATCTCTGGTTAGACGCGTGAGACGCTATGCTATCCTAAGCTTCGGTCGCCGGAGATCTGGAAGAACCTGAGATCAGCAGCGGCGACAAGTGCACAAGCGGCGGAGACGGTCGACGGACCGTTAGGGCTTGTCGGCGGCTCGTGCTTTTTGAAATCCCGTGTGTTCTTTTTTTATTGTTCATACATACGGAGAATATATACATTAGGTCAAGTATGTGACCGTTGTGGGTCCCACTGATAAGAAGACATGAGCCCGGTTCGAAACAGTTCAGATAGTTTGAACCGGTCCAGAGAACAACAGGAAACTGCCTAAGTCAAATTCGGCAAGAATCGTAGGTGATTCTCGCCGAATCGGCGAGAATCACTTACGATTCTCGCCGACTTCTACTTAGCCGAAATCTGGCTGAACTGATACAGAAGCCGGGGAGAATCGGCGGGAATCACTTTTGATTCTCACTGAATCGTCGAGAATGCAAGGTCATTCTCGACGAATCGGCGAGAATCATAAGTGATTCTCGACGATTCTGCCTTAGAAAATTTCCCTGTTTGTGTCGAAGCTGCCGGCTTCAACCGGCGAGAATCAGCTAGTGATTCTCGACGACTCGGCGAGAATCATTTGTGATTCTCGCCGAATCGGCGAGAATCACTTAGTGATTCTCGTCGATTTTTACTTGGGCTATTTCTCCTCTTTCTTTCCTTGAGCTGATCTTTGGCCCATCCTTGCTCCTTGTCTGCTCTTGCTTTATCATAGCCCTGTACTTGAAATTAAGTACACCCTAATAGAGAGAGTACACGTAGGCCAACACACTGATCTGCTCAACGAGGGATTACGTTGCACAGACCCGTGTATATTGACCCACTGCACCCTGACATTGGTGTGTACTTAGCATGGAATATCTGCAAGTACAACTAGAAAATAATTCATCAAATACATTGTGGATTCATCTTAGCTTGACAGGTGGCTTCCTCAAATCCAGGTAATTGTGGATACAGTACCCAACAATCTCCCCATATTTGACGAAGCCAAAATCTTACTAGCTAAGATGAAAACCACCACCCAAAGAATTAAGAAAATAAGAACAGACAAAATAATACTTGAGTTAAAACATGTCATCACATATATATGTATATATAAACCCACAATACTTGTTCGTAAGATAATATGAAAACATAGATGTGCAGTGAGGGACAAAAGGGTCCTAAGCCTATTTTTCCTTAGCAAGATCATCCTTGAGCTTCTGAGCCAGGAATTTCTTGCTCTGTCTTTCGAAATATTCCTTTGGCTTAGGATGATATCTGGGAGGAGACACTTTATCTGTCACTGTATTATTTCTGAAAAATATGTTGTGTTTGGCTTCAAATTCTTTGTGCCTCTCCCATTCGTATTGACTGTATACCTCACTTCGTTTATGTGCCCCTTCTGCTGTAACAAGAATGTGTCCAAGATGATACTTTTTGATACAGGACTCCATTTTTCATTTCTCACATCCTCCTCCGTCAATTGGGTCCTCTTTTCAGCTGGTGTTTCCCTTGAAGTTCCTTCTTGGATTTGCCTTTTTCCTTTGGCTTTAGCTAAGGCATCTTGATCAAACCAAGTTCGTCGTTCAGCCCTTTCAGCAGCTTTCTTCATCTCAGCTTCACTTAACAGAACAGCCTCTGCACTTGCCCCTTCGTCATCCACAGTGTTGTGCTCAGTGGTTTCATGTACAGGATTAACCTCAGGATTATTGCCTAATGCTTGATTGAGCAACCACTGGCAACTGTCATATACATAAACATTAGACTGATCGAAGTTTTCAATGATGATGTGATGAAGCCCTGCCATTTTATCAGTATATTCTTTCTCCCCCTTTTTGGCTTCGAGGGCAATGGAGTTTGCATATAAGTGAAGGGACTCATCTATATGCTTTAGAGTTTTAGAAAACTCAGTCAGCAGGTCTTGTTGATTTTTATTAAGGAGCACCATGTTGGCATCAAATTTCTGTATGCTAGTCGCCACAACATGTGCATTATGATTTACCATGCCCAGGTCATCAGTATTCTTCTTCAGCCCTTTCATGAGAAGAGTTACAGCTGTGCCTGCCTCTGTATACTTTTCATCAAATTTCTTCTCCATCTCATCTAGTTTATGGTTGATCTAAACTATGTTCTTGAGCATGAGATCCTCAGATTCCTTCAGTCTTTTTAGCACCGTTTTGTGGGATTTCTTAAACGTACTCTTGAGCTCATCCAGTATCCCTTGGACAACATTAATAGTGAGATTTGCCAGGTTTGCTTGGAGGGAAGAAGCTGCAGGCAGATCCTGGTCGGGCTCCCCAGCAGAAGTACTGGGAGAGCTGGACACTAGAATAGAGTCTACCAGGGGGACAACGGGTTGCTGAGAGGGCTCCCCCTGTATTCGTGGATCCGACCTCTCAGGAGCTTGTTCCTCTGATGAACCAGCAGCATCCTCCTGAGGGTCCACCACTTTCCTCTGCTCGATTACTTCTTCCTCCTCCTCAGTCTCCATGTGCTCAGCTTGATCTGCAGAATTATGCATGTCTTCTTCCACTGCATCCACCTCCTCTTCATCAGCCACCTCATCGCCCAGGTAATTTATATCTTCCTCACCGTCCTCTTCCTCTTCCATATTTGCCACTTCCTCCTCACGGTCTTCTTGCACGGCCTCCACAGCATCTTTTGCTATCTGAGAAATATCAGATATGGTGTTTGCAGAAGAGAGTACAGGCTCCCCCTCAGTTCCTGTAATCAATGCATCATGAACTTCACTGGGGGCTGCCACGAAATCTGCTGAAGTTCTGTTGTCCTCGGCAGGAGATTATTCTTGTTCAACTACCATTGCAGCTTGCCCTATGATTCGCTCCCATCTGTCAAAGACGCTGGAGTCCATTTTCTTCAAATAATGCAAAGGAACTCCTTTGCTCACGTCGAACCTATCTCCGTTCAACTGATTGAGAAATAGGCTGATGATTCGTCCAAAGCTTGGAGATCTGAGGGTGTCCTTAATATTCTCGAAAAGCATGGCCCCCCAGTTGAATCTCTTTCGGCAGACTATCACCACAAGAATCTTGAACATGTCGGCTGAGATGTGGTCGTGTGAGCCTGGTTTGCATATCAGTACTTTCCCAATGATGTCGGACAAGATTTTTCCCTCCTCATTCATTTCTTTTCTCTTTATCGATCTGGTGCCCCTAGCTAGCCCACAGAATAATAGGGTCCTGGCTCTATCATGTTCCTCCAGATAATCCTCGTGCTCAGAACTGGAAAGCTGCAAGCATTGAGTCAGTGTCTTGGCAGACATCTTGATCCTTGCACCTGCAACCTTACTCTTGATGATAGAGTCTTCATTCCGAAGTTTGGCGGTTGCAAAGAACTCCATCACTTCTTTATCCAGAATTTTGCAGGGATGCTCCAGTACAAACGTGAGTCCAGCCTCTTCCAGCATGATGATGATGTTTCTGAACTCATCCGAGGCATGTGAGAACCCGGTTCGAACTAATTCACAGCCAGTGACCAGCCCAGCTGTGGTCCTTGGAGCCATAACAAACTAGGAAGAAGGGGAATACCAATTTCCAAGTCTAAGGATCGTCGAAACTAAGAGGTTGAGAGTAATATCTATACTAATGCTCAAAGCACGGTTAGGGATAAGAGAGGCATTACCTTAGGAGGAGACGCAGTGAAGGTTCCGGCACCACGTTGCGTAAGGTGCGGCGAGCCGATTCGAGGCTAAGCGAGGGCGTGACTCCGGCTGCAAGAGGGAGTCTTCCGGAGGGTTGTTAGGTCACGATGAAGCCGAAGTCGAAGATGAAGACGAAGAGTCGGAAAGAAGCTTGGAATCGGGAAGTGATGAGCTTCGGCGAGTATTGGGAGGTGCTGGGACACTGCTTCGGGAGAGCTTTGAAACCAGTAGCGGGAGATGACTTGGACAGGGTATTGGCGTCAATCGGAAGTAGAAGGGGCGACGGGAAGTCGAAGGGTCGGCGAGATTTACTGGGTCGGCGGGATTCACTGGGTCGGCGGGATTTAAGCTATAACCGGGTTTATACATATGGAAGAGCTTCGGTTCGATGAGAATTGCCGGAATTTCAATTTTATTTGTCCGGGGTTGTCAAGGATTCGAAAAGATCACTTAAGCCACGTGTGGTGTAACCTACCACACCGCTTAGGAGGCACATCAACTCTGAGATTCCTAACTCACTAACATTGGCTAGCAGGATTCATAAGTTATGTCGAGATTGATAAATGCAATATTCATGATGTTAGTTGTCATTCTCAGTGTCTCCTAATGTCGTGTCAGCTTTAATTTTCAGCTTGTAATGTATGACTTCTCGAATTTATCAGAGAATTTACTGACACATCATTAATAACGTATCTAAGGCGTATTTTTACCGTTTTGATCTGTCCTTAGAAGAACACACTTAGATGTGAAAATGTATATATATATATATAAGTAGATGTTGATATAATATGACTCAGTTATTTAGTCTGATCAATGATACCTGAAATTTTTATATTCATCATTTAGCCCCTCTGATTAGAGCATACCAGGTGTTCAATTTGAGGATAGTACTTCTTGCGTTCCAGATACTTGTTCTAGATTATTCTTGGAACATCTTCTGTCTAGCTCCCATCATGACTCGGAAGTCTAGACTACCCTGCACCAAAGAATGTTACCTTACCTTAGGAGCCCAATATGTATTGGGTCCTAGGTTCCTGTTAGCATAATAATTTGAATGCCTCCCCTCAGGAATCCTGGTGGGAAGACTAACATTGCCTCGAGGATGTGGAAGTCCCCTTGCCATTGATACAGATTGGTTGTGCCATCAGTCTATGGCAAAATGACCCACTTTGCCACAACACCAACACTCATGAATGTTGTATCGCCGTTTGTGACCTGAACAGATGACAGAGGTAGTCATAGTTCTAGGTCCAAACGGAATAGAGCCAGACATGCTTACAGAATGGTCTCTTCCATCGTGACTATTGGAAGGGCGGAAAGAATGCATATGGCAGGCGTCATGAAGCCTGGGAGGAGGTGCCTTCTTTTCAGTCAGCCCCCTCCCGAGGACCCCATGAGTCCTAACAACATTATTTCTATCCCCCCTTTCCAGAGTCCTAGGGAGGTGTGAGGCGCAGTGTGAGCTGATGCTGGTAGATTCATGAGGAGTTGGTGATGTTTCCGAGAATACAAAGGGCTTGGTGGAAGCCTGAGGTATTTTCTTCTGGGTGGCCATGACAGCCCTTGCATTTTGGGTGCCTCCACATGAGGGCACATTAACCTTGCGGTGACCACGATTATTCCTATGGTCATACCTGAAGGCATGATGAGTGCCCTTCCTACTCGGGGTGGGGGGTCTGAACACAGTTTCCCCATTTCTCCATGATTTGACGATTTGGGAGATCCACCCATTTTCTTCATTTCTTTTAATAGCATCAACCTTGGAAAAGTTGGATACTATCCTCTTCTCATTCTCTAGACTACTCTCTAGATCTGAGATTTTAGAGTCCTTAACCTTATTGGATGCCAACTGGAGAACCAATAAGATTTTCAGCTGAGCAATCTCCTTAGCTTGCTCCTTCACAAGTAAGTTGCTCTTCTGAAGGGCACTCACAAGGGAATCAGGATTTTCAATCTTTTGATTGAAGCTATCCATATCCCGTGCATCTCTGGAAGGACTACCCTCTGAATTGTTCCTGTCTTCAGGAACTTCAAGAGGAGAGGGGCATGAGGAAGAAGTTACCTGCTCCTGACTTTGTTGTTCAGGGTTACCGTTAACATCGACAGAGACTGTTGAGTCAGCTTCATCAGAACTGCTTTCCTCAACTTCTTCTTCAGTCTCTGACAAGGACACAGGAGCCCTGATACTGACAGATTGATCATGCCCTTCATCTTCAGAAATGAGGACCCCTACATAGGATTCATCCTCTTGTTGACGACTGGTCCCTATTTTCTCTGATCCCTCCATGAGGTCTGAGATGGTTTGCCACATGGACTTGGCTGTCCTACACTTGTCCACTCTAGAGCGAGATGGTCCAGACCAGACATCAGTGATGATCTGACGAATCACCTGATCCAGGTTGAACAGTGAGAGCTCTGTCTCCGACATCTCTTTGGGACACTTGGGGATTTGGAGATCTTTCCCCGAGCTGGAAGCCTTCATGGGAATGAAGGGACCCTCTTCCAGAATGAGTGATGCTCGAGGGTCGATGGCCTCCAGATGAAATAGTACTCTCATCTTCCATACAGGATAGTACTCCTTTGTACATGAGGGGAGTCTTAGAGGAGGGACATCATAATCCAACTCCATGCTTGAGTCTGATCTTCTTTTTGACACTAGATGCAGGAACTTACTCGAGGTGTTAACCCCTTTGATGAGTAACCTCCCTCTGATACCACTTGAAAGTCTACCTAGTGTCAACTATCTTCACCTATGGGGGGGGGGGGGGTGGAATAGGTGTCTCTGCAGCGTATTTGCGGAATTAAGATTTTACCTGCACAAGAAAACAAAACAACCAAGCACAGAAAATACACAGGCAAATTATAGTGGTTCCCCGATTTGGGTACGTCCACTTTCCCCCTTCGACCTATCTCCCAACACGGGACGACTCGGTCACTTCACCAACAGGATTGAAATCCAATCCTTGCACTAACGGAAGGAACCCTTCCACACGTAGGAGTCAACACTCCCACAACCCGGGTTGCACCCAACCCTTACAACTAAAGACCAATCGGTCCATTACAAAGAAATTGAAAATGCTTGTAAGAAATACAAACGATGTTTGGAGAGTAAGGTGTCCCTCTTCGTTCGACGACGTGTTCTTGAAGTCAACGAAGAGTCCACAACCCTAGATCTCTCTTTGAAAGAATCTTCCCGAAACCGGCGGTGGCTTAAAGCGGCGGCAAGGTTCTCGGAATTAGCGGCGACGACGGAGAGCAGCAGCAGTGTCAACTTGATTCAAACTTCGTAGCGAAGGAAGCAAGGTCTTCCAACGGTCACACTAGGATCGATCGTCTCGATCGATTCGGAAGGGGAAGGATTTTCCCGATCAACGAATCAAGAGACAAGGGATATCTGGTTAGACGCGTGAGACGCTATGCTATCCTAAGCTTCGGTCGCCGGAGATCTGGAAGAACCTGAGATCAGCAGCGGCGACAAGTGCACGTGCGGCGGAGACGGTCGGCGGACCGTTAGGGCTTGTCGGCGGCTCGTGCTTTTTGAAATCCCGTGTGTTCTTTTTTTACTGTTCATACATACGGAGTATATATACATTAGGTCAAGTATGTGACCGTTGTGGGTCCCACTGATAAGAAGACATGACCCCGGTTCGAAACAGTTCAGATAGTTTGAACCGGTCCAGAGAACAACAGGAAACTGCCTAAGTCAAATTCGGCGAGAATCGTAGGTGATTCTCGCCGAATCGGCGAGAATCACTTACGATTCTCGCCGACTTCTACTTAGCCGAAATCTGGCTGAACTGATACAAAAGCCGGGGAGAATCGGCGGGAATCACTTTTGATTCTCACCGAATCGTCGAGAATGCAAGGTCATTCTCGACGAATCGGCGAGAATCATAAGTGATTCTCGACGATTCTGCCTTAGAAAATTTCCCTGTCTGTGTCGAAGCTGCCGGCTTCAACCGGCGAGAATCAGCTAGTGATTCTCGACGACTCGGCGAGAATCATTAGTGATTCTCGTCGATATTTACTTGGGCTATTTCTCCTCTTTCTTTCCTTGAGCTGGTCTTTGGCCCATCCTTGCTCCTTGTATGCTCTTGCTTTATCATAGCCCTATACTTGAAATTAAGTACACCCCAATAGAGAGAGTACACGTAGGCCAACACACTGATCTGCTCAACGAGGGATTACGTTGCACAGACCCGTGTATATTGACCCACTGCACCCTGACATTGGTGTGTACTTAGCATGGAATATCTGCAAGTACAACTAGAAAATAATTCATCAAATACATTGTGGATTCATCTTAGCTTGACAGGTGGCTTCCTCAAATCCAGGTAATTGTGGATACAGTACCCAACAGAAAGCTTCAGGTAAAGGCTCAAAAACCTTCCTCTTGAGCCTCTGATGGTGTTTAAGAGCTCGGTTAAGGAGGGGAAAGGCCAAAACTTCAATGGCCATTGATGGTCCATTAAAGCTTGGCTCGACCATGGTGGTGGGGGCTAGAAATGGCTTTGTCAAGCAAGATAACGGCTGGAAACTACTCCTCTTCCCTAGAGGAGTTGATTCCAACCATAAAAGGGGAGGGGAAGGGCTGCCAAGGCGTCAAGTACCATTAACGGCCATGATAGTAGGTTCTCGGCCATGGCCGTAACCGCTCTTCTTTGCAAAACCGTCAGTCCATGTTGCATACTTGACCGGTCAAGATTTAAATTAAGGCTCAACTAAGTCTTAATAAGTGAAAACGGCCCACTTCCTAGACCGGCGTGGTTCAACTGAACCAGCACACAGCCAAAAATCCTGCCAGAAAAGTTCTAAGTAAAATGGCATTGAGTGAGCTCAGCTCACTCAACGCTATCCAAGCTACGGCGTTGAGTGAGCTCTGCTCACTCAACGCCATACATTCTGCGGCATTGAGTGAGCTCTGCTAACTCAACGCCATCCAGGATACGGCGTTGAGTGAGCTCTGCTCACTCAACGCCATCCACAATACAGCCCTTCCAGACTATGGCGTTGAGTGAGCTCAGCTCACTCAATGCCATCCAGATTATGGCGTTGAGTGAGCTCAGCTCACTCAACGCCATCCATATTATGGCGTTGAGTGAGCTCTGCTCACTCAACGCCATCCAGCCTCCTCAAGGTGGCGTTTAGTGCAGTCTGTGCACTCAACGCCGTCTAGCTTATGGCGTTGAGTAAGCTCTGCTCACTCAACGCCATCCAGCCTACTTAAGATGGCGTTGAGTGCAGTCTGTGTACTCAACGCCATCTAGCTTATGGCGTTGAGTGAGCTAAGCTCACTCAACACCATCCAGACTACGGCGTTGAGTGAGCTCAGCTCACTCAACGCCATTCCAAGGTCACGGGCGTGATGGATCGGTCATGGGCGTGCTAGGCCCATGTTTAAATTTTTGAGCTCGCCGATCATCTTTCTGAGGTCGACGATCGTCTAAGGGGTCACGCCCTAGGTCACGGGCATTACGGGTTGGTCACGGGAGTGACCACCCCTTGACTCGAAATCTTGGTCGATAGACTTCAATTCTTGGGTTTCCTAGGATTCTGTTATGACAAAACCGCTTCTAGGGGTCTAGTTGGAAATGGGATGTTACACATGCTTTATAATTTATAAACTTTACTAATAAAAATAAATCATCCAAAATTTTAACAGATTTCTTTAAATAGATTTAAGTAAAGCAACAAAATAAAAAATGCATTGAGTTGTTACTAGATCCAAGCAACACATTATGACTATATCAATTAAATAACAAATATCTAAATTTAAATCTAAAACTAATACTCATTTACTTTTATTTTTTACTTAGCTAATAAATAAAATTCAAAAACATGAATCAAAATGACTTATTAGGACCGAAACATTTGGTATAGGATTATGATTAGGAGTGGAATTCAAAGATAAACATGGAGGCTTAAAAATCACACTAAACCAAAACAATGAGTTTCAAAAATAAAATATTTTTTCTTTCTTTTTCTTATCAATTTTTTTTCTTTACACAACAAAGGCCATACTTAATTTTTTTCTTTTCATTTTGAGATTGCCCAAACAAAAGTAAACACTTCATTTGAGCATACTTTTTCAAAAACTTCTCCAAAAATATCACAAAATAACCCTATCATAATCACGAATGTTTTTTTAAATGAAACTCAAAAAAACTAGTATGATTAGATAGGTTGGACAATTTTAGCTTTGGTGAAAATGAAATGAAAAGTGGAGCTATCAATTGAAATTGGAAAAAGGCTCAAAAGCGGCTAACTAGGGGTAAAAAATTTTAGGTTTGCAAGAAGTCTCAAACGAAAACAAAACGGCCTAAATCATTTTCAAACTTTTAAATTTATCTAAAACATAGTATTGAAAAATTTCAAAAAGCAAGTCCTAGATAATAAAAGAAGATTAATGAAATTATCTTGAAAATAGAAATAATAGGCGACTTGGATCGTTCACATCTACTACGCTAATCAAAAGTCGACATTACAAAAATTATCCAAAAATGAAAAGGAAAATAGTGGATCAAATATTTTTTAGAAAGTAAAGAAGATAAAAAATGAAAACCATAATAAAAATGCGAGTTTTAAAAAAAATGTTTTACGTTAACATGTAATCGTGAATTAGAAACACAGCATGGCCAACATTTTACTTATGAAATATAATTAAAAAACGATTAGAAATATTATAGTTCGCTAAATTGTTATAAGAAATTTTCAGAAAAACAAAAATAAGGGGTACAATTGAATTACAAAAATTAGCATAATAATTTTTTTTTATTTTGAAAATTTTTCTATTTTTTTGGATTTTTAAAGATATTATCTTTTTTTTTGAGATTTTTCTTTAAGAAGAAAAAGGAGAAAGCACAAGATTTTTTTTTGATTTTTTGATTGATTTTTTTACAGGGAAACAAAAATACAGAAAAGAGAAAGAGGAAATCCTCCCCCGAGCTTAAATTGGACATTGTCCTCAATGGAGAAAAGAGGGGAAGGAGAGAGAGAAATTAAAACCGAAATGTAAGTACAGAATTAAAAAACAGGTACTTCCCCAGATTTATGTGTCGCGAATGTTGATTGATGCCGCTCCCACATACTTGTGCTTTGGATCTTCATGCAGTGTCTTCTTTGGACTTCATGATGGATTCAGTATTGTTGGAGCAGGCGATTATAGAAGCTTCGGCTTGTCGGAGCCGTCCGGGGCAAAAATTGTAAAATAAAGAAAACAAAAAAGATAACTTGGGTTGCCTCCCAAGAGTGCCCTTTGTTTAAAACGTCGTTTGAGCTCGATGCAACAAAATAATATTGTCCAAAAATAATTTGTCCAAAAATAATAAATAAAGTTTTAACAAAAATAAATAGTCTTAACTTACAGTTCGTGTAGATGAAACTTTACATTGTTCGGACTGACATCATCATCACCAAAAAAATAGAGTTTAAGACACTGCCCATTCACTTTGAAATTACCCTTATCAGGGTGTGAAATTAAAACAGTACCATATGGAAAAACTTGTTTAACAAAAAACGGCTCAGACCAACGAGACTTTAACTTTCAAGGAAATAAACGTAAACGAGAATTATAAAGAAGAACTTGGTCGCTCGACTTGAAGGTTTTTGGGTGCCTTAAGCGTTTGTCGTGAAAACATTCATCCGCTCTTTATAAAATTTGTTATTCTCATATGCGTAAGAGCGCCACTCATCGAATTTGTTAAGTTAAAATTTTATAAGGTTGACGACAGAGTGGGGATCGAAATTTAAAAATCGCAAGGCACAAAAAGTGCGGTGTTCTAATTCTACGAGTAAATGACACGATTTTCCATAAACCAACCGATACGGCGTACATCCGATGGCGGTTTGTTCGCTGTTCGGTAGGCCCATAGAGCATCGTCTAATTTGGCTGACCAGTATTTCCTAGAGGTGAAAACAGTCTTTTCTAAAATTCATTTAATCTCTATGTTCACTACTTCCACATGTCCGTTAGTTTGGGGGTGGTAGGCAGTTGAAAGCATATGTGTAACATCCTATTTAATAAGGATTTTTGAAAACTGCGCATTATAGAAATGTGAACCCCTATCACTAACGATGGCTCGTTGCATACGGAATCGAAAAAATAATTTTTTCAAAACCATAATTACAGCTCGGGCGTCATTAGTAGGAAGAGATTAGGCTTCAGGCCAATGTGAAACATAATCTACGACAACCAAAATATATTTATTCCCGAAGCTAGAAGGAAGAGGGCCAACAAAATAAATTCCCTAGAGGTCGAAAATTTCGCACTCTAGAAAATAATTTTGCGGCATTACATTTTTATTGGAAATATTTCCTGACCGTTGGCAACTATCACACCTACTCATAAAGGCTTACGCGTCTTTAAACATGCAAGGCTATTAAAAACACGTGCAAAGCACTTTGTGGGCGGTGCGAGCAGCTTGATAGTGACCACCAGTCAGTCCTTTATGCAAATGTTTTAAAATATCTAAACCTTCTTCAAAAGGGACACATCTCCTTATCACTTGGTCAGCACCGACTCTGAAAAGATGCGGGTCCTCCCAAGAATAGTTCTTCAACTCAGAAAAGGATTTCTTCTTTTGTTGAGAGGAGAACTCTTTTGAGAGTACACGAGCCACTAAATAATTGGCTATGTGTATAAACCAAGGATAAGGAGAAGTGTTAATTGAATGTAGCTTTTCTTCAGGAAAATAATCATTAAAGGATTTTTTTTCATCTAAATTTTCTATATATGGATTATCTAATTGTGAGAGATGGTTGGCGGCCAAATTCTCGGCTCCTCGCTTATCATAAATTTCTAAGTCAAACTCTTGGAGGAGTAAGACCCAGCGAATCAGGCCCGGCTTGGCATCCGTCTTAGCAAGAAGAGACTTCAGGGCCGAGTGGTCCGTAAAAATGATAATTTTTGAAAGTGTAATATAAGGGCAGAATTTATCAAAAGCAAACACTACAGCTAGGAGCTCCTTCTCGGTCATGGTATAATTCTCTTGTGGTGATGTAAGTGTTTTACTTGCATAATAGATGGGGTGAAAGTTTTTAGATATTCGTTGTCCTAGTACGGCTTCCACTGCGAAACTACTCGCATCTCACATAATTTTAAAGGGAAGGTCCCACGTCGGAGCTATCATAATCGGGGCGTTAATTTATTTATCTTTTATTAATTCAAAGGCAGACTAACAAAGGTCATCAAAAATAAATGGGGCATCTTTTTCTAAGAGCTTAGTAAGGGGTTTGGTGATTTGGAGAAGTCTTTTATGAAGCGGCGGTAAAATCCAGAGTGACCTAGGAAACTTCTTATAGCTTTGACGTTTTGTTGGAACACCCTATTACTAATTTGGGTAAGGATCACTATGTTTCTCTTAGGAAACCAGGTTGACCTAGATGTATAGTTGTAAAGGTCAACATTAGAATGAGTCTAGGGCTTAGAACTTAGGTTTGAAGCTGCCCCCAGGACCATTCCAACATTTCAGAAATAGAGCCAAGAATAAGACAACTTTCGTCGAGCTCAGGTCGACGAAACGCCGAACTCCATTCAACGCTCTCTGAGCTCAACTAAGTTAAGACGTCGAGCTCTGTTCGACGATCTTCTAGCTCAGGTCGACGATCCTTCTTCACTTATTCTCCAGGTCGCTGAGCTCAGTTCGACGATCTTTGAGCTCAGTTCGACGTTTTCTGTCTGTTGATCTTATTCCATCTCTGAGCTCAGTTCGACGATCGTAGAGCTCAGATCGACGATTTTCTGAGAGATCGACGTTTTTAAGGATTCAAATTCTGTCAGTGTTTGGAATGTTTTTGAATTCTCTCAGCATTTATATCAAGAAGATCTGCCAGCCATTTTCATTTATTCTGGAGCAAGTTTTAAGGAATTATCAAGAGAATGTTTTGCTGGACTTTCCTTTAGAAGACAAATTCTTTATGGAAGGCATTTAATGCCTGATAACGGCTATCTTGGATGAAGAACCTTCAGGGAATAAGAACTTCTTCTCTTTTCTTCTCAATACAATCAATCAAGAATCAACACAATCAATAGAATCAAGAGACACACATACTGTTACAGAAAAAGGAGAATTAGCTGAATAATTTTGTGTACTCAAAAAGTGATCACAGCTTCATCTCAAGAACTCCAGACAACTCATCTTTCAGCCTCTGCTGAAATAATCTTCTGCTGGAGATCTGAAGTTTCTGAAGACCTATCACCCTAGAGCAAAGCTTCCATTCCTGATTCATTCAACATCTCAGGGGGAGCTTTGACAACAAAAAGATCCCCTTGTGCTTCTCTCTTGATTGAGGCAGAGAAGACATCATCAATCTTTTCTTTTTCCTTTCCTCCTGTAAAAGGGTTTTCAAAACTCCCTTCAAAAGTTTTGAGTCTTGTTCTGAGAACCTTGTCAAAACTCAGTGGTGGCAAGACACCTGATCAAAAAATCTAGTTTGGTTTTTGAGAACCTTATCAAAAGCTCATTGGTGCCTAGGACACCTGATCAACTCATCCTGCAGTGGATTCCTACCAAGGGTGGTAGAAGAGTGGATGTACCCAGGTTTTTGGGGAACCACTATAGCTCCTTGTGTTTTCTGGTTTGCTTGTGTGTTCTCTTTGTTGTGTGTTGTGCTCTTCCTTTTTACTGTCTTTTTAATTCTATAGCTAGGCACCCTACACATATATATAAATCAAATCTTAAAAGACTTGCTAAGTTTAAAATTGTGAATTTACTTTAATTAAACTCTATTCACCCCCCTCTAGAGTTGAGATAGATCTTACCCTCACTTTCAATTGGTATCAGAGGGAGGTTGGTTGTTCATACAGGCTAACACCTGAACCAAAAGATCCTTGATAAGTTTAATCCTTTAAGAGGGATATTTTCATTATATTTAATTTTATAAAGACATGACACAGAACAAAGATTATGTAAGCACCAGGCCTCTAGTGTGCAATCTATCCAAGTTTGCACTTTGGAAAGCAAGGATTAGACTTTACATGAATTCTATTGATGAAGATATATTTAATTCTGTTTTGAAAGTATGCCCAAGTACACCAGCAAGCTAAAGTACAAATGTTGTTCCACCTCCTTCAGGAACAGATGCTGAAATAAAGAAGTGGAAGACTGCAGATGCCAAGGCCATGAACATCTTAGCTCAGACAATGTCTGATGAGATATTTCAGAAGGTAGCTGATTGCAACTCAGCCAAAGAAATTTGGGACAAGCTCTCTGAAATTGTCTCAGGATCTGCTGATGAAAGGAAAGACAGGAGATCCCATCTGATAAGCCAATATGAGAACTTCAAAAAGGGAGAAGCTGAATAAGTGACTGACATGTACAATAGACTAAGTCTGATTGTCAATGAGTTAAAGACTCTGGATAAAGAAATCTCATTGACTGAGCTGAATGACAAAATCTTAATGTGCTTCCCCAGCACATGAGATTCAAGAATCTGGCCAATCAAAGATGCCAGAAGTCTGAATAAGATTACCACTGAAGCTCTCCTGGGCAAGCTCAAATCCTATGAGCTACTCATTAAAAATAGAGAAGAAGAACAAAAGGCTACTTCTCCAATCACAAGGAAAGAAAAGACCATAGCCTTCAAAGCTGCAGAAGAGGAGCCTGAAGATAAAGCTACATGAAATGATGAGCTCCTAAGTCTACTGGCCAAAAGATTCTACAAGATGGCCAGAAAAGACTTCAGAAAGAGATCATACAAGGGTCATGATAAACCAAGGTATGATAAATCAAATAACAATAAAGAAATTATATGTTTTGGTTGCAGGAAACCAGGCCATATTGTGCCTGACTGTCCAGAAAATAAGAACAAGGACAAGAAAGATAGAAGAGAAAGAAGAAAGGAAAAAGACTTCAGAAAGAACAGCTCAGACAAACCCTCCTCCAGCAAGAACAAACATACAAGGAAGGGTTTTGTTGCTGAGACATGGAGTGAAACTGAAGAGGAGTCTGAAGCTTCATCAAGTTCCAGTGATGATGAGGATGATGCTGATGAAAAGGAATTCTGCATGATGGCTATTAATGCCTCACAATCAAATTCAGAAGCAGAAGAATCAGAGTCAGACTCAGAAGTTCAACCAGATGAAGATCAGGTAATCAATTCTTTTGATTTCAACTCTGAGGATTTTAAACAAGAATTTAAAGTACTACGCCTAGATTTGTTAGAATCTGAGAAGGAAATCATTTCCCTCAGAAATCAACTGTCTGAGTATAGCACCTTAAAATCAGAGAATCTCAAACTCTCTGAAGAGTTAGAATGCTATAGGGAGCAGATAGCTTCACTAAAAAGTGAACTATCCAAGGCCAAGCAATTTGAAGAATCCCTTAATGGGAGAAGTATCAAATTAATGAACATCACAAGCACAGTGAACTCAAGATTAAATAGTACACTGGGCTTGGGTGCCTCATCTAGCCAAACCATAGTATTAACAACCCCAATCAAATTTATTTCTATTAAAGGAAAGGGTGTTGTAGAGGTAGCTAAGAAAAATTCAGATCTACTTAATAAAAAGAAAGCTCAACAGAAAACGTTGAGCAGAGGTCGACGATCGTCGAACAGAGGTCGACGATCTAAGGCTGAAACGTCGAACTCAGCTCAACGTTTCCTAAACTCTGAACTCCTTCATAGTCGATCTTCGAACGGAGCTCGACGATTTTACCCAAGATCGTCGAACCCAGCTCGACGATCGTCGAACAAAGTTCAGAGCTTTGAACCTTCTTTCAGAGGCAAACCTCAATTCAATCATAGAAGTGCTTCATCCCAATGCTTTAATCCCTATACTGAATGGATAGTACCTCCTAGGAGATACCATACTGAAGGTTATAAGGATCAACCTGGGATGTCTTTTATTTCTGAATTTAAGGGTTATCAACCTAGGCCCAAGGTTAACTGGGTCAAAAACATATAAGCTGATTATGTGCAGGTGAAGACCGATCCAACATCAAACCAGCTATAGTATCTGGATAGTGGGTGCTCAAAGCACATGACAGGGAATAAGGACAACTTCACATCCTTTAAAGCCAAGCTTGGAGCCAAAGTAATTTTTGGTGATTCAAAATTTGGAACTACCAAAGGATATGGTGCAGTTCAAATTGGGACAGTCACCTTCAAGAAGGTAGCCTATGTTGAAGGACTCAAGCACAACCTGATAAGCATTAGTCAGCTGTGTGATGAAGGATATCAAGTGACTTTCAACCAAGAAATATGCAAGGTCAAGTCAGAAGACAACACAATTGTGTTAACAGGTAACAGGAAAGGTAATATTTACTTAGTAGACTTTCATTCATCTAAGGTAGATATTTGCCTGTTTAATTCCATATCTAGACCTAATATTCTATGGCATAAGAGACTAGGATATGTTAACCTTAGAACCATTGCTAGGCTATCCAAGGACAACCTTGTTAGAGGACTACCTTCTGGCCCCAACAAGAAGGAAGGACTCTACAAGGCTTGTCAATTAGGCAAGCAAACTAAAAGTAGATTTAAATCAATTAATAAGAGTGATTCACCTAGGATTTTGTATCTGTTACACATGGATCTTTTTGGACCCAATGCAGTATAAAGCTTAGGAGGGAAATCCTATACTTTAGTAGTTGTAGATGACTTCTCAAGATTCATATAGGTATTCTTTCTGAGGAAGAAGTCTGATAACTTTAAGTGTTTGACAGATTTTCTCAAATGCATTCAGATTGAGTTCAACACTCACATTGCCCTGATCAGAAGTGATCATGAGACAGAGTTTGATTCTCTTCTCATGCAAGAGTTCTGTCAAAGTGAAGGGATCAGGCATACTTTCTCAACTCCTAGAACTCCTCAACCAAATGGGGTAGCTGAAAGGAAAAATAGAACACTCATTGAATCTGCAACTACATTATTGGCAGATGCTCACCTACCTCTATCCTTTTGGGCTGAGGCAGTGAACACCTCCAACTATGTGTTGAATAGAAGCCTGATACATAAACTGAAGGGCAAGACTCCCTATGAATTGCTCAAAGGGAAGAAACCTAAAATAGGCTATTTTAAAGTTTTTGGTTGCACTTGTTTTATCCATAATAATGACAAGAAATATCTAGCAAAATTTCAAGCTAAAGCTGATGAAGGAGTGTTTTTGGGATACTCCATGATCAGTAAAGTCTATAGGGTTTATAATAAAACTACATTAAGATTTGAAGAATCTGTCCATATTACTTTTGATGAAGCTAACATGTCTTTCAAGGAGAAGAATGCTTCTACTATAGAACATTTGCAGGTGCACTCTCTAGCTGAAGACATGAACAGATTACAAGTTACACAAAAGGATGACAGTAGTGAAGATGAAGAAGCTGCTCACCATCAGGAAGAAAATCTTCTTGAAGAACCAGTTGTTGTTCCACAAGAGGACACAATAACACAGGTTGGTGAACCATCAACACCCCCTGTTGATCTAGTAACAACAAGAGATCATCTAATTTCTCAAGTAATTGGAGACATCTCAGCTGGTGTACAAACTAGAAATCAGGTCAACCAGAACCTGATGCACACTTGCTTCCTCTCTCAAATTGAACCTCAAACCATTCAAGATGCAGAACAAGATCCACACTGGATTATTGCAATGCAAGAGGAGTTGCATCAATTTGAAAGAAATAAAGTTTGGGAACTAGTGCCTAAGCCAAAAGATCATCCCATTGTTGGAACCAAATGGGTGTTCAGAAATAAGCTGGATGATCAAGGAATCATTGTAAGGAATAAGGCAAGGCTAGTTGCTCAAGGGTACTCTCAGGAAGAAGGGATAGACTATGACCAGACTTTTGCACCTATTGCAAGATTAGAAGCCATAAGAATCTTTCTGGCTTATGTTGCTCACAAGAGATTCAAAGTCTATCAAATGGATGTCAAGAGTGCTTTTCTCAATGGGGAGATCAAAGAAGAAGTCTATGTCAGACAACCGCCAGGTTTTATCTCTCTAACCCATCCTTATTATGTTTTTAAACTACACAAAGCATTATATGGTCTCAAGCAAGCTCCTAGAGCATGGTATGATACCCTAGCATGTTTTCTGCTGAAAAATGATTTTATTAGGGGGAGAGTAGACCAAACTCTTTTTATTAGAACCCATAAGTCCCATACCCTATTAGTACAAATCTATGTAGATGATATTATATTTAGTTCTACTGATTCTAACTTGTGCAGAAAGTTTTCCAAGCTTATGCACTCTAAATTTGAAATGAGTAGCATGGGTGAGCTATCCTTCTTCTTAGGATTGCAAGTCAAACAACATGCTGAAGGCATATTTATTTCTCAAACCAAGTATGCAAAAGAGCTGGTTAAGAAATTTGGTATGTCTGATGCATCATGTATGAAAACACCCATGCCTACCAATGCTGTATTGGATGCTGATGAACATGGGAAACCAGTTGATCAGACAACATATAGAGCAATGATTGGCTCTCTATTGTACCTTACAGCCAGTAGGCCTGACATAATGTTTGCTACATGTATATGTGCTAGATTTCAAGTTAGCCCTAGAGAGTCACACTTAACCTTAGTTAAGAGGATTCTTAGGTATGTTAAAAGCTGTCCAAATCTAGGACTCTGGTATCCAAAAGACTCAGCATTTGACTTAACTAGATTCTCAGATGCTGATTATGCTGGATGCAGAATAGACAGGAAAAGCACCAGTGGAACTTGTCAGTTCCTTGGTGATAGACTTGTCTCTTGGTATTGTAAGAAACAAACATTTGTGTCAACCTCAACTGTTGAAGCTGAATATATGGCTACAGGCAGTTATTGTTCACAAATATTGTGGATACAAAACCAACTCCTAGACTATGGTTACAACTTAGAGAAGTCAAAAATATTTTGTGACAACACCAGTGCTATTTCAATTGCACAAAATCCAGTCCTCCATAGTAGGACAAAACACATAGAAATTAGACATCATTTTCTAAGGGATAATGTTGAGAAAAGTAAAATTGAACTTCAATATATCCCAACTGATTTGCAAAGGGGAGATATTTTCACCAAGCCTTTGGATGAAAAGAAACACAACTTCTTCCTCAATCAGTTAGGCATGTTAGATGGAGGAAGCCTAAAATAAATTACAAGATTTTGAAAAGCTAAAAACATACCAAGACTAGGCTAAAAACTTATCTCTTTTTGTGTCTGTAATATAGGTTTTGTCTCTGAACTGCGCTCGAAGTTTCCCCAGAAATCGTCGAACGAAGATCGACGATTTCCCAGAAACCGTCGACCGAAGATCAACGTTTCTTGAATCGTCGATCTGAGTTCAGCGCCGCCGTTAGCTCCAGGCTTTCATTCTGTCTGTTCAGAGGTCGTCGAGCGGAGCTCGACGCTCGACAATATCGTCGAACGGTGTTCGATGCTATTGGCGTCTCTTCAGATTCCTTTAGTAGCCCAAATCATCGAGTTGAGTTCGAAGTTTCATCGAACTGAGCTCCACGATTTTCTGTTTCGCCGTCGAACCCTAATATAAAATCATTTCTTCGGCCGTCATTCATCTTTTGCGCTTTCATACTCTCTGCAATTTTCTCTCTTTCCCTCCAAATCTTCTACGCTTGGCCGTGTTTGGTTCATTATTGCAGGTACAGATGGCTGGCTCCAGTGCTGCTATTTCCAAGATGAAATTCGATACCGGTTTTGATATTGATATGAATTCGTTTGATGGAAGTGATCAGCGTTTCAAGGACATTCTCAACCTATTCTGAGAACAGCAGCTATCTCAGATAATGACCACCCGAATAAAGATTGCTTCAGAAGAAATTAAAGAATGGTGTTTTACAGCGACAGATGAGAGTGGGAATTCTGTCATCGGCTCAATAAAAGGGACTCAGGTACCATTGTCCCCGGCCCTTCTGACTGAAGTTTTCCTACTTAGTTCTGGAAATGACTCCATAGATTTATCTGGAGAGGAGTTTGATTCTATGCTTGATAGAATGGGTCATACTGCTGTGAACCCTAACAAATTGCTGAAGAAAAATCTGTCCATCGAATATCAATTTCTGGCTGATGTGGTCGGCAAAGTGCTTCTGGCAAAGCACTCAGCCCATGACACTATATCTTGATATCAGTTCTGTTTAATGGGAGCTCTGGTTGATAAGAAGAATTTAGACTGGGGGTTAATATTCTTCAATCTGATCAAGAAGAAACTGAACAAAAACTATGTAAGTTTTGGAAGAATTTTAGGGGTTTACCTGCACTCCAGGTGCCCTGACCTGCTGACCTCTGGTGGGATGTTCATCAATACATCCAAGAGGCTTACCTGTGCCCTATTCAGCAAATGGGACAGGCAGATCATCAACCCTATCAGGGCTACTGCTGCTCCACTGGCTTCAGGCACCAGGACTACCCAAGTCACTCCCTCTCAGGAATCTGCCCCAGCAGAAGGATTGTCTGCCTCTTCCTCTCCTCCTCCAGCTATTTCTATTCCAGTCACCACACCAATCTCAACCTCTACCATTTCTTCTCCCATTACCGTTTCTTCACCAACATCACCTCCTCCAGCCACTACTTCAGAAGAATTCCATCCTCTATTCTCTTACCCATCCTTCACCACTCCATTATTTTCTCTTATAGATGATTCCTTTATGGATATTTCTCCTCCCTCTCCTCCTGATCTTCCCTCAACTTCCTCCTATCAACAACTTCTCCAAGATATTCTTTCCCAACCATCCTTTAACCCATCTCTTGCCTCATCCATCTCCATCTCAATCACTTCTATCCCCACTATTCCTCTTTCAGAGCCATCTATCCCTCCACCTCCTATCTCCACATTCTCCATGACATCAGCTCCAGCCACTCCTCCAGTAACTTCTATTCCTACCTCTGCTCAAGCCCATCTTGAGCATGTAGATCTTCCTATTTTGGCAGACAAGCTCTATGACCTGCTAGCCCCCCGGCTAACATCTCTGCTGGAGACCTCTTTGGCTCCACTCCTGAAACAAGTTCAGGAGTTGTCTACCAAGCTCTCCTCCTTCATCTCTTCCCAGGCAACACCTTCATCTGGGTGCCTTGATTCAATTGTCTCTGAACCAAGGCAGGGGGAGATGCCTCATGAAGTAGTGGGTGTGCTTGAGATTGCTGAAGGTTCCAGTTCTGCTCCTATTTTTGCAGTGGACCTTCAGAGTCTGCTCTCTACCTTTGATACTGTATATTTCAACTCTCTGCCAGTTCAACAATCTGAAGACCTCACTAAGGCCATTGTGCCTATCAATTACTGTGATCCCAGGCTGATTGAAATATATGTAAATTCCTTCAAAGCTGTGGATGCTGATATTTTAAGTGTTGATGCTGCTGTTACAATAAGTTTGCCTTTAGAAGATACTGAAATGGTCTCTGTGATTGAAGATACTGCTGCTGCTAAAGAACTTACTACCTAACTAGAAGAATCTGAATCTATTTCGGCTTTAATTGTTTCTACTCCTGCTATCTCTGCTCCTGTTATTGATGCTGCTACTGCTCCAGCCCTTACCCCTGATCAAATCAAGCAACAAGAAAAGTATATAAAAAGCATTGATGACTTGTATGATAGACCACAAAGTTCAGAGAGTGATCAGTTTCAAACTGAATCTGATGATTTTTCTAATACTATTGCCAAGAAAAGGAAGGCCAAAAGCAAGGCTATGATGAAAGTACCCCCAGCTCAAGCTAAAGACTCAAATGACATTCCATATTATATTTTGCATGACTGCCCCATTTCTGAGCCCTGGATGCAGTTCTCTAAGAACCAACTAAAAGCTATGAAGAAGAGAAGGAAGCTGGACAAGTATGAGAAAGGTTCATCTCATTTTCAGCCTCCTCCTCCTCCTCCTCCAGATTCTGGTTCAGGCTCAGCTTCTCAAGCCCCAGCTTCCAAGCAAAGTTCCTCCCCGTCTTATTAGAGATACCAGCCAAGGGGACAATACCAAAGGGGTTATCAGTCAAGAAGAGGACAGTACAGAGGAAGCCAAAGATATCATAGATTTCAATCTAGGGAAGGACAAAGGTTCACAGACTCTACTCAAGGTCCTTTCCCCTACAAGCTCAGAGAAAAGGTTGAAACCAGAACTACTACTGCATCAGAATCAATCAACAAATATAAGCCTGCAGTGCCATTTGAAGACCCAGAGAACAATCCATTGTCATGGACTGCAAGGATGAAATAATTGGCTGCTCTTGATCAATTGAAGAAAGCAAGAGAGCAAGGAAGAGACACATCTAATATTACAACTCTGTCAGAACAAAGAAAAGCTGAATTGGAAAAGTATTCTTCAAGTAAATTCTTTGACCCAGTGGACTACCTGAAGCTGCATCCTGAGGCTGTGGTTCCAAGAGGTAGATCTCAAACCTCCTTAGGAATAGAAGATGACAGAAGGTCAAAGAAGGAAGCCCTTAATCCTAACAGAGAAATTATATTTAAGAAGGGAAAATGAAAAGAAGTAACATATGTAAGCAGACAGTACAATCCCTTGAAAATTTGCTGAAACTCCTCATAATTGCTGCAATATTTTCTTGCTTTTCTATTCCGTTTTAGTTTACTACTTTTCTGTATGTTGTTGTATCTTTTATTTCTGAAATATGTAAATAGTAATCCTAACCCAAATAGGGGGAGATTGTTGGAACACCCTATTACTAATTTGGGTAAGGATCACTATGTTTCTCTTAGGAAACCAGGTTGACCTAGATGTATAGTTGTAAAGGTCAACATTAGAATGAGTCTAGGGCTTAGAACTTAGGTTTGAAGCTGCCCCCAGGACCATTCCAACATTTCAGAAATAGAGCCAAGAATAAGACAATTTTCGTCGAGCTCAGGTCGACGAAACGTCGAACTCCGTTCGACGCTCTCTGAGCTCAACTAAGTTAAGACATCGAGCTCTGTTCGACGATCTTCTAGCTCAGGTCGACGATCCTTCTTCACTTATTCTCCAGGTCGCTGAGCTCAGTTCGACGATCTTCGAGCTCAGTTCGACGTTTTCTGTCTGTTGATCTTATTCCATCTCTGAGCTCAGTTCGACGATCGTAGAGCTCAGAACGACGATTTTCTGAGAGATCGATGTTTTTAAGGATTCAAATTCTGTCAATCTTTGGAATGTTTTTGAATTCTCTCAGCATTTATATCAAGAAGATCTGCCAGCCATTTTCATTTATTCTGGAGCAAGTTTCAAGGAATTATCAAGAGAATGTTTTGCTGGACTTTCCTCTAGAAGACAAATTCTTTATGGAAGGCATTTAATGCCTGATAACGGCTATCTTGGATGAAGAACCTTCAGGGAATAAGAACTTCTTCTCTTTTCTTCTCAATACAATCAATAAAGAGTCAACACAATCAATAGAATCAAGAGACACAAATACTATTACAGAAAAAGGAGAATTAGCTGAATAATTTTGTGTACTCAAAAAGTGATCACAGCTTCATCTCAAGGACTCCAGACAACTCATCTTTCAGCCTCTGCTGAAACAATCTTCTGCTGGAGATCTGAAGTTTCTGAAGACCTATCACCCTAAAGCAAAGCTTTCATTCCTGATTCATTCAACATCTCAGGGGGAGCTTTGACAACAAAAAAGATTCACTTGTGCTTCTCTCTTGATTGAGACAGAGAAGACATCATCAATCTTTTCTTTTTCCTTTCCTCCTATAAAAGGGTTTTCAAAACTCCCTTCAAAAGTTTTGAGTCTGGTTCTGAGAACCTTGTCAAAACTCAGAGGTGGCAAGAAACCTGATCAAAAAATCTAGTATGGTTTTTGAGCACCTTATCAAAAGCTCATTGGTGTCCAGGACACCTGATCAACTCATCCTGCAGTGGATTCCTACCAAGGGTGGTAGAAGAGTGGATGTACCTAGGTTTTTGGGGAACCACTATAGCTCCTTGTGTTTTCTGTTTTGCTTGTGTGTTCTCTTTGCTGTGTGTTGTGCTCTTCCTTTTTATTGTCTTTTTAATTCTATAGCTAGGCACCCTACACATATATATAAATCAAATCTTAAAAGCCTTGCTAAGTTTAAAATTGTGAACTTACTTTAATTAAACTCTATTCACCCCCCTCTAGAGTTGAGATAGATCTTACCCTCACTTTCACGTTTGTAGGCGGCGGAAACTTCTCAATAACTTCTATCTTGGCTATGTCTACTTTAATTCCTTTCGCAAAAATTTTATGACCCAAAACTAACCCTTCCCTCTGTAACGTCCCAATTCGCGCTAGGCCCCTCGCACGAGTTTTGAGTCAAGAGACTTGACTCGGGCTCGAGACGCACTGGCAAAAGGTGTCAAGTGCGTTGAATGGAGTGTAGGGTTGAGTGATATCCAATGGATCGAAAGGAAATGGTCTAAGGGAAAATCGACGAGAATGGGAGTTGATACTCGCCGATCGACGGGTATCGGGAATGATACTAGCCGATCGACGGGTATCGGAACTGATACTCACCGATTCGACGGGTATCGATGGTCGATACCCGCTGGATTCATAAATGCTGTTTGAGAATTAGGATAAGGGAAATTCGCCGAGTATCATTGTTGATACCTGACGAATTCGTCGAGAATGCCCGGCGATTCTCGCCGATCGTCGAGAATGCCCGGTATACCCACTGATCGTCGAGTATCGCTGACTGATACTCAATGCACTCAACGCTAGGAATTTCCGATAAGTGGGTTAAGTGAAATTTGTCGGGTATCATTGTTGATACCCGGCGAATTCGTCGAGAATGCCCGATGATTCTCACTGATCATCGAGAATGACGGTTGATTCCCGTCGAATTTGACTTGTGCGTTTTCTTCGCCCAAGCAGATTCGCCGGCTTGTACAGGCGGACCAAACTGGACTTCGGGATTCCTGCTGATGATGATTCCTTGGACCGGGTCACTTCAATATGACCCATTAGGCACGGTCCAATGGGGCGTTGACACGTGGCAGAAGGGTTTAACCTAATACATCGGTTTATAAGAGGAGATAAAGCCGAACCCTAGCCATCCTTGCCGATCATTCTTGCCGTCATCGTGGACCTCGTGAATCCAACATAGCCGCGGGAAGCAGTCGGAGCTGCTGGAGGCGGCCTTCTCTCTCTCTCTCTCCTTCCTTTGCCGTGAAGAACAACTGCACCAAGTAAGAGATGCCGCAAAGAAGAATAACTACATCTATGGCTAGAAATGGTGGTACCACTGGAAATGAGGTGAGCTTCCTCCCCTCTCCCTTGGTGCTAGATTTGTAGTTAATATTCTAGGAGAGATATCAACTCCTTAGAGTCTTGATGGTGAGGAGGAGATTTCTTAGGGAAAAGCCATGTCTAGGTCGTTTTCTAGGCTTAGTCCCCTCCAACCTTATCATTCTTCAAAGTTAAGATGAGAGAGTGATTCGTGGATAAATATGGTTTCGTGAGGGTTAATAAGGGTGGACGATTTTCTGGAGGAGTTCTTGAGAGATTGGTGCAAGGAGGAAGATGAACGGATGCCGTTCATCTCGCCTTAAGATACGTGCAGAAATCTGTTTTCTGCACGCAGCGACCTTCGTGGGAAATTTAGGGGGTTTTCTGGTCATATCTGGGTTTTTGACTAAACATGAAAGTCGTAGCCCTCAAAATTATCTTTCCAACGAGTGGTTGCACATTTCCAAGTGATACCTGTAGCCATGGGAAAGTCAGTTCAAAACAGCTGCGATTGGGGAAAAATCCTGTACACAGCAGGCTTCGAGTGAATATTTGGTGTGATGCGATCAAATCTGGGCTTTCGACTAAACACGAAAGTTTTAGCCCTTGAAATTATCTTTCCAACGAGTAGTTACACGCACTCATCGGATTTCTGTAGCCTCGGGAATCCTTGGTCGTAGTTGCTGCCCGGATTAAGGCTGCACCTAAATTCTGGGCTGTGTAATGTGGATTCGATTCAGTGGAATTTAATGTTGCGATCCAACTCGAGGCTTGGGTGAACTCTTTTGACATGGTCATCATAGTGATATGATAAGTTGAGGTTATAGATTTGAATTCATATAATGAGTTGTGGACAAGCCTAATTGAAGGAAAGGGCCTGACATAAATGGGTAGTTATAAATTGATAGATGTATAAATGTTTTAACTATGGCCATGATGTATGTTGAATAGATAAAAAGGGAACTAGTAATCCAATGCTTAGAGTGTCGTCTCCCTATGGGTAGCATTGTGGAAGTAACAAGTGCGGTGTTGACCGTCGTTATGGAATGGGATTGAGATGAGTAAAGTTGGACGATTGGGCTTGGCCCTCGGTGTTCACGTCCCGAGGCTCCTCCCGTATTTGATGGATGGTTGGGCTTGGTCCTCAGTATTCACATCCCGAGGCTCCTTCCATGCTACGATATTGTGAAATTGCATGTGGTGTGAGTCGACACGTGGTGTCATAATCCCGGGTTAAGGATAGTGTGGCAGGTCTACGGGCTCGCCAGTTGTCACACCGATGGGAGTTGACAGCTAGACCTTGGACGGTTGGGCTTGGTCCTCCGTGTTCACGTCTCGAGGCTCCTTCTGTGCCAAGTGAACGGTTGGGCTTGGTCCTCGTGTTCATTTCCAAGGCTCCTTCCGTGTCACGCATAGGCCAGTTCGGGGCTAGGATCTTGGTGTTCATTTACCCAAGAGAACCCGCTGAGCAGTAGTACGCATGTGAGCTCCGTTGTTGTGTTCTTAGCGTTGAGGCATACAGAGCACTAGGACAGGTAGTGTGGAGACCAGCCTAGTAGTGGATATGCCCGCTCTACTATCACCGTTTGGCCACGACGGTTGAAGCCTGAGAGGTTAGCTACCTGCTCGAATAGTGGGAACTATAAGTCTGTGTCGACATAGCGATTGCATGTGCTTTATCATGGGTGTGTCATTGCATTGCATACATAGCATTGCACTTCATTGCATACACAAGACCCTCATCGTATAAGCTTGTATGGGCACTCCTATATGATGAGTTACTTATTGCTTAACCACCCTCAACTTATATGCTTGTATGGGCATCCATATAAGTTGAGTTACTTACTGTTATAACATTATACTCTCTTGCTGCTATAGATGGTAGAATTGTAGAATAAGAGCTTGTTCATTTGTACACTACTTTTATTGCTACCTATGATTTGTATACTTACTTCACCTGCTTGTACTACTGTTTTATATATATTTTACCGGTTCCTTTCTCCGCCCGGTGCCGAGGAGTCGTCGGGGGAGCGGATGTGAAGCCACTTAGTCTTTATGACTAACGGTTGCTACGCCTTCCTTTTTAGGAGGAAACCCCGCATGTGGAGTAGCAGGCATGTAGCTGGACAGCTAGGCCAGGATGACAGGGCATGAGGGGACGGTACCGTCGCTACCATCGGTTACAGATGTGAGTGAAAGAGATTTTGTTATAGCCCTTCGGGGTAATTCTATTTTCGTACTCTGATTATGTAGAAGCTTGTTTAGCTTCTCTTTTGCTATATTTATGGACTTATGCTTGTTGTGGGTTGACTTCTTTTATTGTATAGTTGGGTTGGCATTTATATGTTGATATTGGTTGAAGCCGGCAGGATAGGCGTCTTTTGATACAGGCTGACCCGAGTGTTAGTGTTATCGCAAGGGGGCTGTTCTGGGCATAAGACCCCTCTCGTGCCGTGTCCCATTTTCCGGGAGGGGGGTCTTACACCCTCACCATAAAATGGCATTTTTTCCAATTTAGGGCAAGGTTAGTTTTTTCGCATCTTTCTAAGACTTTTTCGAGGTTTTCTAAACAGCTATCAAAGGCATCTCCGAACAAGGAGAAATCATCAATAAATACCTTCATAATGCTTTCTATGTGCTTATCGAAGACAGCGAGCATACAGCACTGGAATGTAGCTGGTGCATTGCATAATCCAAACCGCATTCTTCGATTGTCAAAGGTGCCGAAGGGATAAGTAAATGTAGTTTTATCCATGTCCTCGGGAGAGATGGGGAATTGAAAATACCCCGAGAGACCATCGAGAAAATAGAAAAAGCTATGGCCGAATAATTGCTCTAAGATTTGATCGATGAACGACAAGGGGAAGTGGTCCTTGCGGGTGGCGTCATTTAACTTACGATAGTCGATACACATTCGCCACCCCGTCACCGTCTTTGTCGGGATTAAATCATTATTTTCATTTACAACTATAGTTTTCCCTCCCTTTTTCGGCACTACCTGAACAGGGCTAACCCACATACTACCAGATATAGGATAAATAATTCATGCGTCTAAGAGTTTCATAACCTCGCCATTTATGACTTCTTTCATGTTCGGGTTTATACAGAGCTGAGGTTGTATAGAGTTACGCGAATTATCTTCCATTAATATTTTGTGAGTGCAGAAAGATGGGCTTATTCCCTTAATATCTGATATCTGCCAGGCAATAGCTCGGAGATGCTTACGTAAAATGAGAAGGATCTTATCATTTTGCACTTCAGATAAGTAGGCTGAAACTATCACTGGCAGTTTGGAATTTTTTATAAGAAGGCATACTTGAGATGTTCAGGAAGTTACTTTAATACTAGGGTAGGGGGTTCTTCATACGAGTTTTTAGAAATTCTTTCTTTTTCAAAAACTATGTCTTCATAGACTTTTTTATGTGGAAATTTAAAGGGGGTTGGGCTAGTGGCCATGTTCGTTTCTTGTAGACTTTCAGTAAGAAGAGTTGAGGAAGAACAAAAATCAGAAAATTCATCATCAGAAATATTGTAGGAAGATTCATCACTTAAGGTATCTAAGAAGAAACAGGAGTCGTCATTCTCCAAGGTATTTTTCATCGAAGGGGTGATAGAGAAGGTTACTTCATCATATCCTACTCAAAGGAAGAGTTTGATATTGCTTACATCAATGATATCTCGAGAGGTTGCAAGGAAGGGTCTGCCAAGGATCAGGGGAACCTCGACTTCTTCTTCGATGTCCAATATGACGAAATCCACCAGGAAGATGAATTTGTCGACTTTGACAAGAACATCCTCCACAATTCCTAATGGGTACTTAACTGATCTATCGGTGAGCTGGATACTAATGTGTATGGGGTTGAGGCTACCAATTCCTAACTTCGTAAATAATGAGAGGGGCATCAGGTTGATACTTGCAACTAAGTCGGCCAATGCATGCTTGGCAAAAAGATCACCAAAGATACATGAAATAGAAAAACTACCCAGATCACTGATCTTTTTTGGCAAACCATTTGTCAAGACCACAGAGCACTCGACATTTAGTTTGACGTGCGAAAAGTTCTCTAACTTCTTCTTATTCGTCAAAAGGTCCTTACGATACTTAGTATACTTTAGCATTTGAGAAATAGCTTCATTGAAGGGTAGGTTTATGTGGATTTGCTT
Organism: Platanthera zijinensis; assembly: GCA_039513925.1. NCBI lineage: Eukaryota > Viridiplantae > Streptophyta > Magnoliopsida > Asparagales > Orchidaceae > Platanthera > Platanthera zijinensis. The sequence goes on from CM077081.1 coordinate 126,534,798, forward strand.
AAACATTTCTAAGAAGCGGGTATACTGATCATCTAGACATTGTTTGTTAAGTTGGGAAGGGTATGGTGGAGTTAGATAATTTTTAAAAATAGGTGGTGGAGCGAGATCTTTTTCTAAAACAGAGAGCGGAGTGATAACTTTTTTTTCAGCGGGTGGTGGCATTTTTAAAATGGGAGTGGAGCTTGCCTCGGGCTCTTCGTTAACCATACCAGAAACATGCTTCACACTCCGAAGAGTTATAGCTTTCGCTTGCTCTCTTGGGTTGGGCTTGGTATTGGAAGGAAGAGAACCTGCGGGTTGCTCAGAAATAATTTTTGCGAGTTGTCCTACTAGATGTTCTAGATTTTTAACGCTTCCAGTTAAGGTTCTTATAGTATCGTCATTTGTGGTTATATATTTAGAAAGTAACTCCTCCAACTTGGAGGTTTTGGGTAATTTTGAATAGGTGGAGGTGGTGTAGAAAAATCATTTTGTGGTGGCGGGCACATTGCGTTCGAAAGATTACTCCACGAAAAATTCGAATGGTTCCGTAAAGCGGGATTATAACTATTCAGAAAACTAAAACCAAGAGCATGAAAATTCGCAGCAGAAAAATTATTAAAAGCATTTCTAGGCATATTATTAACATAATTTAATTTTTTGAGAGCAGGAGTTGTAGATTCCCATACCTGAGGGACGGAGGCAGCAATCATCTCCGTAAATTTTTTACTTAAAATTTCCACTTGCAGAACTAGCTGGGAGACGTTGTCTACTTCAAATATACCTGCAGTTTTGTTTAGGCAGGACCTAGGCACATTCAACAAATATGTGTTAATGTCCATGTCCTCGAAAGCTTAAGAGATGCTTCCGGGGTTTTGTGGTTTAAAGTTGCACCGGAAGCTGCGTCTATCATTTGCTTTATATTTTGATTTAGCCCGTTATAAAACATCTGCACTTGTAACCATACATGCAGCATGTGATGGGGCCATCATCTTAATAGTTCTTTAAATCTTTTCCAGGTTTCATATATGGTTTCAGAGTTTATTTGTCCAAAGGCAGAAATATCGTTCCTTAGTTTTGCAGTTTTAGATGGCGGAAAATACTTCGTCAAACATTTTTCAGATAATTGATCCCAAGTGGTGATGCTCCCTCTTGGCAAAGTCATCAACCAGTGTTTAGCTTTTGTTCTTAGGGAGAAAGGAAATAATCTTAGCTTAATAACATCATTTGTGACACCATTTATCTTGAAGGTGTCACAAATCTCAAGAAATCTTGCTATATGCGTGTTCGGATCTTCATCTTGAAGTACTTCATCTTGCACATACTACTGCACCATTTGAATTATGCTAGGCTTAAGTTCAAAATAATTATTAGCTATAACAGAGCGCACGATGCTTGATTCTGTTCCCTCTATATTCGGTCATGCATAATATAATATAGGCCTATGCACGAATTCCTCCACGTGGGGTTCTTCCATTATTAAAGTAGAAAATGACTCAGAATCCTCAACCGGTATTTGGAGAGTATGGCCTTGAAATCGCGATCTTCTCCGAAGAGTACACTCAATTTTGTGGTCCAAGTCCAAAAAAACCGACTGACTTCCGTGGGTCATGCACTAGAAGAAGTGAAGATAAAGAAGAGAAATAAATAAACTAAAAAAGAGAAGCTAAATTTTTTTTTAAAGAGATTTTTTTATGTTTTAACTCCCAAACTTCCCAAGGGCTACCCAATGAAGGGTTCGCAAGGTACTAGACAAGATAGTGGTATTTAAGCTAAATTGCATTTTTCGAGAGAGTTAGGTGGTGTAGAAAAATTGTGAAGTGGGTTTCTATTAAGAGCGTTAATATTTTTTGGATTTTTAATTTTTTAGAAAGAGGATGAGAAAGAGAAATGATAAAAGTAATAGGTTCATGTTTTCAAATTATCAACAAAAGTTGCTCCCCGACAACGGCGCCAAAAACTTGGTGATCGATTTTCGCTTGAGAAAAGAGAGCCGAACTAGCAATCCTACTAGGAAAGTATAGCTATCAAACTATAGTTAGGGGACACAAGTGTCGTATTGAAATCCGAGAACTGTTGAGTAAACCTACTCACATGAAAACTATTATCTTATCGAAGGAAGGCTTTAGAGTTTGCTAAGGGAAAAGTAAATGCACTTAAGAAAGTAAATATTACACTAAAATGAGGACAAATTGTAGTTAAATAGAGAGCTAATAAAAACAATTACAACGAAGGGTTGGAACAATGAAATGGAAAAGAACTCGATCGAGAATCACCTCGACAAGAGTTGATTAAAAATGCGATAATAAACTTAAACCTAAAAGGGTAAAGGTCCTTGACCCTGGAGGTTCTTAAAGCTTGAACACTCTTCTCTCGAACTTGTGCCCAACTGAGTTTAGGAAGGTCCGACCGAACTCTCATCCAAATCAAATTCCTAAAGCTCGCTTTACGCGGTGAACCCCACTATTGGATTTCACTCCAATCCGGGAGATTTGGACGTCTGCCTCTCTCAAGGTGTGCGTGCAACTCTCTTTACTCTTGAGTGTTCACTTCAAACTATGAGCCTCTCGGCTAGCTAAGGGTGAAAACAAAGATGGAAATAATATATCGATGATATAACTCCAAACATTAATAATCAAGAGTAAATCGAAGGCATAAACCCTAAAAGGAATAAGTAAATTCAAAGCATCATAACTTAATCAACTCGAACCTCGGATCATCAAGATCAAGTACAAGTAGGATTAGTTAATCATAGCAAAGTGGAGGAGGAGGGATGAGTAGAAGAGCATTAAGAACACAAAGATTAAAAAGGGGCACTTTATATTAATATCAAAAGAGAGAACTACAATTTGAAGGAAAATTACAAGTGCATTGAAATAGAAAACCTAAACTAGCATTAACATTAAGCTACTAAAGCTATTACAAAATCTAATACAAAAGGAGTAAACTAAGCTAGGATTAGAAAGGAACTAAAATGAGAAAGAGAGAGAGGGGAGAGGATGAAAAAGACTAAGAAATAAAAAGGCAGCACCTCCCCTCTCAACCCAAAACTGTTCTGGACACAAGGGGGTACCACTATATTTATAGGCAAAATTCTTGAGTTGGTCACACCCTCTGTCATGCCCGGGGAGGGCGTGTTAGGGGTGTGTGACATGCACGGAGTTGACCTCAGGCTCTGGATTCTGGCTGGAATGATGATTTCTTTTTTACGTCGGTGGACACAACCTTTGCCACGCTGGTATAGGAGGGGCGTGTAAGGCACGTCAAGTCTCAATCATTAGTCAGAAATCCATTAGTCATCGAAAATGGTGGAACACGCCCCAGGGACACGCCTGTGTAGGTGGGGCGTGTCAGTACTGTTGACGTGCGGCAACGAAAAATCTTTAAATGCGGCAGCAGGCTTCGTGATAAGGGTGACGCACCCTGTAACACGCCCAGGGAGGGCATGTCAGGGGGGCGTGACAATTGTTTTTCTCATTATGATGGCTCTGGCAACAAACTTCCTCGGGATCAAGTCACATGCCCTATGACACGACCAGGGAGGGCGTGTTAGGTCATTTTTGGCCGAAATCTCTAGAAACCTATAAAAAGAGAAGAAAACATTAGCGGCAACAATATATACATAAAGAAATCAATATATAAGCTTATAAGACAAGATTTGCACATTAAAAGCCATAAAATACCCAAATAGCTTAGACTACAAAACGTACAATAAGAGGGGAGGTGCTGCCCTTTTATTTCCTGCAGTTTTTCATGCTCTTCCTCTCTCTTTTTCTCATTTTAAGCCTTTCTTAATCCTAGTTTGCGTACTCCTTTAGTATTAGTTTTTGTAATTTCTTTAGTAGCTTAATGTAAATGCTAGCATAGGTTTTTTATTTCATTGCACTTGTACTCCTTTGTTCCAAGTTGTAACTCTTTTTAGTATTAATATAAAGTGCACTTTTTATCTTTGTTTTCATAATGTTCTTTTACCCATCTCCCTTCCTCCACTTCTCCATGAGTAACTAATCCTCCTTGTACTCGATCTTGATGATCCAAGGTTCGAGTTGATTAAGTTATGATGCTTTAATTTTACTTTTTATTTTTATGGTTTACGCCTTTGATTTACTCTTGAAAAATCATGTTTGGAGTTATATCATCGATATATAATTTTCATGTTTGCACGTACCCCTCGAGAGAGGTAACATTAAATCTCCCGGATTGGAGTGAAATCCAACAGTGGGGTTCACCGCGTAAAGCGAGCTTTAGGTCTCCGATTTGGACCAGAGTTTGGTCGGACCTTCCTAAACTCAGTTGGGCCTGACTTCGAGAGAAGCGTGTTCAAACTTTAGGAACCTCCATGGTCAAGGTCCTTTACCCTATTAAGTTAAGGTTTATTATCGCATTTTTAATAAACTTTTGCAGAGGTGATTCTCGATCGAGTGCTTTACTATTTCATCGTTTCAACCCCTTGTTGTAATCATTTTTAGTAGTCCTTATTTAGATGCAAGTAGTTCTCTTTTTAGCACAAATATTTCCTTTCTTAATCGCAATTAGTTTTCTATTAACAAACCCTAATACAATCCTTCGAATAAGATAATAGTTTTCGTGTGAGAAAGATTACTCAATGGTTCTCGTATTTTAATACAACACGGGTCCCCTAGCTCCAGTTCGACAGGTATACTTGCCTAGTTGGATTGCTAGTTTTGTTTTTATTCTCTTCATGATTAGTAGACACAAATTTTTTTGCACCGTCACCGGGGAGCAACTTTTGTTGATAATTCGAAAACACGAACCTATTACTTTTATCACTTCTCTTTCTCACCCTCTTTCTTAAAAATTAAAAAATTCAAAAAAATATTAACGCTCTTAATAGAAACCCGCTTCACAATTTTTCTACACCACCTAACTCTCTCGAAAAGGGTAATGTGGCTTAAATACAACTATCTTGTCTAGTACCTTGCGAACCCTTTATTGGGTAGCCCTTGGGAAGTAAGGGAGTTAAAACATTAAAAAAATCTATTTCAAAAAAATTTTAGTAGTTCTCTTTTCTAGTTTATTTTCTCTTTCTTTATCTTCTCTTCTCCTAGTGCATGACCCGCGTAAATCCGTCGATTATTTTGGACTTGGACCACGAAATTGAGTGTCATCTTCGGAGAAGATCGCGATTTCAAGGTCCTACTCTCCAAATACTAGTTGAGGATTTCGAGTCATTTTCTACTTTAAGAATGGAAGAGCCCGTCGTAGAGGAAGCCCTGCATAGGCCTATGTCCTATTATGCACGGCCGAATCTAGAGGGTACAGAATTAAGTATAGTTCGCCCTGTTATAGCTAATAATATTTTTGAACTTAAGCCTAACATAATTCAAATGGTGCAGCAGTATGTGCAATATGACGTACTTTAAGATGAAGATCTTAACGTGCATATAGCTAGCTTTCTTGAGATTTGTGACACCTTCAAGATAAATGGAGTTACAAATGATGTTATTAGGCTAATACTCTTCCCCTTCTCCCTTAGAACTAAAGTTAAACATTGGTTGATTACTCTACCAAGAGGGAGAATCACCACTTGGGGTCAACTAACCGAAAAATTTCTGACGAAGTATTTTCCGCCAGCTTAAACTACAAAACTTATGAGCGATATTTCTGCCTTTTTTCAAATAGATTATGAATCTCTTTATGAAACCTGGGAAAGATTTAAAGAACTCTTAAGACGATGCCCCCATCACATGTTGCCTATATGGTTACAAGTGCAGACATTTTATAACGGGCTAAATCAAAATACAAAGCAAATGATAGACACAGTTTCTGGTGGTACTTTAAACCACAAAACCTTGGAAGAAGCTCTTGAGCTTTTCGAGGACATGGCCATGAACACATATCAGTGGAATGTGCCTAGACATCGCCCGAACAAACCTACAAGTATCTTTGAAGTAGATAACGTCTCTAAGCTAGCTCTACAAGTGGAAATACTAAGCAAAAAGATAATGGAGATGTCTGTTACCACCGCCCCTCAAGTATGGGAATCTGCAACTCCTGCTCCCGAAAAATTGGATTATGTTAATAATAAGCCTAGAAATGCTTTTCATAATTTTTATGCTGCAAATTTTCCTACGCTGGGATTTGCTTTTCCGAATAGTTATAATCCCACTTTACAAAACCACCCAAATTTCTCGTGGAGTAACACTTCGAACGCAATGCGCCCGCCACCACAGAATGATTTTTCTGCACCACCTCCACCTCTTCAAAATTATCAAAACCTGCAATCTTGGAGGAAATGTTTTCAAAATATATGAATGTTAATGACACAACTATAAGAAGCCTAGCCGGAACTATTAAAAGTCTAGAGAATCAAGTAGGATAACTAGCTAAAATTATATCTGAGCGACCCGCCGGGTCTCTTCCTGGCAATGCCGACCCCAACCTGAGAGAGCAAGCGAAAGTTATAACTCTTCGGAGTGGGAAGCAAGTTTTTGGTAGGGTTAGTGATGAGCCTGAGGCAAGCTCCGCCCCCGTTTTGAATATTCCACCACCTGCTGAAAAAGAAGTTATCACTCTGCTCTCTGCTTTAGAAAAAGATCTCGCTCCACCACCTATTTTTAAAAATGATCCAACTCCACCATACCCTTCCCAACTTAACAAACAACCTCTTGATGATTAGTATACCCGCTTCTTAGAAATGTTTAAGCAAATCCACATAAATCTACCCTTCTACGAAGAGATTAACCAGATGCCGAAGTACGCTAAGTACCTTTAGGACCTCCTAACTAATAAGAAGAAGTTAGAGAACTTATCGCACGTCACATTAAATGCTGAGTGCTCTGGTGTATTGACAAATGGCTTACCAAAGAAGATCAGGGATCTGGGTAGTTTTTCTATACCGTGTGTCTTTGGTGATCTTTTTTTCAAGCACGCATTGGCCGACTTGGATGCAAGTATCAACCTAATACCCTCTCGTTATTCAATAAGTTAGGAATTGGTAACCTCAACCCCATATACAAGAGTATCCAGCTCGTCGATAGATCAGTTAAGTACCCATTAGGAATTGTGGAGGATGTTCTAGTCAAAGTCGACAAATTCATCTTCCCGGTGGATTTAGTCATATTGGACATCGAAGAAGAAGTCGAGGTTCCCCTGATCCTTGGCCGACCGTTCCTTTCCATCTCCCGAGCTATCATTGACGTAAGCAATGACAAGCTCTTCCTACGAGTAGGCGACGATGAAGTGACCTTCTCTATCACCCCTTCGATGAAAAATAACCTGGAGAATGACAACTCATGTTTCTTCTTAGATACCTTAAGTGATGAATCTTCCTACTGCCTTTTTGAAAATGAAAATAAATTTTCTGATTTTTGTTCTTCCTCTACACTTCCATTTGAATTTCTACAAGAAGCCGACCATCTCTCACGATTAGATAATCCTTATATATAAAAATTAGATGAAAAATCTTATAATGATTTCTTCCCCGATTAGAAGCTGCTTTCAATTAACACATCCCCCTCTTCTTGGTTTTTACACATAGCCAACTATTTAGTGGCTCGCGCGCTCACAAAATAGTTCTCCTCTCAACAAAAGAAGAAATTCTTTTTTGAGTTGAAGAACTATTTTTGGGAGGACCCACACCTTTTCCGAGTTTGTGCGGACCAGGTGATAAGGAGAAGTGTTTCTTTTGAAGAAGGATTAGATATTATAAAACATTTGCATGAAGGACCGACTGGAGGTCACTATCAAGCTACTCACACCGCTCACAAAGTGCTTTGCGCGGGCTTTTACTAGCCTAGCCTATTTAAAAACATGCAAGCTTTTGTGAGTAGGTGTGATAGTTGCCAACGGTCGGGAAATATTTCCAATAAAAATGAAATGCCGCAAAATTATTTCCTCGAGTGCGAAGTTTTCGACCTCTGGGGAATTGATTTTGTTGACCCTCTTCCTTCTAGCTTTGGAAACAAATACATCTTAGTTGTAGTCGATTATGTTTCACATTGGGCTGAAGCCCAAGCTCTTCCTACTAATGACTCCCCACTCGTAATTACGTTTTTGAAAAAATTATTTTCTCGATTCGGTACACTGCGAGCCATCGTTAGAGATAGGTGTTCACACTTTTGTAATGCGCAGTTTTCAAAAATTCTTATTAAATACGATGTTAAACATATGCTTTCAACTACCTACCACCCCCAAATTAACGGACAAGTCGAAGTAGTGAACAGAGAGATAAAAATAATTTTAGAAAAGACTATTTCCATCTCTAGAAAAGACTGGTCAACCAAATTAGACGATGCTCTATGGGCCTACCGAACAGCATACAAAACTGCCATCGGATGTACGCCGTATCGGTTGGTCTATGGAAAATCGTGCCATTTACCTGTAGAATTAGAACACCGTGCTTTTTGGGCCTTAAAGTTTTTAAATTTCGATCCCCACTCTGTTAGCGACCTTAAAAATTTCAACTTAACGAACTCGACGAGTGTCGCTCTTATGCATATGAAAATAACAAATTTTATAAAGAGTGGATGATACTTTTTCACGACAAACACTTAAGGCACCCAAACACCTTCAAACCGGGCGACCAAGTTCTTTTATATAGTTCACATTTACGCTTATTTCCTAGAAAATTAAAGTCATGATGGTCTGGGCCATTTTTTTAAAGAAGGGTGAATTCAAAGTGAATGGACAGCGTCTTAAACTCTATTTTTCTGGTAATGATAATGTCAGTACGAATAATGTTAAGTTTCTTCTGCACGAACTTTAAACTAACTTGAGACTATTTAATTTTGTTGAAAACTTTAATTATAATTTTAGACAATAATCTTTTGGACAATATTATTTTATTGCGTTGAGCTCAAACGACGTTTTAAACAAAGGGCGCTCTTGGGAGGCAACCCAAGTTATTTTTTATGTTTTCTTTATTTTACACTTTTTGCCCCAGACGGCTCCGACAGGCTGAAGCTTCTGCGATTGCCTGCTCCAACACTGCTGAATCTTTCATGAAGTCTAATGATGACATTTCAAAAGTTCCAAAGCGTAAGCATGGGGGAGCGACATCAATCAACATTTGCGATGCATAAATCCGGGGAAGTACCTATTTTTAAATTTTTTACTTTCATTTCTATTTTAATTTCTCTCTCTCCTTCCCCTCCTTTCTCCATTGAGGACAATGTCCATTTTAAGCTTGATGGAGGATTTCCTCCTTCGCTTGTCTTTATTTTGTTTTCTAAAAAATCAATTTTTTTTTATTTAGATATCTTAAAAATCCAAAAAAAAGATAATATCTTTAAAATCCAAAAAAAAGAGAATATTTCAAAATAAAAAAAATTATTATTATGTTATTTGTTTTTACTTTAATAGGTTAAACTTATTTTGGAATTTCAATAGTACCCCTTATTTTTGTTTTGTTTTTCTCAAAATTCCATATAACGTCTAAGGTATTTATAATCTTTCTAATCGTTCTATTTAATAATGTTTCACAAGTAAAATGTTGGTCATGTTGTGTTTCTAATTCACGGTAGCATGTTAACGTGAAACATTTTTCTAAAACTCGCATTTTTATTATGGTTTTCGTTCTTTATTTTCTTTACTTTCTTTAAAATCTTTCATCCACTATTTTCGTTCTCGTTTTTAGATAATTTTTGTAATGTCAACTTTTGATTAGCGTAGTAGATGTGAACGATCCAAGTCGCCTATTATTTCTTTTTTCCAGATAATTTCATTAGTCTTCTTTTATTATCTAGGATTTGTTTTTTTAAATTTTTCAAGGCTTATGCTTTAGATAAATTTAGAAACATGAAAATGATTTAGGCCATTTTTGTTTTCATTTGAGCCTTCTTGCCAACCTACAATTTTTATCCCTAGCTAGCCGCTTTTTAGCCTTTTTCTGATTTCAATTGATAGCTCCACTTATCATTTCATGTTCACCAAAGCAAAAATTTCCCAACCTATCTAATCACACTAACCTTTTGAGTTTCAATAAAAAAATTCATGATTATGATAGGTTTATTTTGTGATATATTTGGAGAACTTTTTGAAAAAGTATGCTCAAAAGAAGTGTTTACATTTGTTTGGCCAATTTAAAAATGAAAAGAAAAGTTATTTTTGGCCATGGTTTTGAAAAAAAAGGGAAAAGAAAAATATTTTATTTATGATGAAATTTTTGTAACTCTTTATTTTGGTTTAGTGTGATTTTTTGAGCCTCCTTATTTATCTTTGAATTTCACTCCTAATAATAATCCTAAACCAAACATTTCGGTCCTAATAAGCCTTTTTGATTCATGTTTTTAAATTTTATTTATTAGCTAAGTAAAGAAGAAAAGTCAAATAGTGAAGTTTTGGATTTAAATTTAGATTTTTGTTATTTGATTGATATAGTTATAATGTTTCTCTTGGATCTAGTAATAACTCAATGCATTTTTTTTTTCATTTTGTTGCTTTATTTAAATTTATTTAAAGAATTTTGTTAAAATTTTGGTTGATTTATTTTCGTTAGTAAAGTTTATAAATTGTTAAATCATGTTTAAGTAATTGTTTTAGTTTACGTTTCACCTTCCCCCTACTTAGAATTTTGCATAGTACTTGTGTAAGCATAATTAGAACTTTTTAATTAGTCACTTTTTATGTTAGCTAGTTTTTATATCTTTGCTTCGGGACAAGCAAAGCTTAAGCTTGTAAGAATTTGATAGTACGTTTTGTAGTCTAAACTATTAGGGTATTTTTAGGTTTTTAATACACAAATCATGTCTTGTAAACTTATATATTGACCTCATTTTGTATATTTTATTGCCACTAATGATTTCTCTTCTTTTTGCAGATTTTCTCAATTTTCGGCCAAAATGACCTGACACGCACTCCCTGGGCGTGTCACCGGGCGTGTAACCTGATCCCGAGAAAGATTGCTGCCAGAGACCAAATCAAGAGAAGAACACCTGACATGCTCCCTAACACGCCCTCCCTGGGCCTGTCTTTGGGCGTGTCACCATAATCCCCAAGCCTGCTCACATATTTAAATATTTTCCATTGTTGCACGTCAATAGTACTAACACAGCCCCTACACGAGCGTGGCCCTGGGGTGTGTTCCACCTTTTTCGATGACTGATGGATTTCCGACCAATTATTGAGACATGATATGCCTTACATGCCCCTCCTACACGGGTGTGTTTCTGTTTGTGTCCACCGACGAACAGATAAAATCATCATTTCTGTCAGAAATAAGCTCCCGAGGTCAACCCCGTACCTGACACGCCGCATGGACACGCCCTCCCCGGGCGTGACAAGGGGGCGTGACCATTCCGAAAAAGTCTATAAATTCAAGCCTCCCCCTTGTGTCCAGCAAGTAGTTTCAGATTGAGAGGGGAGGTGCTACCCTTTTATTTTCTGAAGTTTTCCTGCTCTTCCTCTCTCTTTTTCTCATTTTAAGCCATTCTTAATCCTACTTTGTGTACTCCTTTAGTATTAGTTTTTGTAATTTCTTTAGTAGCTTAATGTAAATGCTAGCATAGGTTTTTATTTCATTGCACTTGTACTCCTTTATTCCAAGTTGTAACTCTTTTTAGTATTAATATAAAGTGCCCTTTTTATCTTTGTTTTCATAATGTTCTTCTACCCATCTCCCTTCCTCCACTTCTCCATGATTAACTAATCCTCCTTGTACTCGATCTTGATGATCCGAGGTTCGAGTTGATTAAGTTATGATGCTTTAAGTTTAATTTTTCTTTTTAGGGTTTAGGCCTTTGATTTACTCTTGAAAAAGCATGTTTGAAGTTATATCATCGATATATAATTTCCATATTTATTTTCACTCTTAGCTAGCCGAGAGGCTCGTAGTTTGAAGTGAACACTCAAGAGTAAAGAGAGTTGCACGCACCCCTTGAGAGAGGCAGACGTTAAATCTCGCAGATTTGAGTGAAATCCAATAGTGGAGTTCACCGCGTAAAGCGAGTTTTAGGTCTCCGATTTGGACGAGAGTTCGGTCGGACCTTCCTAAACTCAGTTGGGCCCGACTTTGAGAGTACCGTGTTTAAGATTTAGGAACCTCCACGGTCAAGGTCCTTTACCCTATTAAGTTAAGGTTTATTATCGCATTTTTAATCAACTTTTTCCGAGGTGATTCTCGATCGAGTGCTTTACAATTTCATCGTTTCAACCCCTTGTTGTAATTTTTTTAGTATTTCTTTTATTGCTGTAAGTAGTTCTCTTTTTAGCGCAAATATTTCCTTTCTTAATCACAATTAGTTTTCTGTTAACAAAACCTAAAACAATCCTTCGATAAGATAATAGTTTTCGTGTGAGTAAGATTACTCAATAGTTCCCGAATTTTATTACGACCCCTATGTCCTGTAGCTATAGTTCGATATGTATACTTGCCTTGTTGGATTGCTAGTTCGGTTTTTATTCTCTTCGCGATTAGTAGACACCAACCACCGGCCTAATCAGCTGGGTGAGAGCATGGTGGAGGGTGTTGAGCATCAACCAGGCTCAGCCCTCCAAGGTCATAACGAAGTCACTCAAGGATCCCGGCCCTGCTAGCTAGGTGGAAGCCTGACAGCGGGAGCGTCTCGGGACCTAACCCTAGAGCGAGAAAACTATCCTTTTTCCAACCTCCGGGTGCTACCACCAGCCCAATTAGCTAGGTGAGAGCCTTACGGAGGTTGTTGATCATCAACCAGGCTTAGCCCCCTAGGGTCATAATAACTTCACTCGAGGATCCCGACCCTATCAGCTAGTTGGAAGCCTGGTAGCGGGAGCATCTCGGGACCTAACTCCAGAGCGAGAAAACTTTCCTTTGTCCAAACTCTGGGTGTTACCACTAGCCCAATCAGCTAGGTAAGAGCCATACGACGGGTGTTGAGCATCAACCGGGCTCAACCCTCCAAGGTCATAATGATATTACTCGAGGATCCCGACCCTGCCAGCTAGGTGGAAGCCTGGAAGAGGGAGCATCTTGGGACCTAACCCCAGAGAAAGAAAACTTTCCTTTGTCCAAACTTCGAGTGCTACCACTTGCCCAATCAGCTAGGTGAGAGCCTAACGGCGGGTGTTGAGCACCAATCGGGCTCAGCCCTCAAGGTTTATAATGACATCACTCGAGGATCCTGGCCCTGCAAGCTAGGTGGAAGCCTGGCAGCGGGAGAATCTCGGGACCTAACCCCAGAGCGAGAAAAATTTCATTTGTCTAAACTCCAGCCCCATCAGCTAAGTGGGAGCCTGGCAGCGAGATCATTTCTTGACTTAGCATGATAAATACGACTTGCCACAAACTTGATCTGCAAAATATTTGAGCATCAAAGGATTTCATATTCATTAAAGGTACGGACGTGCATTTTTTCTTTCACGGGTAGAAACGTTTCAAGTCATCTCCACTCCAATTGTGACTTAGGCTATCGCCCTCCACATTCAAGAGACGGTACCCTCCTGACCTTAGAGCCTCCCTGACAATGTATAGGGATTCCCAGTTGGGGTTGAGCTTCCACACTGTGGCTGACCTTCCTACCACATCCACCTTCTACAGGGCCAAGTCCCCTTCCGCGAACTATTTTACCATGACGTGCTTGTCAAAGTACTTAGCCATTCTTTGCTTGGTCTCTTCCTATCGGATGACAGACAGGTCATGTAGCTCCTCCACCATGTCCAGGGAGAGTTGTAGCTCCTCCTTGTTCTCGGCCTGCCATTCTTCCCTTCCTTCTTCCGCCTCGACCACCCGAGGTATCCAGACCTCGAACTTTATTGGAAGTATGGCCTCGCAACCATGGCAGAGCTTGATGGGGGTCTCCCTTATGTCCATTTTGGGAGTGGTTCTCAGGGCCCAGAGAACCGAAGTGAGCTGCTCCACCCAGCTACCCCTAAATTTCTCCACTTTCTTTGTGAGGAGGTTGATGATGATTTTGTTCGCCGCCTCCACCTTCCCGGTTCTTCTTGGATGGTGGACCGAGGCGAACTTGACATCGATCCCGAGTGTTGATGCGCGGAAATGGACACCACCAGTTAATGGCTCGAAAACGGGGGAAAATAAGGGAAAAGAGGTGACTGTAAGAAAAAAATCTTCTAGTGGACTAGATAAAGAAAGCAGAGCCGTGAGCTACGACAACACCATACTTCACCCGTCGCGGCCTGAATGCCTCTCTTGCGATGGGCTTTCCTTTTATTGCAAAAGATTGATTACAAGTACAGGAAAGAAAGATGAATGGAGAGCAAGCTAGAGACCGCAAAGCCTGAGATTTGAGTCCACAGCCTTTAACAAGTAGGCTCGTGGGCTCAAGTCCGCGTGCGTTGGGTGCACTGCTTCCCCCTATTTATAGGTTCGGGGGCCTGCCCAAACGGGCAGTGTTAAAATAACCGGCTGCCTGGGGTATAAGAGAACCGGGAAGCGGTGACAGGAATCAAAATAGAAAAGACAAGCCAGTCCGCGAAAGAGGGCCGGACGGGGCTCGCGTGCTCGAGCTTCCATCTGGATGCAGGGTGCGATCCTAGCTGAAGGGCCACGACTAGTGCGGGCTGACGCTTGAGTCTACCAGAAGAGCTGGTGGACGCTCTGGGAATATGATTACCTAAGGCTGTGCGACCTGGGCAGACTGGAAGATCAAGTTCGCCGCTGAAGGGGGTTGAAACAATAATTGACTGGGCGACCTTGGCGGGCTGGGAACTAAAGTCCACCGCTGGAGTCCTAAATCTGCATGGTTATGACGACCTGAGCATACTGCCAAAATTGAGTTCGCCTAAAGAGGAGGAAGATCTGTCCTTCTGAACATGTTGCGGATTCTGGGGTTAATATAATCCCCGCACATTTTGTTTCAAAAAATTTCGAAAATGTTTCCTTAGCCACCGAGTCCGCAATCCTCATAAATGTTGTCAGCGATATAAATACCGCTAGAAATGCTGTATTTTGAAAAAAATTGTTTGCACCACGGGTCATTATTCACCTCTTACGGTCTACACTTTGCAGTCCAGAATGGCAAGGCTTGGATCATTCTTTTGCAACTTCTCTTCAAGGACTGAGAAACACAAGAAGAACACGAGGACCAAGATGGCTATCCACCGGAGCGGAATTCTTTTCTTCCACGTAGGGGAATCTTCATAGAAGGGATAAGAGAGGACTGACTCAGTCCGCAACTCTAAAAAATTTGAACACGAGAAGTCCACCGATGTCTCTACTACTCAAAAAATGCCATCGAAAAGTGCGGATAGAATCTCGAATACGCCATCGATTTCTTACCAGAACCCTACGAACTCGGCGGGTATGGAAATACATCCTTCTGCCTCAGGAAAATATATGTTGCAGATTGATCTGGACAAGGAGGTTTCATCACCGAAAGTTCGGCAGCCAAATGCTAAGGAGAAGCAGACTGCTGAAGAGAAGGTTGAAGAACAAGTTGAAGAGCAAGCTGAAGAACAAGTGTCTTCTCTGGCTCATGTTGTTGTCGATCCGGACACAGTCCGCGCGAGTCTGCTGGACTTGAAGCAGGTCGATACTGTCTTGGAAAAAAGAGCACCTGAGAAGAAGAGGAAGAGGGACAAGTTCACCGTCGCCGAGCGGGTAGAGAAGAAACTGCAGGCTGGCAAAGAGAAAAACGTATCTGTGCGGACAGGTGCTGCGAGCTTGCAGCACAGGACGCGAGAAAAGGAGGTTCCTGATGCTGGCTTCGTCACCCCAGACACTCCGATCCCGGGAAGCGATTCCCTATCAACGGTCAGTTTGTCCACCATTGAAATTCTCAACAACATTGATAATGAGCAGCTCGCTGACATTAATCAATCTCTTCTGGAGGCGTTGTAGCCAGAAGGTGAGATAATGGGAGTAGAAACTGTTGATCCCCTCTCTGCGCTTGCGGCTAAAGGAAGAGAGAAAGAGACGATGTAACAGCTCGCCATTATGAAGGCAAGGTCGAGGCGGTCTCGGAGAAGCTCGACGTGGACAAGCGAGCTGAAGATTTGCAGACTGTGGCTGAGCTGATGCATCGGGTAAACTATAACAAGCACCTAGGCATTTTCAGCGTCCACGACTTTATAAATTTCCCCCATGGAAGTCGAGGCCATCAAGATTATTACGGAGACTGATGATATAGTCATTTCAAGTAGATCGATGGCCGAGACAAGAGAAAGGTTTCATCGAGAATCGAGGCAACGCTTAAGTGCTTTTGACCTGGAGCGCGTGAGGCGGCCTTCCTTTGATAGTCACCAGATCGCTGCAATAATTATAAAAAGTGATTAACTTTTTACCGTTTGAGTCTGCCGCGACCTGGGCATTAATTTGAACTTTGTTTTCTTTGTTGTAGGACGGAAGTCGACACCCTGCTCTATTGAAGCTGGCGAGATTATGTCATCTCCTGAAGTAAATGCACCAGAGCAGACTGGCGCGATCTCTCATGATGAGTCCGCGCTAGGCAAGCAGTCTGGCCTTGACAATTTGATTTTGTTAGAAAAGAAGAAGTATGATGAAAAGTCGAAAGACGTTCAAGCAGAACTGAAAAGGCAGATAGAGCGAGAAAAAGCTGTAGAGAACTAGGTCGCCAACATCTCAACGGAGCTGAAGGAATGCAAGAAGGAGAAGCGGCGATTAGGCGAGGATGCTCGCCACTACAGAGGTAGGTACTTGGCGTTGGTGCGGGAAGGAAAGAAGAAGCAAGATGTTGAGGTAACCGCAGTGAGGTCGCAACTGCCAGATCAGACTGCTTCAGCGGAGGCTTCTGTTCTAGCAACAAGTGGGCAGCCCGCGACGGATGAGGAGCAGAGGCCGGCAACCGAGCCTGTGGTTCTAGTGAGCCGGATAGACAAGGAGGTCACATACATGAACCGCACTTTCAACTCAATGCACCATCACATCTACTAGCTATACGGAGAAATACTGCGAGGAAGTGACCAGATGGCTTATCTTGGGAAGGATAGGCAAGAGCGACCTGCTCAACCTGTCCGTAAAGGTCACTTAGTCAACCAACGAGCGTGAACAATCGATTTGATTTGTTGTTTATTGTATAATTTGGTGTGCTCTTAAACATTGCTTGTTGCTTCATTTGAACAGTGATGTGAACTTTATTTGTTCTGCATACTATTGCTCTGCGATTTGAACAATGTTGAGATTTGCATGATGAAAATCTTTCTGCAGGTTGATGTTGAATGCGAGCTATACGGACTGACTTTGTGTCCGCATATTTTGATTTGTAGATTGCTATGGAAATTACCGGAACACTGAAATTAAAGCGAGCTGGGCAGACTGCCTTTGAGTCCGCGATCTTTGACTGGTCCGTGCGGACTGAGCGAACAATCTTTGCGGAATGGCTGAAAAAACTGTCAGACAAGTTTTCTATAAATAGAGCTCTAGTCTTCTTTCTTTATAGGAAATGCGATCGAAGCAGAAGTCCTTGCGGTCTGTGAAAATGTTGTCCGCTCGAGCTGATGCAGCGATTGCTTTTCATTCCGCCGACCACAAGAAATACAAGTTGACAGAGGTCGATCTGGAAGCTTTTGTCGAGAAGCATATGGCGGACTCACCAGTTCTCGCCTGCCTGTCCGAAGATCAACAGAGGATCAATTTCTCCACAACAACCCAGATTGCAGTGCTAATTGACCACTTCGACTGCGTATTCAAATTCCCCCTGCTGTGGGAGATCGCCGAAATATTTGAGCATTACGGCATGGTCAAATATAGAAGATGAAAGTGGAAAATTCCGATGAAGAAGATTGCAGCTATCTGTTATACCTGCGATCTGAAAAAATTGCATTTTCTTTAAATATATTTAGAAAAACAATTTCTGTCTGCTCAATAACTCCATCCGGAGGCCCCCCGTATAAGGGTGTTATATACTTCTACTGCCGAGGAACGAAAGTTATGGGCTTACCGAACAAGATCCATAACTGGACCTCGAGGTACCTCATCTTTGAAGGCGACCTAGGGTTCGCACATACGTATCCGCAAGAGCGCGCGGACTTCGTCTTCAAGAGCGTAAAGCTTGACGAGGTAGAGACCTCCATTGTCGAGTTCTTTGTAGGAGCAAGTCTCGACATCGAGCACTACATCCCTCTCTTGCCCAGCTTGGACGCCCTAGCTCTCCAAGAAAGTAAGTCTTGCGAACTGTCTTTGTATCCATCGTGACTTGGAGTGTATCCACCGCGACCTACAGTGTATTGATTTAGTTTTTCTTTCCTTACAGTGACCTTGGCAGTGCCAGCGAATGCGCCCAAAACACCGGGCGGCCTGACTCCTACAAAAGGAGAAAGGAAGAGAGAAATAGAAAGGAAGAGGAAGGAAGAAGGGGATCCTGTCGCGGACTATTCTTCCTCCGAAAGCTTTGACATGCAAGGCTTTGGAAAAAACCAGAAGGATTTGAGGGGAAACCCGATGATCTAATGGCATAGTAAGGACAAACACGTCCGCCTCTCCGCTGCTCTTCCATCCTGGAGGAGTCCGCAGATATCTCGCCATGCCTATGTAGCGATCTCCGCGCTCTATGGGAAGCGCAACTTGAATGACCTAAAGTGCATGGCGCCTGCCGATCTCCACTTGCTCGCTGCTCAAGCCAGTGCGAACAGCATCATGGCAAGTCACTTCATGGGTTGTTTGACGCGCGACCTGCTCAAAGAGAACAAGCAACTTTTGTGAGAGAATAAGTTGCTGAAGGACATGAACAAACGGTTAGGGAAGAGAATTAATCTTCTCAAAGAAAATGAAGCGGTAAGTTTCGATATTCGCGGCGATCTCTATTTCCTGTCCGCGGTGAACTGAATCATTTTGCTTTTCTGCAAACTGAGTTTGATGTCGCAAATCATAGCTTCCAAGACATGATGTTTCCCTTTGTGAAGGAGAGAATTGAGGTTGTTATTGAGCATTTCATCGATGGTGGCTTCGCGAAGGATGGGATGGACAAGGTCCCTTTTGAGCAGCTTTTTCCCAAGCTAGAGGAGCAGGTCGCTGATATGGAGCAGGCTCCAAAAGGAAAAGTAGGTGTTGATGAGGAAGGTGAACAAGGAGAAGATGAAGAGGGGCTAACCGAAGACAAAGTTCTCGTTGATGCTGGTTCAAGCTAGCATAAGGGGAGCCAGTCCTAGGATTCCGCATCTTCTTAAAGTTCTGACGAGGGCAGTCCGCGGATCGAGGCCGCGGATAGCAAAAGTTCCGATAGCAGCAACAGCGACTCAGGAGCCTACTCTCCTGATGTCAATGTTTATGAATCTTCAATCCCCGAAGCTCCTGTGGAAAAGAAGTAGAGGATATCGACAGAATAAAAGATGTATTTTGATTTTGTTTTTTGTAAAGGACGGACTCGGTCAGAGTTCTCCGAATATGAAAAAGATGTAAATTATTTGACTGAATGAATACAAAGGATATTTTGCTCAGCTCGCATCTTCTGCTATTTTTATTGTTCATTTCTTGCTTCGTTCAATTCTTTGATAAGATTTGTTGTTTATATGTATAGCAATCATAAATTAATGATAGCCATCGTAGATTAATGAACACCAGTGTGCGCCACTTAGATTTTAGGCCACACGCTTGTGATAAGTATAGCTTGAAGATAACCATGGTTGACAATAATCCAGGACGTGATACTTGATTTTCATCTCGCCAAGTCCATATAACACTGACTTATCTTACCAAATAATATATGGATTATAGGCGGACTCTGCCGGATACCAATTCCAGTCCGCATATTCATTAACCAACCGAATAAGTTCTTGCGAGCTAAGAAAGATCGACGATTGTCATTGCGAATTGAGAAAATTATAAATAAACTTTCGCGGACTGAGAAAGATTGGTTACAGAATTAAGTGACCAAGCGGGCAGGTGCGTATAACATTGGTTTCCTCATAAGGTCTCAAGAGCTGTAAGCCACAACACCCAAGTAACTTGGCGGCCTGAAAGATCAAACCTTGTGGACTGTGGCGAATATTAGAATTGAGTCTGACTTAATAGAACTGACCTACAGCTTTGGTGACCAAGAGGGCAGGTGCATATAACATTACTTTCCTCACAGGGTCACAAAAGCTGCAAGGCCAACCCACTGCAAAAATTAGCGGACTGCGCGGATACCAAAATATAGTCCGCTCTGAGAAATGATCCACAACTTAACCAAGAGGGCAGGTGCATATAACATTGCTTTCCTCGCATGGTCAGTTGTAAGATCAACCCAAAACTGACGGACTGAGCGGACTCAAAATATGCAATCCGCGCCCTGCTAGAATTTTATCTGTAAGATGAGAATGAGTTACAGACTTAGGTGGCCAAGCGGGTAGGTGCTTATAGCATTGCTTTCCTCACAAGGTCACAAAAGCTGAACACTCAATCCTCATCAAAAAGAGAAGAGAAAGGTCTTCTGCCCCCCCTGCCTGGAGTATAGTCCGGGTTGATCTTTTGGGCAGGTTCATATAACATTGCTTTCTTCTAAGATCAACGCGGTCGTGGGTCTCCTGCAGGCACTGCTTAGGGGTTCCAAAGAGTATTCGAGGGTCACAAGCAAGATGATCTGTGGGCAGGTGCATATAGCATTGCTTTCCTCATGTGATCATCAAAGTTTTAACGATATCCCTTACAAGGCAAGGTAGAGCTATCCCCCACCCCATCCCTTCGAAATGCTGAGGTTAGGTTAGATACCAATCGGGATCCAAAATTCAGTAGCCTACTACGCTAGAATCTGCAAGCTCCCACTACACGGTGCAAAATCTCCCTGCATCACGTGGTCTTAGTGGTGTTACGCTAATGATAATGATTCAAGGGGGGTCCAAGATGATCATGGCGATGTCTCCTGGAGTCTGTTATCCTTGCTTTAGAATTGTATGAGAGACAGAAAAACACTCAGAAAAGTGTCAGTAAGGGGCCTTTCATTAATGATAATTTTTGAAAAATTACAAAGGAAGAGTAAGAGAGGAATTGGTTCAAGAATAGAACCGTTTAAGATCATCCCCACTCCATGCATATGGTACATCATTTCCTTAGTAAGTTTGTAGATAATAAGCCCGTTCTATAATACTTCTTTGACTATGAATGGACCATCCCAAGTTGGATTCAACTTCCCTACTAAACCGGTTCTTGCAGCAACATCCACTTTTTTATGAATAAGGTTTCCCACTTGTAAGTGTTTGATCCTTACGTTCTTATCAAAGTGTCTATCCATCCTTCTCTTTACTTCTTCCTATCTTATTGCTGCTTTATCTCTAATCTCTTCAATGTGATCTAAACTGAATTTCAACTCTTCATTATTCAGCTCAAGCCAATCCTCCATTACCTGTCTTGCAAGCAAAACTCAGGGTGATGGAACTTAAAACTCCACTAGAATGAGAGCCTCTGAACCATGAGAGAGATTGAAAGGAGTCTCTCTAGTGGCTGACGAAGGTGTTGTCCTCAAGGTATAGATAACTGACGGAAGTTAATCAACCCAACTACCTTTGAGATTCTGCACTTTATTCTTGAGCAAGTTGAGAATTTTCTTGATCGCTGCTTCAACTTGGCCGTAACTTCTGGGATGATGGACTGATGCAAAATGTAGCTCTATTCCAATCTGCTTGCAAAAATCAACCATATCACTGTTGTTCAACTGTGGCCTGTTGTTTGTGATAATTTCCATCGGAATCCCATGCCGACAGACTATCTCGCACCAAATGAAGTTCTTTATAACTTGCGTTTCATTTTGGCTAATTCTTTGGCCTCGATGCACTTGTTGAAGTAATCAATCACCACTATAATGAAATGTCTCTGTCCGCTTGCCATGGGAAAAGGACCAAGGAGATCCATTCCCCATACTGCAAAGGGCCATGGAGTTGTAATTGATCTGAGCGACTACGCTGACTGATGCTGCAGCGGAGCGAACTTCTAGCATTGAGCACATTTCTTTGCATAAACTTATGAGTCTTTCTTCATAGTGGGCCAGAAATATCCTTGTCGGAGGATTCTTTTCTCCAAAGTCGTGGCTCCTGAGTGGCTTCTACACTCACCAGAATGAACCTCATGAAGCACAATAGGAGCTTCCTCTTCTGAAACGCATCTTGTCATAGTTCACAGAAAAGTCTTTCTATACAGGATTCCTGATACCAAGTAATGATACGCTGCCTTTATTCTGAACTTCTTCTTATCTTTGATTGGAGGATCAAAGTTGCCTGTAGATAGATAGAGAATAAATGGATCCATCCAGGAGGGGCGCTGATCAATCTGCATCTTCTCTTCGTCATCCACAGCCGGGCAGAAGAGTTCGGAAGTTATCCCTCCGGACGGAAGTCCATGCTTAGCAACAACATCTGCCTCTTCATTTTCAGTCCTTCGGATATGCTCAATTGTAAAACTTTTGAATTTTCCAACTTCAATCTTAACCAAAGCAAGGTATCTCTTCAGGATTGGCTCTCTGGTCTCAAAGTTGCCTAACACTTGTGATGCCATTACCAGAGAATCTGTTCTGATATGAACATGCTCTATTCCAAGTTCTCTTGCATGCCTTAAGCTGGCCAATAAAGCTTCATACTCTGTCTGATTATTAGTTGTTTGAAAGACGAACTTTATTGCCTGCTCTAACTTGATGCAATTGGGGTTAATGAGAACCACTCTTGCTCCATAGGAATTTCTGCCCAAGGCACCATCAACATAAATGGACCAAGCCAAAGGAGATATTTATTCTTGACCAAAGGTGGACTCTGCTGTGTCAATCAAAAAATCTGCCAACACTTGGGCTTTGATAGCTGTCTTGGGCACATAAGAAATTTCAAACTCGCTCAGCTCTATTGCCCATTTAGCTAGCCTTCCTGAATGTTCTGGCTTCTCCAGCACACTTCTCAACGGTTGATCGGTTACCACTTGAACTACATGTGCTTGGAAATATTGACGAAGTCTCCGACCTGACATTACTAATGCAAAAGCCAACCTCTCCAAAATTGGGTATCTAGTTTCTGCGCTCTTGAGGATATGGATAACATAGTAAATCGGAAACAGCCTCCTGTTCTCTTCGTGAACAAGAACTGAGCTGACCGCCTCCGGGCCCACTCCCTAATACAAGAACAACATCTCCTTTGATTGGGGGCTCTGTAGCAACGGTGTTAAAGTTAACTACCTCTTCAACAACTCAAAAGCTTATGGACATTCTTCAGTCCACTCAAACATGGACGCTCCTCGAAGAGTTCTAAAGAAAGATGCACTCTTATCTCCAACTCGAGAGATGAATCTCCCGAGACCTGCTAACCTGCCTCCTAACTTCTTAATTTCCTTAGGAGATTTAGGAGGCGCCATATCAAGAATGGCTCTGACTTTGTCAGGATTGGGGGCAAGCCCTTCCGGAGTAAGGACATGACCAAGGAATTTCCCCTTACTTGCTCCAAAGGTACACTTTAGTGGGTTAAGTTTAATCTTATACTTTCACAGAGTAGCGAACATCTCTGCTAAATCATGCAAATGCAGCGAGAAGGTTTTACTCTTGATCGAGAGATCATCAACGTATACTTCAAGATTTCTTCCTTTTTTCTTTAAAAACGCGATCCATCATTCGCGAGTAAGTTGCGCCTGCGTTTTTAAGCCCAAAAGGCATTACTAAGTAACAATAGCAGCCATCGTTTGTAATGAAAGATGTATGTGGAATGTCGGGCTTATGCATTCTAATTTGATGATAACTAGAGAATGCATCTAAAAACTCATAAAAGAATACCCAACTGCAGAATCAACTAATGAATCTATCTGAGGCAAGGGGTAGCAATCTTTAGGGAACGCTTTATTCAATCGAGTGAAGTGTACACACAATCTCCACTTCCCCCCAGGTTTTTTAACCATTACAACATTAAAAACCCAAGCAGGATATGGAATTTCACGAATAAATTTCGCCTTGAGGAGTTTGGAAACCTCCTCTATGATCGGCTCAGCAAGCTTGGTCGCCACATCTCTTTTCTTTTGCTGCACAGGATTGACAGTTGGATCTATGTTGAGATGGTGGCAGGCAACATCAGGATCAACTCCTGGCATGTCCTCCACTGACCAAGCGAAGACATCCAGGTTCTTCAGCAGATCATCTTGGCCTTTTGATCTTCTAGAAACTCTGAGTTGATGGAGCGATTCCTATCCTCCCCTTAAGTAATGGGGACTCCTTGAGTCACCTGGGTAGGTTTCAGGTGAGCTCCTTCTCTATCATCTGCGGTATCAGCACAAGAAGACGCTTCTGGAGCTACCACTGAAAGAGTGGGAGGATTGGTTTCAGTCACATTGACTATTCAAACATAGCACTCCCGAGCCATCTTTGGATCACTCCTGACCCTACACTGAGACCTGGGTAGGTTTTAGGTGAGCTCCTTCTCTATAATCTGCGATCTCTGCACTGGAAGATGCTTCTGGCACTACAGCTGAAAGAGCGGGAGGATTGGTTTTAGTCACGTTTACTGTGCGAACATAGCACTCCCGAGCCTTCTTTGGATCACTCCTGACCCTGCACTAATGACCATCAGTGTTAAACTTAAATTCTAGGTGGTAGGTTGAGATGATAGGTTGATATTTGTTGAGCAGGGGCCTCCCGAAGATTGTATAGTAGCTATTTAGAGCATCAACTACTATGAATTGGATCTGCTTTGTCACCCCTCCAAGCCTCACTGAGAGCATGACACTTCCTTCAACCTCCTTCCTCTCGCAAGAGAAGCAATGGAGTGGACCTTCTATGGAAAGCAGAGGCTTTCCGGTATTCAGGGCCTCAAAGGTTTGTATGAATAGAAGGTTGACAGAACTTCCTATATAATTCAGGATTCTATCAACGGTATAGTCTTCAATGGCAGCTTTGATAATGACGGCGTCGTTGAACGGATTGGCAGTTGGGGGAAGATCTTCCGGGCCAAAAGTGACACGTCCCACTGACGGAGCCGAAGAAAAGGCAGAGGAAACCTCTTCCCGAGAGACCCTTAAAATAGAAGACTGCGAGTATACTCGGTCCCTGCTCCACCATGAATGTAGAAGAGCCGCCCCAAGGCTCTCTCATCTTCTGCATCGATGCAATCACTTTGAACATTGATAGGCCCCAGACAGCCAACGTCCTCTATCTCCTTACATTTCCAACGAGCTTCAGCTACCTCCTTGCCCTTGGAGGTAGATGTCTTTTATGAAGCATCCTTTTTTCCCAGATCTTTCATTTTGCCTTCGGCAATCAGTTTCTCGACCAGTTGGCGAAGGGCTCTGCAATTATCTGATGAATGACCCTTCTCCTTGTGGAACTCGCAGAAAAGGTCAGAGTTCCTCACCTTCCACTCTCTTGGAGGTCCTTGCTTCTTCTCACCAGACTTCCTCTACAAAATCTGAATGACCTCATCAATACTAAGGCCTAGATCTGCAAACTCCTCCACGGAGTCACTGCATTGCTTCCTCGGAGTAGGCAGATCCTCTCAAAAAACTGGCAGAACTTGAACTGGCAGAGCGGGAGAGGTGGACAACAGGAGTCTCTGATCATGAAACTATTGATGTCCAAGGAACGGTTTCTTATGACAGAAATGGCGGCCCCTCTGAGAAGAAGGCTGAAAATCAGGGCGAGGAGGCTTGGCATGGTGATGATCAGCTAAAGAACTAGAACCATCCCTTCCTTCAGCCTTAGCTATCAGGGATGAAATGTAGGATGGATTGGCATTCTTGCCTTCGATGAAGCGGTTGACGAGAGTAATAAGCTCTTGGTAGGTTGCTGGTGTGTTGGTAGTTGATTTGAACTTCAGAGGACCTTCCCGGAGGCCATGGATCAAAACGACTTGGTAATAATCTGGATTCACGTTCTGTACCCCTTCAATCTCTTTTTGGAAGCGATCAATGAATCAGGTTGCTGATTCGTTTTCCCTCTGCTTGATGTCAAAAAGTGTTGCATGACCATACTTCCTCTTCTTAGAGGTAGCAAACCTCAGCAGGAGTTCACTGCAGAACTCAGCAAAAGAAGAGAGTGAACTTGACGGCAGGTCATAGAACCACTCTCTCGCCTGACCATCGAGGGTAGTAACTAGAAGTTTGGACTTGATCGCGTCTGAGAGGCATCTAAAAGCCAATGC
The DNA here is from genome assembly GCA_039513925.1 of Platanthera zijinensis. Classification (NCBI taxonomy): domain Eukaryota; kingdom Viridiplantae; phylum Streptophyta; class Magnoliopsida; order Asparagales; family Orchidaceae; genus Platanthera; species Platanthera zijinensis. Next base: position 126,560,703 of record CM077081.1, read on the forward strand.
CCCTTCAAAGGCTTACAGATGGGCCACTGGATCGGTCTCCCCTGAATAAAGAGGCAGACGAGGCTCCCTGAAATTTCTTGGAGCTGACTCCCATAAGATTCTATCTACGAAGGGAGAGGGCGTTTCAGCATCAGCTGGATAGGTTAGGCGGATTGGAACAGGAAGATCCGCGGGCTTGGCAAACTAGCGGTCGACGAAATCAAGCTGGCAGGTTGGACTGCCCCAGGCTTCCTCTCTGAAGAAATCCATCAGAGATGCGAACTGGTCTTCCTGAGACTGTAAAGGAGTTGTGGTCTGAGCTAGAGGGCAAACTAGAGGAGAAGGTTCGACTATTGGAGACTGCCGAAGTGGAGTTCGGCGAGCTAGGGTCTAGCATACTAGAGTATCCGTGAAATCTGCTGCGGGATGAGGCACAAGCCACTGAGTCAGCATGCTTAGCAACTGACTGATTGCATCTAAACAGTGCTCGATCTCTCTACAAGATTGCTCAACCTCCAAACAAAACTGCTCGATCGCATCCCACAACGAATCCTCTGACGAACTGGAGCGGTCTGAATGGCGAGCTCGGCGATCTAACATGGTATTTCGCTGAGTTCGAAAAACTGCTTAGATCTGAAGGACGTGTGTTAACTATTGATGCACGGAAACGGACACCACCAGTAAATGACTTGAACACGGGGGAAAAGAAGGGAAAAGAGGCAACTGCAAGCAGAAATCTACTAGCGGACTAGAGAAAGAAAGTAGAGTAATGAGCCACAGCAACACCAGAATTCGCCCGTTGCGGACTGAATGCCTCTCTTGCGACGGGCTTTCCTTTTATTGCAAAAGATTGATTACAAGTAGCAGAAAGAAAGCTGAACAGATAGCAAGCTGGAGACCGCAAAGCCTGAGATTCGAGTCCGCAACCTTTAACAAGTAGACTCTTGGGCTCGTGTACACATGCATTGGGTGCACTGCTTCCCCTTATTTATAGGTTTTGGGGCCTGCCCAAATGGGGCTTTGGTAAAATAACTCGCTGCCCGGGATACAGGAGAACCGGGCAGCAGTGACGGGAATCAAAAAAGAAAAGAAAAGTCAGTCCGCGAAAGAGGGTCGGACTGGGATCGCGAGCTGGAGCTTCCATCTAGCTGCAGGGCGCGATCCTGGCTGAAGGGTCGCGACCAGTACAGGCTAACGCTTAAGTCCGCTAGAAGAGATGGCATACGCTCTCGGAAACAGATCACTAGAGGCTGTGCGACCTGGGCGGACTGGTGGATCGAGTCCGCCACTGAAGGGGGTTGGAACTGGAATTTACTGGGCGACCTGGGCGGACTGGGAACTAAAGTCATCCACTAGAGTCTTGGATCTGCATGGTTCTAACGACCTGAGCGGACTACCAAAATTGAGTTCGCCAAAGAGGAGGAAGATTTGTCCTGCTCAAGATGTTTAGGATACTGGGGTTAACACCGAGCTGCCCGAAAAAGTTTATTAACTCGGAGTTGGAGAACCAATGCCCATTGTCCGTGACTATAGCTTTGGGCAGACCGTGAAAGGTGATGATCTCCACCATACAAAGTTCCTAAATACCTGGGAGGTCACCATTGCCAGCGCCTTCACTTCCAACCGCTTAGAAAAATAATCAATCATTACCAACAGGAACCTCCTCTGCCCGTTGGCTTGGGGGAAAGGCCATACCAAATCCATTCCCCAAATGGTGATGGGTCTGGAAGCCTTGATACTCCTGAGTCGCTGAGCTGGCTGAAGTTGGAGGGGGGCAAAAAACTGACACTTGTGGAATTTCTTTGTAAACTCTGCGGTATCCCGGCCTAGGGTCGACCAAAAATACCCCTGTCGGATGACCCTTCCTTCCAAGGTTTTGCTCCCCGAGTGGCTTCTACACTCCCCGGAATGTATCTCCTCCAAAATTATTTGGACATCGCTCTTGGCAACACAACGTGCCAACATCCCCGAAAGAGTCTTTCCGTACAACTACACGTCGCGTATGAGATAATATGTCGACTTGTGCTTGAACTTTTTCTTATCCATCCCTTCCGAGAACTCCCCTGTAGATAGGAATGTCGTGAATGGATCCATCCACGAAGGGTTTTGGTCTACCTCCATCAACTCTCCCTCTTTGATTGACGGGCGTATTAGGTCAGTGATGGTACCCCCAATCCAGGGACCATACTTGGCTAGCTTGTTGGAACCCCACTTATGTTTAGGGTTGATTTGGGCTAGTTTCACTATTAGGATTAGTAATAATCCAACATTTATAGTCTAGGATCATAGGTTTTTATCAGTGTTAAGGTCAAGTCAACAAACCTAGATTGATTGGTTCTCCCTTCAGAAGGCTTAGAGATAGAAGACCTCCAGAGAAAAGTAGTTTTCTAAGAGATAGAAAAGGCGTTCGACGATATCTGAACTCAGCTCGACGATCGTCGATCTCAGATCGATGAACTCGGAGTTCCTTCTCTGAGTTGAGCTCGACGAAAGTCCAGCTAAGATCGATGATCTGTGAGCTTATATCAGATTCTCAGCTCGACGAGGTGCCTTCTCAATTCGACGAAATTGGAGCTCAGATTGGCTATTGTATTTTCTACTCGACGAAATTGGAGCTCCGTTCGACGATCTTCTACCTCTTAATCTGCCATCTCAGGTCGACGATCAAGAAGTTTTCTGTTCAAAGAATTTGGAACTCAGGTCGACGAAAGTTTGCTGAGTTCTACTATTTTCTCCCAGGTTCAGTTCGACTATTCTCTTATGATTTTAGTTCTACTAAGGCAGAAGAATTTCAAATTATATTATAATATGTTTGTAATACTCTGATAATTAATGCACAATATTCTTATGAATATAGCCATTCCTTGTGAGCATTAATTATTGTTTTAACAGAGTTATTACTTGGCTTATTTACTGGGACAATTGAGGAATTTCATTTAAGATAATTTCTAGCCGTTCAACTCCCAGAAATTCTGCAGTCAGTCAAGGAAAGGAATTCAAATTTCAAATGCTAAAATCTACAAGTAATAATATATAAGAATTTCTTTTCAAGGTAGTAGTAGAAAGACAAGAATAGACTCAGAGAGATAGCTGTGATAGAAAAATTATTTTTCAGAAAATTGAAAGAAGAACAACTCTTATACAACTCAAGTTCTTCATCAGTTTTTGCTTCATAGCTTTCAAGAGACAATCCATAAACATCTGTCTAAAAGCTTCCTGAAGATCAACAAGCAATCTGAAGGCTTACACCCTTAGCAAAGCTTCCTTTCTCCTGAACAATTCTACATCTCAGGGGGAGCTTTGTCAACATCAACAAATCCACTAGTCTTCTTTCAGATTATTGACAGTGAAGAACAACATCATCTTTATTTTCATTCACCACTGTAAAAGGGTTTTTAACTCCCTTCAAAAGTTATCCCTTTGGTTGTTAAGTCTCCTAATCAAAAGACTTAGTTTGGTTTTTGAGCACTTGTTCAAAAGCTCAAAGGGTTGCTAGATCTCCCTTAGAAAATAGATCTTGTGGTGGTAGGGCACCTGATAAAAACTTGTAGTGGATTCCTACCAGGGAGGTAGAACAGTTGATGTACCGATGTTTATTGGGGAACCACTATAAACTCCTTGTGTCGTCTGTTTTGTCTTTACTTTTTTCTTGTGTGCTGTGATATTTCTTTTTATACTTATATATATCACCTATTTTAATCCGCTATAAAAACAACTTAATTTTTTTTGATACTCTATTCACCCCCCCTCTAGAGTAAACATAAGATCTATTCCTCACTTTCAATTGGTATCAGAGGGTAAGGTTGGTTGATTTCACAGGCTAACACCTGAACCAAAAGATCTTTGATAGATCTTATTTAACTCTAGTCTTTCATATCTTGACACAAAATAAGGAGTAGTCAAGCACCAGACCTCCAGTGTGCAATCTGAATAAGTTTGCACTTTTGAAGGCAAGGATAAGGATTTATATGAATTCTATTGATGAAGACATATACAATTCTATTTTGACAGGTCGCCCTACTATAACTGCAACAACAAGCACAAGTGCAGTTCCACCACCTGAGTGGACTGATGCTCAGAAGAAGCTGAAGATTACAGATGCCAAAGCCATGAACATTTCGGTTAAAACAATGTTTGATGACATTTTCCAGAAAGTTGTTGAATGTACTTCAACCAAGGATATCTGGGATTCCCTAAATGGGATGGTAGCAGGATCTGCTGATGAAAGGAAAGACAACAGATCACATCTGATCTCTCAATATGAGAATTTCAAGAAAGAAGAAGCAGAATTAGTTGTTGACATGTACAATAGACTCAGCCACATAATTAATGAGTTGAAAAATCTTGACAAGGACATCTCATTAATAGAGATAAATGACAAGATTCTTATATGCTTCCCTAGCACATGGGACTCTAGGATCTGGCCGATCAAGGAAGCCAAAAGCCAAAATGAGATCTCCACTAAAACCTTATTGGGTAAGCTCAAATCCTATGAGATTCTCATCAAGATAAGAGAAGATGAACAAAGGACCACTTCATCTTCAGCAAAGAAAGAGCAAAGTATTGCTTTCAAAGCAAGTGAAGAAGCAGAAGCCACTCCAGATAATGAAGATCTACTGAGTCTCTTGGCTAAGAGATCCTGCAAGATGGCAAGGAAGAACTTCTGAAGAAGATCTTCCAGAAATGATGATAAGCCAAGGTATGAAAAAAACCCTACTAAAGCGATAGTTTGTTATGGATGCAGGAAACCTGGACACATACTACCAGAATGTCCAGAGAACTAGAAGAAAGATAAAAGAAAGGAGAAAGACTCAAAAAAACTTTCCACCAAACCATCCTCCAGCAAATACAAAAAGAAGGAAAGAGGATTTGTTGTTGAGACTTGGAGTTAATCTGAGTCAGAATCTTCATCCAGCTCCAGTGAGGATGAAGAAGAGGCCAAAGCTAGAGAAATATGCTTGATGGCAATCAATGCTATTTACAGTAATTCTGAAGCTGTAAATTCAGAAGCAGACAACTCAGAAGTTGAGTCTGTATCAGAAGAACATCAGGTAATCTTATCTTTTGACATTACTTCAAATCAATTTAAAATTGAATTTAAGTTATTATGCAATGATCTAATTAATCTAAGAAGGAAATCTAACTTCTCAGAGAGAAATTAATTGAATGTGAAAATATTTCTTCTGAAAACTTAAAACTTAAAGAAGATTTATAAGATGATAATAGTCAAATAAGTTCTTTAGAAACTAAATTAAATGAGGCTAAAATATTTAAAGAATCCCTTAATGGGAGAAGTATCAAATTGATGGACATCACAAGTACAGTGAATGCAAGATTAAATTGCAAACTAGGCTTGGGTGCTTCATCAAGTCAGCCTCCTATTCTTCAGAAAAATATTTTATCAACCCCCATAAAATTCATCTCTGCTAAAGAAAAAGGAAAAGTAGTTTTACAACTCAGATAAAAATACTGAAATCTTACCAAAGAACAAATCAACGAAAAATAAAAAATCTTATAAAATTAATGTTCAACAAAATTCGTTGAACTCAGATCGACGAAATCAGTATTATGCGTCGAACGGCGTTCGACAAAATCTGAACCCAAAATTTTTGTATGATTACTAAACAATGGGTGCTCGATGAAATTAATATATTTCGTCGAACAGATATCGACGATCGTGGAATGCAGAATATGAGTATTATTATTCTGTGAACCGAGATCGATGAAATCAATACTTTTCATCGAACTCAGATCGACGAACTCAACTAAATTCATTGAACTCAAATTTTCAAAACAAAAATTTTAATTTTTATCAAGCTAATAATCAAAAACCAAAATTTGTTAATCCTTTTACTCAATGGATAATTCCTCCTAGGAGATATCACCCATTAGGTTATAAGGATCAACCTGATTATTCTTACATTTCAAGTTATAAATTTGACAGAAATCAAGCACCCAAGGCAACCTGGGTCAAGAACAACTAATCTTGTTTTCTTGCAGGTAATGAACTATCCTACAAATGAGGAACAGTGGTACTTTGATAGTGGTTGCTCAAAATACATGATAGGTTCAAAGTCCAACCTAAGTGACTTCAAGGCAAAGCATGGACCCAAAGTTATCTTTGGTGACTCCAACTATGGACAAACAAAAGGATATGGGAATGTCAAAGTTGGAGTTGTCACTTTCTAGAAGGTAGCCTATGTGAGTGGTCTCAAGCATAACCTAATATCCATAAGTCAGTTATGTGATGAAGGTTATCAGGTAACCTTTAACAAGTCTTTCTGCATTATTTCTTCTAATTAAAAGAAATTGTTTTAGCAGGAACTAGTGTAGGCAACATATATGTAGTAAATTTTAAGTGTGCTATTTCAGAAATCTGATTATTTAATTAGATTAATAATACTAATGACTTATTGCATAACAGACTAGGATATGTAAATTTACGAAAAATTGCTAAATTATCTAGGGACAACCTTGTTAGAGGATTGCCTTCAAGCCCCTACAAGAAGGAAAGTCTCTACAGGGCTTGTCAGTTAGGCAAGCAAACTAAAAATAATTTTAAATCAGTTAATAAGAGTGATTCACCCAGAATCTTGTATTTGCTTTATATGGATCTTTTTGGATCCATTATTGTACAAAGTCTGTGAGGGAAATCTTACACTCTAGTTATTGTCGATGACTTCTCTAGATTCACTTGGGTGTTCTATCTGAGAAATAAGTCAGATAACTTTAAAGTTCTTACAGACTTTATTAGGAGCATAAAGATTAAGTACTCTACTCCAGTTGCATTGATCAGAAGTGATCATGATATTGAGTTTGATTATCTTCTTATGCAATAATTCTGTGAGAAGGAATTTATCAGGCATTGCTTCTCTGCTCCTAGAACTCCTCAACAAAATGGGGTAGCAGAAAGGAAAAATAGAACCCTTATTAAAGCTGCAGGGACATTGCTTGCAGATGCTTACTTGCCCCTATCCTTTTGGGCAGAGGTTGTAAGAACAACAAATTATGTTCTGAATAGAAGTTTAGTACATAAACTTAAGGGTAAGACTCCTTATGAATTGCTAAAAGGGAAGCAACCTAAAATAGATTATTTTAGAGTATTTTGTGTTAGATGTTACATTCACAATAATAACAATAAACATCTTAGAAAGTTTGAAGCCAAAGCTGTAGAGGAATTTTTTCTTGGATATTCCCAAGTCAGCAAGGCTTATAGGGTATTTAACAAATCAACCTTAAGAATGGAAGAATCTGTACATATATATTTTGATGAAGCTAATATGTGTTACAAGGAGATAGACTCTTCTACCAGAGATACATTGCAGGTACCCCTTTTGTGTGAGAAATTGGATGACTTAAACCTCACCCAAGAGGTTACATTGCATCCCTCTCCATAGATTGATGAAGAGAGTGAAGAAGAAATTGTTGGAACAGTTGAACCAACAACAACTAACATAATTCCACAAGAGGAATTAATTCCCCAAGCTGTTGATGAACCAACTCCTCCTACTGATCTTGTCACACTTAGAGATCATCCCATATCTCTAGTGATTGGAGACACATCAGTTGGTGTGCAAGCAAGGCATCAACTCAACCAAGATTTGATGCATACTTGCTTCATATCTCAGATTGAACCTCAATCCATAAAAGATATAGAGCCAGATCTCCACTGTATTATTGCAATGCAAGAGAAGCTCAATCAGTTTGAGTGATGCAGAGTTCGGGATTTACTTCCAAGACCCAAAGACTACAAGGACATTGGAACTAAATGGGTTTTCTGGAACAAGTAGGATGCTCAAGGATCAATTGTAAGGAAGAAAGTAAAAATGGTAGCTCAAGGCTATTCTCAGGAGGAAGGAATTGATTATGACCAAACCTTTTCCCATATTGCAAGGCTTGAGGCTATCAGGATATTTCTTGCCTATGCAGCATTCAAGAAATTCAAAGTCTACCAAATGGATGTCAAGAGTGCCTTTTTCAATGTGAACTCAAAGAGGAAGTCTATGTGGAGCAACCACCAAGTTTTATCTCTCCAACTAATCCCTCTTTTGTTTTCAAATTACATAAATCTCTTTATGGTTTAAAGCAAGCTCCAAGAGCTTGGTATGAGACCCTAACTAGCTTTCTTTTAGAGTATAAGTTCACTAGGGGCATTGTAGATAGGACTTTGTTTATTAGGCATCATAAAAATAAAATTTTGCTAGTACAAATATATGTAGATGACATTATATTTAGATCTACTAATTCCAAACTAGTCAAAAGGTTTTCTGACCTGATGCATTCCAAGTTTGAAATGAGTAGTATGGGTGAGCTTTCCTACTTCCTTGGTCTTCAAGTGAAGCAATCCCATGATGGTATGATTAACCTTGTCTTTATCTTTTCTGATTTACAAAGAGCAGACATTTTCACCAAACCATTAGATGAAAAGAAACATATGTTTTTCTTAAACCAGCTAGGTATGATTAATGGAGAAGTTTAATTTGATTTTTTTCTGAGGTCAAAGAATTGATCACCTTTCGTCGAACGGAGATCGACGATCTGTGAACTATTTTTGAGATTTTTTTCGTCAAACGGAGATCGACAAAATCTCTTTGAGAAACATTTTCGTCGACCGGAGATCGACGATTTTGCTTCAAAAATATTTCGTCGACCTGAGAACGACGAAATTTTTCCCCCTCTTCAAACTGATATCGACGCTTTTTATTTCTTCATGAAATTTTTCGTCAACCTGAGTTTGAAGTTGTTCTTTTGCGTTGGACGTAGTTCACCGTTTGACCTTATGAAAACTTATAATAGGGTTTTCATCAAACTCCATCCCGCCATTTCCAGTTCTTTTGCACTTGATCTCTCTCCCATTTTTGTAGAAAAATAATGGTGACCTTGGCGACAACCCTTTCTGTAATGAAGTTCGATGCAGGTTTCGACATTGACGTTGACTCCTTCAATCACTCTAAACAAATATTCAAAGACATCCTTCAGTTGTTTGAAGGACCTCAGTTGAAAAAGTTCATGACCTTCAGAATGAAACTTTCAGTGGTTGAAATCAAATAATGGGTATTTACAGCAACATCTCCAGAACAAACCATCATCTCAGGATCAATTTCTGGGAACCAGGTTTTTCTAACTCCTGATGTTTTAATATAAGTTTTTGGTTTTATAAATGGATAAGATGATTTTGAATTAACTAGCAATGAGTTTGAAGACATGCTAGTTATAATTGGTCACTCCCAGGGAAACCCTAACAAGCTATTTAAAAATAACTTGTCAGTTGAATACAAGTTTCTAGCAGATGTGGTTAGAAAGGTCATCCTGGGCAAGCACTCTTCCCATGACCATATTACCAGGCATCAGTTTGACTTGATGAGTGCCTTGGTAAACAAGAAATCAATGAACTGGGGCAAGATTATATTTGAATTGATCAAAAAGAAGATAAGCAAAAAGGATGTGAGTTTTGGAAGAATATTGGGAATCTTCCTCTAGGAAAAGGTTCTAAAATTATTGGACACCTAGACAATTTTCATTAATGCATCAAAGAAGCTTACCTCTGCCCTAATTGGCAGATGGGAGAGGACTATCCCCAAGCTATAACACCCTAAAAATCACTAAGTCCCAAAATGGGTAAGGCTGGGTGACACGGCCTGGGACACGGGCGTGTCCTAGGGCGTGTCCAGTGCACACGGCCTGGGACACGGGCGTGTCCCAGGGCGTGTCCTTTACTGTAGGAGTCGACTCGAGTTCTTGATATGGTATGGTCAACGATTGTCGAGAGGTGACATGGCCTTAGACACGGGCGTGTCTAAGGGCGTGTCATGCTCGGGTGAATACCCAGGTGGCATTGAGTGGCGTTGAGTGGCATTGAGTAGAATGGCATAGAGCATGGAGAAAAGCCTGTGACACGGGCGTGTAATAGCGGCGTGTTTAGCACACGTATAAGACATGGGTGTGTGCCTTAGCCATTTCCTTCTCGGGTAATCTTGTCTGGTGTTGAAAGAGTGACACGGCTAGTCATACGGCCATGTGCTTTCTGACATGGGCGTGTCAGGGGTTTGACACGGCCATGTCTAAGCCCATGTTCTGGATTGGGTGAGCCAGTTATGTAACCGCTTCAGGAACACGGCCTGTGACATGGGCGTGTCACAACCCGTGTTCAGTCCAGGAAATCAGTTTAAGGGCTGATCTTATCCGTTCATTTTCTTTAACCAAGATCCAATGGTTTAGGCTCATCCCTGGGGTGATAAGGCCGGCCTTTAGAAGGAGGAAACTCATGTTTTAGTCGTGTCTTGCTTTTCTTAAGTAAGAGAGAGAGGAGAGCTTAAGGAGGAAGAAGAAGAGGAAGCTGGCTGCCGCTGGTGCTACGGTGGTTCAAATCGCGAGCCGAGTTCGGATTTGCGAAGGCAAGGCTGCTGTGAGGATGTTCATCCGTTTGCTTTTCTCCCCATGGCTCCGAAGCATCTTCCAAGAGTAACGATTACCTTCTTGGACAAGTGAAGTCCTTCTTTCCTACATTTGCATAGGAATCCTCCACTAAAAGGTGGATGGCGAAGAGATTCCCTTGGGATTGGTGGTTCATCCCTTGTTGTAGTGCATTAGAACCGGATGTGTGAGTACGGTTAGGCATGCTGTGTGAAGCCCATCCGGATATGTTGGTCTGTACTGGTGATGCTTGTTTGTACATCGGAGAAGACTCCGTGATTATTGCTAGTATGCTTGAAATATGTGGTGGATGCGTGTGGCCTGGTGCCGCAGGAAGTACTGTAGGAAGTCCAGGAAATTATGAGAGTTGGGTTCAACTCTTGTGGCTGTGAGCACCATGTGGTATGAAGTTGAGCTGTAGGGCTGCAACTACGAAAAAGGGCTTAGTGCCGAACAGGAAAGGTGAAACCGAACCGCGCTTGTAAGTTGACCATGAGAACTTCGGTATTCCTTTGTGGAAAGGCGATTTGAGCAACGGGGGGTGGCTGATCTATACCTGCGTTATGCCAGCTGTAAAAGAGAGCATCAAGGCATTGGGCTTTCGTCAGGGGCATAATGAGAGTCTTTGGCCTGGGCGCCATAAAGACTAGGAATGCTCAAGTTTGACCGTCATGTCTGGGACCTCTGAACGGTGTTGGGATCCGGTGTTTCCGGTACACCTGAATGTGCCCTGAGTGCACGGAATGTCGGGCCGTCGTGCCGGCATTTGTTATATGTATTTCCTTGGTGGCTAAAAATATATGTGTGTGTGTGTGTTGTAAATTGTTGTGCAGGGAAGGAATTCCGCTACCCCATGTCAGGGGTAGGGTCGATATAATTACTCCGATGAATGCTGACCGTTGCCCTGTTTACCACCGGTTGGTGGATTAGTTCTTGCAGGTGCAGGTGGTGCTTGTCCAAGCGGGACTTAGCAGGCTTAAGCCCAAGCTATGTTGCTACCCTCGAAGGCCTTGTTTTTCTTAATTTTGTTCATGTGTGGCCGGCCTGCGTGCCGATGTTTGTAAACCCACCGTATGTTCAGAGAAACTTGTAAATGCCATAAGGCTGTGTACTTGTTGTGTATCATTGTATACGTTCCTATTTTTATATAGAAGTGGACAATTCCTGTATTATTGAGTTCATGTTTTCAACCCTGAAACTTCCGCTAGAATGCTCTGTCTTAGGGTGCGATGGTTCTTGGTATTATTTCGTGACGTCTCCACCTATTTGTGTAATATGGTGTGGATCCCTGGCCGGACCCTCTATTATATCCCATTTGACGGGTAGAGGTGTTATAATTTGGTATCGGCTTGTTGGTCAATCTCTTCCGAATTCGCGGACGAATTTTTTTGAGGGGTGGCGAGCGCATGTCAGTGTTGCCGTTATAATGCATATATTGAAATCTATAATGTCCACTTAGGAATGTAAATACACTTGTTTGGTGAACCTGTGTGTTCATTTTTGGTTTGTTTGCCGTTTGTTTAGTCGCTAAATTGTGTTTCTACACATATAGGTGACTAGAAGTGTTGCGGGTCAGTCGGAACCTCAGCACTCTGTTGAAAGTGCGGCACCGGCTGAGGTTCCCACACCTCCTCCATCTGCTGAAACTATCCGTTTGATTACAGAGACAGTGATTGCGGTTATGAACGCTCAGCAAACTAGGCAGGCTCGTCCTACAGTGGTGTCAATTCATGCTGAGATAAGACAAGAACCAGTGGAAGCTGTAGTTGATCCGCGGGCAACAAATCAACAATTGAAGCTATTCATGAGCTTCAATCCTCCTCAATTTGTTGAAGCGGGATCCCCAGCCCAAGCGGAGGATTGGCTCTCAAGGATTAAGAGGCTCTTGATCTCTATCAGAGTAGAGGAGGAACAGAAAGTCACACTAACCACTTTCCTGCTTGAGGGAGAGGCTCGGTTGTGGTGGGACGAGGTCGAACTGCATCACTTGGCGGGCAGACGTTTGACAGGAGTCTCGATGGACAAGTTCTCTCGATTGTTTTTAGTAAAGTATCTCCCGATGCAGCAAAGAATTTCCATGGAGTTGGAGTTCCAACGTTTAACTCAAGGGGACCATAGTGTGGATGAGTATCTCCATGAATTTACATGTTTGGGACGGTACGCAGGCAATATCTTCGCCGAAGAGGAGCGTAAGACCAGTCAGTTTTATGGGGGACTACGAGATGAGTTGCGGTATTTGCTCTCGAGTTCGGTGAATTAGGGATTCCAAACGTTGGTATGTACGGCTCGGTCTTTGGAAAAGGATATGAAAAGAGGACAAGCAAGGGGGACCTTGGCTGTTATGAAATCGTAGTTTAAGCCGCCGCGTCCGGAGAAGTCGGGATACCAAAGGAGATGGAATAAGAAGTCCAAATCTACGTGACAAGCTCCTTCAGCGACTGTGACGGAAGCATCTTCTGGGTATGGATCTCGTGCTTGTTTTACATGTGGGAAGTTGGGACACTTTGCACGTGATTGCCGAGTTGGCCCTCCGAAGGGTGATAAAAAGACTGGAGCATCTTATGCGGAGAAAGGGAAGACTGTTGTGGAGTCTTCTGCATCGCACGCGCAGCCCCGGGTCTTCAACCTTGGGCAACAGGAGGCCATTAAGCAGGCCGATGTCGTCACAGGTGCACGCAGTTTTAAATTTTATTGTATGCTGTGTCCTGTGTTTGTTTTATTCTTGGTATTTTAGGTTTTGTCCTTATACGGGACTCTCCGGCACGAGCACTGTTCGATACAGGTACTTCACACTCGTTTCTTTCGGAAGATTTCATCTTGCGAATCAGGGTGCCTATACGGACCGCGACAGACAGTCTGAATGTATTACTACCTAACGGATGTTTGATGTGTGCGGATAAGTCTTGTTGTGTTGAGGTAAAGATAGGGAGTCGAGATTTCAAGGTGGAAATGTTAGTATTGCCGATATCAGAGTTTGATATAATCTTTGGTATGGACTGGCTATCAGAGCATCATGCTTGTATAGATTGCACCTCAAAAGAGGTTACACTGGGGAAAAATAACGAATAAGAGGCCAAGTTCAGTGGCATGCGAGGGATGAGTAGGGTATTGATATCTGCTCTCCAAGTCATTAAGGCTGTTCGGAAGGGTGTAGAGTTATTCTTTACATTCATTGAGGCGGTGGAGCCGAAGGCCAATGTAAGTGAGGTGCCGATTGTATCGGAATATGCTGATGTGTTTCCCAAGGACCTTCCGGGGTTACCACCCCAAAGGGACATCAACTTCGCTATCGAGCTGGTGCCAGGTGGGAAACCTGTGGCCCGCTTGCCTTATTGAGTAGCGCCAAAAGAGATGGCGGAACTAAAGGTTCAGTTGCAAGAATTGCTAGAGCAAGGCTATATATGCCCAAGTCACTCGTCTTGGTGCGCGTCGGTTCTCTTTGTGAAAAAGAAGGATGACAGCTTGCGTCTATGCATTGATTATAGAGAACTGAACAAAGTAGCAGAAAAGAACAAGTATCCAATTCCACGGATCGACGACTTGTTTGATCAGTTAGTTGGCTCGACTGTATACTCCAAGTTGGATTTGAAGTCAGGCTATTATCAGTTGAGAGTTCATGAAGGTGACATACCCAAAACAATGTTTGGAACACGCTATGGTCACTATGAGTTCACGGTAATGTCGTTTGGGCTATCTAATGCGCCATCGGTATTCATGGACTTGATGCATCCAACATTTAGGGAATACTTGGACCTCTTTGTGATCGTCTTTATTGACGATATCCTCGTATATTCCCAATCCGAAGAAGATCATGCAAATCACTTGCGGATGGTGTTGCACACCCTGAGGAAGAATAAGCTCTATGCCAAGTTCTCTAAGTGTGAGTTTAGGCTGTCATCAGTGGCTTTCCTTGGCCATGTGGTTAGTGGAGAGGGCATTGCAGTGGATCCTTCCAAGATATTTGCTATACGGGAGTGGCCTGTTCTCTCTTCAGTAGCAAAAGTCAAGAGTTTTCTTGGGCTTGCGGGCTACTATAGGCGCTTCGTAGAGAATTTCTCGAGAATAGCTTTGCCTCTCACCACACTGACGAGAAAGGATCAGAAGTTTATTTGGATGTCGGAGTGCGCTTGAGCATTTGAAGAGTTAAAGAGTCGATTGACCGCGACGCCAATCTTAACATCGCCATGTGGTCAAGACGGCTTTGAGGTCTATAATGATGCATCAGGGAGTGGCTTAGGCTGCGTTCTTTTGCAATTCAGAAAATTGATAGCTTATGGCTCACGCCAGTTGAAGGTGCATGAACGGAATTACCCCTTCCATGATTTGGAATTGGCTGCAGTTATATTTGCACTCAAACTGTGGCGTCATTATTTATATGGCGTGAAAGTGGATATATTCACAGACCATAAGAGCCTGAAATATCTATTGGATCAGAAAGATCTTAATATGCGATAGAGAAGGTGGATGGAGTTTCTTGGTGACTACACCTTCCAGATTCATTATACTCCCGGTAAAGGGAATGTAGTCGCGGATGCCTTGAGTCGTCGGACTCCGGCAAGGGCAAGTTGGCTTTTAAGGCATGATGAAAGCCTAATTCGAGAACTGGAGGCATTAAATATTTCTTGTGTTGAAAGGAATGCCACTGCAGATGCGTGCTTAAACTGGACGGAGGTACAGTGTGACCTGGCGGACAGAGTTCGACAATCAACAGAAGTTGATGAAAGTTTACAACGCTATGCAGCGGAAAGTACGGACTCTAGATTTTTGTTTAATGACGGTCTTTTTCATAAGGACGGTCATATGTGTGTCCCAATTAAGGGTAAGCTTCGTGAAGAGGTGATGTATGAAGGCCACTTCACCAAATATTCAGTTCACCCCGAGAGCACGAAGATGTATAAAGATATGAAGAAGCTATTCTGGTGGCGGAAATGAATAAGGACATAGCGCACTATGTCGCTAAGTGTCAAACGTGTGCTTTGGTAAAGGCGGAATGCCAAAAACCGGGTGGTTTACTAAAGCCGTTACCTATTCCTGAATGGAAATTTGGCGATATTTCCATGGATTTCGTGCATGGATTGGCGAGATCACAGCGTGGAAATGATGCGGTATGGGTGATTGTGGACCGGTTAACCAAGGTGTCACACTTCATCTCGAACTGTAAGGATGATTCAGTTGAGAAGTTGGCAAAGATATACGTGGATACTATTGTACAATTGCACGGTGTGCCCCGTAGCATCGTTAGTTATCGAGATGGGAATTTCACTTCGGGTGATTGGAGATTAGTCCACGAATTGTTGGGTACAAAATTACATTTTAGTATGGCCTTCCACCCTCAAACGGATGGTCAGACCGAGAGGACCAACAGGACGTTGGAGGATATGCTCTGAATATGTACACTAGATTTCGGGAAGAATTGGGAATATCATCTCAGTGTGGTTGAGTTTACCTACAACAACAGCTACCAAGCAAGTATCCAGATGGCGCCCTTTGGGGCTTTATACGGTATAAAATGTCGTACACCTTTGGCTTGGGCGGAGACTAGCGAAATGAAGTTGTATCGGCGAAAAGAGGTAGATGATGCCAACTCAATTATACGCTTGATACGTGAAAGACTGATGGTGTCTCAAGACAAACAAGCTAAGTATTACAATGCCAAGCACCGAAACGTGGAGTTTGCGGTGGGCGATTGGGTGTACTTGAAAATCAAACCATTCAAAGGTGTGCCCAGGATACGGCGTCTGAAAAAGTTGAGCCCGAGGTATCTTGGACCGTTTGAAGTGGTCGAGCGTATTGGTGAAGCTGCCTATCGGTTAGCACTTTCACAAGATCGAGTGGTTTACATGATGTGTTTCATGTCTTGGTGTTGCGGAAGGTGCTAAGAGAGCCAATCCAAGTGGTTGTTGCAGATCAAGTATTGGTCGATAGTGGGATAACGACGAAAGTTAGGCCTATTTGAATAGAGGATCGAGCCAAAAAGCAGTTGCACAATAAGATGATCGGGATGGTCAAAGTCCGGTGGGACAATTGTGGCCGTGAGGAGCTAACTTGGGAGCAAGAGCAGACCATGCGAGCTGAGTTTCCCGAGCTTTTTGTGTAAATTGTTGACCGTGTACGTTCTGTTGTAACAAAACTGTTAGTAGCATAACATTGTAATGTTTGTTCCATTGTTGCATACAAATTTCGGGACGAAATTTATTTTAAGGGGGGAGGATTGAAACACCCCAAAATCCTTAAGTCCCAAAATGGGTCAGGCTGGGTGACACGACCTGGGACACGGGCGTGTCCCAGGGCATGTCTAGTGCACACGTCCAGGGACACGGGCGTGTCCTAGGGCGTGTCCTTTACTGTAGGCGTCGACTCAAGTTCTTGAGATAGCACGGTCGACGATCGTCGAGAGGTGAGTTGGCCTTGAACACGGGCGTGTTCAATGGCGTGTCCTGCTCGGGTGAATACCCGGGTGGCGTTGTGTGGCATTGAGTGGCGTTGAGTAGAATGGCGTTGAGTGTGGAGAACGACCTGTGACACGGGCGTGTCATGGGGGCGTGTTTAGCACACGGCTAAGGATACGGGCATGTGCCTTAGTCGTGTCCTTCTCAGGTAATCTGGTCCTGTGTTGAAAGAGTGACACGGCTAGTCACATGGCCGTGTGCTTTATTACATGGGCGTGTCAGGGGTTTAACATGGGCGTATCTAAGCCCGTGTTCTGGATTGGGTGAGTCGATTATGTAGCTGCTTCAGGAACACAGCATGTGATACGGGAGTGTCACAACCTGTGTTCAGTCCAGGAAATCAGTTTAAGGGCTAATCTGATCCGTTCATTTTCTTTAACCAAGATCCAATGGTCTAGGCTCATCCCTGGGGTGATAAGGCCGGCCTTGAGAATGAGGAAACTCATGTTTGAGTTGTGTCTTGCTTTTCTTAAGTAAGAGAGAGAGGAGAGCTTGAGGAGGAAGAAGAAGAGGAAGCCGACTGCCGGTGGTGCTACGGTGGTTCAAATCGCGAGCCGAGTTCGGATTTGCGAAGGCAAGACTGCTGCGAGGACGTTCATTCGTTTGCTTTTCTCCCCATGGCTTCGAAGCGTCTTCCAAGGGTAACGATTCCCTTCTTGTACAAGTGAAGTCCTTCTTTCCTGCATTTGCATAGGAATCCTCCACCAAAAGGTGGATGGCGAAGAGATTCCCTTGGGATTGGTGGTTCATCCCTTGTTGTAGTGCATTAGAACCGGAAGTGTGAGTATGGTTAGGCATGTTGTGTGAAGCCTATCCGGATATGTTGGTCTGGATTGGTGATGCTTGTTTGCACATCGGAGAAGACTCCGTGATTATTGCTAGTATGCTTGAAATATGTGGTGGATGCCTATGGCTTGGTGCCGCAGGAAGTACTGGAGGAAGTCCAGGAAATTGTGAGTGTTGGGTTAACCTCTTGTTGCCGTGAGCGCCATGTTGTATGAAGTTGAGCCGTAGGGCTGCAACTGCGAAAAAGGGCTTAGTGCCGAACAGGAAAGGTGAAACCGACCCGCGCCTGTAAGTTGGCCATGAGTACTTCGGTATTCCTTTGTGGCAAGGCGATTTGAGCAATGGGGGGTGGCTGATCTGTACTTGCATTATGCCAGCTGTACAAGAGAGCATCAAGGCATTCGGATTTCGTACGAGGCATAATGAGACTCTTTGGCCTGGGCGCCATAAAGACTAGGAATGCTCAAGTTTGACCGTCATGTATGTGACCTCTGAACGGTGGTGGGATCCGGTGTTTCTAATACACCTGAATGTACCCTGAGTGCACGGAATGTCGGGTCGTCGTGCCGGCATTTGTCATATATATTGCCTTGGTGGCTGAAAATATATATATGTGTGTGATGTAAATTGTTGTGCAGGGAAGGAATTCTGCTTCCCCGTGCTAGGGGCAGGGACGTTATAATTGGTCAGCTGAATGCTGGTCGTTGCCCAGTTTGACACTGGTTGGGGGAATTGTTCTTGCAGGTGCAGGTGGTGCTGGTCCAAGTGGGACTTGGCGGGCTGAAGCCCAAGCTGCGTTGCTTCCCTCGAAGGCCTTGTTTTCTTAGTCTTGTTCATGTGTGGTCGTCCTGCGTGCCAATGTTTGTAAACCACACCGTATGTTCAGAGAAACTTGTAAATGCCATAAGGCTGTGTACATGTTGTGTATGGTTGTATACATTCCAATTTTTTTATAGAAGTGGACAATTCTTGTATTATTGAGTTCATGTTTTCAATTCTGAAACTTCCGCTAGAATGCTCTGTGTTAGGGTGCGATTGTTCTTGGTATTATTTCGTGATGTCTCCGCCTGTTTGTGGAATATGGTGTAAGGGCCCCGGCCGGACCCTCTATTATATCCCATTTGACGGGTAGAGGTGTTGCACAAGCCCTCCAGGACCTCCTCCTCTAGGATTGCTTAAGAGGACACAAGGGATGAAACAACCACTTCTCCAACCCCAGAAGAAGCTCCTTCTCCTCCTCCATCTCAACCTTATTCTATATTTCCATCGTCAACTCTACTCAACAACCATCTACCTCAATTCATCCAGTCTCACCATCTCAACCACAATCACCAATTCATATCCATGAGGATACACCACCATCTCCACCTCCTCCATCACCTATTCCACAATATCTTGATGACATTCCATCAACTCCTACATTCAATCTGCTCTTATCTCCATCTTCTCAACAATCTCCATAACATTCACCTTTTCAGGATCAATTACCTGATTTCATCCCTCCATCAAACATTCCCCCAACATTCCCATCATTCCAACATATAGGCTTCCCTCATGCATTCTCAGTCTGTTCAAATTGTGTTCACCAATCAACCTTCACACCATCCACTCCTGAAACCCTTTATCTAAACTTCTCTGACATTGCTAATGATCTTCTCAAATTCATCACTCCCTCTCTAAAAAAGCTAGTAGAGGAAGCAATTTCCCCTCTTATTTTTGCCTTTGCTAATCTTTCTTCCAAAATTTCATCTTCCTCTTTTTTCCCTTCTTCTAGGGGCCTGGGCTCAGGTATCTCTGAATCCAAGCAGGGGGAGATGTTCAATGAAGAAGCTCCTTCAGTAGCAGCAACTATAGCAACAACAGCAATTCCAATAGAGATTATTTAAATTCTTGATAAAGATATAGAAATGATTTGTTTTGAAGAAGATTCAGTAGATACAGAAATAAACATTGTTGGTGATTTCATTATAAATCCCACAGTTGATATTCTTTCCTTATTACATTCTTTTGATTCAAAGCATAGCTCAAATCTACATGCTTTGTTGATACAGTTTAAGATTTTTCTAAAGCTATAGTTTGCTACTCATCTCCTATAAGTTCTGAAGTTTTGGAACAACTAAGGACAAGTTTTCAGTTACTGATATTATTATAGAGTCAATAACTGATATAGAGCCAAAGGCTTTCTCACCTCCAACCTATGGTTGGGCTGAGTCTCCCATGCTAGATCTTGATGTGATTATGTTTCAAAATATGGAAGAAGAAAGTGACTATATTCAGGCTCAAGTTATTATAGAAATTATAGAGCCAAAAGTTCAAGCACAGCCTCAGGTTGATATAAAAGATACAAGTGTAAATCCACAGGCTCATCCTATACTTTCTAAATAAATGCTTCAAAGGATTTATTCCCTTTATGACAATATTGTCAGTGAATCTGATGATGACAATGATTTAGATGATTCAGAGGATACTAGTTCTAAAAAGAGAAAATCTAAAAAGAAGGATCCTCCTAAAGCTGCTCCAAAACATAATCCCACTACTAACACTCCCTATTACATTCTAAATAACATAAATCTCACTCTAGACACCCCGAATGTAACGCCCCCGATTTCTTCTGCGATTATTTTATTCTCGTTTGGCGTTAAGGTGACGCGTTTTTGTGGCTTGTGCCATTTGTGGAGTTTGGTTTAGCTCCTTAGAACTGAGTGGCCTATTTTGTAGCCTATGGGCAAGATCTCCCTAGAAAGCTGAGTCGTTTTGGGTGACCCGGTGTGGCCTCTTGGGGGATGCTTGTGTTCTGGCTTTAGGTGGGTATAACTCGAGTTCCGTTCGTCGAAAGTTAATTTCGACCTCCCTATTGCATTCGTAGCATTGGTATTTAGCTACGGTGCAAATTTCATCGAATTCCGAGGTAGTTCGGTTTTCGTGTCGTTTTGGGTGTGCCATTAGTAAAGACTATTAGAAACCCTCTTATTTAATAAGAGTGTTGGAACACCCTATTACTAATTTGGGTAAGGATCACTATGTTTGTCTTAGGAAACCAGTTTGACCTAGTTGTATAGTTTTAAAGGTCAACATTAGAATGTGTCTAGGGCTTAGAATTTAGGTTTGAGCTGCCCCTAGGACCATTCAAGGAATCAGACTTCAAGCTGAGGCAAAGACAATTATCGTCGAGCTTAGGTCGACGGAATGTCGAACTTCGTTCGATGCTCTCTGAGCTCAACTTTGCTAAAGTCGTCGAGCTTCGGTCGACGTTCTTTAACCTCAGGTCGACGATCTCTCCTCAGTTTATTCTTCAGATTGTTGAGCTCTGGTCGATGTTCTTCGAGCTCAGGTCGACGATCTCTCCTCAGTTTATTCTTCAGATCGCTGAGCTCTAGTCGACGTTCTTCGAGCTTAGGTCGACGATCTCTCCTCAGTTTATTCTTCAGATCGCTGAGCTCTGGTCGACGATCTTCGAGCTCAGGTCGACGTTTTTCCTGAGAGATTGACGACTTTGAGGATTCAAATTTAGTCAGCTTTTGGAATGATTTTCAAATTCTCTCAGCTTTTATTTCAAGAGATCTGCCAGCCGTTTTTCTTTATTCTGGAGCAAGTTTCAAGGAATTCTTTTTGGAATGTTATATGGGACTTTCCTCTAGAAGACAAGACTTTTATAGAAGACATTTATGACTGCCAATGGCTATCTTTGACAAGGAATTTTTCAGAGAATAAGATCCTCCTTTTTGTCTTCAGTCAATAAGATAGAACAGATAGCACAACAACAAAAAATTAACAGTGACAGACAACAAGTGATCATTTTTCTGAAGAATTATTAGAATAATCCTTTTGGCTTACTGAAAAGTGATCATAGCTTCAACATCAAGAACTCCAGACACCAAATATTTTAGCATCTGCTGGAATCATCTTCTGCTGGAGATCTGAAGATTCTGAAGACCTATCACCCTGAAGCAAAGCTCTCACTCCTGAACCATTCTACATCTCAGGGGGAGCTTTGACATCATCAACAATCCACTAGTCTTCTCTCATTTGATTTGAGAACAGAGAAGACAACTTCACCTCTTTACTTTTTCTTTTCCTGCTGTAAAAGGGTTATCAAAACTGCCTTCAAAAGTTCTGAGTTTGGTTCTGAGAGCCTTGTCAAAACTCAGTGGTGGCAAGACACCTGATCAAAAAATCTAGTTTGGTTTTTGAGCACCTTATCAAAAGCTCATTGGTGTCAGGACACCTGATCAACTCATCCTGAGTGGATTCCTACCAAGGGTGGTAGAAGAGTGGATGTACCCAGGTTTTTGGGGAACCACTATAGTTCCTTGTGTCTTCTGGTTGCTTGAGTATTTTCTTTATTGTGTGCTGTGATTCTTCTTTTTGCTGTCTTAGTTTTGATTTATCTAGTAAGACACCTTACACCTATACATAAATTAAATCTTAATTGTTTTATTTGTTTAAATTGTAAAGCTATTTTAAAAAAACTCTATTCACCGCCCCCCCCCCCTCTAGAGTTTAGATAGATCTTTATCTCACTTTCAATTGGTATCAGAGGCAGGTTGGTTGCTCATATAGGCTAACACCTAAACCAAAAAATCCTTGATAAGATCAATCTCTTAAGATGGTTATTTTCACTATATCTATCTATTTATATAGACTTGGCACAGAACAAAGATTATGCAAGCACCAGACCTCCAGTGTGCAACCTTTCCAAGTTTGCACTCTGGAAGGCAAGGATTAAACTTTATATGAATTCTATTAATGAGGATATATTTAATTCTGTTTTGACAGTGTGCCCAACACCTCTAGAGACCACAAGTACAAGTACTGTTCCACCTCCCTCAGGAACAGATGCAGACATAAAGAAATGGAAAACTGCAGATGCAAAGGCCATGAACATCTTAGCTCAGACAATGTCTGATGAGATATTTCAGAAGGTAGTTGACTGCAACTCAGCCAAAGGAATTTGGGACAAGCTCTCTGAAATTGTCTCAGGATCTGCTGATGAAAGGAAAGACAGGTGATCCCATCTGATAAGCCAATATGAGAACTTCAAAAAGGGAGAAGCTGAATCAGTGGCTGACATGTACAATAGACTAAGTCTGATTGTCGATGAGTTAAAGACTTTGGATAAAGAAATCTCACTGACTGAGCTGAATGACAAAATCTTAATGTGCTTCCCCAGCAATTGGGATTCAAGAATCTGGCCAATCAAAGATGCCAGAAGTCTAAATGAGATTACCACTAAAGCTCTCCTGGGCAAGCTCAAATCCGATGAGCTGCTCATTAAAAATAGAGAAGAAGAACAAAAGGCTACTTCTCCAGTCACAAGGAAAGAAAAGACCATAGCATTCAAAGCTGCAGAAGAGGAGCCTGAAGATAAAGCTATAGGAAATGATGAGCTCCTAAGTGTACTGGCCAAAAGATTCTACAAGATGGCCAGAAAAGACTTCAGAAAGATCATATAAGGGTCATGATAAACCAAGGTATGATAAATTAAATAACAATAAAGAAATTATATGTTTTGGTTGCAGGAAACCAGGCCATATTGTGCCTGACTGTCCAGAAAATAAGAACAAGGACAAGAAAGATAGAAGAGAAAGAAGAAAGGAAAAAGACTTCAGAAAGAACAGCTCAGATAAACCCTCCTTCAGCAAGAACAAACATACAAGGAAGGGATTTGTTGCTGAGACATGGAGTGAAACTGAAGAGGACTCTGAAGCCTCATCCAGCTCCAGTGATGATGAGGATGATGCTGATGAAAAGGAATTCTGCATGATGGCTATCAATGCCTCTCAAACAGACTCAGAAGCAGAAGAGTCAGAATCAGATTCAGAAGCTCAACTAGAAGAAGATCAGGTAATCAATTCATTTGATTTCAGTTCTGAGGATTTTAAACATTAGTTTAAAGTACTATGCCTAGATGTGTTGGAGTCTGAGAAGGAAATCACTTACCTCAGAAAACAACTATCTGAGTATATCACTGTAAAATCAGAGAACCTCAAACTCTCTAAAGAGTTAAAATGCTATAGGGAGCAGATAGCTTCACTAAAAAGTGAACTATCCAAGGCCAAACAATTTGAAGAATCCCATAATGGGAGAAGTATCAAATTAATGGACATCACAAGCACAGTGAACTCAAGATTAAATAGTACACTGGGCTTGGGTGCCTCATCTAGCCAACCCATAGTATTAACAACCCCAATCAAATTTATTTCTGATAAAGGAAAGGGTGTTGTAGAGGTAGCTAGGAAAAATTCAGATCTACCTAATAAAAAGAAAGCTCAACAGAAAATGTCGAGCAGTGGTCGACGATCGTCGAACAGAGGTCGACGATCTCAGGCTGAAACGTCGAACTCAGCTCAACGTTTCCTGAACTCTGAACTCCCTCATAGTCGATCTTCAAACGGAGCTCGACGATTTTACCCAAGAACGTCGAACCCAGCTCGACGATCGTCGAACAAAGTTCAAAGCTTTGAACCTTCTTTCAGAGGCAAATCTCAATTCAATCCTAGAAGTGCTTCATCCCAATGCTTTAATCCCTATACTGAATGGATAGTACCTCCTAAGAGATACCATCCTGAAGGTTATAAGGATCAACCTGGGATGTCTTTTATTTCTGAATTTAAGGGTTATCAACCTAGGCCCAGGGTTAACTGGGTCAAAAACATATAAGCTGATTATGTGCAGGTGAAGACCTATCCAACATCAAACCAGCTATGGTATCTGGATAGTGGGTGCTCAAAGAACATGACAGGGAATAAGGACAACTTCACATCCTTTAAAGCCAAGCTTGGACCCAAAGTAATTTTTGGTGATTCAAACTTTGGAACTACAAAAGGATATGGTGCAGTCCAAATTGGGACAGTCACCTTCAAGAAGGTAGCCTATGTTGAAGGACTCAAGCACAACCTGATAAGCATTAGTCAGCTGTGTGATGAAGGATATCAAGTGACTTTCAATAAAGAAATATGCAAGGTCAAGTCAGAAGACAACACAACTGTGTTGATAGGTAACAGGAAAGGTAATATTTACTTAGTAGACTTTCATTCATCTAAGGTAGATATTTGCCTAATTAATTCCATATCTAGATCTAATATTCTATGGCATAAGAGACTAGGACATGTTAACCTTAGAACCATTGCTAGGCTATCCAAGGACAACCTTGTCAGAGGACTGCCTTCTGGCCCCTACAAGAAGGAAGGACTCTGCAAGCCTTGTCAATTAAGTAAGCAATCTAAAAGTAGTTTTAAATCAATTAATAAGAATGATTCACCTAGGATTTTGTATCTGTTACACATGGATCTTTTTGGACCCATTACAGTACAAAGCTTAGGAGGGAAGTCCTATACTTTAGTAGTTGTAGATGACTTCTCAAGATTCACATGAGTATTCTTTCTGAGGAAGAAGTCTGATAACTTTAAGTGTTTGGCAGATTTTCTCAAATGCATTCATATTGAGTTCAACACTCATATTGCCCTGATCAGAAGTGATCATGGGACAGAGTTTGATTCTCTTCTCATGCAAGAGTTCCGTCAAAGTGAAGGGATCAGACATACTTTCTCAGCTCCTAGAACTCCTCAACAAAATGGGGTAGCTGAAAGGAAAAATAGAACACTCATTGAATCTACAACTACATTATTGGCAGATGCTCACCTACCTCTATCCTTTTGGGCTGAGGCAGTGAACACCTCCAACTATGTATTGAATAGAAGCCTGATACATAAACTAAAGGGCAAGACTCCCTATGAATTGCTCAAAGGGAAGAAACCTAAAATAGGCTATTTTAAAGTTTTTGGTTGCACTTGTTTTATCCATAATAATGACAAGAAATATCTAGCAAAATTCCAAGCTAAAGCTGATGAAGGAGTGTTTCTGGGATACTCCATGATCAGTAAAGCTTATAGTGTTTATAATAAAACTACTCAAAAAATAGAAGAATCTGTCCATATTACTTTTGATGAAGCTAACATGTCTTTCAATGAGAAGAATGCTTCCACCATAGAACATTTGCAGGTGCACTCTCTAGCTGAAGACATGAACAGATTTCAAGTTACACAAAAGGATGACAGTAGTGAAGATGAAGAAGCTGCTCACCATCAGGAAGAAAATCTTCTTGAAGAACCAGCTGTTGTTCCACAAGAGGACACAACAACACAGGTTGGTGAACCATCAACACCCCCTATTGATCTAGTAACAACAAGAGATCATCCAATTTCTCAAGTAATTGGAGACATCTCAGCTGGTGTGCAAACTAGAAATTAGGTCAACCAAAACCTGATGCACACTTGCTTCCTCTCTCAAATTGAACCTCAAACCATTCAAGATGCAGAACAAAATCCACACTGGATTATTGCAATGCAAGAGGAGTTGCATCAATTTGAAAGAAATAAAGTTTGGGAACTAGTGCCTAAGCCAAAAGATCATCCCATTGTTGGAACCAAATGGGTGTTCAGAAATAAGCTGGATGATCAAGGAATCATTGTAAGGAATAAAGCAAGGTTAGTTGCTCAAGGGTACTCTCATGAAGAAGGGATAGACTATGACCAGACCTTTGCACCTATTGCAAGATTAGAAGCCATAAGAATCTTTCTGGCTTATGCTGCTCACAAGGGATTCAAAGTCTATCAAATGGATGTTAGGTTTTATCTCTCTAACCCATCCTGATTATGTTTTTAAACTACACAAAGCATTATATGGTCTCAAGCAAGCTCCCAGAGCATGGTATGAGACCCTAGCATGTTTTCAGCTGAAAAATGATTTTGTTAGGGGGAGAGTAGACCAAACTCTTTTTATTAGAACCCATAAGTCCCATACCCTACTAGTACAAATCTATGTAGATGATATTATATCTGGTTCTACTGATTCAAACTTGTGCAAAAAGTTTTCCAAGCTTATGCACTCTAAATTTGAAATGAGTAGCATGGGTGAGCTATCCTTCTTCTTAGGATTGCAAGTCAAACAACATGCTGAAGGCATATTTATTTCTCAAACCAAGTATGCAAAAGAGCTGGTTAAGAAATTTGGTATGTATGATGCATCATGTATGAAAACACCCATGCCTACCAATGCTGTACTGGATGCTGATGAACATGGGAAACCAGTTGATCAGACAACATATAGAGCAATGATTGGCTCTCTATTGTACCTTACAGCCAGTAGGCCTGACATAATGTTTGCTACATGTATATGTGTTATATTTCATGTTAGCCCTAGAGAGTCACACTTAACCTTAGTTAATAGGATTCTTAGGTATGTTAAAAGCTGTCCAAATCTAGGACTCTGGTATCCAAAAGACTCAGTATTTGACTTAACTGGATTCTCAAATGCTGATTATGCTGGATGTAGAATAGACAGGAAAAGCACCAGTGGAACTTGTATGTTCCTTAGTGATAGACTTGTCTCTTGGTATTATAAGAAACAAACATCTGTGTCAACCTCAACTGCTGAAGCTGAATATATGGCTGCAGGCAATTGTTGTTCATAAATATTCTGGATATAAAACCAACTCCTAGACTATGGTTACAACTTAGAGAAGTCTAAAATATTTTGCGACAACACTAGTGCTATTTCCATTGCACAAAATCCAGTCCTCCATAGTAGGACAAAACACATAGAGATTAGGCATCATTTTCTAAGGGATAATGTAGAGAAGAACAAAATTGAACTTCAATATATCCCTACTGATTTGCAAAGGGGAGATATTTTCACCAAGCCTCTGGATAAAAAGAAACACAATTTCTTCCTAAATCAGTTAGGCATGTTAGATGGAGGAAGCCTAAACTAAATTACAAGATTTTGAAAAGCTAAAAACAGACCAAGATTAGGCTAAAAAATCATCTTCTTTTGTGTTTGTAGGATAGTTTCTGTCTCTGAACTGAGCTCGACGTTTTTCCCAGAAATCGTCGAACAGAGTTCGACGTTTTCACTGAACGTCGACCTAAGTTCAGAGCTTGCCAGATAGTTGTATACTATCTCTTTTAGGTCTTTGATCGTCGACCTGAGCTCGACGCACTCTAGATCGTCGAACTGAGATCTACGATGTTGAAGACCTTTCAGCTTCCCTCAGGAGTCCTGATCGTCGATCTGAGGTCGACGATCCTTCCTTTTTCGCGTCGAACCCTAATATAAAATCATTATTCGACCGCCGCTCATCGTTTACGCCTTCATACTCTCTGCAAATTTTTTTCCCTCCAAACCTTCTACACTTGGTCGTGTTTGTTCAATCTTTGCAGGTACAGATGGCTCTGACTGTTGCTGCCCTTTCAAAAATGAAATTTGGCACAGGATTCGACATCGACATGAACTTTTTCGATGGAAGCGACCAGAGATTCAAGGACATTTTAAATCTGCTTCGAGAACAACAGTTAGTTTAGATAATGTCCATCAGGATGAAGATCGCCGCAGACGAGATAAAGGAATGGTGTTTTTCTGCCTCAACTGAGAATGAGAATTCTGTAGTCGGCTCTATCAAAGGGACTCAGGTACCATTGTCCCCTGCCCTACTAACAGAAGTGTTCAACCTCAGCACTGGAAATGACTCTATTGAATTATCTGAAGAAGAGTCTGATGCAATGCTAGATAGAATGGGTCACTCTGTTGAGAACCCTAAAAAATTGCTGAAAACGAATTTGTCGATTGAATATCAATTTCTGGCTGATATTGTGGGAAAGGTGCTTCTGGAAAAGCACTCAGCCCATGACACCATTTCCAGACATCAGTTCTGTCTAATGGGAGCTGTGGTTGACAAGAAACATCTGGACTGGGGGTCCATCTTCTTCAATTTGATCAAAAAGAAGCTGAGCAAAAGCTGTGTAAGCTTTGGGAGGATCTTGGGGGTTTACATGCACTCCAGGTGCCCTGAGCTGCTGACCTCAAGTGGGATGCACATCAATGCATCCAAGAGACTTACCTGTGCCCTCTTAAGCAGGTGGGACAGGCAGATTATTAACCCCAACAGGGCTGCTGCATCAACTCCTGCTTCAGGCACAAGGACTGCCTTAGTCACTCCTCCTCAGGTCTCTGCCCCTGCAGAAGTTTTGCCTACTTCTTCTCCTCCTTTAGCTGTCTCTACCCCAGCCATCTCATCCTCACCACCAATCACCACCATAGCCATCTCATTCCCCATTATAATCTCATCACCAATCTCACCTCCTCCAGCATCTACCTCAGAGCAATTCCATCCCTTATACTACTATACTCCTGCCACCACTTCATCATATTCTCTCTTAGATGACTCCTTCATGGATGATCCTCCTTCAACTCCTCCTGAGCTTCCCTCTACTTCCTCATTCCAACAAATTCATCAAGACATCCTCTCTTAACCATCTTTTTCCCCTACCATCTCATCCTTCCCCAACCAAATTACATCAATCTCAACACTTCCTACCCCTAGACCATCCAGTCCTTCACCTCCTACCTCCACATTCTCCATTCCATCAGCTCTAGTCAACATCATTCCAGCAACTTTCTCTCCTACCTCTACTCAAGCCCCTCTTGAGCATGTAGATCTCTCAGCCCTGGCAGACAGGTTATATGAGCTACTAGCTCCCAAGCTAACCTCATTACTGGAGACCACCCTGGCTCCACTCCTGACACTTGTTCAGGAGCTGTCTACCAAGCTCTCCTCCTTCATCTCCTCTCAGGCAATTACTTCTTCTGGGTGCCTTGATCCAGCTGCCACTGAATCCAGGCAGGGGGAGATGCCTTATGAAGCAGTTCCTGCTCAAACATTTGCAGTGGATCTCCAGAAATTGCTTTCAGTTTTTGATCTTGCTTTCTTCAGTTCTCTGCCAGTTGAATAAGTTGAGGATTTGACTAAGGCTATTGTGCCTATCTCTATTTGTGATCCCAGCCTAATTGCCTCATATGTAAATTCTTTCAAGGCTGTGGATGTTGCTGCTTCCATCTCTGCTGCTACTGCTGTTTCTACAAGTGTATCAAAAGATATTGACATGATTTCTATTATTGAGATTACTGCTGCTCAAGAACTTGCTACTTATCTGGAAGAACCTGCTGCTTTTTCTGCTCCAACTCCTGTTGCTGCTTCTGCTCAAATTTCTGATGTTGCTGCTCCTACCCTGACTCCAGATCAGTTGAAATTACAAGAGAAATATATTAAGAGCATTGATGATTTATATGATAGACCCCAAAGCTCAGAAAGTGATCAGTTTCACACTGAATCTGATGACTCTTCTGGTACCATTGCCAAGAAAAGGAATACCAGAAGCAAGGCCATGATGAATGTTCCTCCTGCTCAAGCCAAAGATGCAAATGATATTCCATATTATATTTTGCATGATTGCCCAATCTCTGAGCCATGGATGCAATTCTCTAAAAATGAATTGAAAGCTATGAAGAGAAGAAGAAAATTGGCTAGATATGAAAAAGGATCTTCTAAATTTCAACCTCCTCCTCCTCCTCCAGATTCAGGATCTGGTGGAGGATCAGCTCTTCCATCCTCTGCTTCAAAGCAAAGCTCTTCCCAACCTTCTCAGGAACATCAACCAAGAGAACAATTTCAAAGAGGATATCAATCTAAGAGATATCAGTCTGGAGGAAGGCAAAGAGATTACAGAACATATTCTAAACAACAAAGGGAAGGACAAGGTCATATTGAATCTACTTCAGGTCCTTTCCCTTATAGGATAAAAGATACAGTTGTCTCCAGGACTCCTCATACTGATTCTAAGTCTATCAATAGATATGAACCTCCTGTTCCATTTGAGGATCTTGAGAACAACCCTTTGTCATGGACTGCCAAAATGAAAGAGCTTGCTGCTCTAGATCAAATGAAAAAGGCCAGAGAGCAAGGCAAAGACATTTCCAACATTACAACCCTATCAGATCAAAGAAAGAAATAACTAGAGATATATGCTTCAAGGAAATTCTTTAATCCAGAAGATTATATGAAGCTGCATCCTGAGGCTATAGTTCCAAAGCCTAGATCTCAAACTTCCTTAGGTGCAGAAGATGACAGAAGTTCAAAGAAAGAAGCCCTCAATCCTAACAGGGAAATTTTGTTTAAAAGGGGAACTGAGAAGAAGTGACTTGTGTAAGCTGAACAAACATCCACCTCTGAATATTTGCTGATATTTTATCTGTGATCTGCAATGCTGCTATGACATTTTCTTGCATTGATTGGTTTAGCTTTTGTTTTGTCTGTATGCTTATTTATTTCCTATTTTTGTCTGTAAATAGTAATCCTAACCCAAATAGGGGGAGATTGTTGGAACACCCTATTACTAATTTGGGTAAGGATCACAATATTTGTCTTAGGAAACCAGTTTAACCTAGTTGTATAGTTTTAAAGGTCAACATTAGAATGTGTCTAGGGCTTAGAATTTAGGTTTGAGCTGCCCCCCGGACCATTCAAGGAATCAGACTTCAAGCTGAGGCAAAGACAATTATCGTCGAGCTTAGGTCGACGGAACGTCGAACTCCGTTCGACGCTCTCTGAGCTCAACTTTACTAAAGTCGTCGAGCTTTGGTCGACATTCTTCGAGCTCAGGTCGACGATCTCTCCTCAGTTTATTCTTCAGATCGCTGAGCTCTGGTCGACGTTCTTCGAGCTCAGGTCGACGATCTCTCCTCGGTTTATTCTTCAGATCGCTGAGCTCTGGTCGACGTTCTTCGAGCTCAGGTCGACGATCTCTACTCAGTTTATTCTTCAGATCGCTGAGCTCTGGTCGACGATCTTCGAGCTCAGGTCGACGTTTTTCCTGAGAGATTGACGACTTTGAGGATTCAAATTTAGTCAGCTTTTGGAATGATTTTCAAATTCTCTCAGATTTTATTTCAAGAGATCTGTCAGCCGTTTTTCTTTATTCTGGAGCAAGTTTCAAGGAATTCTTTTTGGAATGTTCTATGGGACTTTCCTCTAGAAGACAAGACTTTTATAGAAGATATTTATGACTGCCAACGGCTATCTTTGACAAGGAATTTTTCAGAGAATAAGATCCTCCTTTTTGTCTTTAGTCAATAAGATAGAACAGATAGCACAACAACAAAAAATTAACAGTGACATACAACAAGTGATCATTTTTCTGAAGAATTAGTAGAACAATCCTTTTGGCTTACTGAAAAGTGATCATAGCTTCAACATCAAGAACTCCAGACACCAAATATTTCAGCATCTGCTGGAATCATCTTCTGCTGGAGATCTGAAGCTTCTGAAGACCTATCACCCTGAAGCAAAGCTCTCACTCCTGAACCATTCTACATCTCAGGGGGAGCTTTGACATCATCAACAATCCACTAGTCTTCTCTCATTTGATTTGAGAACAGAGAAGACAACTTCACCTCTTTACTTTTTCTTTTCCTGCTGTAAAAGGGTTATCAAAACTCCCTTCAAAAGTTCTGAGTTTGGTTCTGAGAGCCTTGTCAAAACTCAGTGGTGGCAAGACACCTGATCAAAAAATCTAGTTTGGTTTTTGAGCAGCTTATCAAAAGCTCATTGGTGTCAGGACACCTGATCAACTCATCCTGAGTGGATTCCTACCAAGGGTGGTGGAAGAGTGGATATACCCAGGTTTTTGGGGAACCACTATAGTTCCTTGTGTCTTCTGGTTGCTTGAGTATTTTCTTTATTGTGTGCTGTGATTCTTCTTTTTGCTGTCTTAGTTTTGATTTATCTAGTAAGATACCTTACACCTATACATAAATTAAATCTTAATTGTTTTATTTATTTAAATTGTAAAGCTATTTTAAAAATACTCTATTCACCCCCCCTCTAGAGTTTAGATAGATCTTTATCTCACTTTCAAAGAGAACCGGTGGCTAGGCTGCAGTTAGGCTAAACCGACATTTTAAGGCTTTTTTAAAAGCCTTAATTAGAAGTGGCGGGCCCACTCTCTTCCTTCTTCACAAGACCGAAACCACCTGCTCCTGTTCGCGGAAAAAAGAGGCGGAAGCGGCGGACTGCCCTAGCCTTCGGACGGCGATTTCGGGAGCTATCGTGGACGGAATTCGATTCCGAAAGCGGCTTTGGCTTGCTCTCACTCAGATCTACATTTCAACGGTAATAGATTTGATTTTCGTGGAGTTTTAGGAGACTTGGATTTTTGGTTTCTTGTGGATTCCGCCATTAAAACGCGGGAATGTGCTTTTAGGTGCTGCTGCTGCTAGTGCCGAGTGAAGAGGAGGGAAAGCTGACCAAGCTTCGCCTGAAATTGAGGCAAGTGGTATTCTTGCCCTTGCCGTTTTTTTTCTTCTCTTGATGAATTAGAAAAATCCTGGTTAGCCCTAGGGTAGAAGCCAAGCTTGTCCTTTTATCTTGCTGAAATTAGGGTTTAGTTTCTCCTAATGAGCCCCCCCCCTCTTTATGCTATTAGTGCTCAACCCGCTGGCGTAATACCGCCAATTTAGACTCCAGATTTCTGTCTAGTTGTTGCCTTGCGGGTGAAGTCGAGAGAGAGAGAGAGTAGGAGGGGGGTGCCTGTTGTGTATCTTGGAAAGAGCCAAATTTTGGGCTCTCGGGTTGCCGGCGTTGAGTGTGGTGCACACACTCAAAGCCTTTGCGGGTTTGGCGTTGAGTGTGGTGCACACACTCAACGCCACAGCTGTAGTCAATTTGAGATTTTGGCTAAGTACTAGGGCGTTGATTGAGGTGGACTCACTCAACGTCGCAGCCTCTTTTCTGAGGCTAAGTACTTTGGCGTTGAGTGAGTCGACCTCACTCAACGCCATTTCGGGTTTTGCGTTGAGTGAGGTGAACTCACTTAACGCTGTCGCTTTGTGTGCGGCCAAGTACTTTGGCGTTGATTTAGGTGTGCTCACTCAATGCCACAGCCTTTCCTGAGGCTAAGTACTTTGGCGTTGAGTGAGTTCACCACACTCAACGCCATTTCCGATTTGGCATTGAGTGAGGTGACTTCACTCAACATCGTAGGAAAGTTTGCGGCCAAGTCCCGTGGCATTGAGTAAGTGAACCTCACTCAACGCCATTTCTGCTTTGGCGTTGAGTGAGGTAGACTCACTCAACGCCACAGCCCTTCTTTGCGGCCAGAACCTCTGGCGTCGAGTGAAACGACCTCACTCAACGCCATTGCCGTTTTGGCGTTGAGTGAGGTCAGCTCACTCAACGCCGCAGATTTGCCTTGTTTGCAGCTAAGTGCCAGGGCATTGAGTGAGTGAACCTCACTCAACGCCATTGCTATTTTGGTGTTGAGTGAGGTGGACTCACTCAACGCTGCAGTCTTATTTTGCGGCCAAGTGGAAGGGCGTTGAGTGAGTGAGCTTCACTCAACGCCATTGCTGTTTTGGCATTGAGTGAGGCCAGCTCACTCAATGCCACTTTCTCTGATTGTGGTTAAGTACCAGGGCGTTGAGTGAGTGTACCTCACTCAACGCCATCGTTTTTTTAGTGTTGAGTGAGGTTTGCTCACTCAACGCTAGAGTATTCTTGCGGGAGGCATTGAGTGAGTGAACCTCACTCAACGCCATTCCTGTTTTAGCGTTGAGTGAGGCTAGCTCACTCAACGCCAGAGTTGTTCTTTTGGAGGGCGTTGAGTGAGTGAACCTTACTCAATGACATGGCTGTTCTGGCGTTGAGTGAGGCTAACTCACTCAACGCCAAGGTCTGGTTAGACGTTGAGTGGGTCCCACTCAACGCCAAGCTATGTTGAGTCATTTCAACACTTTTTCCCTACATTGATTTTTGCCCCCCGAGTGAATTCCTTGATTTTCTTTGAGGTTCCTTGTCGGCTATGTTTTTCTTTCCTAAAGGCCGAATCGTGGGTCGTGGTTAGTAGTGGTGGTTTGAAGCTCTTAAGATGGGAGGTATTGTATAATTTCGGCAAGGTCACCCTTTTTCTTTTATCTTGCCCCAGGTACGGGTTGGGCAAGTGGGTGGGAGGTCCCTAGTGCTTTCACATGTAGACCCTTGAGCTTTGTTTCTTGGAAATGGTAGTTGGGGGACTGAGTTTGCCTCCAACCCAGATCCACGTGGTTTGTTTTGCTACTACCATCTCCCACAGTTTAGGGTGTTAGACGTTTCTTCCTTGGTAGGTTGCAGCAATTTGGGCTCTTTGCAGCTTAGTAGACTCTGCAGGAAGTAGTTTCTGGGCAGGGTTGATGCTGTTTCCTCGCACCTGGTGCATTTCTTTTTGTCTTGCCTTGGGCAGTTGTGACTTTTACTGCTTTGTTTTTCCTCTTTCATTTATCATCTGATTGACACTTTCGTGCAGTTTTCCTTGTTTTGCTTGTTGAGGTATTCTTTCTTCTTTTGAATGTCTCAGGTTTTGGACAGTAGTCAGTTTGGTGGCTAGGTTGCAGTGGTGTTGTTGGTGGTCTCTTAGACTCTAGAGATCATGTTTCTTTATTAGTGAGGTAGTTTTTCTGCACTTTTCTTACAGACATATATATATGCAAGTGGGTTCATGTCAGGTTGTTGGCGCCCTCTAGTAGTTTTTACCTTTGTACTAGATATGTTACTTTTGCTGCTACCATTTTCTGGAGATAGTCTACTTGCTCTGGGAAGGATTTATGCTAGGTTGCTAGTTTCTTTTAAAACTACAATTATTATTATAAGTATAGCTCATGATCATCATGTTTTATAAAACTCAATCACTATTTTCCAAACAACCTATAAAGATCGTTTTCTTATATATAGTATAAATTAAATTTAGAGTCTTGCGTATCATAAGTGGTCCTCTTGGGGCTCTTCTGCACTCCTTAGGATGTCAAACCTGAATAAAGTATTTTTCCGTAACGTATAAGTATAGTTTTAAACTGTGGACTAGGTGATCCAACGAGCCGAGGGATACGGCCTCTAAAATATAACTGATTTTCTAATCATTAAACTCATGAATTTCTTTCATAAAGTAAAGTAGATGGTTTTACCTGAGCATCAGTAGTTATCCCCTGCTCAACGTGGCATCATGATGCGTGCTTTCTCATACTCTGATCTTTCCTAAATTCGGAGAAAATACGGGTTGTGACACCTAACTCGATGAGATATTCAAAGAATGAAATGAAAGATAGGAAGAACCATAGGAGATACTCTCCTCCACCTTAGTTTAGGAGAGGTCCTCCTCCTCCTCCTACAGATGGATCAGGAGGCAGTGTTTCTCATGATCAAAGATCTGCTTCTCACTCTTATCAATCAAGATCAACTCACAGTAGTAGAGAAAGACCTTCTAGGTCAGATACTCAATATAGCAGTCAACAAAGAAAATAGTAGCAGTAGCAGCATGACAATCAGCCAACAGAACAAGGCAGCCAAAAAGACAAATCTAGTCCAGAAAGTCCACTATTTCCAATGTGTGATCCAGAAATGGATACTAATTCAAGGATGGCCAGATTTAAAGAGCTTATAGGACTGTCTCAAATCAGAAAGGCTAAAGAAGAAGTACAAGATGTTTCCAAGTTTACTACAATGTCATCATACAGAAAGAAAGAACTAAACAAATATCATGTACATAATCTTCTTAATGTTGACACTTACATGTCTTTACATCCTAAAGTAGTTGTGCCAAGAGCTGCTTTTGTGGAAATTCTTGGAGCTGATGACATGAAAATGACAAAATGGCAAGCAGCTAATCCCAAAAGATAAATAATCTTCACCAAACCATCTACTGAAACTTCACAGGGTGCAACAAAGAAAGTTTGGCAGATTTTCTATTTCTGTTTTTTAACTTAACTAGTATTTGTTGTAAATATTTCACAAGGAACATTTTGTTTATATCTGCTGAAACATTATAATTCTGCCAGATATTGTTTTATGCTTTGTGTTTTTTTCTTTTATGTTATTCATATTGACCTCACCCAAATAGGGGGAGATTGTTGCAACCCCACCTATGTTTAGGGTTGATTTGGGCTAGGTTCACAATTAGGATTATTAGATGACCCAACATGTATAGTCTAGGGTCATAAGTTTTTTTCAGTGTTAAGGTTTAGTCAATAAACCTAGATTGATTGGTTATACCTTCAGAAGACTTAGAGACAGAAGAACTCCAAAGAAAAGAAGTTTTCTAAGAGATAGAAAAGGCGTTCGATGATAGCTGAACTCAGCTCGACGATCGTCGATCTCAGATAAACGAACTCAGAGTTCCTTCTCTGAGTTGAGCTTGACGAAAGTCCAACTGAGATCGACGATCTGTGAGCTTATATCAGATTCTCAGCTCGACAAAGTGCCTTCTCAGTTCGACGAACTTGGAGCTCAGATTGGCCAGTGTATTTTCTGCTCGATGAAATTGGAGCTCCATTCGACGATCTTCTACCTCTCAATCTGCCATCTCAGGTCGACGATCAAGCAGTTTTCAGTTCGACAAATTTGGATCTCAGGTCGACGAAAGTTTGCTAAGTTCGACTATTTTCTTCCAGGTTCAGTTCGACTATTCTCTGATGATTTCAGTTCGACTAAGGAAGAAGAATTTCAAATAATATTTTAATTTGTTTGTAATTCTCTGATAATTAATGCACAATATTCTTATGAATATAGCTGTTCCTTGGCAGCATTAATTATGGTTTTCACAGAGTTATTACTTGTCTTATTTATTGGGATTGTTGAGGAAATTCATTTAAGACAATTTCTAGTCGTTCAACTCCCAGAAATTCTGCAGTCAATCAAGGAAAGGAATTCAAATTTCAAATGCTAAAATCTACAAGTAATATATACAAGAATTTCTTTTCAAGGTAGTAGTAGCAAGACAGGAATAGACACAGAGAGATAGTAGTGACAGAAAATTATTTTGCAGAAAACTGAAAGAAGAACAACTCTTATACAACTCAAGTTCTTCATCAGTTTTTGCTTCAGAGCTTTCAAGAGACAATCCATCAACATTTGTCTAAAAGCTTCCTGAAGATCAACAAGCAATCTAAAGGCCTACACCATGAACAAATATTTCTTTCTCCTAAACTATTCTATATCCCAGGGGGAGCTTTGACAACATCAACAAATCCACTAGTCCTCTCTCAAATTATTGACAGAGAAGAACAACCACATCTTTATTTTTATTCACCACTGTAAAAGGGTTTTTAACTCCCTTCAAAAGTTATCCCTTTGGTTGATAAGTCTCCAGATCAAAAGACTTAGTTTTGTTTTTGAGCACTTGGTCAAAAGCTCAAAGGGTTGCTAGATCTCCCTTAGAAAATAGATCTTATGGTGACAGGGCACCTGATCAAAAAGCTGTAATGGATTCCTACTAGGGTGGTAGAAGACTGGATGTACCTAGGTTTATTGGGGAACCATTATAAAGTCCTTGCGTCGACTGGTTTGCCTTTACTTTTTTACTTGTGTGTTGTGATATTTCTTTTTATACTTATACATATATCACCTATTTTAATCTGCTATAAAAACAACTTAATAAATTTTTGATACTCAATTCACCCCCCTCTAGAGTAAACATAAGATCTATCCCTCGCTTTCACAGCTGATCAACCTGCTCATTCTCCTCCCGCGACACATGTCGGATGAAGAAGGTCTGGAACATATCGATGACCCAC
Source organism: Platanthera zijinensis (assembly GCA_039513925.1). NCBI lineage: Eukaryota > Viridiplantae > Streptophyta > Magnoliopsida > Asparagales > Orchidaceae > Platanthera > Platanthera zijinensis. The sequence goes on from CM077081.1 coordinate 126,598,760, forward strand.
TTCACCTTTGTCAAATATAACTAGAGAGTTGGCTCCCATGTCTCGAACTCCCCACTTATATGAGAGGCCACCACCATGGAGTTAGTGAGGACCTCCACATCATACACTCACAGCTCCCTGGCCAGGCGCAATCCTGCTATCACCGCCTCATACTTGGCCTGATTATTTATGATGGGAAAGTGCACCACCACCATTTGCTCGATCCTCATTCCATGGGGGCTATCCAAGTTTACCCTTACCCCCAAGGAATTCTTTCGCGAGGTGCCATCTACCATGACCTTCCAGGGGACCGGGCGAGTGAGTTCTGCCTCCGCCACCTCGACCACATAATCTAAGAGAAAGTGGGTCATTTCACGGCCCTTGATTAAGAGGCGGCGGACAAAGGAGATATCAAACTCACTCAGCTTCTCCAAGATGGGATAACAGAGCTATTCCTTCCTCAGGACTTAACTTACATAGTATATGGGTAGCTGCTTTATCCCCTCTTCCCAAACTAGGACGGAGCTCAAGGCCTCTGCTCCGATCCCGAGATATAATGGAAGATCCAACCCCTCCTTCGGCCCTTTGAGCAGGGGGGCCTGAGTTAGTTACCTCTTCAAGGCCTGGAAAGCCTCCTCGCATTCCTTAGTCCACTCAAACTTCTTGCCTCTCCTTAATGATTTGAAGAAGGGAGAGCACTTCTCCCCTGCCCGGGAAAGGAACCTGCTTAGCTCTTCCAACTTTCCTGTCAGCCTTTGGACCTCCTTAGCATTCTGAGGTGACCCCAATTCCATGATCTCCTTGACCTTGTAAGGATTCATCTCTACCCCTGTAGGGGTCAGAAGGTGGCCCAGGAACTTGCCCCTGCTGGCCTTGAAGACATACTTCAAGGGGTTCAAGCTCATCTTGTACCTCCGGAGGGTGCCAAAGTTCTCCTCCAGATCCTGGAGGTGGGAGTCCACCTCCTGGCTCTTGATCATTAGATCATCTACGTACACCTCCAGTTTCCTCACCTTGTGCTCCTAGAAGACCCGATCCATCATCTTTTAGTATATCGCCCCCGTATTTTTAACCCAAAGGTCATCATCTTGTAACAGTAGCACCCATCCCCTATTATGAAGGAGACATCTTTTACATTGGGAGGGTGCATCCTAATTTGATGATAACTTGAAAATGCATCTGAAAAACTAATTACAGGAAAACTGACGGTTGCGTCATCCAGCGCGTCGATTCGAGGCAAGTGATAACAATTCTTAGGACATAATTTGTTTAGCAAAAAAAAATCAACACACATTCTCCACCGGCCATCTCCTTTTTTAACCATTACAATGTGGGATACCCAGCCGGGGTATTGGATTTCGGATATAAAGTCGTCCTTAAGGAGCTTTGCCACCTCCTCCCTAATGGGTTCGGCTAGCTTGTCCGTGATGGACCTCTTCTTCTGCTGGATGGGGCGAGCTTCTAGATCTAGATTGAGGTAGTGATAAACAATGTTCGCATCTATCCCCGACATCTCTATTGCTCTCCAAGAGAATATGTTCACGTACTTCTGGAAGCATGCTAGCATCCTCTCCTGGTCCTCCGGGGTCAGCACCCTGCTGATGAACACCTTCTCCACCCGGCCTCTAAGGGTGAAAACTTCCATCTCCACCACCTCTTACACAGCCTCCATACGAGACTGCTCCCTCCATTCTCCAACGTCCCACTCTCCTGGGCAAGGACCTCCTCCTCAGACTCTTCTACAGCCATTGCCTCGGCCGGCTCCTCCTGGATCTCTTCTGCCACCACCACCTAGGCGCGGTTCTCTCCTACTTCCATCTCCACTACTCCAGCCTCCTGCTCTGCCACCTCCATCCTTTGCCCCATCTCCTCGGCCCCTCCCACCAGGAAATAGAGCTCACCACGGTGACATAGCACTTCCATGTTACCTTGTGGTCTCCTTGTACTCGGACCTGGATCCCCTTGACGTTGAAATTTATGCATTGGTGGAAGGATAAGGGGATGCAGCGGAAGGCGCTGATGAGGGGTCGTCTGAAGAAGGTGTTGTAGCTACTAGGGGAATCCACAATGATGAACCTGTAGTTTTAGGACTGCCCCCCAGAGTGATATGGAGCCCCACTCATCGTTCCACCTACTTCCTTTCCCCAGAGAACCCAAACAAAGGTCCGTCCGAGGAAAACATCCTCTTGGCCTCCACTTTCATCACGTCAAACACCTTCTTGAATATGGCATTGACCGAGCTCCCATTGTCAATGAGGATCCTATAGATTGTGAAATTCTCGACCGTGGTATGGATGACTTGTGCGTTGCATAATGGATCCTCATGATCTGGCATGTCACTCCTAGAGAAGGTGATGTTCTCATCCGGGGGTGAGGTCTTGGATGTGGAGCCAATACTACTTCGGTACATGGTAAGGAGGCTTGCTTTCTGGGATTCCTCAACCCCCCCCCCCCCCCCCCCCCCCCCCCGTGGATCACTTTGATACCCCCTCGGGCCTCAACATCACCCGGTCCTCACACCCGTCCTCCTCTGCCCGAGGTAGGAATTCCTTTATCTGTACCTCCCGGTGGTCCCTCTACTGTCGCTGATCCCTATTTCCTCTCACCTTGAGGAACTCCGGGCAGGTTGCCATAGCATGGCCCTCCTCCTGGTGGAAGTCACAATAGTATAACTGCACCCTGACTTTCATCCTCCTCCTTTACGGACCCCTCCTCCTCTACATGGCTATTATCATAGCCTGGTGTTGATTGGGTAGAGGAGGCCTTTGACCCTGCCTACAGCGTGCATGGTGGAACAAACCCTGGTCCCCTTGACGGTTGACTCCTCCATGGAAACTTCTCCGCTGGCCCTGATCCGGCCACTCCTGTTGCCTCCAGCCGAGTCGATTATTCGGCTCCTATCTCCCCTAGCTTGGTTGTTGTTATTACAGCTGTTACTGTTCCCACTACCGGGGTTCAGCTCTCGTTACCTCCTGACCTCGGTCACCTCCTAGCCCCTTTTCCTACTCTATGTTCCACCTGGCCAACTTCTTTGCGAACTTGGGGTTTAACGCCTCCCAATTGACTTCCATTGCCACCCTCTCCATCAACTGCTTGAAGGAGAGAGGCGAAACCCTATTCAGTTACATCTTGAAGAAACCTTGTTGCATCCCCAAGGTGAATTCAATCATCAAGGAGTGCCCTGGCATCTCCTGTACCTGGGTGACCTCCTCTTTGAACCGGTCCACGTAACTCCCCAAGGTCTTGTTTACACCATGTTTAATGTGGAACAGGGACTCCTACTCCTTCTTCCTCTTCTTGGAGGTGGTGAATCTCAACAAGAACACCCGGCACAGGTCTTCGAAGAGTCTGCACTTGAATGCATCTGACATCTGCCTTATCGAAATCACATCCTCAAACCATTGGATGTGTAACATCCCTCAGACAGCTAGACCCCTAGGAGTGTTTTGTCATGATTAGGTCATGACAAAACCCTTAGGAGCCCAAGAAAGCCAAGTGTACTAAGGAAAGAAGGTGAGATCATCATGGGTTGCAAATAACACTTGATAATTACCTAACTTAGGGTAGACTTAAGGACCCCATCTTGTTCCCAGGACTTCACCACACCACCCTTAACCTTTTAGGTGGTTCATAGGGTCACTAAGAACCCATTGGGGGCAAGTGAAGTGGCCAAATTGACCAAAGTCAACCCAAGCCCTAATTTGGTCAAACTAGCCCAAATAGGCTAACTCAAGTCCAAGCTCAATCCACTTGGGCTAACCTTGTTTGATGAGTTTAAAAATGGGTGTATTTGGGCTGGACCCACCAGCAATATCATCCATGATGATTAGGAGAGAGAAAAATGGGATTTTCCCCATTATTTAAGAGAGAGAAAGTGGCTTTATAAGGTTAACCTAGCCCATTTCAAGTGGGCTAAGCCCATGTAGTGTGGCCCATGAGTTTTAGGAAATAATGAGACATGTTTGGGCCCACCAAATTCAGAAAGGGGTGACTAGGAGAGAGGAATGCAAATTTTCCCCAATTTGGAGGAGAGAGAAAGAGGGGCTTAATGGCCATCATGGCCATGGAGGCTCCATAACCCCCACCATCATGGGGCTTTTACTCTTCTGGTGGAGGGGAAGAGTTTCCCTAAGGTGGCCAGCTAAGGGGGTGGCTCAGCCCCACCAATTGGAGGAAAAACTGAAAATAGGCTTAATGGCCATTAATGGGGAAATTCAAAATTGGGGAGTTACACTTCTCCTCTCCCAAATTCCTTCATTAAGAAGCTTCACCAGAGCAAGGGCAAGCTTTTCCCCCGTTCCTTTTCCAATTCCAGAGAGGTTGGTGTAGAAGTTGGAGAGGAGCTCAAGCTTGGTGGCCGAAAATGGCAAGGAGGAATTCAGCCCGTCTACAAGCCGCAACTCAGGTCCTCCTCCTCCTCTTTACTCATGTATAGATCCTAGGAATCCATTAGAACAAGAATCAGGCTCAATTGAGCCCGATCCAATTCGAAAAAAATGAGAAAATCGGCCGAAATTCTACCTCTCGGGTTGGCCGGATTCCACTGTTCCGGCGGCGGTGCCGCCGGCTAGGGGTAGCCCCCACCTCCCCGAAGGTGGTGGTGGTGGTCGGCCGGGGAGGTGGCCGGGTGGCCGGGAAAACCTCCCGCAATATCACCCAGGTCGGGCGAATCGCCGCCGTCGGCTGGAGGAAGAAGATGACGGCGGGCCGTCGGATGGGCTTTGAGATTCGGGCAAGATCTGCCATTTAATTTCCAGATTTATATGTATTTCTGTAACAGTTATTGGGTGGTTTTAAAATAAATATTAAAATTACTTAGAGACCTCTGCAGGAAAAATGGTTAATATGAAAACTGTAGCACTTGGAGTCTAGTTTATTTTAAAATTTGTTTGGACCAATTTGGACATTAGGTCTGACCTCAGCACTCATTTTGGTGGGGTCTATACCTAGGGCTGATCAGACAATGTTTTGAGTGCCCCCATCAATCCAGCCATCCAAATGAGCTGAAATTTGGTGTGGGGGCTATTTACATTTGTCAAAACAACATATCCAAAAATGGGAATTTTTGGATATAATATTTCTATAGTTTTTGTAAAAATTTAATAATTCATTTAGGAATTATTTAAAGGGTCAAATCACCTCAAAAGTCTCCAAAATTTTGGAGGCATGTTTTTAGGGTTATCTTCTAGCTCTGATAAAAATTTCAGCTCAATTGGACTTGAAATGAATGAGTTTTGATGTGACCAAAGATTGGTCCTTGAAGGGGAAAATTAGGGCAAGGGATTGTTGGGGCATGGTGGGTCCAATTCTCACCCAAATGGGTTGGGATTTTGGCCAGAGCCCCATGGACAGAGAAAACACCCCCTCATGGAATTTGAGATGGTTTGGGGTGGGTTTGCCCTAGGATCCAAGTTCAAACCTTAAGGGTTGATCTATGGGGTTTGTGAAGGACATAGGGTTTTATGTCCTTGTATGGATCTAGAGTTTGGTCCATGATGTTCTAGGGGTGAGATTATGCCCTAGGATGGAGTTGCATGGTATGGGTACTTAGTCACATCACTTAATTCTAACTATACAAAATTAGGTCTTTATACCTTATGGAATGGATGATGAGTCAAATGATCTTAAGTTTATGTAAAGTTATGATAGAGGGTGTTAATTTTGATATATTGAACAGTAGTTGTTGTTTCATGAAATTTAAATAAGCCTTCATATGGGTACCTTAACAAAAGTGCATAATCGTAGAATCTTTGGAGAAATAATTTATGTGGTATTATGATTTAGATTTTTATGAAATTGTGTACACCATGTTTTTAGGATATATTAAACCTCTGGAAATTTTATCATGATTTATGGGATAATAATTAGAGTACTTCCTTCACAACTTAGCAAATAGAGATTTTTACTTAGGAATTATTTATGAAGTAACCAGTCATTTAAAGTTTGTGAAATTTAGTCAGAGGAGTTTTAATATCATATTACATCTCTGTGAATTTTTATGGAATTATTTGAATTATAAATTTAGGGGTTGCTTCATTAAATGTTATTGCCCATAAAAATTTAGATAAATTTAATTTGGTATATTGAATGCAAATAAAATTATTATTTTTGGGCAGAGGACTTTTCTGATGATTACCAAGGCTCTGTAATTTTTACATAATTTTATGATGATTAATTGTTGTACTTCCTTCATTAAATATGAATTGTGAAATTTTGATGAATAATTTAATTAGAGGATAAATACTATTTGTAAAATCATGGGAGTTAATATTTAGTAATAATTCACTGTTATACAGTAACTATAATTTTTGGATGACCAATACTTGAGTAGATCATGTAGTTCATGTTCATTATCACCCATGGTCAATTATTTGGAAAATTAATTAATTATCAATTTAATTAGGAGAAATTATAATTTTCTGGATTTAGGCATATTGTGACATGGTAGATTCCCAGTAATTATTACAAGGGTTTTGGAAGAGAATTTAATGGACGTTCTATCATGGGCAACGTATAGGGTAGAAGGGTATGTCTGGTGTGAAAAAGGCATGAACAGTGTTAGTATGGGACTTGGATATAAGGGTGGAGTTTTGTACCTTATAGGCTTGGGAAAATGAGCATGGAATTCATCATGGGAGATTATGATGAGTAAAGATGTGTTTGGCTAGCATAGGAGGTGCTCGGGGTAGACGAAAGATCGTCTTGCCCTAGGAGTGGAAGAGTCAAGTACACTAGGGTTAGATTCATTATAACATTAAAAAGGGATTGGGAAAAGGGTAATCAACCAACAATAATAAGTGCCTTGCGAAAGGGAACTTCAGGCCGTAATGCACCGTCTTGGTTCCTAGTGCCCCTTGAGAGCCCTTCACGGGGTATGCCGGGGGCAGTCCTGGGCTAACGTAAATCTTAAAACAAACGAAAGAGTAATTAGCCTAATAGGGATTCACATTGCACACACTCATTAGTTAGGGTTGGTAATGGTTAAGTCGTCCCGTGGTGTTCTAAGGGATGAAGTCTGGGGATGAGCCGGACGGTTTAGTCCGGGGAAGTTGGTCTCGGATGTGGTTTATACGGACGGTTCAGTCCGGAAGTTTGACACTTTAAAATTGTTATATATTAAACGGATGCATGTGCATAAAAATAGGAAAGATTAAGGTGGTGGGTTTTCGATATCGGGGAGTTCGATTGCACCGACACCGATATCGTTGACTCGGTAAGGTGACTAGCACTTAGCCAAGGTTAAGTCCGGCGGACCAGTCGGCAAGAGTACGCAGGAGTCCGCCTCGTGCACCAGGCGTTGAGGGCGTACGATAGGTCAGACCAGTAGTGCTTTTACTGGTTTTGAGGTGGGCGAGGCCCAACCCACCGCTTCCGTCTGCCACTACGGGAGTATCCTGGGAGTTATCTCCAGAAAGGGGGAACTAAAGGTTTGTGTACACAAAGTTGGGTGTGTGAGTTGCACTGTTTGATCATCATACCCACCATATAGCTGCATGCCATAATCATTCATAACAACCTTGACACCTAAAGTATAAGTGGAATGGGACGCTTATACTTTAGGACTTGCAAAACGACCCCTTGGTCTATAAGCTTGTGTGGGCAAGTTTATAAATTAAGGTTAATTTGATATATGTATACCTGCTGCGTGATAATCGACACCCCAACGTATAAGCGGTATGGGACGCGTTATACGATGGGAGTCTTGCAAAAGATCCCTTGGCTTATGTGTACTCACATAAGCGAAGGTTTAAATTACCTTACTTATTTTCCTTCTTGTTTGACCTATTACAACACTTAAGATTTATATTGCTCCCCTGTTATAACTTGCTAGTTAGGTCCACCGTCATCTGCTTTGGAATTTATCTCCACCTTCATGTCCTCCCCTTTCTTCCTCTCCGCCCGGTGCCTTAGAGCGTGGGGGAAGGGGTGGGGGATGATAGGACTTAGTCTTTTAGACTAACGGTTTTCGAACCATATCATTTTAGGGGATCGCGGAGCCCAGCATGGAGGAGCAGCCCAAGAGGCCGGTACGCTTGGAGGTGGGACAGTCTAGCACGGGAGTCCAGACTACGGGGACTGTGAGTCCCGGCCCTTTAGTAGAGATTTAGTTTTGCTTCCGCATTGAGTGATTTTGTAGTGAGGACTTGATGTACCGGGCATGAGCCCTTTTATTTCCAGACTATTTATACTCTGATGATTCTCTGTGGACACTCCCTTCGTGGAGTTTTATTTCATGTGATATTTTCTTCTGGTGGACTTGCTTACTCTTCTTGCTTGCTACTTATTGTGATCGAAAAGGCCGGCAGGATCGGCGCGTTGTAGTGACGACCTTCCCGGGTGCGAAGGTGTCACCGCAAAGCGGCGGTTCTGGGCATAAGACCCCGGGTTTTCAAAAAAAAAAAGGGGTCTTACAAAGTGGTATCAGAGGAAACATCGATCGGATTAGTAGCAGTCCACAAATCCCTGGGTCACCCCCGCGCGAGTTTAGTTTGCGGACAAACTAAGCAGCGGAAGCAGTGGTGTGCCCATAAGGGGAATCACATATAATTGTCCACATTTAGTTCTTTCGAATCGTTTTCTCATAATAAAAATTTTCTTTTCGCAGCCCTCAGCGCAGCCTACTCCACAGGGTGAGGTTTTGCAGACTCCGGATGCTGTACCACCTCCACCAGCTCCCGCTCCTTTCCTTCAGACGGACATGGGGCAGACTTTGACAGCCATCCTAGAAGCCTTCAGGGCTCAACAGGCTCCGGCTCCGCAGTTGATTCCGGGAGCCAACTGGCTGAGTATATTCCGAGGACTTTCTCCCCCGTCCTACTTGGGGACAGAGACGGCAGTTCGGACAGAGGAGTGGTTGGACATCATGCATGAGATGCTGACTGGGATACGATGCCCGGTGGAGGAGAAGGTGGCGTTGGTGGTCTCTTGCCTAGAGTCCCATGCCAAGAGGTGGTGGAAGACACTCCTGGACAAGACTTATGCTGACAGGGAGGTTGCGGAGGTCACTTGGGGAGAATTCAGGGTCGCGCTGTTGGAACATTTTGTTCCGCAATCGGCCAGGGATGAGCTTGAGGACCGGTTCTTACAGCTAAAGCAGGGCACCAGGTCGGTGGTGGAGTACCATCGGGAGTTCGATCATCTAGCCCGATATGCAGATTCTTATCAGCTGGACGAAGCCGGGTACACCAAGAGGTTTTACAAGGGCTTGAAGGAGGATTTGAGGGAGGCCCTATTTTTCGTGTCCGATGGGCCTATTCCTCGGATGCTAGAGATGGCCAAGAGGATCGAGGCAGACTGGCACGCTACCCGAGGCCGGAAGCGGCCTATGGAGGATCAGAATCGTGGAGCAAGAAATGAGCAGCGACGAGGTCGTGTTACAGATGTGGGCAGGATGGAGGATCAGCCTCGTCAGGAGGTGAAACAGGAGTCGAGGGAGCAGGTGACTCTAGCTCCCCAGCCCCTCCAGATGCGGGAGATACCAAGACCACATATGCAGGATTTGCAGAGACCAGGAGGGAGGGCTTACCCTCCGCCAGAGTGTTTTCACTGCCGTCAGGTGGGGCATATCAAGAGGAACTGCCCTATGAGAAGGGGGCCCCCACTAGCGCCACAGATTGCCCCACCTGCTCAGCACTATGGAGGTCGAGGACACGGTCAAGGACAAGGATACTAGGGCGGAGACCGTAGGCAAGAAAGGGAGCAGGTATATGCACTGGACCTGGCCCAGCCCCGACAACCTGAGCAAGTGATCACAGGTACGACTATGTTTGTTTGCTTTGTCTTAAATCTTTTTCCATCCTTTCCTAGGAATTAACTGCTTTTAGCATTAGGTAGTAAAAACCAAGAATAAAACTCTAAGTTAAGTCACAATCTCAGGCATTGTCTTCATTTGCGGCAAACCCGCACACACTCTCTTCGACACGGGTGCCTCGCACTCGTTTGTGTCGGAGACCTTTATCCAAGGGTTGGATGGCGTGGAGAAATTCACGGGGTCGATGATGAAGATACGGCTACCTGACGGGTCGGAGCTGTTCACCTCATCCCGTTGCAATATGGAGGCATGGATAGGCGGGAAACCTTTCGAAGCGTCAGCGACGGTCTTGCCACTGCCAGATTATGATCTGATTCTGGGTATGTCATGGCTTCATTGGAACCATGCCCAGATTGACTGCTTGGCCAAGAAGGTTACCCTTAGATATGGGGATTCTCTCATCGTGATGGAAGGTATTAGACCTGCGTCCTATATTTTCTTATCCTCTATTCAGGCCGTCAAGGCCCATCTACAGGGAGACATGGTATATCAGGTACTGTTCGAGATGACCGAGGAGAAGGACCGGATTGCCAATATACCGGTGGTTTGTGATTACGCCGATGTGTTTCCAGAGAAGCTGCCAGGATTGCCTCCGCACAGGGAGAAGGATTTCCAGATTCAGTTGGTGCAAGGGGCTAAGCTGATATCCAGGGCTCCCTATCGAATGGCCCCGAAAGAGCTGGCGGAGTTTCGGACTCAGTTGCGAGAGTTGGTGGAGGCGGGATTTGTTAGACCGAGTTCTTCGCCATGGGGAGCTCCGGTCTTATTCGTGAAGAAGAAGGATGGGACACTTCGCCTGTGCATCGATTATCGAGCACTAAATAGGCTGACCGTCCGAAATACCTATTCGCTCCCCCGGATAGACGAGTTGTTCGACCAGCTGGAGGGAGCCCACTATTTCTCGAAGCTGGACTTGAGGTCAGGATACTACCAGCTGCGGATCCAGGAGGAGGATATTTCGAAGACGGCCTTCAGTAGCAGATATGGCTTATATGAGTTCACCGTGATGCCCTTCGGGCTCACAAATGCGCCGTCGGCGTTCATGAGCCTCATGAACCGGGTTTTTGAGGCCTACTTGGATGTGTTCGTTATAGTATTCATAGACGACATCCTGATCTACTCTAGGACGGAGGAGGAGCACACTCGGCATCTGGCACTGACTCTACAGAGGTTGCGGGAGCATCACCTTTATGCGAAATCCAGCAAGTGTCAGTTTTGGTTGAAGGAGGTGGCTTTCCTAGGCCATATTATCAGCGGAGCCGGGTTGGCAGTGGATCCGGCAAAGATTCAGGCAGTTCGAGATTGGCCGCCGTTGAAGACAGCCACTGATGTACGAAGTTTCTTGGGACTTGCCGGTTATTACCGGAAGTTCGTGGAAGGGTTCTCTCAAATTTCCCTCCCCCTCACATCTTTGACAAGGAAGGAGACGCCTTTCGTTTGGACCGCGCAGTGCCAGGCGGCCTTCCAGGAGCTAAAGGACCGACTCATCTCAGCCCCGATTCTGGCCCTTCCATCTGGAAAGGAAGGATTCCAGGTGTATACCGACGCATCATACTAAGGGATGGGAGCGGTGCTGATGCAGAACGGACATGTCATAGCATATGCCTCCCGCCAGCTGAAGACCCATGAGAGGAACTACCCGGTGCACGACCTCGAGATGGGAGCGGTCGTTTTTGCTCTGAAGGTCTGGCGCCATTATCTTTATGGAGTCCACTGCGATATCTTCTCCGATCACAAGAACTTGAAATATGTGGACACGCAGAAGGAGCTGAATATCAGGCAGAGGCGCTGGGTGGAGTTCTTAGCAGATTATCAGTATGAGATGCACTACCACCCAGGGAGGGCAAACGTGGTGGCCGACGCGTTGAGTCGGAGAGCGGCCACATCCGAAGCCAGGCCCCAAGTTATGTCCATGGAGCTAGTTCGGACCTTCAGAGATATGCAGATATCCCTAGTGTCCGAGGATGACCCAGAGCTATATAGGGAGTATCTGGCATCGATGGTGGCTATTGATGATATTCGGGACCGCATCCGGGACGAACAAAGGACAGATGCATGGGCAGTGCCGATATTCCGAGCCTTGGAGGAGGGTTCGACAGGAGATTATTCCCTGAGAGACGGATTGCTACATTTCAGAGGCAGGGTTTATATACCCGCAGGAGGCCGGGTTCGGGAGGACATCATAGCGGAGGCGCATTGTAGTAGATATTCTATACACCCGGGGATCACGAAGATGACGGCAGACTTGAAGAAGATGATGTTTTGGCCAGGGATGAAGAAAGACATTACGTACTTCGTGACCCACTGCGAGACATGCCAGTTAGTGAAGGCAGAGTGTAGACATCCCGCTGGTTTATTGCAGCCACTCCCGGTGCCGGAGTGGAAATTTGAGGACATCGCGATGGACTTCATCCACGGCCTACCTCGATCACGGACGGGAAACGATTCGATCTGGGTGATCGTGGACCGTCTAACGAAGGTGGCTAGGTTCATCCCGATCAGGAAGGACGACTCTGTTGGAGTGTTGGTTCGGAAGTTCGTGGAGCAGTATATTCGTTATCACGGCGTGCCAAGGACGATCGTATCAGATCGGGATGGGCGGTTTACGTCCAGAGAGTGGAAATCGGTGCAGGCGTACCTTGGCTCCCGACTGACTTTCAGTACGGCCTTCCACCCCCAGACTGACGGGCAGACGGAGCGTACCAATCGGACGCTAGAAGACCTTCTGAGACTATGTATTGTAGACCGCGGAGAGCCCTGGGAGAAGATGCTGCCATTGGTGGAGTTCTCGTATAACAACAGTTATCAGTCCAGCATACGGATGGCTCCTTACGAGGCCCTGTATGGGAGAAGGTGTAGGACACCGTTATCTTGGCTGCAGGACGTGGATCCGAAGATTCTGGACTCAGAGTTTGTGGAAGACACCGAGGCTCAGGTGAGACTGATCCGGGACCGGATGTTAGAGGCGCAGAGCAGGCAAACGAAGTATTATGACGCTCGGCATCGTCAAGTAGAGTTTCAGGTAGGAGACCGGGTATTCTTGAAGATACGACCGATGCATGGAGTCTCGCGGGTGCATGGCCGGAAAAAGCTCAGTCCGAGATACATGGGGCCTTACAGGATCCTGGAGCGGATCGGTCCCTTGGCATATAGATTGGAGCTGCCACCGGAGCTAGCAGGTTTGCACGACGTCTTCCACGTTTCCTCCCTCAGGAGAGCTCTACTTCGGCCGGAGCAGCAGATTACGACTACGGATGGGCCTATAGCTTCCGATCGATCGGTGCACCTAGAGCCGATCCGGATAGACGATACTGGGATGCGAGTCTTACGACGCAAGAAGGTTCCGCTGGTCAAGGTCTTGTGGAGAAATCATGGACAAGAGGAGCACACTTGGGAACCGCAGGACTTGATGCAGCAAAGGTATCCGGAACTTTTCGTGTCAGGTACTCCTTTAAACCTCTCGGGATGTTACATTATTTTTCGTTTTATTGAAACCCGTAGGCTTAACTTGAATTTCGGGGACGAAATTTTTATTTTTATGTATTGGGATTTGTAACATCCCTCAGACAGCTAGACCCCTAGGAGTGTTTTGTCATGATTAGGTCATGACAAAACCCTTAGGAGCCCAAGAAAGCCAAGTGTACTAAGGAAAGAAGGTGAGATCATCATGGGTTGCAAATAACACTTGATAATTACCTAACTTAGGGTTGACTTAAGGACCCCATCTTGTTCCCAGGACTTCACCACACCACCCTTAACCTTTTAGGTGGTTCATAGGGTCACTAAGAACCCATTGGGGGCAAGTGAAGTGGCCAAATTGACCAAAGTCAACCCAAGCCCTAATTTGGTCAAACTAGCCAAAATAGGCTAACTCAAGTCCAAGCTCAATCCACTTGGGCTAACCTTGTTTGATGAGTTTAAAAATGGGTGTATTTGGGCTGGACCCACCAGCAATATCATCCATGATGATTAGGAGAGAGAAAAATGGGATTTTCCCCATTATTTAAGAGAGAGAAAGTGGCTTTATAAGGTTAACCTAGCCCATTTCAAGTGGGCTAAGCCCATGTAGTGTGGCCCATGAGTTTTAGGAAATAATGAGACATGTTTGGGCCCACCAAATTCATAAAGGGGTGACTAGGAGAGAGGAATGCAAATTTTCCCCAATTTGGAGGAGAGAGAAAGAGGGGCTTAATGGCCATCATGGCCATGGAGGCTCCATAACCCCCCACCATCATGGGGCTTTTACTCTTCTGGTGGAGGGGAAGAGTTTCCCTAAGGTGGCCAGCTAAGGGGGGGCTCAGCCCCACCAATTGGAGGAAAAACTGAAAATAGGCTTAATGGCCATTAATGGGGAAATTCAAAATTGGGGAGTTACACTTCTCCTCTCCCAAATTCCTTCATTAAGAAGCTTCACCAGAGCAAGGGCAAGCTTTTCCCCCGTTCCTTTTCCAATTCCAGAGAGGTTGGTGTAGAAGTTGGAGAGGAGCTCAAGCTTGGTGGCCGAAAATGGCAAGGAGGAATTCAGCCCGTCTACAAGCCGCAACTCAGGTCCTCCTCCTCCTCTTTACTCATGTATAGATCCTAGGAATCCATTAGAACAAGAATCGGGCTCAATTGAGCCCGATCCAATTCGAAAAAAATGAGAAAATCGGCCGAAATTCTACCTCTCGGGTTGGCCGGATTCCACTGTTCCGGCGGCGGTGCCGCCGGCTAGGGGTAGCCCCCACCTCCCCGAAGGTGGTGGTGGTGGTGGTCGGCCGGGGAGGTGGCCGGGTGGCCGGGAAAACCTCCCGCAATATCACCCAGGTCGGGCGAATCGCCGCCGTCGGCTGGAGGAAGAAGATGACGGCGGGCCGTCGGATGGGCTTTGAGATTCGGGCAAGATCTGCCATTTAATTTCCAGATTTATATGTATTTCTGTAACAGTTATTGGGTGGTTTTAAAATAAATATTAAAATTACTTAGAGACCTCTGCAGGAAAATTGGTTAATATAAAAACTGTAGCACTTTGAGTCTAGTTTATTTTAAAATTTGTTTGGACCAATTTGGACATTAGGTCTGACCTCAGCACTCATTTTGGTGGGGTCTATACCTAGGGCTGATCAGACAATGTTTTGAGTGCCCCCATCAATCCAGCCATCCAAATGAGCTGAAATTTGGTGTGGGGGCTATTTACATCTGTCAAAACAACATATCCAAAAATGGGAATTTTTGGATATAATATTTCTATAGTTTTTGTAAAAATTTAATAATTCATTTAGGAATTATTTAAAGGGTCAAATCACCTCAAAAGTCTCCAAAATTTTGGAGGCATGTTTTTAGGGTTATCTTCTAGCTCTGATAAAAATTTCAGCTCAATTGGACTTGAAATGAATGAGTTTTGATGTGACCAAAGATTGGTCCTTGAAGGGGAAAATTAGGGCAAGGGATTGTTGGGGCATGGTGGGTCCAATTCTCACCCAAATGGGTTGGGATTTTGGCCAGAGCCCCATGGACAGAGAAAACACCCCCTCATGGAATTTGAGATGGTTTGGGGTGGGTTTGCCCTAGGATCCAAGTTCAAACCTTAAGGGTTGATCTATGGGGTTTGTGAAGGACATAGGGTTTTATGTCCTTGTATGGATCTAGAGTTTGGTCCATGATGTTCTAGGGGTGAGATTATGCCCTAGGATGGAGTTGCATGGTATGGGTACTTAGTCACATCACTTAATTCTAACTATACAAAATTAGGTCTTTATACCTTATGGAATGGATGATGAGTCAAATGATCTTAAGTTTATGTAAAGTTATGATAGAGGGTGTTAATTTTGATATATTGAACAGTAGTTGTTGTTTCATGAAATTTAAATAAGCCTTCATATGGGTACCTTAACAAAAGTGCATAATCGTAGAATCTTTGGAGAAATAATTTATGTGGTATTATGATTTAGATTTTTATGAAATTGTGTACACCATGTTTTTAGGATATATTAAACCTCTGGAAATTTTATCATGATTTATGGGATAATAATTAGAGTACTTCCTTCACAACTTAGCAAATAGAGATTTTTACTTAGGAATTATTTATGAAGTAACCAGTCATTTAAAGTTTGTGAAATTTAGTCAGAGGAGTTTTAATATCATATTACATCTCTGTGAATTTTTATGGAATTATTTGAATTATAAATTTAGGGGTTGCTTCATTAAATGTTATTGCCCATAAAAATTTAGATAAATTTAATTTGGTATATTGAATGCAAATAAAATTATTATTTTTGGGCAGAGGACTTTTCTGATGATTACCAAGGCTCTGTAATTTTTACATAATTTTATGATGATTAATTGTTGTACTTCCTTCATTAAATATGAATTGTGAAATTTTGATGAATAATTTAATTAGAGGAAAAATACTATTTGTAAAATCATGGGAGTTAATATTTAGTAATAATTCACTGTTATACAGTAACTATAATTTTTGGATGACCAATACTTGAGTAGATCATGTAGTTCATGTTCATTATCACCCATGGTCAATTATTTGGAAAATTAATTAATTATCAATTTAATTAGGAGAAATTATAATTTTCTGGATTTAGGCATATTGTGACATGGTAGATTCCCAGTAATTATTACAAGGGTTTTGGAAGAGAATTTAATGGACGTTCTATCATGGGCAACGTATAGGGTAGAAGGGTATGTCTGGTGTGAAAAAGGCATGAACAGTGTTAGTATGGGACTTGGATATAAGGGTGGAGTTTTGTACCTTATAGGCTTGGGAAAATGAGCATGGAATTCATCATGGGAGATTATGATGAGTAAAGATGTGTTTGGCTAGCATAGGAGGTGCTCGGGGTAGACGAAAGATCGTCTTGCCCTAGGAGTGGAAGAGTCAAGTACACTAGGGTTAGATTCATTATAACATTAAAAAGGGATTGGGAAAAGGGTAATCAACCAACAATAATAAGTGCCTTGCGAAAGGGAACTTCGGGCCGTAATGCACCGTCTTGGTTCCTAGTGCCCCTTGAGAGCCCTTCACGGGGTATGCCGGGGGCAGTCCTGGGCTAACGTAAATCTTAAAACAAACGAAAGAGTAATTAGCCTAATAGGGATTCACATTGCACACACTCATTAGTTAGGGTTGGTAATGGTTAAGTCGTCCCGTGGTGTTCTAAGGGATGAAGTCTGGGGATGAGCCGGACGGTTTAGTCCGGGGAAGTTGGTCTCGGATGTGGTTTATACGGACGGTTCAGTCCGGGAGTTTGACACTTTAAAATTGTTATATATTAAACGGATGCATGTGCATAAAAATAGGAAAGATTAAGGTGGTGGGTTTTCGATATCGGGGAGTTCGATTGCACCGACACCGATATCGTTGACTCGGCAAGGTGACTAGCACTTAGCCAAGGTTAAGTCCGGCGGACCAGTCGGCAAGAGTACGCAGGAGTCCGCCTCGTGCACCAGGCGTTGAGGGCGTACGATAGGTTAGACCAGTAGTGCTTTTACTGGTTTTGAGGTGGGCGAGGCCCAACCCACCGCTTCCGTCTGCCACTACGGGAGTATCCTGGGAGTTATCTCCAGAAAGGGGGAACTAAAGGTTTGTGTACACAAAGTTGGGTGTGTGAGTTGCACTGTTTGATCATCATACCCACCATATAGCTGCATGCCATAATCATTCATAACAACCTTGACACCTAAAGTATAAGTGGAATGGGACGCTTATACTTTAAGACTTGCAAAACGACCCCTTGGTCTATAAGCTTGTGTGGGCAAGTTTATAAATTAAGGTTAATTTGATATATGTATACCTGCTGCGTGATAATCGACACCCCAACGTATAAGCGGTATGGGACGCGTTATACGATGGGAGCCTTGCAAAAGATCCCTTGGCTTATGTGTACTCACATAAGCGAAGGTTTAAATTACCTTACTTATTTTCCTTCTTGTTTGACCTATTACAACACTTAAGATTTATATTGCTCCCCTGTTATAACTTGCTAGTTAGGTCCACCATCATCTGCTTTGGAATTTATCTCCACCTTCATGTCCTCCCCTTTCTTCCTCTCCGCCCGGTGCCTTAGAGCGTGGGGGAAGGGGTGGGGGATGATAGGACTTAGTCTTTTAGACTAACAGTTTTCGAACCATATCATTTTAGGGGATCGCGGAGCCCAGCATGGAGGAGCAGCCCAGGAGGCCGGTACGCTTGGAGGTGGGACAGTCTAGCACGGGAGTCCAGACTACGGGGACTGTGAGTCCCGGCCCTTTAGTAGAGATTTAGTTTTGCTTCCGCATTGAGTGATTTTGTAGTGAGGACTTGATGTACCGGGCATGAGCCCTTTTATTTCCAGACTATTTATACTCTGATGATTCTCTGTGGACACTCCCTTCGTGGAGTTTTATTTCATGTGATATTTTCTTCTGGTGGACTTGCTTACTCTTCTTGCTTGCTACTTATTGTGATCGAAAAGGCCGGCAGGATCGGCGCGTTGTAGTGACGACCTTCCCGGGTGCGAAGGTGTCACCGCAAAGCGGCGGTTCTGGGCATAAGACCCCGGGTTTTCAAAAAAAAAAAAGGGGTCTTACAGGATGTGCTAGACCGGGTCTTCCTTCCCGGTATAGTAGAACATCTCCGACTCCCTGAACCCCTCAAGAAATGGAGTACAAGAAACCTACTCGCTAAAGGGGGTGCCTCCCCCTACTGGGCGAGCTGGAGGATCTCGCACCCCCATTTCACCGAACCTACCTCCACTTGCCAACAATTGGAAGAGCACTTGCCCGGGGAGATCGCGCCCACTCCCCTCCTCTGCAACCTCCTTCCCAGCTCGCCGAGCTGTGGCATCCTCGCCTAGAGCCGGGTCGGCGGCGACTGGGATAGCTGGTGTCGAGCACTCAGCACCCGCACCGAGTGCGAACTTGAAGAAGTCGAGTACCTCCTGTCGGAACTCCTCGAACATCCCCACCATGGCGAGAGGGGGGAGGGGGTGGCGAGTCGGCCCTATCCAAACCTTGCCCTTCTCCTCTAGTCATCGGGCCTGCTGAAGATTTTCTATGCTGACCACTGTCCATGCTCACTGCACCAAAGTATTAAACCGAAAACTCGATCTCTGTGGAGTTCACCCTTGGGTAAGGGGTGATCGCACACTTACTTCTCTCTTGCGATCCAAATGACTAAGGAAAAAGAATAGGGGACAGACCCGAGGGCTCGGCGTGGAGGTCCCACCACACACTCAGAATATCTTAGATTGCTTCCCCTCCCTAGCCAAATGTCGAGCTAAGGATACCTCAGAAAGCACAAGAAGACTGGGGCACAAGTAAGCATGCCTTCTGAGGTACCCCCTTGGGTCTATAAATATATTTCTAAAAACGGCCTACAAATAGCTAACCTCCGTTGTTTTAAGCAACTATATACAGCCCGACTAGGTCTGCTAACAGCGTAACTCCGCTATTCTAGCAGGATATAGGCAGGCCAATGGGGGCAAAATAGTAAAGATACATCATAGAAAAATCGGGTGAGTTCCCCTCTAAAACCTCCACTTGCCTAGGGAGGTGAGTGCTCGATGGAGCTGGCACTCACCGCCTCTACCCACATGGGGACGCGATTAATTGATGGAGCTGGCACTCTCCACCTCCTTACAACCCTTGGCGAGTACTAAACTAGGCCAGCCTCTACTCTCCCTCTACTTATCAAACCTCTTGGGCGAGTGCGAGTCGACCTGCTCCACTCGCCCCTCACTTGATCCACCCCATCAAGGCGAGCTGAGGAGGCCACTGAGCTCTCGCCTCCTCCCGGGTCGCTTGGGACTTGGACTGCTAACTCCTGTCGCCCACTACTTGCTGGATATAGGGTTGTACACAAGAAGAATTCTCATTCTTATAGTGACCATACATGCATTCCTGGACATACCTGTTAGAAGGGAGGATTACCTTATGAAAGGTTGACAATGGCACTACAGGGGCTTTTCCTTTCCCTTTTTAAAGGTTAACTCTTGTGCTTCCCTTGACTGCCAACTCCTTCTTACCCTTTTGAGGGGAGAAGGAATTTATCATGGGCAACACAGTACTTGGCATAGAAAAACTAGCCACTATCCTTCTCTCCTTAAGGAGCTCCTCTTCAAGATCCAAGATGATCTACTCCTTTTGTCTTATGGTTTCAAGTTGGGTGACTGAGATGGCCTTTAGTTGGCATACTTCCCCAGTCTTCTGATCCAGCAAGGATGGTGTCTTAGCATGTTGGGAAGTAGCTAACTGAAGGGAGATAATCTACTTAGCTTTACCCTTGACCATCTTCCTTCTTCTACTCAAAGCCTCTAGAAGTTCACCATACTTGTCAATCAATTTATTGACATCTACCTAAGATTCAGAGTCACCTTCATCACTAGATGAAAAAGCTTCTGAATTTGGACTGGTCTTATGACCTGAGCAATAAGAAGAACTAGACAGAGAATGTACCTGATCTGAACAAGGCTTATCCTGGCAGGATTCTCCTTCTATCATGACAGTTAGACCATAACAACTGCAGTCATATTCCTCGTCAACATCTACCTCTGAATCAGTTTTTGATTATTATAGAGGGTCTGTAATCTCTATCCTTGCATCTGGATTATCTTCTGCTTCATCTATAATGACAGCAAGTAGCCTAATGATGGCTTCT
This sequence comes from Platanthera zijinensis, assembly GCA_039513925.1. Taxonomy (NCBI): domain Eukaryota; kingdom Viridiplantae; phylum Streptophyta; class Magnoliopsida; order Asparagales; family Orchidaceae; genus Platanthera; species Platanthera zijinensis. The sequence goes on from CM077081.1 coordinate 126,619,177, forward strand.
CCTTCTTCAGACTCTGAATCACTGTCATAAAGACTGACTTTCTCTGTCCCTTCTATATAGCCTGTGAGAGAATCCCACATCTCTTTGGCTGTCTTGCAGTGGACAAACATCTGGAAGGTGGAGTAATCCATGGCACTTACCATGATGTGTTGTGCTCTCTTTTCCATAGCAGCCAGGATGACTTCATCCTCAATCATTTCACCATAGCTCTTTGGGGTCAGGATACTTACATCTGATCTAGAGACCTTCACGCGAATGAAGGGTCCTTCTTAAATTGATGCCAAGACACTAGGATCAATGGATTCCATGATCTCCCTGATCCTTTCTTTCCAACTCCCAATGTTTTCCTTGCTGCAGACTTGAAGCTCCATTTCTTATGGTTCTCTTCTTAACCCTTAAGTACAAACCTTTTCGCTATCCTTTGAGGTCTACTCAGACTGTTAAGTCCTTTTTGAGTAACCTCCCTCTAATACCACTTGAAAGTCTTTGTTTCAAGGATGGCTAAATCCCCTAGAGGGGGGGGGGGGGGTGAATAGGTTTCTTAGTTACTTGTGCCTATCTTTATATTTTCTTTATTTAAGTGTTATGGTTGTTAGTTGTTTTCTGCTTTCAAGACATACACAACCTGCAAATAAGAAACACACAGAAGAGCACACACAAGATATATAGTGGTTCACTAAATTATGGGTACGTCCACTTTCCCTTCCACCTTTCTAACTTATAGTTAGTCAAGGCACTTCTCTAATCTATACTCCTAAGAGCTTACAAAACGATCTTGCAGGACCACTCAGTCTCCTCCAAGACCTACAACTCAGGCACAAGGCCCTACAACTCAGTGATCCAAAGATCACCTACCTCTAGACCAAAGGCCTTATAACTCAAGCTGGGAGGACAGCCCCATCTCAGATCCACAAAGGATTCTACACTCAGTGATCAACTAATCACCTACCTCAGATTCAAACTAGATCCTATAGCTCAAATTCAATCTTGAATCCTACTACTCAGGCTAAAGCCATACTCTTAGATCTCAAAAGGATCCTACTCTCTGAATTGCACCTAGATCCTATACTTAGGCTAAACAACCCTACAACTTAGATCCACACTTGGATCCTATACATCAGAGCCAATTAGCTCCTACCACTCAGATCCAAAAGGATCCTACAAGTTAGAAGTGGGTTGGTGGTTTGACTATGACAACAGAGAAATTTCTCTGAGCCTATCTACCTCTATCCTGAGTTATCTCAGTCTAGACTACTTCTACACAGTCCAAAAAATGTCTTCAAGAAAGCTTGGTCTGAACTGTGTAGTGAATGTAGCTTGGGTTGGCCCTTTGTTGCTTCTTCTTCCTCAAAGGTTTCGTTTGAACTTGCTGGTGCAGGGATAGAAGGCACCAACTATCTTTCTTCAGCTTTCAGCTGCTGCAGCAATAAACATTGTTGCTTCCTTGTAGATCTATTGTTTTTCACCTTGCTGAACTGAACCAGATGCTCAGCTCTCTCTTCTTCACAACTTCAGAAATTAATCTTCAGTAAATGTTCTGCTGGATTTGTGAAGTATTATGTAGTAGGGGATTCTTCCTTTATTGTAACCTTACTGGAGAAGATCACCAGCTATCTTGTCTGAAGCAACCAGAAACTGCAGCTAGGTTATTCCTTGGCTGCTACCTTATTTTCTCAGAGAAGATGTCTTTAACCTTGCTGGTGCAGATGAAGACGACACCAGCTATCTTGGATCGGCTTCGAATCTACTACAGCTAGGTTAGACCTACTGCATCTTCTTCTTTAGAGAAAATGTCTCTGAACCTGATGTTGATGATGGAGATGTCAATAACTAACTTGAAGACCTTTCAGATTTGTTGATTTGAACTTCGAACTTGACCTCTACAACAATGGCGAGGAGGACGAATATGTTCTTCCGCTTTGCGAAAAGACCAAACCCTAAAAATCTTGCTTTCCATCATCGATCTCTGTCTTTTATTATTCGCCCATCAACGGCTCTTTGAGTAGTGGGCCCCACCTTGAAATTTGTTGGCAGCTATCAGCTTTTACATTAATTGCTGTACTGAAGGCATGTGGCTACATTTTACATGTATTATAGCCTTCCCACAACTAATTTGAATTTTGTTGACTTGTTGACTTTGCTGAGGTCACCATCTTTGGACTTAGCCAAAATCAAGCATCAGTAGTATATGCGTTGAGTGAGTAAGCATCACTCAATGCTAAAACACTTAGATAGATTTTAGTCTATCTCAGGCATTGAGTGAACAGGCTTCACTCAATGCTTTTGGCCTTAGCCAATTATTCTGCCATTAGGTATTGAGAGCATTGAGTCCACTCAATGCTTTTTTGCCTTAGAAAATATTTCAGCTTCTAGGCGTTGAGTGAGCCTTCATCACTCAACGCGATATTACTTAGACAGATTTTCTCACTTGGCGTTGAGTGAGTAGGCTTCACTTAACGCCAAAATACTTAACATATATTCTTCTATTATTTTGCGTTGAGTGAGTAAGCTACACTCAACGCATTTGGACTTACCCAATTTTCCTGCTTAGGAAGCGTTGAGTGTTGCTTCTTCACTCAACGCTTTTAGTATCTGTCAATTATATTGACATGGCGTTGATTGAGTATACTTCCCTCAATGCTTCTATCCTTAAACAAATTCTATATTGGAAACACTATCTCTGACAGACTAAGATCCAGTCAACGTTGTTTATTACATAGTGTTGAGTGTGTATGCTTCACTCAATGTCGTGGACTTAGTCAAAATAATAACACAGATTTTCTATGGCTTTGACTAACTTAGCAATACTCAATGAATTTTAGGTTATGGTGTTGAGTGAGTGGAATTCACTCAACGCATGTGGACTTGGCCACATTTCTGCCTGATTCTTCTTAGGCTTTGCCTGTTCTCACAGCTTTTAGCTATATGGCGTTGAGTGAGTAGACTACACTCAATGCTTTTGGCCTTAGCCACAATTTCAGCTTGCCAATTATTAGGCTTAGACTAACCTAGCTATACTCAATGATTTTGCTTACCTGCCATTGAGTGAATAGACTTCACTCAATGCCTGTGGACTTAGACAATTTTCATCCTATCTAGGATCTTACCAGCTGACTTGATCTTCGAGGTATCGAGTTAACTGACTTGTCTCGACACTACTGACTGACTTGTCTCGACACTTCTGACTTGATCTTCAAGGTGTCAAGATAACTTTATTGTCTCGACAATACTGACTGACTTGTCTCGACACTGCTGACTGACTTGTCTCAACACTTCTCCTACAAGGGTGTCGACATTTTGGTCTCGACACTTTTGTCTTGCCTGATTTGTCTCGACACTATTGTCCTTAGTCATTTCCTCAAGTTTTCACCCTACACCTGACGTTGAGTGAGTAAGCTCTACTCAATGCATGTGGACTTAGGCAAATTCTTGCCTATCCAACATCTATCTTTGTGTTCAACTTTCTACCTTATGACCACCTATCACCAACACTTAGATAAATTGTCTCAACTTATTCCATGGAACATCCTGCACTTGATGAGCTTAAACAACATCAAATACAACTATGCTCTTAGTGTTGATGGTGATGCCTCTTCAAATCCATTCTATGGAATATTGTGGGCAATGGACCCAACACAAACACCCAAAGAGATAAGATGCTTCCTAGGGTTGGCAAGCTATTATAGAAGGTTTGTGGAAGTATTTTCTATGTTGTCTGCGCCGCTGAATAATCTTACGTAGAAGAACGCAGTTTTTGTGTAGAGCGATAAGTGGGAGGAAGCTTTTCAGGAATTGAAAAAGAGATTGTGCACTACTCTAGTGTTAACTTTCCCTACCGAAGGATTGGAATATGCCATTTATGTGGATGCATTGCACATCGAGCTGGGATGTGTCTTAATGCAAGAAGGCAGGGTAATTGCGTATGGGTCGAGGCAGTTAAAGATTCATGAAAGGAACTACCCTTCACATGATTTAGAATTTGCTGCAGTAATTTATGCCTTGAAGTTGTGGAGACAACTTTTATATGGCGCACTGTGCAAGATATACATGGACCATAAGAGTTTGAAGTACGTCTTCACTCAGAAGGAATTAAATTTGCACCATCGTAGATGGTTAGAATATGTCGCGGATTTTGATGTTGAGATATAATATCAACTGGGCAAAGCTAATGTGGTAGCCGATGCCTTGAGTAGAAAGAATGCGCAAATCTTTAATCTTTCGGTGGAATCTTTGGTGGAAGAGTTTCTGTTAATGAGTATCTCGATCGGATGTAGCAACTTGATAATACATTTTGTAGTTTAAACTACTAGGGTAATTACAAGTTTTTATTATGTAAATCATGTTTTTAAATTATTATTTTGACATCCTTTTGTATATATTTTAATACCACTAATGTTTTCTATTTTTCCTTGCGGGTTTGTAGGGTTTTCAGCCTATTTCGTCGAGATCAGCCATTTCGTCGAGCTCACCAGAATTCGTCGACCTTAAAATTCGTCGACCTCAGCATTTCGTCGAATCCATCTTATACGTTCGACGAACGGTTCCTTCAGCCCCAGTTCGTTGAGCTCAGCCGTTCGTCGACCTCAACATTAGTCAAGCCCTGCCTTCATTCTGCATTCGACGAACGTCTCCAATTTCGCTGAGCACAGCCGTTCGTCGACCTCGCCTTCAGTTCAATTTTGTTGAGCTAAGTCGTTCGTCGACCTCAGCATTCGTCAAACTCGCCTTCAGTTAAGAATTCGTCTACCTCATCTTCTGCTTTCGACGAACGGTTCCTTCAGTGCCTTTTCGTTGAGTTTAGTTTGTCGAACTCGCCTTCAGTTCGGCGTTCGTCGGACTCAAAGTTCGTCGACTTCCCCTCCACCTTCTTCGTTTGACGAACTCCTCAATTTTCATCGAGCTCTGCCTTCACTCAGCGTTTGTCGACCTCCGATCCACCTTCTGCGTTCGACGAACATCTTCAAATTTGTCGACCTCCCATCCAGTTTCTGCATTCGACGTTCGTCGAACTCGCCTTCAGTTCAGAATTCGTCGACCTCATCTTTTTGCGTTCGACGTTCGTTGAACTCCCCTCCACCTTCTCTTTTCTAATTTCGTCGAGCTCTCCCTCCTTCTCCTCTTATTTCGTCGAGCCCTCTCTCCTTCTTTCTGCGATCTTACTTGCTGCTAGAGGACAAGTCCTACTTTTTCACAAAAGCCTACAGCTGCAATAAATGCACATCACCCGTATCGAGGCAATCATCATTTCTCGCCAAGATTTGTACCATGGTCAACTCACGTGCATGGCTAAATGCATTTCCTTCTCCTTGAAGAATCTATAAATTGAGCCCCTCCCCTTGTGAAAAAATATAGAATTTGGGGAGAGGGGAAGTGCTGTCATTTTCAGTTCTCCCTTAGTGTTCTTCCTCTCTCCTATTCTCATTTCTGTTTTTTTATTTAGTTTCTGTTTCAGTTTTCTGTAATAGTTTAGTTTAGTTTTAGTTTCAGTGTTAGTGCTAGCTTAGTTTTTCATTTCCTTCAAGTGTAAGTTTATATTTCAAGTTGTAGCTCTCTGTTTGAATTAATATAAAGCTTGTTGCTTTTTCTTGTCTCTGTTTTGTTTCCATGCACTCCTACTCCTCTCTCTTCCTCCACTTCACCATGAGTAACTAATCCTCCTTGTACTCGATCTTGATGATCCGAGGTTCGAGTTGATTAAGTTATGATTCTCTAGTTTGCCTTTTCTTTATAAGGTTTAGACCTTGATTTACTCTTGATTAATTGTGTTTGGAGATATATCATCGATATATATTTTCCATCTTTGTTTCAACTCTTAGCTAGCCAAGAGGCTCGTAGTTTGGAGTGAACACTCAAGAGTAAAGAGAGTTGCAAGCACCCCTCGAGAGAGGCAGACGTTAAATCTCCTGGATTGGAGTGAAATCCAATAGCGGGTTTATAGCGTAAAGCGAGCATTAGGCCTCCGATTTGGACGAGAGTTCGGTCGGACCTTCCTAAACTCAGGTGGGCACGACTTTGATAGAAGCGTGTTCATGCTTTAGGAACCTCCATGGTCTAGGTCCTTTGCCTTATTAAGTTAGAATTTATTGTCGCATCTTTGATCAACTTAGGCCGAGGTGATTCTCGATCGAGTGCTTTTCTTTATCATTGTTTAACCCCTCATTTTAATCGCTAGTTGTGGCCTCTCTGATTAAGTGTAAGTGCTTTCCTTTATGCAAGTAGACTCTTCTTTTAATTTTGTTAAAAACCCTAATAGTTTCTTTGATAAGATAATAGTCTTCGTGTGAGTAAGATTACTCAACGATTCAAGGATTTTAAATACGACACTTGTGTCCCCTAGCTATAATTCGATAGGTATACTTGCCTAGTTAGATTGCTAGTTCGGTTTTTATTCTCTTCACGATTAGTAGACACCAAGTTTTTGGCGTCGTTGCCGGGGAGGTCAACTTTTGTTTATAATTTGAAAACACGAACCTATTACTTTTATTACTTCTCTTTCTCACCCTCTTTCTTAAAAATTAAAAAATTAAAAAAATATTAACGCTCTTAATAGAAACAAAATTCATAATTTTTCTACACCACCTAACTCTCTCAAAACGGGCAATGTGGCTTAAATACCACTATCTTGTCTAGTACCTTGCGAACCCTTTATCGGGCAGCCCTTGGGAAGTTCGGGAGTTAAAACATAAAAAAATCTGTTTCAAAAAATTAATAGTTCTCTTTTTCTAGTTTATTTTTATCTTTCTTCATCTTCTCTTCTACTAGTGCATGACCCGCGGAAATCCGTCGGATATTTTGGACTTGGACCACGAAATTGGGCGTACTCTTCGGAGAAGATCCCGATTTCAAGGTCCTACTCTCCAACTGCCGATTGAGGATTTTGAGTCTATTTCTACTACAAGAATGGAATAGCCCGTCGTAAAGGAAGCCTTGTATAGGCCTATGTCATATTATGCACGACTGAATCTTGAGGGTACAGAATTAAGCATAGTTATCCCTAATATAGCTAATAATAATTTTGAACTTAAGCCTAGCATAATTCAAATGGTGCAGCAGTATGTATGATATGACGAACTTCAAGATGAAGATCCGAACACGCATATAGCTAGCATTCTTGAGATTTGTGACACCTTCAAGATCAATGGAGTTACAAATGATGTTATTAGGCTAAGACTCTTCCCTTTCTCCCTAAGAACTAAGGATAAGCAATGGCTGAACACTCTACAAAAAAACAGCATCACCACTTGGGATCAACTAACTGAAAAATTTCTGGCGAAGTATTTTCCGCCAGCTAAAACCGCAAAACTTAGGAATGATATTTCCGCCTTTGGACAAATAAACTCTGAAACCTTGTATGAAACATGGGAAAGATTTAAAGAACTCTTAAGATGATGCCCCATCACGCACTGCCTGTATGGTTGCAGGTGCAGACGTTTTATAACGGGCTAAATCAAAGCTCAAAGCAAATGTTAGATGCAGCTTCCGGTGGTACCTTAAACCCCAAAACCCCACAAGCAGCTCTTGAACTTTTCGAGGACATGGCCATGAACACATATCAGTGGAATGTGCCTAGGTCCCGCCAGAACAAACCAGCATGTATCTTTGAAGTAGATAACGTCTCCCAGCTAGCTCTACAAGTGGAAGTATTAAGAAAAAAGATAACGGAGATGACTGCTGCCTCCGCCCCTCATGTATGGGAATCTGCAACTCCTGCTCCAAAATAATTGGATTATGTTAATAGTATGCCTAGAAATGCTTTTTATAACTTTTTTCTACTAATTTTCCCTCCCCGGGTTTCATTTTTCCGAATAGTTATAATTCCGCTTTACGGAACCACCCAAACTTTTCGTGGAGTAATCCCTCGAACGCAATGCGCCCGTCACCACAAAATGATTTTTCTACACCACCACCACCCCCTCAATTTTTTTCAAAACCTCCAAGTTTGGAGGAAATGTTTTCAAAATATATGAATGTTAATGACGCAATTATCAGAACCCTAGCCGGGACCGTTAAAAGTTTAGAGAATCAAGTAGGATAACGCGCAAAAATTATTTCTGAGCGACCCGTCGGGTCTCTTCCTGCCAACACCGAGCCCAACACGAGAGAGCAAGCGAAAGCTATAACTCTTTGGAGTGGTAAACAAGTTTCTGGTATGGTTAGAGAAGAGCCTGACGCAAGCTCCGCCCCCATTTTAAAAAAAAAACCTCCGCCGATAAATTTTTTATCATTTCACCCTCTACTTAAGAAGAAGTTATCACCCCTCTCTCTGTTGTATAAAAAGATCTCATTCCACCACCCATCTTTAAAAATAATCCAACTCCATCATACCCTTCTGAACTTAATAAGCAACATCAGGATGAACAATACTCCCGCTCCTAGAAATATTAAAGCAAATCTATGCAAATTTACCCTTCCAGGAAGCAATCTCCCAAATGCTAAAGTTCGCTAAGTATCATAAGGACCTCCTATATAATAAAAAGAAGTTATTAAACTTATCGCATGTCACACTAAATGCCAAGTACTCTTCGGTCTTGACAAACGGTTTACCAAAGATGATCAGTGATCTAGGTAGTTTTTCTATACCGTGTGTCTTTGGTGATATTTTTATCAATCACACATTGGATGACATAGTGCAAGTATCCACCTGATGCCCCTCTTGTTATTCAAGAAGTTAGGAATTGGTAGCCTCAACCCCATACGCATGAGTATCACGCTCGCCGATAGATCAGTTAAGTACCCATTAGGAATCATGGAGGATGTCTTAGTTAAAGTCGACAAATTCATCTTCCCGATGGATTTCGTCATATTGGACATCGAAGAAGATGTCGAGGTTCCCTTGATCCTTGGCCGACCCTTCCTTTCCACCTCCCAATCTATCATTGACGTAAGCAATGGTAAGCTCTTCCTACGAGTAGGCGACGATGAAGTGACCTTCTCTATAACCCCCTTAATGAAGAATACCCTAGAGAATGACGACTCCTATTTTTTCTTAGATGTCTTAGGAGAAGAATCTTCATACTGCCTTTCTGAAAGTGAAAATAAATTTTCTGATTTTTGTTCTTCCTCTACTCTTCCAATTAAATCTTTGCAAGAAGACTCCATGGCCACTAGCTCCACCCCTTTCAATTTTTCATATAAAGAGAAAGTCTATGAAGACATTGTTTTTGAAAAAGAAAGAATTTAAAAAACATCATATGATGAACCCCCTACCCTGGAATTAAAGGAACTACCCAAACATCGTAGGTATGCCTTCTTAGAAAAGGAATCCTAGCTACCAATAATAGTTTTGGCCTACTAAACTGAAGTGCAAGACGAAAAGCTCCTACTATTATTACGTAAACATCGCCGAGTTATTGCCTGCCAGATATCTGATATCAAGGGCATAAGCCCATCTTTCTGCAGCCACAAAATCCTAATGGAAGATAATTCGCGTAATTCAATCCAACCTCAGGGCCGTATAAATCCGAACATGAAAGAAGTCATAAAAGGCGAAGTTATGAAACTCTTAAACACAGGAATTATCTATCCTATTTCAGATAGTTAGTGGGTTAGCCCTGTCCGTGTAGTGCCAAAAAAGAGAGGGATAACTGTAGTTATTAATGAGAATAATGACTTAATCCCAACACGGATGGTGACAGGGTGGCGAATGTGTATTGACTATCGTAAATTAAACAACACCACCCGCAAGGACCACTTCCCCTTGCCATTCATCGATCAAATTTTAGAGCAATTATCCGGCCATAGCTTTTATTATTTTCTCGATGGTCTCTCGGGGTACTTTCAAATCCCCATCTCTCCAGAGGACCAGGAGAAAACTACGTTTACTTGTCCCTTCAGCACCTTCACTTTTGATTATGCAATGCGCTAGCTACATTCCAGCAATGTATGCTCGTTATCATTGACAAGTACGTAGAAAGCATAATGGAGGTGTTTATGGATGATTTCTCCGTGTTTGGTGATGCCTTTGATAGTTGCTTAGAAAACCTCAAAAAAGTCATAGAAATTTGCGAAGAAACTAACCTTGCCCTAAATTTGGAAAAATGTCATTTTATGGTGAGGGAAGGGTTAGTTTTGGGTCATAAGATTTCAACAAAAAGAATTGAAGTAGACATAGCTAAGATAAAAGTTATCGAGAAGCTATCGCCGCTTACGAACGTCAAAGCTATAATAAGTTTCCTAGGACACGCTAGTTTCTACCGCCGCTTCATAAAAGACTTCTCCAAAATCACCAAACCCCTTTCTCATCTTCTGGAAAAAGCCATTTATTTTTTATGACCTTTGTCTATCTCCCTTTGAATCAATAAAAGAAAAGTTAATTAATTCCCTATTATGATAGCTCCTGTATGGGACCTCCCATTTGAAATTGTGTGCGATGCGAGTAGTTTTACGGTGGGAGCCTTACTAGGACAACGAATATCTAAAAACATCCACCCCATCTATTATGTAAGTAAAACACTTACATCGGCACAAGAGAATTATACCACAACCGAGAAAGATCTTCTAGCTATTGTTTTCTCTTTTGATAAATTATGTCCTTATATTACGCTTTCCAAAATTATCATTTTTACGGACCACTCGACCACCAAGTATCTTCTTGCTAAGAAGGATGCCAAGTCACGCCTGATTCACTGGGTCTTACTCCTATAGGAATTTGACTTAGAAATCCATGATAAGCGAGGAGACGAGAATTTGGCCGCCGACCATCTCTCACCATTAGATAATCCGTATATAGAAAAATTAGATGAAAAATCTTTTAATGATTTATTTCCCAATAAGAAGCTGCTTTTAATTAACACATCCCCTTCTCCATGGTTTGCACACATTACATACTATTTAGTGGCTCGTTCCTCTCAAAAGAGTTATCATCTCAGCAAAAGAAGAAATTCTTTTCTGAGTTGAAGAACTATTTTTGCGAGGACCCACATCTTTTCCAAATTTGTGGAGACTAGGTGAAAAGGAGATGTGTTTCTTTTGAAGAAGGACAAGATATTCTAAAACATTTGCATGAAGGACCGACTGGTGGGCACTATCAAGCTACTCACACCTCCCACTAAGTGCTTTACATGGGTTTTTATTGGCCTAGCCTGTTTAAAGACACGCAAGCCTTTGTAAGTAGGTGTCATAGTTGCTAACGGTCGGGAAATATTTCCAATAAAAATGAAATGCCGCAAAATTATTTCCTTGAGTGCGAAGTTTTCGACCTCTGGGGAATTGATTTTGTTGGCCCTCTTCCTTCTAGCTTCAGGAATAAATACATTTTAGTTGCTATCGATTATGTTTCATGATGGGCTTAAGACCAAGCTATTTCTACTAACAACGCTCGAGTCATAATTATGTTTTTAAAAAAAATTATTTTCTCGATTCGGTATGCCATGAGCCATCGTTAGCGATAGGGGTTCACATTTTTGTAATGCGCAGTTTTTAAAATATCTTATTAAATATGGTGTTAAGCATAAATTTTCAACTGCCTACCACCCCCAAACTAACAGACAAGTCGAAGTAGTGAACAAAGAGCTTATAAGAATTTTAGAAAAAACTGTTTCCACCACTAGAAAAGACTGGTCAACCAAATTAGATGATGCTATATGGGCCTACCGAACAGCATACAAAACCTCCATCGGATGTATGCCGTATCAGTTGGTTTATGGAAAATCGTGTCATTTACCTGTAGAATTAGAACACCGTGCTTTTTTGGGCCTTAAGGTTTTTAAATTTCAATCCCCACTCTATCGACGACCTTAGAAAATTTCAACTTAACGAACTCGACGAGTGACGCTCTTACGCATACGAAAATATCAAATTTTATAAAGAGCGGACGAAGAGTTTTTACGATAAGCACCTAAGGCACCCAAAAACCTTCAAGCCGGGCGACCAAACTCTTTTATATAATTCACGTTTACATTTATTTTCTGGCAAGTTAAAGTCACGATGGTCTGGGACGTTTACTGTTAAAGAAGTTTTTCCATATGGGATGATTTTAATTTCATACCCAGATAAGGGTGAGTTCAAAGTGAATGGGCAGCGTCTTAAACTCTATTTTTCCGGTGATGATGATGTCAGTCTGAACAATGTTAAGTTTCTTCTGCACAAACTTTAAACTAACTTGAGACTATTTATTTTTATTAAAAACTTTAATTATTATTTTGGATATAATCTTTTGGACAAAATTTTTTTGTTGCGTCGAGCTCAAACGATATTTTAAAAAAAGGGCGCTCTTGGGAGGCAACCCAAGTTAATTTTTTCTTTTCTTTACTTTACACTTTTTTCCCCTAATGGCTCTAACAAGCTGAAGCTTCTGCGATTGCCTGCTCCAAAGCTGCTGAATCCATCACAAAGTCCGAAGAAGACATTTCATGAAGTTCCAAAGCGCAAGCATGGGGGAGCGGCATCACGCAACCTTCCACGACTCGCAAATCCGGGGAAGTACCTATTTTCAATTTTGTACTTATATTTATGTTTTAATTTTTCTCTCTACTTCCCTTCTTTTCTTCATTGAGGACAATGCGCATTTTAAGCTTTGGGGAGGATTTCCTCCTTCACTTTTCTTTATTTTGTTTCTCTGAAAAAAAATCAATCAAAATAATAAAAAAAGTAGTGCTTTCTCATTTTTCTTCTTAAAGAAAAATCTCTAAAAAAAGATAATATCTTTAAAAATTCAAAAAAAGATAATATCTTTAAAAATAAAATAAAAAAGAGAATATTTCAAAATCAAAATAAATATATGTTATTTGTTTAGTTTAAACTATTTTTGGTATTTCAATAGTACCCCTTGCTTTTATTTTATTTTTCTCAAAATTCCATATAGCAACTTAGCTAATTATAATATTTTTAATCATTTTTTTAATTATGTTTCACAAGTAAAATGATGGTCATGCTGTGTTTCTAGTTCACGGTAGCATGTTAACGTGTTTTTCTAAAACTTACATTTCTATTATGGTTTCTCGTTCTTTATTTTCTTTACTCCCTAATTAAAAACCTTTCATCCACTATTTTACTTTTTATTTTTGGATAATTTTTGTAATATCAACTTTGAGTAGTGTAGTAGATGTGAATGATTCTAGACTCATATTATTCTTATTTTCAAAACAAGTTCATTAGTCTCTATTTAATATCTAGGACCTAGTTTTTGTACTTTTTCAAAACTAATGCTTTAGGAAAATTTTAGAAGCATGAAAATGATGTAGGCCATCTTTGTTTTTGTTTGAGCCTTCTCGCCAACCCAAAAATTATTCTCTAGTTAGCCGCCTTTGAGCCTTTTCCTTTTGCATTTGATAGCTCCACTTATCATTTCATTTATCACCAAAGCCAAATTTTTCAACCTATCATATCACACTAACTTTTTAAGTTTCAGAAAATTTCATGTTGTGATAGGGTTATTTTGTGATTTTTGGAGAAATTTAAGAAAAAGTATGCTAAAAAGAAATGTTTAATTTTGTGACCAATTTCAAAACGAAAAGACAAATTATTTATGGCCTTTGTTTAGAAAAAAGAAAAAAAATCTTATTTTTTGAAAATTTTGGAACTCTTCATTTCGGTTTAGTGTGATTTTAAGCCTTCATGTTTATCTTTGAATTCCATTCCTAATTATATGCATAAACTAAATATTTCGGTCCTAATAAGTTCTGTTGATTCATGCTCCTAGGTTTTCTTTTAGCTAAGTGAAGAAGAAAAGTAGATTAGTTAACTCTTGGATTTGAATTTAGATTTTTGTTCTTGGATTGATTTGGGTATAAAATGCCTCTAAAAATCTAGTAACAACTCAATGCCTTATTTCATTTGTTACCTTGCTTTAACTTATTTAAAGAATTCTGTTAAAATCTTGGATGAATTGTCTTTTTTAGTAAAGTTTATAAAAGTTGAAACCATATCTAAGTAATTTTTTTTGGTTTACGTTTCACCTTCTCCCTACTTAGAATTTCGCATAGTACTTGTGTTAGCATAATTAGAATTTTCCTGATTAGTAACTTTTATGTTAGCTAGTTTTTATATTTTTGCTTGAGGACAAGCAAAGCTTAGGCTTGGGAGAGTTTGATAATACGTTTGGTAGTTTAAAATAATAGGGTAATTAAAAGTTTTTATTATATAAATCATGTTTTTAAAGTTTTATTTTGACCTCCTTTTGTATATATTTTAATACCACTAATATTTTCTTTTTTTCCTTGTGGGTTTGCAGGTTTTCAGCCAATTTCATCGAGCTCAGCAAATTCGTCGAGTTAGCCAGAACTCGTCGACCTCAGAATTCGTCGACCTCAGCATTTTATCGAACGCATCTTCTGCATTCGACGAACGGTCCTTCAGCCCCAGTTCATTGAGCTCAGTCGTTTGTCAACCTCAGCATTCGTCAAGCGCCGCCTTCATTCATTGTTTGACAAACGTCTCCAATTTCGCTGAGCTCAGCCGTTCGTCGACCTCGCCTTCAGTTCAATTTCATCGAGCTCAGCCGTTCGTCGACCTCATCATTCGTCAATCTCATCCTCAGTTCAGAATTCGTCGACCTCAACTTCTGCTTTCGACAAACAGTTCCTTAAGTGCCTTTTCGTCGAGCTCAGTTAACCTCCCCTCCACCTTCTGCGTTTAATGAACTCCTCCAATTTCGTCGAGCTCCGCCTTCACTCAGCATTTGTCGACCTCCCCTCCACCTTCTGCATTCGATGAATTTATTTAAATTTGTCGACTTCCCATCAACTTTCTACGTTCTACATTCGTCGAACTCACCTTTAGTTCAGAATTCGTCGACCTCATCTTTCTACGTTCGACGTTCGTCGACCTCCCCTCCACCTTCTCTTTTCTCATTTCGTCGAGCTCTCCCTCCTTTTATCTGATTTCGTCGAGACCTCTCTCATTCTTTTGTTGATCTTACCTGCTGCTAGAGGACAAGTCCCTCTTTTTCACAAAAGCTTGATGTCACCATAAATGCACGTCACCCGTACCGAGGAAATCATCATTTCCAACCAGAATTCATACCAAGGTCAACTTTAGTGCATGGCTAAATGCATTTCCTGCTCCTTGAAGAATCAATAAATAGAGCCCTCCCCTTCTGAATAAAATATAGAACTTTGGGATAGGGGAAGTGCTGCCATTTTTAGTTATCCCTTAGTGTTCTTTCTCTCTCCTGTTCTCATTTCAGTTTTTCTGTTTAGTTTCAATTTTTTGTAATAGTTTAGTTTAGTTTCAGTTTCAATTTAAGTGCTAGCTTAGTTTTTCATTTCCTGCAAGTGTAAGTTTGTATATTTCAAGTTGTAGCTCTCTGTTTGAATTAATATAAAGCCTGTTGCTTTTTCTTGTCTCTGTTTTGTTACTATGCACTCCTACTCATCTCTCTTCCTCCACTTCACCATGAGTAACTAATCATCCTTGTACTCAATCTTGATGATCTGAGGTTCGAGTTGATTAAGTTATGATGCTCTAGTTTGCGTTTTCTTTGTAAGGTTTAGACCTTGATTTACTCTTGGTTAATTATTTTTGGAGATATATCATCGATATATATTTTCCATCTTTGTTTCCACTCATAGCTAGCCGAGAGGCTCGTACTTTGGAGTTTAAAGTAATTACTTAAGGGTTAGCTAGTTACCTAGAGGGGTGGGGGGGGGGGGGTGAGTAGGTCTTTTAAATCTATCTAAGACTTTTTGTCCTGTTTATAATTTGGTGATCTAGAGCTTGTCCTAATTACCTGTAATGTAATAAATAAACAAGCAATGCAGCAAGCACACAAGTATTTATAGTGGTTCCTTAATTGGTTACATCCACTTTCCCTCCCACCTATCTAACTGATTTGTTGGACTAGGAACAAACTCCACCAATATGCTCCTCAGAGCTTACACCTCAGGCCCTCAGCCTTATACACAAATTCTTTTCAGAATCCAAACTCAGAACCACAAGGGTTCCTAACTCAGAGCCCTGTAGTGCTCCTACAGCTCAGTGGTCCACTAACCACCTACCTCAGCCTTACTTATAAGGCCTACAGCTCAGGAACAAAGTGCCCTACACCTTCAGGCACAAGGCCTTACTCTAAGACTGAAGCGACACCCCTACAATTTAGTACATGTCCAAGTACCTACCTCAGTGCCCTTCCAGGAACCTATAGCCCAGCCTCCTCCAAGGCCTACAACTCAGTGACATACTTGTAAGCTATAGCTCAGTGACTCACCAGTCACCTACCTCAGGCACTAGGCCCTGCACTCAGGCTGGGAGGATAGCCCTTGTAAGACCCCCATTTTTTTTCTTTTTAGACACCGGGGTCTTAGGCCCAGAACCGTCACCTTGCGGTGATACCTTCGCACCAGGGAAGGTCGTCACTACAAAATGCCGATCCTGCCGGCCAAATCAATTACAATTGTAGCAATAAATTAAAAGCAAGTCCATAGGAATCACATGTATAGAAAATAAGCTCCACGAAGGGAGTGTCCACAGATAGTACTTATAACAGAAATCTCGGGCTTATGCCCGGTACATCATGTCCTCACTACAAATCGCTCATCGCGGAAGCAAACTAATATAACTACTAGTGGTCGGGACTCACAGTCCCTACTGTCTGGACTCCGGTACTAGACTTTCCAATCTCCAAGCGTGCCGACCTCCGGGGCTGCTCCTCCATGCTGGGCTCCGTGGTCCCCTAAAATGATGTGGTTCGAAAACCATTAGTCTAAAAGACTAAGTCCTATCATCCCCCGCACCTTCCCCCATGGCTCCTAAGCACCGAGCGGGGAGAAGGAAAGGGAAGGACATGAAGGTGGAGAATATCAAATAGCAGATGGCAGCGGAACTAAACTAACAATTCAAAAAGATGGTAATAATGATATATAATTTGAATAAGAAAGTAACCTTAACTTATGTGAATACACATAAGATAAGGGATCTATTGTAGGGCTCCTATCGTATAAAAAGTCTCATACCGATTTATATAATAGGGTGTCGGTTTTACTAGCAGGCTTAAATATATAGTACTGAAAGAAATCCTTGACTTATAAGCATGCTCACGCGAACTTATAAGCCAAGGGGTCATTTTGCAGGGCCTAATATATAGAGCGTCCCATACCACTTATACATTAGGTGTCGAGTTATATGCAATGGTTAGGCTATGAAATACATTTATGCCATGACGTGAACATGCAAATGCAACTCACCCACTCGACTCTGTGTACACAGACCTTTAGTTCCCCCTTTCGGAGCCGTTACCTCCCAGTATACCTCCATAGTGGCAGACTTTAGCGGTGGATCTGGCCTCGCCCACCTCTAAACCAGTAAAGCACTATCGGTCAGACCTATCGTACTCCTCAACGCTTGGTGCACAAAGCGGACTCCTGCATACTCTTGTCGGCTGGCGCATCGGACTTCTGTTGGCGAAGTGTTAACCACACATGCCGAGTGGACGTATTGGCGTCTGTGCATCGACCCTCCAATACCGAAGACCCACGACCTTATACCTTTTATGCACATGCAATAGTTATGAGTCCAACCAACAACCGAGCCAAAGCTCCCCGGACTATCCCGTCCGTCAACAACCGAGCCGAAGCTCCCCGGACCATTCCGTCCGTCTCTTAACAAATCGAGCTGAAGCTCCCCCACTATCTTCCCATGCTATCTGTGTTTGTGAAATGTGCAACCCTAATTACTAAGTTACTCTTTTCAGTTTGTTAATATAGTTTACGTTAATCCAGGACTGCCCCCGGTATTCCCTGTGAAGGGCTCTCAAAGGGCACTAGGAACTATGATGGTAGCTGAAGCCCATCGTTCCCTTTCGCAAGGTACTTATTATTATTGGTTGATTCCCTTACCCCATTCCCTTCTCATATTATAGAAGGCTAATCCTAGGGTGATTTTGACTCTTCCTCTCCTCGGGAAAGACGATTTTTCGTCGAACCCGAACACGTCTAAACTCTAGCCAAACTATTTCTCACTACTCTTCCTATCCTTCTAGGATGAATCATCCACATCTACAAAATCCAGCAAGATGTCTAACTCCAACTATGCCAAATCATTTCCTAATGATATTTCAATAATTTACTAAATGCAGACCAACAGATACCTTATGGTGTTCATGATAGGAGGTCCTTCGAGTTTTCATCCAAAAGTCCTAAACTATTTACCGGGGACCTATCATGACATAAATAGCCTAAATGCAGAGAATTATAATTTTATTAATATATCTGATAATTAAATAATTTCTTAAAAGGATCCAAAGACTATCACTTTGAACATGAGGTATAGTTTCCAAACATGTTTACAGCTTCATAAATTCATGATAAATATTACGGTATCAGAATACTACAAATCCAAAGTTTTATAATTTTTGCTAATATCTGGGGGCCTTAAAATTATTTTAGCAATATTTTCTATCTTCCATGATTTGTGAATCAACTATAGAAAATTGTCATCCAAAAATTAAGAATTAATTACATTACACTAATACTATCTTACAAATATCTCTGGCCAGGTTTCATAATTGTTCACTGTACATTAAATTCTGGGTAAATCAAATACTAAAATCTTAAATTGACATGCTCGTGAATCAAGTACAATAAATATACTTCTAAAAATTCTGAATAATTTCCTATAAGTAAACATCACCCTAAGAATATTAGTGGCCAAGTTTCAAATTTTTACAAGGCATATTTATCTCTAACTGATTTATTCACATAAATTGACCTATATGAAATTTATGAAGGCAGTATAAAATAAAGTCCACTAAAATTAATAATAAAATTCAGAGACATTCATTTAGGTCTAAAACCTCTACTGACCAAGTTTTATTAGATTCCAATGAACAAAATAATCAAATTAATTCAAATACTATTTTGGGCAAATTGCTATCTACCAAAAAAAGTACTAAAAAAGTATTCCATAAAATTCCCATAAAAATATCCAGGTGTTATATATACTCTAAAATTCACTCTACCCAAATTTTACAACTTTCAAATAATGATTAGTGACTATTTTGACCTAATAGTGTTTCTGCCGTAATACTAGGGTTTGGGTTTTGAGGTATCTACCTACCTCTAACTTCTCTAATATTCTAACTAGAGGATTAAATATAAGTTAGCTGCCTGACTTATTATTTACAAGGACATACAATTAAATATAAGTTAGCTGCCTGACTAATAATAAAATTCCGACGAACCCGCCCCATTAATTTTTTTGGAATTTATCCATTTCTTTTACTTGGATCGGCTCGTTTGAGCCCGATTCTTATCTCTAAAGATTCCTAAGATCTAACCATAGAAGGAGAGTAAGGGGAGGACCTGCACACGAGCTTGGATGCGGGTGGAGCGGCGGGAAACCATGGCGGTGGTGGTGGTCGGATTTATTAAACTTCACGGTGGGCAGCCTTCTTCCTTCCAGTTAGCAGTTCGAAAATGATCTCCTCCTCCTACTGAAGGAGTTTATAAGGTTAGTTGGGGTGTTAGGTGGCTTTGTGCTTCATTATCATTATTGGTGAGAAGTCAATAATGGCGGCTATGGTAGGTAAGGGGGGGTGGAGCTTGCTCTAACCAGTTAAAGATTGCTGTTGCACTCCCCTTGCCTTGTTAAATTGAATGGGGAGGTTGGGGAAGGGGGAGGAGGAGCCCAAGGTCTCCTCTCATATTTAATTCCACTTTCTCTCTCCTCCAATATGACTTTTTTTCTCTCTCTCCTACTCAACATGCTGAAATTTGGCTCCTACCTAACCCAATGGCAGCCCATATGTTCATTTCATCCACTAAGAAAAGGTTATCCCAATCAAAATGGGCTTGAGCTTGAGTTAGCCCATTTGGGCTAGCTTGACCCAAACTTGGACTAGGGCCCACTTAGGTCAATTTGGTCCTTGAGGTTTCCTTAATGGGTCCTTGGTGACCCATTGGCCTCCCCTAGGGTAAAGGTGGGGTTGGATTGTCCCTTGGAGATCACTTGACCCTTAACTAGGGCACTTTGACCATTTTAGGTCCAGATTTGATTTTGGTCAACCTAGCCTTTTTGATTTGTCCCAATGGGTCCTTGGTGACCCTTTGGCCTCTCACTAGGGTTATGAGGGTATGTGTGGGGTCCACTTGGCTAAGGGACTGCAATTGACTCTTATGCAGGTCAGTTTGACCCAATTGTGGTTATAATTGACTTTGGTCAACTTAGCCCCTTTGACTGCCTTCCATGGGTCCTTCGTGACCCATTGACCCCTCACTAGGGTTATAAAGGTATGAGTGGGGTCTTGGAGTCTTGGTGAAGCCCCATGATCACCTTAAACCAAGGTTAAGAAATCTGCTATGTGCAGACCATAGTGGTCTCATCAACATTCCTAGGTTCACTTGGCCTTTATGGGCTCCCGAGGGTTTTGTCATGACCTAGTCATGACAAAACTATCTCTAGGGGTCTAGTTGTTTGTGGGATGTTACAAATCCCAATAAACAAAACAAAGATTTCGTCCCCGAAATAAAGGTTAAGCCCATAGGGACTCCTAAAGAGACTTGTAACATCCCATGAGAATTGAAAGATTTTCATCACGACGCCATGTTTGCTATGTGAGGTTTAAATGTGATAGTCAAATTTAGGACCAATTCGCCCAATTGGCAAAGTCTAGACCCCAATAAACAAAAGTTTAGCCCATATTCTTGAAATTTCAGTCCTACTAGTTTAAAATAGGAAAGTAAATTGAACATCCTGAGAGGTTGTGAGGTATACCTGACTGAACAGCTCCGGATACATTTGTCGCATCAGGTCCTGCGGTTCCCAGGTATGCTCCTCCTGACCGTGGTTCCTCCACAGGACTTTGACTAACGGAACCTTCTTGCGGCGCAAGACTCGTACTCCCTTGTCGTCAATCTGGACCGGTTCTAGGTGAACTGACCGATCGGATGCTATTGGCCCATCTGTGGCTGTAACTTGCTGCTCCGAGCGTATTAGAGCTCTCCTAAGAGAGGATATATGGAATATGTCGTGCAGACTTTCCAGCTCCGGTGGCAGCTCCAGCCTATATGCCAAGGTACCGATCCGCTCCTGGATCCTATAAGGCCCCATATATCTTGGGCTGAGCTTCTTCCTTTGTCCGCGTACCCGAGTAACTCCATGCATTGGTCGGATCTTCAAGAACACCTGGTCTCCCACCCAGAATTCCACCTGACGGTGCCGAACGTCGTAATACTTAGCATGTCGGCTCTGTGCTTCTAACATCCTGGCCCGTATCAATCTCACCTGAGCCTCGGTGTCCTCGACAAACTCCAAATCCAATGCCTTAGGGTCATCGTCCTGTATCCATGATAACGGAGTCCTGCACCTCCGTCCGTACAATGCCTCATAAGGAGCCATCCTTATACTGGACTGGTAGCTGTTATTATACGAGAACTCGATCAGTGGCAACAACTTCTCCTAAGGTTCACCGCGATCCAATATGCAGAGTCGTAGCAAATCCTCTAGAGTCCTGTTAGTACGTTCCGTCTGTCCATCCGTTTGGGGATGAAAAGCCGTACTGAATGTTAGTCGCGTGCCCAAGTAAGTCTGCACTGATCTCCACTCCCTGAACGTAAATCGTCCATCTCGGTCCGACACAATCGACTTGGGCACGCCATGATAACGGACGAACTACTCCACAAACTTTCGGACTAACACACCCACCGAGTCATCCTTCCTGATTGAAATAAACCTGGCTACCTTCGTCAGCCGGTCGACGATCACCCAGATCTAATCATTCCCTGTCCGCGATCGGGGAAGTCCATGTATAAAGTCCATGGCGATATCATTGAACTTCCACTCTGGTACTGGGAGTGGCTGCAATAATCCTGCGGGGTTTTTGCACTCCGCTTTCACTAACTGGCATGCCTCGCAATGGGTCACGAAGTAGGTGATATCCTTCTTCATGCCTGGCCAGTACATAGTCTTCCTTAGATCTGCAGTCATCTTCGTAATCCCCGGGTGTACCGAATATCGACTGCAATGAGCCTCCATCATGATGTCCTCCCGGACCTGGCCTCCCTCTGGTATGTAAACCCGTCCTCTGAAGCATACTAAGTCATCCATCAGCGAGTAACCTCCCGCAGTGCCTGCTTCTAAGGCCCGGAATATCGGCTCTAGCTGGGTATCCTGCCTCTGTCCATCCTTGACCGGTTCTCGAATGTCATCCGTGGCAATTAATGATGATAGATACTCTGGGTACAACTCAGGGTGATCCTTAGACACAAGGGATATTTGCATCTTGTCTAACATCTGAACCAACTCCAAGGCCATCAACTGTGTTCCTACTCCGGGGTTTGCGGTCTTTCGGCTCAGTGCATCGGCTACCACATTCGCCTTTCCCGGGTGGTAGTGCATCTCGTACTGGTAGTCTGCTAAAAACTCCACCCATCGTCTCTGTCTGATGTTCAACTCTTTCTGCATGTCCACATACCTCAAATTTTTTTGGTCAGAGTATATGTCGCAGTGGACACCGTACAGATAGTGCCGCCAGACTTTCAGTACAAAAATGACAGCTCCCATTTCTAGGTCATGGACTGGGTAGTTCTGCTGATGCTTCTTCAGCTGCCAAAAAGCGTAAGCTATCACATGGCCATTCTGCATAAGCACTGCACCCATGCCCTGGTAGGAAGCGTCGGTGTAGACCTGGAATCCTTCTTTTCCTTAAGGGAGGGCAAGAATAGGAGCCGAAGTGAGTCGTCCCTTTAGCTCTTGAAAAGCCACCTCACACTGTGGGGTCCAGATAAAGGGTACCTCCTTCCTTGTCAGAGATGTGAGTGGAAGGGCGATACGAGAGAATCCCTCTACGAACTTCCGGTAGTAACCGGCGAGTCCTAGGAAACTCCGCACATCTGTGGCTGTCTTCAACTGTGGCCAATCCCGAACTGCTTGGATCTTGGCCGGGTCCACTGCCAACCCAGCACCACTAATGATATGGCCGAGGAAAGCCACCTCCTTCAACCAAAACTGGCATTTGCTGATCTTTGCATAAAGCTTGTGATCCCGTAGTCTCTCCAGGGTCAGCGTCAGATGCTGTGTGTGCTCCTCCTCTGTCCTTGAGTAAATGAGGATGTCATCGATAAACACGATGACGAACACGTCCAAATATGCCTCGAACACCTGATTCATGAGGCTCATGAATGCCGACGGAGAATTTGTGAGCCCGAAGGGCATCACGGTAAACTCATATAACCCATATCTGCTACTGAAGGCAGTCTTTGGAATGTCCTCCTCCTGGATCCGTAGCTGGTAGTAACCCGACCTTAAATCCAATTTGGAAAAGAAATGTGCGCCTTCTAGCTGGTCAAACAGCTCATCTATCCTTGGCAGTGGATATGTATTTCGGACTGTTAATCGGTTTAGTGCTCGGTAGTCGATGAACAATCTCAGAGTCCCGTCCTTCTTTTTAACGAACAAGATCGGGGCTCCCCATGGCGAGGAGCTCGGTCGGACAAATCCGGCCTCCACCAGTTCCTGGAGTTGGCTTCAAAATTCTATCAGTTCTTTTGGGGCCATCCGGTAAGGGGCTCTGGCTGCCGTCTTAGCCCCCGGCACTAGCTGTATCCGAAAATCCTGCTCCCGGTGCGGGGGTAGCCCAGGCAGTTTCTCTGGGAATACGTCAGCAAAATCTCGCACCACCGGAATATCCGAGGTGGAGACCTTGGCCTCAGTCATTTCAAATACTACCTCATATACTTCTTCCCCCTATAAGTGGGCCTTGACGGCCTGTACAGATGACAACATGAGAGGGGGAATAGATCTAGTACCTTCGATGACGAGGTAGGAATCCCCATGTCTCACGGTAACTCTCTTGGACATACAGTCAATCTGAGCATGATTCCAGTTCAACCATGTCATTCGTAGGATCAAATCAAAGACTGGCATCTTCATGATTGTCGCTGGAGCTTCAAATATCTTTCCGCCGATTTCCGTCTCCATGTTGTAGTGGGCCGAGGTGAGCAGCTCCGATCCGTCGGGTAATCGTATCCTCATCATCAAACCCGTGAATCGTTCCACGCCTTCCAACCCTTCTACGAAGGCTTCCGATACAAATGAGTGTGAAGCACCCGTATCAAACAGCTTATAAGCGGGTTTGCCGCTGATGAAAACTATTTCTGGGGGGGGGGGGGGCAGGGAAAGTTAAATGTCTTAGAATCTAGCTATGGTTTTCTTTCCTAGATTAGCACTTCTATATAAATTTAAATTTCATGAGAAAATAACTTAAAATTTTCTGACGTACCAGTGATTACTTGCTCCGGGTTTCGGGGTTGAGCCAGATCCAGTGCATAAATTTGTTCCCTCTCCTGCCTGCGATCTGCACCCTGGAAACCACATCCTCATCCTCCAATTTGTTGGGCATGCGGGGCCGCCTGTGGTGCTGGTAGAGGTGCTCCCCTCACTGGGCAGTTTCTCCGAATGTGTCCTATCTGATGGCAGTTGTAGCACTCCGGTGGGGGAAATTCCATACCCCCAGGTCTTGGTGCCTCCCTCATCTGAAGAGGCTGAGGAGCCATTACCATTGGCTCCCTCGGCTCTCGTCTCACCTCCTGACGAGGTTGGTCCTCTGTCCTTCTTCCCTCTCTCCCATCTGTGATACGGCCCTGCCGCTGATCATTCCGGGCTCCCCGGCCCAGGTCCTCCGTCGGCCTCTTTCGACCCCGAGTCGTGTGCCAATCAGCCTCAATCCTCTTAGCTATCTCTAACATCCGAGGTATAGGCCTGTCAGAAACGAACAAAAGGGCCTCCCTCAACTCCTCCCGCAGGCCCTTATAAAATCTCTTGGTGTATCCCGCCTCATCTAGCTGATAGGAGTCTGCGAATAGTGCTAAATGGTTGAACTCCTGGTGGTATTCTACCACTGTCTTATTTCCCTGCTTCAATTGCAGGAACCTGTCCTCCAGCTCATCTCTGGCTGATTGTGGCATAAAATGCTCTAGTAAAGCGACCCTGAACTCCTCCCAAGTAATATCTGAAATCTCCATATCGGCAAAAGTCGTATCCAGCGATGTCTTCCACCATCTTTTGGAATGAGACTCTAAACAAGAGACTACTAAAGGAACCCTCTCCTCCCAGGGGCACCGTATCCCGGTCAACATTTCATACATAATATCTAGCCATTCTTCTGTCCGAACAGCCGATTCTATCCCTAAGTAAGATGGAGGAGCGAGTCCTCAGAAGATGCTCAGCCTATTGGCCCTCGGGTTTGGCTACGGGGCCGGAACCTGTTGGGCCCTGAAAGCATCCAGAATAGCTGTCAGGGTTTGCCCCATCTCCGAGTGTAGGAATGGAGTGGGGACCGGGGGAGGTGGTGGAACATTCGGAGTCTGCTGGACTCCGCCTTGTGGTGTTGGCTGCGCTGGGGGCTGCGTAACAGAAGTCAATTATAAGTAATCGCACATATCTAACTAAAAGTGGACAATTTTATGTGATCACCCATATGGGCCCACCACTACTTCCGCTGCTTAGTTTGTCCCCAAATTAAACTTGTGCAGGAGTGGCCCGGGGTTTGTGGACTGCTACATTGCGATCGATATGTTTTCCTCTGATACTACTTGTAAGACCCCCTTTTTTTTAGACACCGGGGTCTTAGGCCAAGAACCGTCACCTTGCGGTGATACCTTCGCACCCGGGAAGGTCGTCACTACAAAATGCTGATCCTGCCGGCCAAATCGATCACAATTGTAGCAATAAATTAAAAGCAAGTCCACAGGAATCACATGTATAGAAAATAAGCTCCACGAAGGGAGTGTCCACAGATAGTACATATAACAGAAATCTCGGGCTTATGCCCGGTACATCATGTCCTCACTACAAATCGCTCATCGCGGAAGCAAACTAATATAACTACTAGTGGTCGGGACTCACAGTCCCTACTGTCTGGACTCCGGTACTAGACTGTCCGATCTCCAAGCGTGCTGACCTCCGGGGCTGCTCCTCCATGCTGGGCTCCGTGGTCCCCTAAAATGATGTGGTTCGAAAACCATTAGTCTAAAAGACTAAGTCCTATCGTCCCCCGCACCTTCCCCCATGGCTCCTAATCACCGAGCAGGAAGAAGGAAAGGGAAGGACATGAAGGTGGAGAATATCAAATAGCAGATGACAGCGGAACTAAACTAACAGTTCAAAAAGATGGTAATAATGATATATAATTTGAATAAGAAAGTAACCTTAACTTATGTGAATACACATAAGCTAAGGGATCTCTTGTAGGGCTCCTATCGTATAAAAAGTCTCATACCGATTTATACGATAGGGTGTCGGTTTTACTAGCAGGCTTAAATATATAGTACTGAAAGAAATCCTTGACTTATAAGCATGCTCGCGGGAACTTATAAACCAAGGGGTCGTTTTGCAGGGCCTAATGTATAGAGCATCCCATACCACTTATACATTAGGTGTCGAGTTATATGCAATGGTTATGCTATGAAATACAATTGTGCCATGACGTGAACATGCAAGTGCAACTCACCCACTCGACTCTGTGTACACAGACCTTTAGTTCCCCCTTTCGGAGTTGTTACTCCCAGGATACCTCCGTAGTGCAGACGGAAGCGGTGTGTTGGGCCTCTCCAACCTCTAAACCGGTAAAGTACTACCGGTCAGACCTATCATACGCCTTAATGCTTGGTGCGCAAAGCGGACTCCTGCGTACTCTTGCCGGCTGGCGCACCGGACTTCTGTTGGCGAAGTGCTAACCACACTTGTCGAGTCGACGTATTGGCGTCGGTGCATCGACCCTCCAATACCAAAGACCCACCACCTTATACCTTTTATGCACATGCAATAGTTATGAGTCCAACCAAGAACCGAGCCAAAGCTCCCTGGACTATCCCGTCCGTCAATAACCGAGCCGAAGCTCCCCGGACCATTCCGTCCGTCTCTTAACAAATCGAGCCGAAGCTCCCCCACTATCTTCCCGTGCTATCTGTGTTTGTGAAATGTGCAACCCTAATTACTAAGTTACTCTTTTCAGTTTGTTAATATAGTTTACATTAATCCAGGACTGCCCCCGGTATTCCCTGTGAAGGGCTCTCAAAGGGCACTAGGAACTATGATGGTAGCTGAAGCCCATCGTTCCCTTTCGCAAGGTACTTATTATTATTAGTTTATTCCCTTACCCCATTCCCTTCTCATATTACAGTAGGCTAATCCTAGGGTGATTTTGACTCTTCCTCTCCTCGGGAAAGACGATCTTTCGTCGAACCCGAACACCTCTAAACTCTAGCCAAACCATTTCTCACTACTCTTCCTATCCTTCTAGGATGACTCATCGACATCTACAAAATCCAGCAAGATGACTAACTCCAACTATGCCAAATCATTTCCTAATGATATTTCAACAATTTACTAAATGCAGACCAACAGATGCCTATGGCGTTCATGATAGGAGGTCCTTCGAGTTTTCATCCAAAAGTCCTAAACTATTTACCGGGGACCTATCATGACATAAATAGCCTAAATGCAGAGAATTATAATTTTCTTAATTTATCTGATAATTAAATAATTTCTTAAAAGGATCCAAAGACTATCACTTTGAACAAGAAGTATACTTTTCAAACATGTTTACAGCTTCATAAATTCATGATAAATATTAGGGTATCAGAAAACTACAAATCCAAAGTTTGATAATGTTTTCTAATATCTGGGGGCCTTAAAACTATTTTAGCAATATTTTCTATCTTCCATGATTTGTGAATCAACTACAGAAAATTTTCATCCAAAAATTATGAATTAATTACATTACACTAATACCATCTTACAAATATCTCTAGCCAAGTTTCATAATTGTTCACTATACATTAAATTCTGGGTAAATCAAATACTAAAATCTTAAATTGACATGCTCGTGAATCAAGTACTGTAAATATACTTCTAAAAATTCTAAATAATTTCCTATAAGTAAACATCACCCTAAGAATATCAGTGGCCAAGTTTCAAATTTTTACAAGGTATATTTATCTCTAACTGATTTATTCACCTAAATTGACCTTTATGATATTTGTGAAGGCAGTATTAAATAAAGTCCACTAAAATTAATAATAAAATTCAAAGACATTCATTTAGGTCTAAACCTCTACTGACCAAGTTTTATTAGATTCCAATGAACAAAATGATCAAATTAATTCAAATACTATTTTGGGCAAATTGCTATCTACCAAAAGAAGTACTAAAAATGTATTCCATAAAATTCCCATAAAAATATCCAGGTGTTATATATACTCTAAAATTCACTCTACCCAAATTTTACAACTTTCAGATAATGATTAGTAACTGTTTTGACCAAATAGTGTTTCTGCCGTAAAACTAGGGTTTGGGTTTTGAGGTATCTATCTACCTCTAACTTCTCTAATATTCTAACTAGAGGATTAAATATAAGTTAGCTGTCTGTCTTCTAATTTACAAGGCCATACAAGAGCATTTGCCCCTATGTCCTTCACAACCCTCAAAAGCCCTTCCTTAGGGTTTTAGTTTGGATTCAAGGATAAATCAACCCTAAATCACCCCATTTTCCCTAAGGGGGTGATAATGATCATACCAAGCCAGTGGTCAAAATATCAGCCTCTGCCGAGGTGAGTTGACCACTCAAAACCTCAAGTACACTTTTACTTAAAAATCCTTCTTTAAGGTAGAACTAGGGATAGATAATTCCCTAACCAAAACACCTTCAAATGAGGTGAAATTATTACCAGAGCCATAACATGCCCTATAAGACCACTCACCAAAATTTGGGGGAGTTTTGAGATGTTTGGGACACCTAAATAATTTATTCATGGATTATTAAATTTTTCTAAAAACTATAGAAAAATATTCTCCAAAAATTCTAATTTTTGAATATGTCCTAGATATAGATAAGAATAGCCCATAACCAAAATTTCAAGTCATTTGGAGGTCTAGTTTGGAGTGGGCATCCAATTCATTCTCTGGTCAACCCTATGTATAGATCTCACCAAAATGGCCGTTGTGATCTAACCAGGATTCCAAATTAACTCAAATCAACTTTAAAATAAATTAGACTCATAGATCTACAATTTTTATGTTAACAGTTTTTCCTAATCTAGCCTCTAAGTGCCTCGTTTAATGACATCAAAATGTGTCGGTTAAAGGGTTAACAAATAACTATATTATATATATAAATATAATAATTAATATATTAAAATGATAACCACTGTTCATCTTCTCCATAAAACGCCAAAACAGAACCCGAAAACGCCATGCTTCCTGTAGCTTTGTGTGTGCCACCGCCGGCCATCCGGCCACTTTCCCGGCCAGCCACCGCCACCACCACCTCCGTCGAGGTTGTGGCTAACGCCCGACGGTGGTTTGGCCGCCGGAGGTGGCAGTTTCCGGCGAACCCGCCCCATTATTTTTTTTTGGAATTTCTCCATTTCTTTCACTTGGATCGGCTCGTTTGAGCCCGATTCTTATCTCTAAAGATTCCTAAGATCTAACCATAGAAGGAGAGTAAGGGGAGGACCTGCACACGAGCTTGGATGCGGGTGGAGCGGTGGGAAACCATGGTGGTGGTGGTGGTCGGATTTTTGAAACTTCACGGTGGGCAGCCTTCTTCCTTCCAGTTAGCAGTTCGAAAATGATCTCCTCCTCCTACTGAAGGAGTTTATAAGGTCAGTTGGGGTGTTAGGTGGCTTTGTGCTTCATTGTCATTATTGGTGAGAAGTCAACAATGGCGGCTATGGTAGGTAGGGGGTGGAGCTTGCTCTAACCAGTCAAAGATTGCTGCTGCACTCCTCTTGCCTTGCTGAATTGAATGGGGAGATTGGGGAAGGGGAGGAGGAGCCCAAGGTCTCCTCTCATATTTTATCTCACTTTCTCTCTCCTCCAATATGACTTTTTTTTTCTCTCTCCTACTCAACATGCTGAAATTTTGCTCCTACCTAACCCAATGGCATCCCATATGTTCATTTCATCCACTAAGACAAGGTTAGCCCAATCAAAATGGGCTTGAGCTTGAGTTAGCCCATTTGGGCTAGCTTGACCCAAACTTGGACTAGGGCCCACTTAGGTCAATTTGGTCCTTGAGGTTTCCTTAATGGGTCCTTGGTGACCCATTGGCCTCCCCTAGGGTCAAGGTGGGGTTGGATTGTCCCTTGGAGATCACTTGACCCTTAACTAGGGCACTTTGACCATTTTAGGTCCAGAGTTGACTTTGGTCAACCTAGCCTTTTTGATTGGTCCCAATGGGTCCTTGGTGACCCTTTGGCCTCTCACTAGGGTTATGAGGGTATGTGTGGGGTCCACTTGGCTAAGGGACTGCAATTGACCCTTGTGCAGGTCAGTTTGACCCAATTAGGGTTATAGTTGACTTTGGTCAACTTAGCCCCTTTGACTGCCTTCCATGGGTCCTTAGTGACCCATTGACCCCTCACTAGGGTTATGAAGGTATGAGTGGGGTCTTGGAGTCTTGGTGAAGCCCCATGATCACCTTAAACCAAGGTTCAGAAATCTGCTATGTGCAGACCATAGTGGTCTCATTCACATTCCTAGGTTCACTTGGCCTTTATGGGCTCCCGAGGGTTTTGTCATGACCTAGTCATGACAAAACTATCTCTAGGGGTCTAGTTGTTTGAGGGATGTTACAGCCCTACCTCAGATCCACACTTGAATCCTACCTCAGAGAGCAGCATTCTTCTACATCAGGCAATTAAGCCATATAGCTTACATCCACACTTGGATCCTACCTCAGTACCCAAGCAGGGCACCTACCTCAGTGACAAATTTGTCACATACCACTTAGGCACAAAGTGCCCTACACTCAGATTCAAATAGACTGAATCTATAGGAAAGTAATCAAGAAAATTAAACATCTGACTCATAGAAAAATCTCTGAATCCAACTTGCTGGACTGAGCAGATATCAGTCCAGCCCACTTGCTGTAGAAGGGACGAGTCTTCTTCTTAAGCTACCTACCGTGGAAGGCTTACAGTCCTTCACATAGCTCTCTCCTTTTGCTGATTGTATGAATCAGCTAACTTGTTCTCAAGGAAACAATCTTGCTAAAGTTCAGCCATCTTCCTCCCTTAGCCTTCTGGCTTGCCTGCTGGACTTTTGCTTTTAAGCTTCTCGAAGAAGATCGAAGTCCAACCGCCTCTATTTTTCTTTATCCTTCCATTCTGGTTAACGGTTTCGTTCTCGTGTTTTTTAACCCTAATCTTCTTTTCTTCTCTTTCTTTTATACCAGTTGATTTGAATCAACAACACTATCTGAATGTGGACCCAGTCATGTATTGTGAGCACCACCTCCCTCAAAAGAAGACAAATAGTAGCTTCCGGCGCTACTATAGCTTTCCCGCAATGGTATGAAGTATTTGGACTGGGCTCGATGATCGTTGATCTGAATTCGACAAATTCTGTGCATAGCTCGACGATCTTCAGAATCTTCAACTTTAACTTGAGCTCGACGAAAGACGGGCTCAGGTCGATGAACTATGAATCTTCAACCTTTAACTTAAGCTCGATGATCTATGAGCTGAGCGCGAGGAATGCTGAATCTTCAACCTTTAACCAGAGCTCGACGAAAGGCGGGCTCAATCTTCAACCTTCAACTTGAGCTCGATGATCTGTGAGCTGAGCTCGACGAATTCCACTTTCTGGACTTAGAAAATTTCTGATTGCTTTGTCTCAGTAGTTTCTTCTCAACTATATCAGTGGTTTCTACTCCACAACTGAGATAGTCCTGTCTCAGTGGTTCCTTATCAACTATCTCAACGGTTTCTTCTCCATTGCTGAGACAGTCTTCTATCTCAGCGGTTATTTTTTCACAACCGAGACCGTCTTCTGTCACAGCAGTTTAGCCGAGACCAACACTTCTCTCAACGATATGTGTTGAGCTTCTCAGCTGTCTCAGCAGTTCAGCTGAGACTTTCTTCTCAGCTTTCTCAACTGTCTGAGCGGTTATGCCTTAGTCACATTTTCTGACTTCCAGCTTCCTCTTCCTATTCACCTATCCAATCAAGGACAATCTGCAAGCAATAACTCAAGCATACATCAAATACATTATATGTGTATGTCATTGACCAGTTTAACTTCTTTCAAATCTGGAACATTGGGGTCAAAGGACCCAATAATCTCCCCCTATTTGAAGAAGTCAAAACCTTGTTTGATCGATAAAGCAGGTCATTGACATACACAATATTTTTAACATAAAAACTGACACTTATGTGACATCATTAAGATTTTGAAAATATGTTACAACACACAATTATTTATGTCAGGAATTTTACTTACTCCCTCTGACTTGTTGCTCTCCTGGATGAGCCATCCTTACTATTCTTATGCTGAAACAACTTCTACACGACTTGTCTTTGAGCTTCCTGCATCTGCATCTTGGTTTGATCAAGTCTATTCTTTCTTCCCCCTAACTTTTCTCCACCTTTTTGACTTCTATAATAGGGAGATATGTTATGTGTTGAGTTTTTCTCCCCCTATCTGTCTGGGGATGAATCCCCTACTCTGACTTAATTTCATTTCAGCTACTGGGCTTGTACCCTCTCAACTGTTGCACACTAGCTTCATTGTCTTGGGGAGGGACTTGTATTGCCTGCAAAATAGATAGAACAACATATTGTAGAGGAGAGAATTGAAGCTACACAAGATTCAACATACCCAATTTAAATTTAAGGTGTTGAACTTGGCTTCATCTAGTGGCTTAGTAAAGATATCAGCCACTTGCTTGTCTATAGAGACAAACTCAAGGATGATGTCTTACCCTTTCACATGTTCCCTAATAAAATGATACTTAATTTCTATATGCTTAGTCCTGCTATGGGAGACAGAATTCCTAGATATAGAAATTGCACTAGTAGAGTCACAAAAGTGTGGAGTTCTACTTATCTGAATATAATAGTCCTGAAGTTGATGCCAGATCAACAGCAACTGAGCACAGCAGCTCCAAGCTGAAATGTACTCTGACTCAGCAGTGAAGATTACAACACTTGTTTGCTTCTTGCTGCTCCAAGAGACAAGCCTTCCACCCTGAAATTGATAGGAGCCAGATGTGCTCTTCCTGTCCTCCTTGTAGCCTGAATAATCTGAATCTGAATATCTAGTTAGTTCAAACTCCCCATTCCTAGGGTACCATAGGCCAAGATCTGGGATGCCCTTAAGATATCTTAAGTTTCTTTTCACAGCAGAGTAGTGAGACTCTTTAGGGCAAGTCTGATACCTAGCACAGACACATGTTACATACATAATGTCAGACCTACTTGCAGTGAGGTAGAGAAGGGAGCCAACTATATCTCTATACAAAGTTTTGGATCAATAGGTTTCCATAGATCATCTTTGCCTATAGGCATACTTGAGCTCATGGGAGTTCTTTTAGTGGAAGTATTCTCCATACCATACTTATTGATTAGCTCCCTGATGAAATTTGACTGGGATATGGATAGACCATCATCAGTCTGTCTTACTTAGAGTCCCAAGAAGAACTTCAGTTCACCCATACTACTTATCTTAAACTTCCCCTACATAAGTTTTGCAAACTTCCTGCAGAGGTTGTCAACAGTAGAGACAAATATTATGTCATCAAAATAAATCTGGACTAGGATGATCTTGCCTTTAGATTCCCTTAGGAATAAGGTTTTGTCTATCTTTCCCCTTGAGAATTTGTTCTCAATGAGAAAGGTAGACAATGTCTCATACCATGCTCTAGGGGCTTGCTTGATCCCATATAGAGCTTTCCTAAGTCTATACACAGTAGTAGGAAAGTTAGAATATATAAAACCTGGAGGTTGCTCTACATAGACCTCTTCTTTCAAATCTCCATTCAGGAATGCTGACTTAGCATCCATCTAGAAGAATTTGAATCCTTAGAAGGCTGCAAATGCATGGAATAGTCTGATGGCTTCCGACCTTGCAACTGGGGCAAAAGTCTGACAATAATCAATCCCCTCTTCCTGTTTGTACCCCTTGGACACCAGTCTAGCCTTATTCTTTTTGATAATGCCATTTTCATCAAGTTTATTTATGAAAATTCCACTTGACTCCAATGACATTATGTCCATCTGGTCTGGGAACCCATTTCCAGACCTTGCATCTTTTGAACTTGTTCAGTTCTTCTTATATTGCACCAATTCAGAATCTGTCCTGATTTATATCTTCAAATTTGTTGGGCTCTTCTTATGACAGGAAGCTGGAGTAAAGAGTTGTGTTGAAACTCCTGCTTCTGGTCTATATACCTTAGCTAGCCTCACCTATTATCTGATCTGGAGGATGATCTCTTAGATATCTGACTGCTAGGGGCAGTTGGACTGTTTCTTGATGAGCACCATTTTCTTCAGCTGGTTGATCTTCATCTCCAGCTAGACTGTCCTGTGCTTACTGTGGACAGCATCCTTCTCTGTATTTTTCTAGCACAACAAGGTCTTTATTTTTGATGGAGATCTTTTCCATCATAATTTTTGTACCTGCAGAACTAGGCAAAGAGCTTGATAGCTCATTATCAATCATGCTTGACTCATCAAACACTACATTGACCGATACTTCTACTACTTGATTTGTTAAGTTATAGACTCTATATGCCTTACTACTATTGATGTACCCAACAAAGATCCCCTCATAGGATTTGGCAGCAAACTTAGTCACTTTTGAATTGCCATTATTCCAAATGAAACACTTGCAACCAAAGATCCTGAAATAGGATATGTTTGATTTTCTCCCCTTCAAGATCTCATAGAGAGTCTTTTTTTGGTCTTTGGTGATTGAAGCCCTATTGAGAACTTGACATGCAGTGTTAACTGCCTTAGACCAGAAATATTCAGGGAGAGAAGTGTCACTCAACAATGTTCTCCCAGCTTCTATGAGAGTCCTATTTTTCCTCTCAGCTAACCCATTTTGCTGGGGTGTTCTTGGAGAGGAGAATTCTTGATCAATCCCTTGCTCTTCATAGAAGGTAGTCATGACAGCAGACTGAAATTCAGTTCCATGATCACTTCTTATTTTGACCACAGAGCTTGCAAGTTCATTATGAATCTGCTTGACAAAATTCATGAAGACTTCAAGGGTTTCATCCTTTCTTCTAAGGAAGAACACCCAAAAAAACCTGGAATAGTCATCAACCACCACAAGTGTGTAGACCTTCCTACCTAGACTCTGAACAGGAATAGGACCAAACAAGTCCATATGCAGGAGATACAAGCATCTCACTGAGTCCTTTGTCCTAATTATCTTGAAGGAGGTCTTAGTCTACTTACCCTTCTGGCAAGCAGCATAGATACCCTCCTTGGAGCATTTTATTTGGGTACTATTCCTAACTAGCTCATCATTAAAGATCTGACCAATGGTCTTATAATTCAAATGAACCAGTTTCTTGTACCATTGAACACAATATGAGTATTTGTCATTTGCAACTAGGCATATCGGGGAATTACTATCTAAGCAAAAAAAGTTTAAGCAAGAAACATTCCCACTCCTAGTGCCTGTTAAGATGACACTCTGTTCACTTAAACTCTTAAGGTGACACTTATCCTTGTGGAAGGAAATGTCATAACCAAGGTCACATAGTTGGCTTATGCTTATGGGGTTATGTTGCAACCCTTTTACATAAGCTACCTTTGTGATGGTGATTATGCCATTTGAGATCTTACCATAACCTCTAGTTATCCCCTTGTCAGAGCCTCCAAAGATGAACTTAGGTCCATTCTTTGCTGGAGTAAACTCTTTCAACAGTTCCTTTATTCTAGTCATGTGCATGGAGCATCCACTGTCCAAGTACAATTTAGGGGAACTGGTACTTGAACTAACCTGAAAAGCACAATTTATCTCACCTTAGGACCCCAATTTCTATTGGGTCCTAGGTTTATATTAGTCTAAAAATAAACTTGCCTTCCTGCAAATTTCCTGACAGGTTGGCTACCTCTGGACACAAAAGGATTGTACCAACAATCTACATCATAATGGCCCACTTTGCCACAGCACCAACACTCATGAATATTATATCTCCTTTTCTGTTTAGGGCCAGCATTTGCCAGGACTGCTCCTTGAATATTGGGTAGATGTGTTGTTGTATGTTTCTGATTCCTTCCAGCAACAATTTGACTGAAAGTAAGTCTTTCAGCAGACTGTTTTGGTCTTTCTGAGAGCCACCAACTACATGTCTCTTTTCAGCCAACATGCATCTGATTACATCAAAAACTATCATTACAGCCTTGCAAGTAGACTCACCTTGAGTCATTACTTTTGCTGGATGACTCAGATTTCTTGCTGCAGTAATATCCTTGAGTTTTGGGGCTGAGGCAACAAAAACAAATGGCCTGGGATGGGCCATTTTAATTTCCTCATGGGCAGCCTTAAGGGCCCTCATGTGGCTATATCTTACACCTTGGCTATGGCCACATTGGTCCATACCAGTGGATCTATCATTCTCCTAGTGACCATAACAGCTTTAATGGTCATACCTGTAAGAAGGCAATAGAACTTTCTGAAAATAAATTGGAGGCAATGAGGCTAGAGGCACAACTGGTGCCTTCCCCTTTCCTCTTGGATTGGGAGGTGTAGCTGATCCCTTAAAACCTAACCCTTTCTTACCCTTTTGGGTAAAGAGGGTGTGAATTAAGGGAAGCACAGTGTTTGGCTTAGAAAACTTGGCCACCAGCAGTTTCTCCCTTAGTAGATCATCTTTAAGTTTCTGAATAAGATTCTCATTTGAGACTCTTAATAAAGACCGCATACCAATGATCCCCTTGAGCTTGGCTGATTGAGTAGCCATATCATTGAGATCCTTTTCTTTGCCCTCCCACTTGCCCCTAAGATAGAGAAGCTCTTTTGCCTTTATATTGGCAAGGTGCTTGCACTTCTTGAATGCTTCAAGAAGTTTTCCATACATATCAATTATAGAATTGACATAATCCTTAGAATCTGAATCCCCTTCATCTCTTGATGATTGAGCTTCAGAATCTGAGCTAGCCTTATGACTTGAAATAAAAGGCAGAGATTTAGGATTTACCTGAGCCTGTCTAGGCTGATCCTGGCAGCTCTCCTCATCTGACATTACCATTAATCCATGGCATTGAACATCTTATTCTTCATCTTTATCCACCTCTGAGTCACTTTCTGAATGTGACAGAGGGGCCCTTATTCCTATCCTAGCAATAGGATATTCTTCAGGTTATTCTTCAGTAACAACCATTAGCCCAATGTAGGCTTCTTCTTCTTCACTGTCAGACCTAGAGGAGGAGTCAGACCAGGTCTTTTCCTTCTTAGCCACAAGAGACTTCTCTTTTTTATTCCCCTTTTGGTGTTTATTCTCTCCTTCCTCTTTCCTCTTCAATGGGCAGTCAGCAACTATATGCCCAGGTTTGCTCCAACAGAAATAAATTACTTTAGAAAAAGTTTGTTTGTTAGAGGTAGGAGCATACCTGTCCTCCTTAGAGGAACTCCTTCTGTGCTGTGAGAAAGAGGAAGGAATGTTGTTCTTCTTATGATCCTTCTTCATGAATTTCTGAAACTGCCTAGAGAAGGAAGCAATGTCCTCATCAGACATATTATTGTCTGAGGAGTTGGTCTTTGAGCTCTCAAAATCTGACTCAGTAATTCTCCTGGGTGGAGAGTTCTTCCTTCTACTCCTGGTTGGGGCATTAGCTTTGAAGGCCACAGAATTCTCCTTGGTCTATGACATACTGCTCTTTTCTTATTCCTTTCTTGCAGCAAACTGCATCTCATATGACAGCAACTTTCCAAACAGGGTTGGAGGAGGTGTGTCAGCTAACTTGGAAATTTCTCTAATGACACAAATCATTGTGTCCCAATCCTTAGTGAGGGACCTGTGAAATTTGTCATTTAGCTCATAGATGCTGAAGACCCTTCCATATATTCTCAGTTCATTCACTATTCTAAAGAATCTCTCAAAGCTCTCAGCAATACAATCAGACTTTCCTTATCTGAAGGCCTCATACTCATAGTTGAGCATGGATTTTCTGTCATCCCTCACCACCTATGAACCCTTCATGAACACAACTAGGGTGTCCCACATCTCCTTGGAGGTCTTGTAGTGCACCAGATTTTGAAATGTTGAATCATATATTGCACTGGCAATAATGTTTTGAGCTCTCTTGTCCATGGAGGCAAGTAAGAGCTCATCTTTGTTCATTTTATCATAGGATTTAGGTGCATGGATGTTGGCATCCAGAACTGAGATCTTCATGGGGATGAAGGGTCCTTCTTTGACTGTGATGTAGATCCTAGGGTCAGCAACTTCCATGAATAGTCTAACCCTTTGCTTCTAGAGGCCAAAACCCTGCTTTTTGCAGATTGGTAATTTCATGGCTCCCAGTTCCGTGTAGTTTACACCAGACCCATTCTTATATCTTATAGCTAACCTTGGAGGTATACTCAGATTGTTAAATCCCTTTTGAGTAACCTCCCTCTGATACCACTTGAAAGCAATTACTTCAAGTTTAGCTAGTCAC
The DNA here is from genome assembly GCA_039513925.1 of Platanthera zijinensis. NCBI lineage: Eukaryota > Viridiplantae > Streptophyta > Magnoliopsida > Asparagales > Orchidaceae > Platanthera > Platanthera zijinensis. Next base: position 126,657,507 of record CM077081.1, read on the forward strand.
CTAGAGGGGTGGGGGGAGGTGAATAGGTCTTTTAAATTTCTCTAAGACTTTTTGTGATGTTTATAATTTGGTGATCTAGAGCTTGTTGAAAAGTATTTAATTCAAGAATAGCTAAATCACCTAGAGGGAGGTGAAAAGGTTATTGGTCTCTTTTCTATTCTTTTATGTTTCTTCTTTAAGAGCTTTGGCTTTTAGTTGTTTTATGATTTCAAGATATACATAACCTGCATAAGGAAGACAACACAAAAAAGCACATAGTGATTTTATAACGGTTCCCCAAATGGGTACATCCACTTTCCCTCCCACCTATCCAACTATCTTGTTGGACTAGGCACTTCTCTAAAACTTGCTCCAAAGAGCTTACACCTCAGATCCCTCAGGATCTCTAATTAGACTTACTTCTCAACCATAAAGGCCTACAACTCAGTGGTTAGCAAACCACCTACCTTAGACAGTTAAGCCCTACACTCAGGCTTGTAGGACAGCCTTACCTCATATCCACAAAGGATCCTACCTCAGAGCTCTGTAGTGCTCCTATACTCAGTGACCCTAAAGCCACCTACCTCAGCCTTATCTCTAAGGCCTATAGCTCAGGCTTTTCATCCCTACAACTTCAGTCACAAGGCCTTGCTCTCAGAGTGCTGCAGCACTCCTACAGCTTAGTACCCAATAGGTACCTACCTTAGGACAAAAAGGCCCTACAAACAGATCCACACTTGGATCCTACCTCAAAGAGCAGCAATCTCTTACCTCAGGCAATTAAGCCCTACAGCTCAGATCCACACTTGGATCCTACATGATGAATGTGGGTTAGAGTCTTGATTGGATACAGGAAAAATTTCTCTATCCCAATCTACCTTGAATAAGTTAGACTCAACCCAACTTTGACTCGAGGAAAGTATTTCCTGAGTCTACCTTACTTGAACTGAGATATACTCAGTCCTAACTTCTCCTTCATAACACCAAGGATTTTTCCTGCTAGAGGTGTGAAGAGACTGTAGCATATAGCTGATGCCTGAGCTGAGGAAGTCTCAGCTCAACTTCTTTATAGCAACAAGTATCCTTGAGCTGGAAGCAACTTGTAGAACCCTGTTCTGCACTTCTATCTTTCTTGGGCTGTGGCGATTCAACCCTAACTTTGACTCCTGAGGAATAGTCCCCTAAGCCTTCTTGCAGATCTCTGCTTCTTCAAGATTTCTTCTCTTCACAGCTTGCAGATAAAGATCTTCAGGTGCTTGTGTTGCTATAACTGTGTAGAACCTGCAGCAAGGGTCGGCCCTTGGCTGCTACCTCATGCTCAGAGAAAATACTCTGAACTAACTTGCTAGTGCAGGTGAGAATGGCACCAACTATCTTTCTATTGTAGATGTTGATTCCAACTGCTATCTTGCTCTCTGTCTTGTAGATTTGAGCTTCCTATCCTTCAGCTCCACAAAAATGGCGGAGAAGAAGAACTTTCCCTGATTCTCTTTCCTCAAAAGCTAACTTTCTCTGTAAAGGACTTTTCCTTTTATTGAATTTGACCCAACGGCTCTTGAGCAGTGGGCCCCACATCATTAATGTCCAGTAACTTTGCTTTAACGTCAACTGTTGTACAGTAAGTCTGCGATAACATTTGTCACGTACTGTAGCCATCCCGCCTCTAATTTGAATTATGTGGACTTATTGACTTGCTGACGTCATCATCTATGGACTTAGCCAAAAATCAAATAACATTAGCATAGGCGTTGAGTGAGTAAGAATCACTCATCGCCAAAACACTTAGAAAGATTTACTATCTCTTAGCCTTGAGTGAGTAACCTTCACTCAACGCCAAACTACTTAGAATATAAAATTGATTTTAGGCGTTGAGTGATTTAGCTCCACTCAATGCCAAATTGCTTTATCAACTATCCGTTTCTTGGCATTGAGTGTGTGAGCATCACTCAACGCCAAACATCTTAGACAAAATTCTATCTTCACTAGGCATTGACAACGTTGAGTGAGCAACCTCCAATCAACGCTTTTTGCCTTAACCATGTTTCTGCCTCTGCAGTATCTTAGTCGTTGAGAGCGTTGAGTGTGTCTTCATCACTCAATGCTTTTTGCCTTAGCCAATTTTCTGCTTCTTCAACAACATAAGCGTTGAGAGTGTTGAGTGAGCAAGCTTCACTCAATGCTTTTTTCCTTAGCCAATTTTTTGTGTTTAAAATCACTGGGCAAAGACTGACTTTTTGAGTTTGACGAATGGTGAGCTGAGCTCGACGAACTTTGAACTCAGTTTGACGAATTTGAACATGGTTCAACTAGTTCAACTTACAACCTTTTTGATGTATAGCGTTGAGTGTGTATTCATCACTCAATGCTAAACTACTTAGACATATTTCTGTCTATAGTTGTATGGCGTTGAGTGAATGACCTTCACCCAACGACTGTGGACAGCCACATTTCTACCTTGTTAACATTATTTCTTACCTCTGGCATTGAGTGAGCTTGCTCCACTCAACGAGTGTGGACTTGGCTATATTTTCATTTGCTCCTTAACTTCTGGCATTGAGTGAGCTTACCTCACTCAACGCCTATAGATTTAGTAAAATTCCTACCTTTCTAGCATCTTCACTTTATGACCACCAGCCACAACACTTAGACAATTTGTCTAGACTTGTTATATGGAACATCCTGCACATGATGAGCTTAAACAACATCAAATACAACTATGTTCTTAGTGTTGCTGGTGATGCCTCTTCAAATTCACTTTAGGGAACATTATGGGCAATGAACCCAACAATATCCAACTATTTGAAGAATGCAGAACACCCAACAATACTAAGAGGCATTAACATAATAGGTAGAATAAATCCATGTAGCTGTAGATTATAATCTGCTACAACCGGTAGCTTATGCTATATTAATTCAATGTGCTCCAATTAATTGTATTGACTCAATAAGTTAAGTCAATGCATCCTCATAGTACTTGAGCAATTTCTCAAGTAATATGCACTTTTCTTTATACCACTTAAAATTTAAATGGAGCACCACTAGAAGCGCTTACTTCAAAATATGCACTGACACAATCATGGTTCAACATGTAGTCAGTCATTGCATTTCTCATACTACTAGAATCTTTTCCAGTAATATGAACTGACTCAACATGACCTAGTCATGTCAGGTATTAATTCTATATCTCCCCCTTATGTATTGCCACACATATCCCCCTTTCTATCTTCTTCAATAAGTATATATATTGAGGGAGGAGAAAGGAACATGGGAGCGATTATCTCTTCATCCTTGTCAAAGTCCTATGTTGATAACACTAAGGAAATTATCCTAGTAATCACTCTACTAGATCAAGAGTCATACCTTTTGTGTTGATGCATTTAAACAACATAGCACTGCATCACTTGAACTTGCTGCACACATAGTTCCACTTTTGTGTTGATACATTTAAACAACACTACACTACATCACTTGAACTTGCTTCACACATAGTTCCACTTGCTGATGTTGTATCTACAAAATCAACATCCACTTGTGGTGATATCATTGATACACCACATCACTGTAGCCCCCTTGGGTGACCCAGGGATCCACTTGAGCTGGCTGCTAGCCCTTCCTTGTCATTCCCTCTACTAGATACTTGAGTCCATTTAAGTCTTGATACCACTTAATGGTCTTTATAACCTTGATGTCACATCAAGAACTTATCTACCTGCAATAGAAATGAATCATGCCACACAAGTATGACATGGAGTAACTGAAGCTATACCAAGTTCAACATACCCAATCTTAATCTTGATGGTGTTGAATCTTGACTTCATCTAGTGGCATGATAAACATGTCAGCCACTTTTCAGTGAGGACAAACTTAGGATTGAGATCTTCCCTATGCTCCCAAACTTATTGATACTTAATCTACGTATGCATAGTCCTGCTATGACAGACAGGATTCCTAGCAACTTAGATTACACAAGTAGAATATAAGAAAAAAGTTCTACTTATCTGGATGTTATGGATCTGGTGTCATGGAGCTGATGCTGGATTTACAATAACAGTGCACAACAACTCCTTTGCACCTTGAACAATCTCTTCTTGTTGAGCCAGATCTTCACCTTTTCTTTATCACAATGCTTGCCTTAGGCTTCAACTTTCTGATCTATAGCACAATAGTTGTCAGACAACTTAGTACTATCTTGATCAACATATTGATCCGCACACCTGATCACCACTTGATCAATCCATTCTTGGTTTCTGAATAGATAGGGAGGAGCTAGTCTGCTGTGATTCTCTTCTCCACTAGCTGATTGCAGATAATACCATTGGTGCAGCTGTCAGCTTTCTCTTCTCATGAGGCTGAGTGTTCTCCTACAGCTGCTGGGCTTTAAGATCACTTGAGCCTTGAATGATCTTCCCATGAATCATCCTTTCATTTTGATACCAAGTCCTTCTTTACACTGCTATTCCAATTATAATGAGTTGACTTATATCAACAATAGATGGAATAATCCAGCTATTTTAGTAGACTGATTGGCTTTCCTTCTTCCAGCAGGAGCCATCACTTGGGTAGTTTCCCTCTCAGCTTCTGTAATGTCCAAGGGGGCAAGCTGATCCTCAACAGTAATGCTGATCTATTCTGTGCTAGGGAACTTTGGGTATGATTCAAGCTTGTCCAGTAATCTTTATTGAACATTCTCCCCATCAGCATTTGGACAGATCCTGTCCATAAAGCCCACCGACTTGGACATACCTTGCTGCAGGTTCAGATGGTATTGAATCCTGAGCATATATTTCTCTTCATTTTTCCTCTGAAGAATCTAATAGCTGATGATACCACTTAAGAACCTTTTCAGCTATGCATTATGTGCTCCTTCCTTGGTTCTCTAAGAGGAGCAACCTGTGCTTTCCTCAGAGGTGAGTACAACCCACTTATCCTTTCCAGATTTGCTGGTGTGGCAGCAAGACTTTATCCAACCAGACATTCCTGCTTGCTGGATCCAGCTGACTTTCATCCATAAGTGTGCACTTGTCCTTCTTCAAGATTTACCTCAACATTCTCTTCCTCTTGGGCAGTAAGAGGAATATCCTAGATGGTCAATATCCATCACTAACTGTTGATCTTAGGTCTGTTCCTCACTGTAGTATGATCCATAAGATAACAATCTTATTCTAGTCCAAGTTTTGGATCATCTTCTATCCAAGTGCCATATGGGGGATGGGCACTAAGACTAACCTGCAAAACAGAATTACCTTACCTTAGGGCTCCAATAGGTATTGGGTCCTAGGTTCCTGTTAGCCCGAAATTTTACTTGCCTACCTACAGAATTTATGACAGGTAGGCTTACTCTTGCTCTAGACACAGAAGGATTATGCCAGTAATCTATGGCAAAATACCCCACCTTACCACAACACCAACACTCATGAATATTATATCTTCTTTTCTGAGCAGGTATTGTAGTGTGGTTAACTACTGACTGAACAGAATGAAGAGGAACATTAACTTTCTTCTGGTTCATTTCAGCAAGGATCTGACTGAAGGTTATTCTTCCAGCAGGCTTCCTTTGCTTGCCCTGAGTGGTATTTACAGCTGTCTTCTTTGCAGATGACATGCTGTTTATATCATCAGAACTAGCCAAGTTAGGCTTACTAGTAGACAAACCCTTGGTCTGAGCCCTTGCTGGATGGGCTTGAGTGAAATCCACTGCCTTACCCTTGTGATTTGGGGCTGAGGCACAAAATATAAATGGTCCAACATGGGCCATTTGTACTTTTTCATGGGGATCCAGAAAGGCATTCATTCCCCTACACTTTCTTCTCCCATTTTTAGATACTCTGGTATTATTACAAAAGGAATTCCCATTCTCCCAGTGACCATGCATGCAACCTTGGACATACCTATGAGAAGGGAGAATTACCTTGTGAAAGGTTTACTGAGGCACAACAGGAGCTTGGCCTCTCCTCTGAGATTGGATAACTTTTGTAATCCACTCAGATTCAGATTTTCTCTTGATAACATCTATCTTAGAGAAACTAGACACTATCCTCTTCTCTCTTTCAAGTTTATCTTCAAGAACCTTGATCTTAGAGTCCTTATATTTGATGGACTCAACATGGACATCTACCATGATCTTCAGATGTGCTACTTCCCTCTCTTTCAGAGATAGCAAGGATGAGGTCTCATCTTACGCTATAAGAAAATATACATTTTGTGACAAAAACTTAGTGATGAAATATATTTTGTCACTAAAAACACCTTTTTAGTGACAAAATGAAGTTCGTAACTAGAGACATGCCTTTGAAGAAAATATTTGATCACTACAGACATATCTTTAGTGACGAAATATACGTTTTTATCACTAAAATAATTTTTCTATATAATTTAGTGACAAAAAATAAATTAATCACTAAATTATTTATTTAATGATAAAAAAATTAGTCACTAGTCATTTAAATTTTGAAGTTTCTCATAAAAAAATTATTTATTCTTTTTATTTGAAAATCATTTTATAATTAACTATCAATTAACTTTAGCATATATTTACTAGTGGAGACCCGAGCCCCTAAGAAATGCATGTGGTGCGATTTTATAATTAGGTTTTTATTACATTTAATTGCGCCCAACATATATTTGTTGAGGGACACATTAAGCCCTGACCCCGCGCATAAAATCAAATGTTAGTCCACTCCCTCGACAAGAAATTCCCGCCTGACATTTCGGTAGGCGATTCCGGCGGCGATTCTAGCCCGAGTTCATGAAAGCTGTCTCGTGCACTGGCCTCTCCCATTGATGGTGCCTTTTCTGTCTCTATCCTAGGCAAAATTTTTTGGTCCGGGTCCCGGACAAATATCATCGTCCGGGGCCTTCATGATTCTGACGCGTGTCAGTTGTTTTTCTTATTTGATTTTTTTTTGGGAAACCGTTTCATGCATAGATATTGCTCATGTGAATAGTCAAGATATTATATTTTTATCTCAAATATTGCGATAAATTATTAAGAGATTGTATTATTTTCTCAGATATTAGAGAAAAAATTGAGATAATTTATTTCTAACTCATATAATAGGAGAAATAAATAAATCTATGTTACATACATAAATAAATAAATGTTATTATAAGTTTAGTTAAATTATAGGCTTTATTTAAATTGTATATAAATATAAAGAATATTTAATTTAAATAATAAACAAAAATTAATCATAAATATTACAGAAATTGTTGCAAGATTACATTTTTATTACATATATTACAACATTTAGCTAAGAGATTATATTGTATTTAAAATATCACAAAAAATAGCTGTGTATTATATTTTTATCTCAAATATTACTTTTTTTCTCAAATATTACAAAAAAGAGATGAAAGATTATATTATTATCTCAGATATTATCAAAAATATATGAGATAATTTATTTTTAACTCAGATAATACCAAAAATAATAAAGATATTACAGGAATTATTGCAAGATTACATTTTTATTACATATATTACAAAACTTAGCTGAGAGATTGCATTGTATCTCAAATATCACAAAAAAATAGCTGAGTATTATATTTTTATCTCAAATATTACTTTTTTATCTCAGATATTACAAAAAATAGCTGAGATATTATATTATTATCTCAGATATTACATAAAATATATGAGATAATTTATTTTTAACTCAGATAATACCGAAAATAACAAAGATATTAGAATTTTCTCCTAGACATCACATGAATTCAATATAATTTTATTTTATTTTTTTAGAAATAGTATCCTAATTTTATTTATTTTAATAATTGATACGTAGAGATAATAGTTGGCATGGAGCGATTTCCCAAGAAAAAACATCAAAACAAAGCAAATTGCTTACACACGTCAGAATAATGAAGGCCCTGGACGATGATCTTCATCCGGGTCCCGGACCAAAAAATTTTGCCTATCCCAGGGGCCTAGCATTCGGTGTCCAGTTTTGTATTCTTTGCTTGCAGATAAGTCCTAAATCTTAGCATCAACCCCTGTTTGTGATCGTCAATCTCGCCTCCATCGCCTCCTAGATTGCTCGCCATCACCATCGATGTATTCCCCCATTACAACTCCTCCCAGGCTTCGGCCCACTCAGGTAAATCATGCTCAGCTACTCCAGAAATTTCTTCAAGCATGTCTGACATGTTGGTCAGTAACTGCTCGAGGAATTGATTCATAAACGTCTTAATTCCTTTTCCCTATAAAAACTTGGAAATAGATAAAGACTATAATGCAGTTGAATATTGTTTCTCTCGCTCCTCTTTCACAAGAGCAATAGTACATTTTTTACTTCTCACTGGATTGTACTTATTCTACGGGTGGTGCAAAAGGATGAGCCTGATCCATGTCAAATGTTAGGTTTTTATCTCTAGTGTTCTTTTGGTAGAATGCTGCCCAATGTGATTGGTTGGTGTTGCTTGTTTAGTTCTGAGGGATATCACTACTAATATATTTTAGAAGATCGGTATGATGCATCTGCAACAAACTTGAATGATTTGTAGAATCATAAATTAGTTTTATAATTGGTGATGATGCAGGCTACTTGAGTAAATTATATTAAACTTAGTTTTGATTTGCAAATCAATGTTTTTATGCTCTTAGCAATATGAGAGAACCGTTAGCAATTAAAGTGCATTTGATCAAGTTGCAGGCTCTCTGAAAAGAATTGACGCTAGTTTATATTTTTGTTAATAAGGAAAATATATCAAAAGCATAATCTATGATATAGTTATCATTTCCTTTTGAATTGTGCTTTTTATAAATATTATTTATATTATTAATATTCCAGTCACATTTACATCTTGATATCGAGGTATGCAATACTGTCATATTCTTTGTTGTATATCTTAATAATTCTATGAGAAACAGGTCGGATTTGATGGAGGTTCCCCGGGAAACTTTTCTTGTGTCCAAGAGAATAAATGGATGTTGTATACTTCATACTGAAGTATCTTTGAAGAATACAAATAAAGACATGAATTTTCTTTTTTCATGTATTTTGGGTGAATAAAATTTCTGGAACTACAATGGTTATTGTTTTGAACCAAATATCTATATCTTAAGTTCAACTTTTATTTTTAATTATTAGGAATCAATTATATTTTGCTTCTACTACACTCACAGATGTAAGATTACATAATGTGTGATGCCTCTTTATGTTTCATAACGTATTTAACGTATTTCAACCAATTTTTATCTAGTGGTCATGCGTTAAAACAAAAATTCTTCGAAATCCCACTTCTTATAACATGGAAATCTAACTATCTTAAATGTCATAATTCCAGATATTTTTTTAAGTGCATTAAAATCAAATGTAATTTATGAACACATATACTTAAGAAAGTTTATAAATATAATAAGGGTTTGACTAAGGATTTATTTTATTAAGAAACTGATGAAGGTTAAATTATATGGAATGGTAAATAAGGATTTAATTTAATTTAATTTCACCTACATGTCTACTACAGAGAATTTGAATGAAACAATATTTAAAATTTCTAGTTTGTTCAAAAATCTGAGCCTTTTATTTTCATATTGGGGGTTGGTCACTCACAATTTGATGAATTTCTTCTTGTTTTTCACTATGTTGGTGTAGGTACTTATAAAGAAAAATTACAACTGTTCATAATTGAATCAAATACCCAATTAAGATTGTGTGAAGTAAATCTAATTTACAATCCTTCTAATTCTTTAAATGCAACATTACTTAAAGGAGAGCATAATGTTGATTTGAATATTAGAAAAAAGGAAGAAGGGGAATATTACTTTTGCTAGAAAGTATGTGAAATGAAAACCATTTCATCACTCCGACATAAATGACTTTGCGAAGGATTTATAAAACTAATGTGAATATTAACATTATTAGAAAGTATGTGCTGATAATGCTTTATCAACATTTCCCAGTTCTCGAAGAATATGAATTTAATGAATTCAATTTTAGATATTACGTTCCAGCTTTTATTTTTTTTATGTATAATCTTTTTAGTGCTTATTTGAGTATTATTTTACCTAAATAGTATCATATATCTAGCTAATCTTTTGAGGCATGTTTATTTTGATCTTAAATAGAATTATTACTCTACCCTTTCTATTTAGTTTCTTTTATGTGAATAATTTATATCAATTTTGGATTTAATACTTTAGTGAAAGGTCCTTTTCTTCAAAATTTTGTTAGAAAGTTTTTCCAATAATACAATAAAATGGTCTTTCAACACTTAACCATGCCTTATGTAAGTATTGAATGACAATTATTCATTTATTTGGAATTTAAGAAATACTGCATGCCTCATTTCTCAACTGATCTTGGTCCTGCTCAGGATCCACTTTAAAGTATGTCTCGCCTGCAACAAAGAATGGGACTAACGTGCTACCTCTTTGGTGCTAAGTCAAAACCTTGTACTATTCACATTTTGTAAGTTTTTTCTACCCTTCACCCCCCCAAATTGGGTGCATACATTTCAGTTAATAGGAATCCAATTTTATTAAGAGGCTTGCAGTTAGAATAGAAATGTGAAATTCAATATGCAGGTCTTATCTCTAAATGGAGACAACAAAGGGGCTTCCAAAAATTATACACCTTAAATGGAGGTATTTAACATTATCTCATGACAGAAGGATCTGTTGAATGGGTAGTAAACCTCTTTGCCTTTTATTCCAGATTGTCATTGCCACCTTCCACCTACAATTTCATGCTAACTACGAGTGTAATATCTTAAATAGTGATTATTGACTTCCATATAAAAAAAGATATGGTGCAAAATTGTTTCTCTTACGCTTAACATATATGATTTCATGCAGGTATTGTGGAAAGGTATATAAGAGTTTAGGAGTTGTTACTGCTCAAATTTCCCTCAAGTGCATCAACTGAGGCATGTTTTTCCTGGGTACAAGAGATTCCAAAAGTGGCATCAATATCATGATGGTAGTTTTTATATGTATTCAATTGTTTTGGTTTTTTTAGATATAGTTAATGCACATTGGCTTATCCAGATTGTGTTGGTACGTGTCCTAGCCTTATCTAGTTTTGGTACAACTATGGAGGGGTATAAGTATTTTTAACGCGGTTAGTGAACATGTCATGCATTTGATTCATGTATCCACATGCATGATAGTTTTTTTCTTAGAATCGATGATTCATATGGTGTAATGAATACTTCAAATAATTTTTTCCATGTATCTAATTTGTACTATAATACATGTTCCAAACCCTATATTTTTTTCTTCTTCCAGCTTGTCCCTTAGAAGAGGTAGGAGAGGGTCTCTATAATCATTCAGGTCGAACTGTAATAAAATATGATGTAAAAGGAAGAGCCCAAGAACGAGGCACCAATGTATGAAGCATTGAAGAAGGAAGAAGCCAAGAAGCAGGATGAGTTGGAGAAGAAGAAGAAGAAAGAGATGAATCATCATGAGCGGATTGTTTATTATATTTTTTTGTTATTCAAATAAAGATAAAGCTTTATTGATTTATATTGAGGGGTTTGGGCTATCTCCGACATTCTATTTTTCTACTATTAATAAAAAAATTCATTGAGATTCTTTTACCAAATATATTTCATATTTGTTATTGTGTTTAATATCTTGTAACTTTTTTATTTACATTTGATAGTTAAATTTATTTAAAATATAATTTGTAAACAATAATAAAAATATTAGTGACCAAATTTTGTGTGGCTAATATTAGTCATTTAGTGGCCGAATATTTGGACATTATTGAATTGCACAATTAGTGTCTGAATCCATTTGGCCACAAAAAATCATTTAGTGACCAAAAAAGTTTGGTCACTAAAACTTTATTTTGTTATGGGATCACCATAGTCACAAAAACTTCTGTTCGTGACCAATTCATTTGGTCACGAAAAAAATCATTTTATGATCGAGTCAATATGGTCACTAAAAGTTCATTCAGTGATCGATCCAAGTTGGTCACTAAAAATTAATTTAGTGATCAAATTAATTTGGTCACCAAAAAAACTTTTTGTGACTATAGTTATTTGGGCCACTAAATATGTACAATTAGTGACGAAACTCATTCTGGTCACTAAATACATTTAGTGGTGGGACATTCGTGACCACTTTGTGATGGGCTATATTTGATCACAAAATATCTTAAGTGACCAAAATCTAACTTTTAGTGATGAAAAAAATTGTCATTAAAGGTCAATTTTCTACTAGTGTTACTGGGAAGCAATTGACTGGAGGGAGGCAATTTCCTCTGCTTGTTTCTTAACAAGCAACTTGCTTTCCTTGAAAGATTTCAGAAGTGCAACATGATTCTCAATCAATTGACTGATATCATCTTCTAATAGAGGACTCTCATCACCACTTGATGAGGAAGCATCAGAGTCTGAGCTGGACTCATAACCTGAACTATAAGATGAATTAGATAGGGATTGTACCTGATCTGGACCAGACAGATCCTTGTTGAATTTTTCTTCTTCTAGTGTATCAATCAGCCCATAGCATCTACATTCACCTTCCTAAGCTTCAACCACCTCTGAGTCACTATCTGAGTGTGACATAGAGGCTCTGATCTATATTCATGCATCTACATAGACATCACCTTCTACAAGAGCTACCAACAGTCCAATGTGGTCCTTGCTCTCACTGTAGACTTGAAACTTCATTGAGCTCCACTCCATATGGTTCTCTTTTGAACCCATCAATGCAAACCTTTTAGCTATCCTTTGAGGTCTACTCAAATTGTTATATCCTTTTTGAGCAACCTCCCTCTGATACCACTTGAAAAGTCTTTATTTCAAGGATAGCTAAATCACCTAGAGGGGGGAGGGGGGGGGGTGATGAGTTATAAATATATGAGTATTTTAGTACTTTATTTATATCGTTTTAGTTCTTATTTATAGTTTTTAGTTATTTTTGTTTATTAATATGTTTATTTTTGTAAATAATTTTCTAACTTAGCTTGTTTTTTGTTTTCTGTATTTTTTCAGAAAAATGTGAAAATTTCATATGACACGCCCGTGTCACATGGGTCACGCCCGTGACAGGGCGTGTTACATTGATTTTTCACTCAAATTTGATTTCTGCTGAATAAACATGCTTACATTCCCGTGACATGCTCGACACACCCGTGTCATGCCCTCGACGATCATTGAACTCAACCCGACGCTCGACGTTCGGCCTTCATCTGCTCGTGCTTGACATTCTCCACTCGACACCAGTGTTCACGCCCATATCCATCCTGACACGCCTGTGTCAGTCGCTCAACATTTTCTGTCAACACCTCATCTCGACACTCGACGTTCTCCACTCGATGCAAGCTGTCACGTCCGTGTCCATCCCGACACCCCCGTGTCGATGTCGGCAATCAATGCCTCTAGTCCGCAAAGATCAAATCAACTTCCTCCACCCAGCTGTCTAGTCATGCCCCCCGACACGCCCGTGACTAGGGCGTGTCACACCCGAAATTTTGTCTATAAATAAAAAAAATCTGTAAGGTCCAGGGGTTCACTTTTTTGAGCCTAATTTTAGTGTGTTTTGTGGGCTTTCCTTGTGGATTCACTTGCAATGTAAGGAGATTTCTCCCCCTCCCTTTTATGTTTGTCTTTGCTTTAGCTTTAGCTTTGTAATAGTATCATTATGATAATAAAAATGTTGGATTTTCTCTCTCTACATTGTATGAAAATTCATTTGGGCGGCTTATCTCTTTCTCTTTTTATCCTTAAGTTTATCCTAGTTTTCCTCTTTATGAAAAGTATGTGTGTGTGTGTGTGTGTGTATGGGTTTAGCCTTTTTTGTTTTTATCATCATGTTAGATTTTATTCTAGTCTTTTTATTTCCAAAATGAAATGTTATTAGGATAGTTTTTTCTAGCTTTTATGATACTTTAAAAGTATATATTTTTCATCCTCACGAATTTGTAAAAGAGATTTCAAAAGTGATTTTTATTTTCTTTAACTTAGTTTTTGTTTAGGTTGTAAAACTTTTTGTCTCTTTTAAATTTTATTATCACTTTTTATTAACTTTTATGAACTCTTAAGAATGAAAAAGCTATAGTTTAATTTTTAAACAACTTTGGTTTTAACTTTAATTTCCAAAACTTGTTGCTCCTTTTAATTTTATTTTATCTTTTTATTCATTTCTAGCACATTCTAAGAATAGAAAAGTAGTTGTTTTTATTTTTAGGTAACTTTGTTTTTATTCTTTATGTTGTGTGTGTGAGTGTATGAGTTAGATTTTATTGTTCTCTTTATTGCTTTCTAAAATTTATGTTGTGTGTGTGAGTGTATGAGAATAATTTTTAATGCTTTCTTCAATTATTTTGAGTGTGTGAGTGTAGGAGATAAATTTTCATGCTTTGTTTTATCGTTTTCTTTCAATTATGTAGAGTGTGTGTGTGTAGGAGATAATTTTATTGATTTCTCTCAATTCATGTAGAGTGTGTGCGTGTGCGCATTTATTTCCGCCTACTCGTTAAGAGTTAAATAGCGTGTTTTCATTTCTCGCCTACTCATTCGAGTAGGACTTGTCATTTACCGTCTACTTATTTGAGTAGAACTTGTACTTGCATTTATTTCTGCCTACTCGTTAAGAGTTAAATGATGTGTTTTCATTTCCCGCCTACTCATTCGAATAGGACTTGCCCTTATTTATTTTACTTATGGTTTTGAAGTGTGCGTGAGTTCTCATTTTAGTTAGCTTTTCAATTTTTCTAACGTTGTGTTGTTTATGTTTTCTTCTTATAATCCTTTAGCGTTTAGTCTCAAACTCGCGCCATATCAAAATTATAAAGCCGTACCCATACCGATGAGTTGTTAATCGTTATTTGCCCTTGGAATCGAAGAGCATTGGGACATATAAAATGATTTGAAATAATTAAAGTTCTTCATTTTCACTTTAATTTTAGGACTTAAGGTTTGCCCCGAGTTAACGACGTGTAGGACCACATATCGATGTATGGTGCTATATTTCCGTTATCCATAGGCTAGCTAGCCGAGAGGCCGTGCGTATGGACCGATCCCCCTTGGGTAAATAGATTTGCGTACATACCCTCGAGAGACGAGAAGCGTAGTTCTACCGGATTGGCTTCCCCACCCAATAGCGGGGTTCTTAGCGCAAAGCAAGCGTTAAGAGGAATCCTTTGTCGGACTAATGTTCGGTCAAATAGTCTTAGCATTCAGGTGAGCAATATTCCTAGAGATAAGTGCGCTCATATTTATGGAACCTTCATAACCAAGTTTCCTTTTGTTTATTTGAAAACTAAGTTCAATAATTATTAAAAGTTATTTTAGTCTTAATCCTATTCGGAGTCGAGTGTTAACCCGTCATCGAATAATTTAAGTGATTTTCAGCTTAATTTTCTTTCCGCTCTAGTTAAACAAAAATCCAACTTACTTTCAGTAAAATAATAGTCCTCCTGGAAGAGTAGGAATAATCAACCCGACCCCGAGAACAATATGACCATGGTATTCCCCCAAATATCGAGTACTACTTGCGATAGGTGCACTTGCCTCCTTTCGTTAAAAACTCGCTTTTTAGTAAGTTCGCGACGGTCGACTCATCGAACCAACCACCTAACTAAGAGTCTGCTCGCAGGCCATCAAGTTTTTGGCGCTGTTGCTGAGGATCTTTTTGGCATTGTTATTTCGAATCTGGGATACTATAAATTTTACTTTTTTTCAATAAAAAAGAAAAGAAAATATATTTTAACTCTTAAAACAAACCACTTAAAAAAATATTTCCCTCCCTTTCTTTTAATTATCTTTATTTCTTTTTCTATTTTTTAGGGTGTATGACCCGTGGACAACCTTCGGATTCTGAAACCTTTGATTTTGATCCTGAGATCGACCGCACCCTTGCGCGCATTCGATCTCAACACCAAGATCAAACTTTAGAATTTGAAGAATCTATCAGAGAACTCCCAGCTGTTTTTATGGCTGACCATGTTCCAAATGTGGCCACGGAGTGTATAATGTCTTATTACGCCCGACCAAATTTGGACGATACTGGGTCGAGTGTTTTTCGCCCTACGGTGGCGAATAAATTTTTTGAAATAAAGTCAAGTGTAATCCAAATGATCCAAAACTCCTTGTAGTTCAATGGACTGCCGGATGAGGACCCTAATGTCCACTTGTCCAATTTTTTGGAAATTGGTGACACGTTTAAAATTAATGGCGTCACTGATGACGCCATTCGTCTGCACTTATTTCCCTTCTCCCTCAAGAACAAAGCCAAGGCGTGGTTAATTTCCCTCCCGCGAGGATGTATCACAACCTTGGCTGAGTTGGCGGAAAAATTCCTGACGAAGTATTTTTCGCCTGCAAAAACTGCAAAATTGTGGGCAGACATTTTGTCGTTCATTCAAAATGACTCTGAGTCCCTTTATGAGACTTGGGAGCACTTTATGAAATTCCTCCGCAGGTGCCCGCACCATGCACTGCCAGCATGGTTGTAGGTACAAACTTTTTATAACGACCTTAATTTTCAGATGCGTCAAATGATTGACGCGGCTGTCGGGGGCACCCTTAACAATAAGACCCCCGAGGCCGCCTAGTGTTTATTTGAAGAAATGACTATGATTGCCTATCAGTGGAATGTCTCGTGGGGACGCCCAAAGCTTGCGGCCGACGTTTTTGAAGTGGATGCCACAGCTTTGTTATCCCTTCAAGTCGAAAGGCTAACAAAATAGGTGGCAGAGATGTCAGATTCCTCCACCACTTCTCCTTGGGCTAGCTATAATTTTAATAATAATAACCATCCCCCCAAATGTCTGCGTAGCTGAGGAGTTCATGGACTACATGGGAAATCCTGTTCATCCCTCCTTCACCCAAAATAATCCTTATAGTAATAACTATAATCCAGGTTGGAGGAACTAACCGAATTTTTCATGGAGCAACCCGAACAATATGCAGTGCCCGCCTATTTCTTTTGTGCCTGCATTTCCTCCTCTGCCTCCGAAGCATTTCCGATGGAGGAAAATTTTATTAAATATATCGCGTCAAACGAGTCCAATACCCAGAACATCACCAGATCGCTAAAAAATTTAGAATTACAGGTTGGACAATCGGCGCGACTCATGTCGGAACGCGCGCACGGGGTGCTGCCTTAGAATACGGAGCCCAACCCTCGAGAAAACCCCAATGCTATAACCCTCCATAGCGGTAAGGAGGTGTTCGATCCAAAATGGATCGATCCTCAGGTACATATCTCTCCTCCGACCCCTCTTCCCTCTTCTTCATCTATGTTACCTTTATTGAATTTAAATGAAAAAATTATTAATACGCCCTTGTCGTATCCGCATAAGTAAAGTAATGAGTGTAAGGATGCGCAATACGAAAAATTTATTTTATTATTAAAACAAAATCATATTAATGTTCCTTTTTGCGAGGCTATCTCGCAAATGCCCAAATATGCGAAATTTTTAAAAGAATTACTTTCTAATAAACATAAATTAGAGGATATTTTACATATATCTCTCAACGCTGTCTGCTCGGCGGCTCTTACTAATAAACTCCCCACAAAACAAAACGACCCGGGATGGTTTTCCATCCCGTGCCTTTTTGGCAATATATTAGTAAAATACGCCTTAGGTTATTTAGGGGCTAGCAATTATCTGATGTCGTTCTCGCTCTTTCAACGATTAGGTTTGGGTACTCCTAGTCCTACGAATATCCGCATCCAATTAGCATATCGCTCGGTTAAGTTCCCTATCGGGTTAGTGGAGGTCGTCCTTGTTCGAGTAGATAAGTTTACCTTTCTGGTAGACTTCGTCATCTTAGACATTGAGGAGCACGCCGAGGTACCAATAATACTCGGTCGCCATTTTCTCACCACCTTCCGTGCACTAATAGATGTTAGTAATGGTCATCTTCTCCTCTGGGTAGGAGATGATTAAGTTACTTTCTCTATTAATCCCTCGATGGACAATTCGTCATCGAGCGACGATTTCTACTATTCTTTAGATAACTTTTTTGGAGATCGTTCTTCTCCCGTTTTCGAGTCCGTATTTTTAAACGACGTTATTTATGCGCTCGAAAATTTTTATTGCGATGATGATAATTCTATAGACTTGACTTTTGAACCAATTGGTAAGAAAGACATAGTAATTAAAACCTCCCTAGAAGAACTGCCCACCCTAGATCTTAAACCCATACCCGAATCACTCAAATACGCTTTTTTGGGAAAAGGCGATACGCTTTCCGTTATTATTTCTTCGTACTTGAGTAATTCAGAGACTTCCAATTTATTGGAAGTTTTACTTAAACATCACCACGCAATTGCGTGGCAAATCTCTGACTTAAATGGGATTAACCCCTTATTTTGCACCCATAAGATCTTTCTTAATGATAATTGCCGCAAAACAATTCAGCCGCAATGACGTCTTAACCCAAACATGAAAGACGTCGTTAAAGCCAAGATTATTAAGTTATTAGATGTGGGGATTAACTACCATATTTCGGACAGTGCATGGGTTAGTCATGTGCATGTCGTGCCCAAGAAGGGCGGTATAACCGTAGTGGCAAATGAGCATAACGAGCTCATCCCAACTCGTACTGTTATGGGTTGGCGAGTGTGCATCGATTATAGAAAACTTAATGATGCGACCCGCAAGGACCATTTACCACTACCGTTTTGGACCTGATTTTAGAGTGTTTATCGGTCATCCATATTATTGTTTTCTTGATGGTTTATCGGAGTTTTTCTATATCCCTATTTCCCCCGATGACCAAGAGAAAACAACTTTTACTTGTCAGTTTGGCACCTTCGCATACTGAAGATTGCCATTTGGACTCTGCAATGCGCCGGCTACATTCCAAAGATTTATGCTAGCAATATTTTGCGATTACTAGAAGACATTATGGAAGTCTTTATGGATGAATTTTCTGTTTTCAGACGCTCTTTTCCCGATTACTTTCAAAATTTAGATCGTGTCCTCCAACGGTGAGTGGACACAAGCTTTGTTCTAAATTAGGAAAAATGGAACTTTATGGTCCAAGGAGGTTTGGTCCTCGATCATAAGATTTTGATTAAGGGGATGGAGGTAGATAAGGCCAAGGTAGAAATCATAGAAAAACTTCTGCAACCAACAAATGTAAAATCTATTAGGAGTTTCTTAGGCCATGCGGGCTTTTACCGACGATTTATTCAAAAATGACAAAGCCACTAACTCACCTCCTGGAAAAGGAATCACGTTTAATCTTTAGTAGCGAATGCGAGTCTGCCTTTAATTTACTAAAACAAAAACTTATCACCTAACCAATTTTAGTGGCCCCTAATTGGTCCCTTCCGTTCGAGATTATGTGCGACGCTAGTGATATTTCCTTAGGTGTCATTCTTGGGCAACGCATAGAAAAACATTTTCATCCAATTTATTAAGCTAGCAAGATGCTCACTTCCACACAAGTTAACTACATGAAGACGGAAAAGGAACTCTTAGCCGTCATTTTTGCATTCAATAAGTTTCGCTCGTATTTAACATTATCTAAAGTTATCGTATTTACCGATCACTCTGCCTTTAAATACTTATTAGCTAAAAATGATGTGTAGCCCCGCCTTCTTCGATGGATTCTCCTCCTACAAGAGTTTGATTTGGAGATCCGAGCTAAGAAGGGCGCAAAAAATCTAGCGGCAAACCACCTCTCCCGTTTAGAAAATTCGGGTGCGGAAGCACTCGTCGAATCTGAAATAAATGACAGATTCCCCAAGAATCGCCTCCTAGCCATTCATAATTGTTCATCATCTTCGCCTTGGTTTGCAGATTTAGCAAATTTCTTAGTCACGCAGGTTCTTCCAAAAGAGTTTTCAAGTCATCAAAAGAAGAAATTCTTTTCTGACTTGAAAATTTTTTTTGGGAGGACCGATTTCTTTTTCGTATCTGCGCAGACCAAGCGGTCCGAAGATGCATTGTGGGTGTGGAGTGCACGCAAATACTTAGGCACTGCCACGAGGGTCCAGCCGGTGGGCATTATCAAGCCAACCAGACCGCTCGGAAGGCGCTAGAAGCGGGCTGCTTTTGGCCCACTCTCTTCAAAGATGCTCATAATTTTGTGCGTGCATGCGATAGCTGTCAGCGGTCGGGTAACATCTCTCGTCGCGACGAAATGCCCCAAAACATGTTTTTAGAAGGCAAAGTCTTCGATTTATGGGGCATAGATTTTGTTGGCCCCTACCTCCGTCTTTCAAAAATATGTATATTTTAGTGGCGTTCGACTACGTATGGAGGTGGGCGGAAGCGCAAGCTCTCCACACCAACGATGCACGAGTTGTCATTACATTTCTTAAAAAACTAATTTCTTGCTTCGGCACGCCTCGTGCAATAGTTAGTGATAGGGGAACACATTTCTGTAACGCTCTTATGGCTAAGACGTTAGCTAAATACGAAGTCAAGCACAAACTTGCCACACCCTACCACTTGCAAAAAAGTGGCCAAGTCAAGGTAGTGAATCGAGATATTAAGCGTATATTAAAAAAACCGTTTCACTAAATAGGAAAAATTGGTCTGTTAAACTTGACGACGCATTATGGGGGTATCGTACGGCATACAAAACCGCAACCGGCTGTACTCCGTTTCGATTAGTCATTGGCAAAGCGTGCCATTTACCCGTAGAACTAGAACAACGTGCTCTTTGGGCTTTAAAACTCTTAAACCTCGACGCTAACTTAGCCGCTCAAAATAAAAAAGTGCAACTAAATGAGCTCGATGAATGGCATGCGAACACTTACGAGAGCAATAAGTTCTATAAGGAGCGTTCTATGTTATATCACGATCGAAAAATAAAGACCCCCAAAATTTTTTCTCCGGGCGATCTTGTCCTTCTTTATAATTCACGTCTTAAACTTTTTCCAGGAAAACTAAAATCTATATGGTCCGGTCCTTTCATTGTTAAATAAGTTTTTCAATATTGGACCGTACTCGTCTCCCACCCGGAAAAAGCTCGTTTAAAGTAAACGGTCATTGGTTAAAGTCATATATAGCGGGCGACCCAGTGATCGAGCATAACGAAACCATAACCCTCCTCGATATATAAACTAGCCAATATAGGCAAGCTACACGACTATAAACAAAGCGGTCCTGGGAGGCACCCCACGTCTATCTTTTTCGCTCTTTATTTATTATGTTTGCTACTTTTTCTAATAAATGCAGGGTTTCTAAATGGGCTTCCCCGAACACGCATCAGGGACATTTCTACCCTCCCTCTTTCTTTTTGTACATATAACATTTATCGTTTTCTTGTTCTGCATACTTATTGTACAACATTGGAGACAATGTTGGAACTAAGTATGGGGGTGTTTTCGTGCTTTTCCTGTTTTCTTTTCTGCACTTCTCTTATTTGCACTTCTATTTCCAAAACAAAAACAAAAACAATTTAAAATTTATAAAACAAAAATTCCAAAAACATTTAATTTTACTTTATAAATATTTTTTGTAAATAAATTCATGTAAATATTATTTGTAAATACTCTTCTCTCTCCCCCTTCTTTTTCTCTCTCATTCTTGTAAATGACTTCTCTTTTTCTCCCAATATTTGTAAACAGAATGAAAATGTTCTTAATAATACAAAAAAAATCGCAAAACTTAAAAATCTATTTTTTTTGTTTTTCGCATTTTCCTTTGTTTAGTATGTATATATTAAAGAAATAAATACAAAAATACAAAAAAATTAATAACTTCAAAAATAAAAAAAAAATTATAAAACAAATAAATCAAATATACCATTCTTAATTTTCTTGCTATCCAAAAATTTTGTTTTGAGTTTATTTATATGTGAATTTTATTAATTCTTTGTTCATTATTCGTTTGTTAATTATTGATTGAAAATTTTAAATAGTCGGGGTTAAGTTTTAAAGAATTCATTATGTTTTGTTAAAAATAGCGAATTCATTTTAGGCACTACTTCTAATTTTTCATTGATAGGAGCACGTGTATTATGTTAGAAAGTAACGACTATAGAATTCAATTATGTTTACTTTTAGTTTTCTGAAAAATTGGAACATACAATTTATTAAGGTTGCTCTCAAAATTTTTTAATTAAAATTATAGTTTTCTCTTCTCCCCTTATTTATCATATCTTACCTAGCATGATACAAATTTTACCCTTAAAAGATCCTATGTCAATGGGAATAAGATTTCGTTCTGTAAACATAGGCACCCAATAATTTAAAAAGATTATATGTTATGGAGTAAGAGGATAAAATTCATTACTCCTACACCTATACATTGGGTTAATTTATTATTATGAAGTTGAAAAGAAAATCATATTTGGAAAATAAGATTTTATTTTCCTAATAATCCAAAAAGAAAAAAAAGGAGGTTCGAGAAAAAATTATCTCACCTAAAAATCCAAGCCACTTCATAAACCGCCAAACCCCCTTAGCCTATTTCACGACTCTAGAATTAATTCAAAAATCTTTTTGAGAGCATAATTTGTAAATTGCATTATTTCCCGTAAAACTCCCATAAGCTAAAGTTCATATAATTCCAAGCTATTTTTGTTAAGCTAACCATTACAATTATTGCTTTCTATTTGATTACATCAAGAAGTCTTTTGTCCAAAACTTTTGCACTATTTAAATCATCTACATAATTTTAGGACTTAACTCTTACACCCCGTATTTTATTTAGATCTCTCTTATAATTAATTAAGCGGTAGCTAAAATTAGAGTTTTTTTATTCCTTATAAGTTCACCTCAAAATTTTGCTCTGGAATAGCAAAAGATTATGTATGCTGGTATTTGATGAGTTGTAAATATATGCGTATTTTAGTACTTTATTTATATCATTTTAGTTCTTATTTATAGTTTTTAGTTATTTTTTATTTATAAATATGTTTCTTTTTGTAGATAATTTTCTAACTTCGCTTGTTTTTTGATTTCTTGATTTTTTTAGAAAAATGTGAAAATTTCATAGGACTCGCCCGTGTCATATGGGTCATGCCCGTGATAGGGCATGTTACTTTGATTTTTCACTCAAATTGGATTTCTGCCAAAGAAACATGCTTACACGCCCGTGACAAGATCGAAATGCCCGTGTTACGCCCTCGACGATTATTGACCTCAACCCGACACTCGATGTTCGGCCATCATCAGCTCGTGCTCGACGTTCTCCACTCAATGCCAGTTGTCACGCCCGTGTCCATCTCGACACGCCCATGTCGACCACTCGACATTTCCTGTCAACACCTCAGCTCGATACTCGACGTTCTCCACTCGACGCCAGCTGTCATGCCCGTGTCTATCCCAACACGCCCGTGTCGATGTCAGCAGTCAAAGCCTCCAGCCAGCAAAGATCAAATCGACTTCCTCCACCCATCTGTCTAGTCACGTCACCCGACACGCCTGTGACTAGGGCGTGTCACACCCGAATTTTTGTCTATAAATAAAAAAATTCTGTAAGGTCCAAGGGTTCACTTTTTTGAGCCAAATTTTAGTGTGTTTTGTGGGCTGCCCTTATGGATTAACTTGTAATGTAAGGAGATTTCTCTCCCCTCCCTTTTTTGTTTGTCTTTGATTTAGCTTTAGCTTTGTAATTGTTTCATTATGATAATAAAAATGTTGGATTTTCTCTCTCTACATTATATAAAAATTCATTTAGTTGGCTTATCTCTTTCTCTTTTTATCCTTAAGTTTATCCTAGTTTTCCTCTTTATGAAAAGTGTGTGTGTGTATGGGTTTAGCCTTTTTTGTTTTTATCATCATGTTAGGTTTTATTCTAGTCTTTTTATTTGCAAAATGAAATGTTATTAGGATAGTTTTTTCTAGCTTTTATGATACTTTAAAAGTATATATTTTTCATCCTCATGAATTTGTAAAAGAGGTTTCAAAAGTGATTTTTATTTTCTTTAACTTAGTTTTTGTTTAGGTTGTAAAACTTTTTGTCTCTTTTAAATTTTATTATCACTTTTTTTTCACTTTTATGAACTCTTAAGTATGAAAAAGCTATAGTTTTAATTTTAAACAACTTTGGTTTTAACTTTAATTTCCAAAACTTTTTGCTCCTTTTAATTTTATTTTATCTTTTCAATCATTTCTAGCACATTCTAAGAATAGAAAAGTAGTTGTTTTTATTTTTAGGTAACTTTATTTTTTTTCTTTATGTTGTGTGTGTGAGTGTATGAGTTAGATTTTATTGTTATCTTTATTGCTTTCTAAAATTTATGTTGTGTGTGTGAGTGTATGAGAATAATTTTTAATGTTTTCTTCAATTATGTAGAGTGTGTGAGTGTAGGAGATAAATTTTCATTCTTTATTTTATCACTTTCTTTAAATTATGTAGAGTGCGTGTGTGTAGGAGATAATTTTATTGCTTTCTTTCAATTCATGTAGAGTGTGTGCGTGTGCGCATTTATTTCCGCCTACTCGTTAAGAGTTAAATGACATGTTTTCATTTCCCGCCTACTCATTCGAGTAGGACTTGTCATTTACCGTCTACTTATTTGAGTAGAACTTGTACTTATATTTATTTCCATCTACTCGTTAAGAGTTAAATGGCTTGTTTTAATTTCCCACCAACTCATTCGAGTAGGACTTCCCCTTTTTTATTTTATTTATGGTTTAGAAGTGTGCTCGATTTCTCATTTTAGTTAGCTTTTCAATTTTTCTAACATTGTGTTGTTTATGTTTTCTTCTTATAATCCTTTAGCGTTTATTCTCGAACTCGCGCCTCATCAAAATTATAAATCCTTCCCCATACCGATGAGTGGACAATCATTATTATCCCTCTGCATCGAAGAGCATTGGTACATATAAAATGATTTGAAATAATTAAAGTTCTTTATTTTCACTTTAATTTTAGGACTTAAGGTTTGCCCCGGGTTAACGATGCATAGGACTACATATCAATGTGTGGGGATCTATTTCCATTATCCATACGCTAGCTAGCCGAGAGGCCGCACGTATGGATCGATCACCCTTGGGTAAATAGAATTGCGTACATACCCTCGAGAGAGGAGAAGCATAGTTCTACCAGATTGGGTTCCCCACCTAATAACAGGGTTCTTAGTGTAAAGTGGGCATTAAGAGGAATCCTTCATCGGAATAACGTTCGGTCGAATAGTCTTAGCGTTCAGGTGAGCAATATTCCTAGAGATAAGTGCGCTCATATTTATGGAACCTCCACGACCAAGTTGCCTTTTATTAATTTGAAAACTAAGTTCATTAATTATTAAAAGTTATTTAGTCTTAATTTGATTTGGTGCCGAGCGTTAACCCGTCATCGAATAATTTAAGTGATTTTCAGCTTACTTTTCTTTCTGCTTTAGTTAAACAAAAATCCACCTTACTTTCAATAAAATAATAGTCCTCCTGGAGGAGTAGGAATAATCAACCTGACCCCGAGAACAATACGACCTCGATATTCTCTCGAATATCGAGTACTACTTGCGATAGGTGCACTTGCCTCCTTTCATTAAAAACTCGCTTTTAGCAAGTCTGCGACGGTCGTCTTATCGAACCAACCACCTAACTAAGAGTCTGCTCGCAGGCAATCAGGGGGGGGGGTGAATATATTATTGGTCTCTTTTCTATTCTTTTATGTTTCTTTTTTAAGAGCTTTGGCTTTTAGTTGTTTTATGCTTTCAAGATGTACATAACCTGCATAAGGAAAATAACACAGAAAAGCACATAGTGATTTTATAGTGGTTCCCCAAATGGGTACATCCACTTTCCCTCCCACCTATCCAACTATCTTGTTGGACTAAGCACTTCTCCAAAACATGCTCCAAAGAGCTTACACCTATGATCCCTCAGTATCTCTAAGTCTCCTCCAAGACTTAGTTCTCAGCCACAAAGGCCAACAACTCAGTGGTTAGCAAACCAACTACCTTAGGCTGTTAAGCCCTACACTCAGGCTGGGAGGAAACCCCTACCTCAGACCACAAAGGATCCTACCTCATAGATCTATAGTGCTCATACACTCAGTGAACCTCAAGCCACCTACCTAAGCCTTATCTCTGAGGCCTACAGCTCAAGTTTTTTAGCCCTACAACTTCAGGCACAAGGTCTTACTCTAAGAGTGTTGCAGCAGTCCTACAGCTCAGTACCCAATAGGTACCTACCTAAGGTCAAAAAGGCCCTACAGTCAGATCCACACTTGGATCTTACCTCAGAGAGCAAAACTCTCCTACCTCAAGCAATTAAGCCCTATTACTTAGATCCACACTGGGATCCTATAGGATGAATGTGGGTTAGAGTCTTGATTGGACACAAGAGAAATTTCTCTGTGCCAATCTACCTTGACTGAGTTAGACTCAGCCCAACTTTGACTCCAGGAAAGTATTTCCTAAGTCTACTTTACTTAAACTGAGATATACTCAGTACTAACTTCTCCTTCATAACACCGGGGATTTTTCCTGTTGGAGGTGTCAAGAGACTGCAGCATATAGCTGCTACCTGAGCTGAGGAAGTCTCAGCTCAACTTCTTCATAGTAACAAGTATCCTTGTGCTGGAATAAACTTGCAAAACCCTATTCTACCCTTCTCTCTTTCCTGGGCTGAGGTGATTCAACCCTCACTTTGACTCTTGAGGAATAGTCCCCTGAGCCTTCTTTCAGATATCTACTTCTTCAAGCTTTCTTCTCTTCACACCTTCCAAATAAAGATCTTCAGGTGCTTGTGTTGCTGGAACTGTGAAGAACCTGCAACAAGGGTCGGCCCTTGGCTGCTACATTATGCTCAGAGAAAATACTCTGAACTAGCTTGCTGGTGTAGGTAAGAATCGAACTAGCTATCTTGCTGTTGAACATGTTGATTCCAACAGCTATCTTGCTCTCTATCTTGTAGACTTGAGCTTCCTGTCCGTCAGCTCCACAACAAAGGAGGAGAAGAAGAACTTCCCCTAATTATCTTTCCTCAAAAAGTAATCTTTCTCTGTAAAGGACTTTTCCATTTATTGAATTTGTCCCAACAGCTCTTGAGCAGTGGGCACCACATTATTAATGGCGAGCAACAACTTTGCTTTAACGTCAACTTTTATATAGTAGGTCTGCGACAACATTTGTCGCGTACTGTAGCCATATCGCCACTAATTTGAAATATGTTAACTTACTGATGTCATCAGCCATGGACTTAGACAAAAATCAAATAATATTAGCATAGGCGTTGAGTGAGTAAGCATCACTCAACGCAAAAATACTTAGACAGATTTACTGTCTCTTGGCATCGAGTGAGTAACCTTCACTCAATGCCAAACTACTTAGAATATAAATTTTATTCTAGGCATTGAGTGATTCAGCTCCACTTAACGCCAACATGCTTTATCAGCTATCTGCTGCTTGACGTTGAGTCTATGAGCATCGCTCAATGCCAAACACCTTAGACAAAATTCTGTCTTCACTAGGCGTTGACAGCGTTGAGTGAGCAACCTCCACTCAATGCTTTTTGCCTTAACCATGTTTCTGCCTCTGCAGTATCTTAGGCATTGAGAGCAGTGAGTGTGTCTTCATCACTCAATGCTTTTTGTCTTAGCCATTTTTTTGCTTCTTCAGCAACATAAGCGTTGAGAGCGTTGAGTGAGCAAGCCTCACTCAATGTTTTTTGCCTTAGCCAATTTTTTGTGTTTAAAATCACTGTGCTAAGACTGACTTTCTGAGTTAGATGAATGGTGAGCTGAGCTCGACAAACTCTAAAATCAGTTCGACGAATTTGAGCATTGTTCAAGTAGTTCAACTTACAGCCTTTTTGTTGTATGGCGTTGAGTGTGTCTTCATCACTCAACAACAAACTACTTAGCCATATTTATGCCTATAGATGTATGACATTGAGTGAATGACCTTCACCCAATGCCTATGGACAACCATATTTCTAGCTTGCCAACATTCTTCCTTACCTATGGCATTGAATGATCTTGCTCCACTCAATGCTTGTGGACTTCGCTGCATTTTCAATTGCTCCTTGACTTATGGCATTGAGTGAGCTAACCTCACTCAACGCCTATGGACTTAGGAAAATTCCTTCCTTTCCAGCATCTTCACTTTGTGACTACCTGTCACATCACTTAGACAATCTGTCTATTCTTGTTCCATGGAACATCCTGCATATGATGAGATTAAACAACATCAAATACAACTATGTTCTTAGTGTTGCTGGTTATGCCTCTTCAAATCCACTTTAGGGAACATTATGGGCAATGGATCCTCACTTGTCCTAATTACCTGCAATACAATAAATAAACAAGCAACACAGAAAGCACACAAGTATTTATAGTGGTTTCCCAATTGGGTACATCCACTTTCCCTCCCACCTATCCAACTTATTTGTTGGACTAGGCACAAACTCCACCAATATGCTCCTCAGAGCTTACACCTCAGGCCCTCAGCCTTTCACACAGATTCTTTTTAGAATCCAAACTCAGAACCACAAGGGTTCCTACCTCAGAGCCCTGTAGTGCGCCTACAGCTCAGTGGTCCACTGACCACCTACCTCAGCCTTACTTCTAAGGCCTACAGCTTAGGAACAAAGTGCCCTACACATTCAGGCATAAGGCCTTACTCTCAGAGTGATGCAGCACTCCTACAACTCAGTACCTATCTAGGTACCTACCTCAGTGCCCATCCAGGAACCTACAGCTCAGCCTCTTCCAAGGCCTACAACTCAGTGACTCACCAGTCACCTACCTCAGGCACTAGGCCCTACACTCAGGCTAGGAGGATAGCCCTACCTCAAATCCACACTTGTATCCTACCTCAGAGAGCAGCACTCTCCTACCTCAGGTAATTAAGCCCTACACCTCAGATCAACACTTGGATCCTACCTCAGTACCCTGGCAAGGCACCTACGTTAGTGACAAATTTGTCACCTATAGCTCAGGCACAACGTCCCCTACACTTAGATTCAGATAGACTAAATCCTTCAGGAAAGTAATCAAGAAAATTAAACAACTGACTCAGAGAAAAACCTCTAAATCCAACTTACAAGAGTGAGCAGATATCAGTCCAGCCCACTTGTTATAGAAGGGATGAGTCTTCTTTTAAAGCTACTTGTTGTTGAAGGCTTACAGTCCTTCACATAGCTCTCTCCTTTTACTAATTGTATGAATCAGCTAACTTGTTCTCAAGGAAACAATCTTGCTTAAGTTTCAGCTATCTTCCTCCCTTAGCCTTCTGTCTTTCCTGCTGGACTTTTGCTTTTAAGTTTGTCGAAGAAGATCGAAGTCCAGCCACCTCTATTTTGCTTTATCCTTCCGTTCTTGTTCATGGTTTTGTTCTCGTGTTTTGTTAACCCTAATCTTCTTATCTTCTCTTTCTTTTATACCAGTTGATTTGAATCAATGACACTATCTAAATGTGGGCCCAATCAAGTATGGTGAGCGCCACCTCCTTCAGAAGAAGAAAAACAGTAGCTTCCTGCGCTACTGTAGCCTTCCCGCAATGGCATGAAGTATTTGGACTGGGCTCGGTGGTTGTCGATTTGAGTTCGAAGAATTCTGTTTTGAGCTCGACGAACTTTAGAATCTTCAACTTTAACTTAAGCTCGACGAAAGGCGGGCTCAGGTCGATGAACTCTGAATCTTAAAACTTTAACCTGAGCTCGATGATCTGTGAGCTGAGCTCGACGAACGCTGAATCTTCAACCTTTAAACTGAGCTCGATAAAAGGCGGGCTCAATCTTCAACCTTCAACTTGAGCTCGACGATCTGTGAGCTGAACTCGACGAATTCCACTTTTTGTACTTAGAAAATTTCTGCTGGCTTTGTATCAGCAGTTTCTTCTCAACTTTCTCAGTGGTTTCTTCTCCACAGTTGACATAGTCCTGTCTCAGCGGTTCCTTATCAACTATCTCACCGGTTTCTTCTCCACAGCTGAGGCAGTCTTCTGTCTCAGCGGTTATTTCTTCACAGTCGAGACCGTCTTCTGTCTCAGCAATTTAGCTGAGACCAACACTTCTCTCAATGATATGTGTTGAGCTTCTCAACTGTCTCAGCGGTTCTGCTGAGACATTCTTCTATGATATCTCAGTTGTCTCAGTGGTTATGCCTTAGTCACATTTTCTGACTTCCAACTTCCTCTTCTTGTTCACCTATCCAATAAAGGACAATCTACATGCAATAACTCAAGAATACATCAAATACATTATATATGCATGTCATTGACTAGTTTGACTTCTTTCAAATCTAGAACATTGGAGTCAATGACCCAATAGGAGTGAACACTCAAGAGTAAAGAGAGTTGCACACACCCCTCGAGAGAGACAGATGTTAAATCTCCCGGATTGGAGTGAAATCCAATAGCAGGGTTCACAGCGTAATGCGAGCTTTAGGCCTCCGATTTGGACGAGAGTTCGGTCAGAACTTCCTAAACTCAGGTGGGCACGAATTCGAGAGAAGCGTGTTCATGCTTTAGGAACCTCCACAATCAAGGTCCTTTGCCTTATTAAGTTAGAGTTTATTATCGCATTTTTAATAAACTTAGGCCGAGGTGATTCTCAATCGAGTTCTTTTCTTTATCATTATTTAACCCCCTCATTTTAATCGCTAGTTGTGGCCTCTCTGATGAAGTGCAACTGCTTTTCTTTATGCAAGTAGTCTCTTCTTTTATTTTAGTTAACAACCCTAAAAGTTTCTTCGATAAGATAATAGTCTTCGTGTGAGTAAGATTACTCAACGATTCCCGAATTTCAAATACGACACTTGTGTTCCCTTGCTACAATTCGATAGGTATACTTGCCTAGTTGGATTGCTA
This sequence comes from Platanthera zijinensis, assembly GCA_039513925.1. Lineage (NCBI taxonomy): Eukaryota > Viridiplantae > Streptophyta > Magnoliopsida > Asparagales > Orchidaceae > Platanthera > Platanthera zijinensis. Next base: position 126,688,119 of record CM077081.1, read on the forward strand.
GTTCGGTTTTTTTCTTTTCACGATTAGCAGACACCACAACACGCCAAGCATCTTGGAAGTAGCAGAGCCATCATGGATTACGCTTACAAGGCAACACCAAAAGGATGATCCTGATTTGAAGCATCTTTGTAGCAGAATTGAGAAAGGAGAATTATCAGACTTTTCTTTTGATTATGCGGGTACTTTGAAATTTTGCGGTAGATATTGTATCTCCACAGTTGAGGATATTCGAGCTAAGTTGTACAATGAGGCACATGGTTCTAGTGTTGTCTACCACCCTGGATCTACTAAGATGTATAGAGATCTAAAGCAGATGGTTTAGTGGTATGGAATGAAGAACGATATATCCAAGTTTGTGTCTGAGTGCTTCACCTGCAAGCACATCAAGGCAGATCATGGACGGCCTGGTGGCAAGCTGATTCCTTTGGATATTCCAAGTTGGAAGTGGGAGAGTATTTCTATGGACTTGATTACTGGTTTGCCGAGATCTCCCCGAGGACATGATTCAGTGTGGGTCATAGTTGACAGACTAACGAAGTGTGCTCACTTTGTGCCATTCAAAATTGATTACTCCATGAAGAAAATAGCAGAGTTATATTTGGATGAGGTCATCAGACTACATGGAGTACCTGTTAATATTGTGTTAGACCGAGATTCCAAGTATACATCTCGTTTTTGGAAAGGTTTACAGGAAGGGTTGGGTACCGACCTCAGATATTCAACCGCTTATCAAGCAGACTAATGGTCAGGCGGAGAGGGTTAATCATATGTTGGAAGACATGATAAGATGTTACATTTTGGACCACGAAGGAGCGTGGGATGAGCGACTGAGATTGATGGAATTCGCCTACAATATTAGTTATCAGGAGAGCTTGTAGATGGCCTTATTTGAGGCTTTGTATGGGAGACGTGTAAGACTCCCTTGTTTTGGGCCGAAGTTAGTGAAGGACCATTGTTTGGTCCAGAAGTTTTGGAAGAAATTAATATTTATGTGACGCATATTCGAGAGAAGCTTCAAATAGCTCAAGAGCATTATGAGAAGAACGATAATCGGAGAAGGATTGATTTGGAATTTGTAGTTTGAGATATGGTTTTCCTTAAGGTTTCTTTGATTGCTGGTGTTAAGAGGTTTGGAAAGAACCATAAGTTATATCCCAGGTATCTGGGACCTTTCCAAGTTGTTGAACACATCAGAGTGTCAGCTTATATGCTAGATTTGCCCGCAAATTTTCCTGGTGCGCATGATGTGTTTCATGTGAGCCAGTTGCGGAAGTGTGTGCTTAGTGACCAAGAGGTTCTTGATTCGATGCCCCAGTTGTAGCCTAACCTTTCTTATATTGAGGTACCTGTTCGCATTCTGGATACTCAAGATCAGGTGTTACGAAGGAAGACAATACTCATGGTTAAAGTTTTGTGGTGAAACTAAGACGTAGAAAGACCGACTTGAGAGTTGGTGTCAGCCATGAGGGAGTCTCATCATCATCTGTTTTTCTAGTTTCTTTGGTAAGTGTTTCTATTCAATAGCCCTAGGTTATTTTCCTTCCTTGGTGGTTTTAGTTGTGTATCTTGTTTCGAGACAAAACTTCTTTTTAGGGGGAGTGGCTGTAACGCCCCTGATTTTCCGATGGATATTTTTTTTATTCTATTAGTGGCGTATTTTTGATGTCAGGGCATTACGTTGACGCGTAGTTGATAGGTAACGTTGCTGGAGCATGGCTGTTGCTCATTTGGTAGCTGAGGTTTTGACTTAGAATATTAGCTTGGCTAATTTCTAGTGTGTTTTTGAGATATCCCTTGAGAGCCGGGTTTGTTTTGGAACTCGGTGGAGCCATTTTGGGATAGTTGGTGTTTTGGGAATCGGTGAGTTTTTACCCAAGTTTTGTTTGTTGGATTTCAATTTCGACTTCGTCTTTGGATTCGTAGCATCGATATTTAGCTACGGTGCGATTTTCATAGAATTCTGAGTTGGTTTGAGTTTTGGGTCATTTGGACATTTGTTTAGTAATGAATTATAATACAATATTATATAACTTACATAAATATAAATAGTTAGCGATGTGACAGAACCCTATTCATCCTCTTCCTCCTAAGCCATCGCGCAGTTTTGCGAAAGAGAAGAACGGTGGACATTTCTAGGCCTTCGACCGTCGATTGCAGGAGCTTTGGTGCTCGAAATCGTCATCAGAGAGTAGATTCAGACTGCCCTCGCCGAGATCTACATGTGTGCGGTGATTTTTTCCCATTTCTTGAATTTTTGGACGTTAGGTTATGCGGTTTTGACCCCATTTTTCCTTGAAAAGTTTCAAGAAGGGGTAGCCAAAGAGTTTTTGCGACCGAATCCGTGAGGAAAGGCGCTTGTATGGCCGGATTTCTGGAGTTAGAGGCAAGTGGTGATTTCTTTGCCTTGCCAAGAGTTTTCCATATGTTTTCTAGTTGATTTTCTTCTTCCCTCCTTATAATTAGGAGTATTGTAGGGATCGGCCAAGTTCGATCTACTGTATAGTATAAATTCCCCAGTCAAGTAAAGGTAGGATTTGTCATATATGACTATTAGACTAAGTCGGATTCATCGAGTATATAGCTAATGGTCTAAGGAAATCTTGGCATATATGATAGTCTAAGTTTAGACAATTTCGTTGAATATGATCTTTAGCTTTAGTATGAAGATTCGTCGAGTATGGTGGGTTAGCCTGATTGAAATCCATCTAGTATGGTCTAGAATTAAGTCTAATTCATCGAATAGCCTAGGAGTTGAGGGAAGTCGGATTCGTTGAGTAATCTAGACGAATTCACCGACTATTACCCTTTGGCGTTGAGTGTAGTCCTAACACTGAGTGATTCTTGAGACTAAGGCAAATTCATCGAGTATTCATGACGAATTCGTCGAATGTCAGCCTTTGGCATTGAGTATAGTCCTAGAGTTGAGTGATTCTTGAGACTAAGGCAAATTTTTTGAGTATTCACGACAAATTTGTCGAATGTCAGCCTTGGTATTGAGTGAGTTGGCCATGACGTTTAGAGCGTTGAGTAGTCGGTGAGATTAAGTCAAAAGCGTCATGTTAACTTGACGAATTCGTCGATTATAGTCGGCTTGGCATTGAGAGCATCGAGTGAAGGAGTTGAGTGAAGTAAACTTTGCTGAATTAAGTCCAGGCGTCGAGTGAGACTGCTTTGGCGTTGAGAGCGTTGAGTGAACCCTAGATTCGCTAAGTATACTCAACGAATTTCCTGTAGACTTAGCTTATTTCGCCGATTCGTCTAGTATCAAGGTTATGTAGCCTAATCGTAGAGTATCAGCAAATTAAATAATTTTGCTAAGTTTAATTCGTCGAATGTCTACTGTATTCGTCGAGTATACTCGACGAATAAGAATGGACTTAGTATATTTCGCCGAATTGAGTTAATTCATCGAGTTTGGGCCTTAGGGTGAATTTAGGGATTTTTTTCGTCCACTTGGTCAGTGGAGAAGCCTGGTGTTTTGGTTGGTGTTTATGTCACGCCTCCATCCGTTTCATGAAATATAATGGAGGGTCCGACCGGGGCCCCACACCATATTCCATAAATAGGTGGCGAGGTTACAGGTTAATACCAAATATTAATCGCATCCTAACTCAGACCATGCTATCGGAAGCTATAAGGTTACTTGAACTCAAACACATTAGAATGTCCATAATATATAAACCACCATTTATATATAACAACACAGGAATGTCTCTTAAAAATACACAAAGGTTATGGCCTTAAGGCCTTATAGTTATGTTTTACCAATGTGGATTGCAAACGTCGGCACACAGGCCAGTCACACATGAAAACAGTAAAATTCTTCATTCCACCTTCAAGGGCCAGTAGTAGCAGTAAGGGATTCAACCTGCTATTTCCCGCTCGGCTCTCCAGCACTTGTACATGGACTGTCCACCGCAATGTTGGCAAACAAGACAACGGTCAACATTCAACTAACCAATTTATAACGACCCTACCACTATCCTGGGGAAGTGATATTCCTTCCCTGCAGGCATATCAGTTTCACAAATAGATATATCACAAATGTGAACTCATGTACAGTTCAAGATATCACAAACGTCCGCCGCACGACCCGACATTCCGTACACTCAGGGCACATTATCGGTGTACCGGAAAACTAGGGTCCCACAACCTTTTAAAGGTCGAAGACCCAACGGTAAACATTGAGCATTCATGCTCCACGGCCCATGGCCGGAGACTTCAGTCTTGATGGCGTACCGCCCAAGAATCTCATTATGTGATCCTAACGAATGCTAATAACTTAGGCACTCAAGTTAGACAAACATAGCGCAGATACAGTTCAACCCTTTCCCGTTGCTCAAATAGCCAGTTCAATGTCTAGACTGACGCGGGTCGGCTTATCCTTGTCCGTTCGGCAGACCGTCCTTTAAGACCGCATAGTTCACAATAGCCACACTGTCCCCTAAGAACTGGCTTCACAGTCAAAGCTGGAGTTGTTTGTACCCTAGTTTGGATTTGAGTTTAGTCTTCTCAATTAGTTTCTTGACCCATGATTTATCTATGGTCAAAAGTTAGTTGTTAGATTAGTTTTTCCTCAGTTTTAGAGTTGTCACTTATCCAGATAAAGATTTGGTTAAGTTGTTTTTGGTTCGACTATTGTCGAACGCCGCTCGACTATCGTCTATCAACTGTTCGACGATCGTCTATCAGTTGTCGACTATCTTCAGTCTGCAGATCGTCTATCTCTGAGTTAGTTCAACTCTTGTAAGCTCGACGATCTGTGGTATCTGCCTCGTCGATCGTCGAACCCTGCTCGACTTCTTATAACCAGACAGATTTCTTGATAGTTCAACTATCTGCTTGGATAGTTCAACTATCTGATAGCTCGACTATCTGTTTGATAGTTCGACTATCTGTTTTGTTTGATAGTTTGACTATCTTCCTTGATAGTTCAACTATCTGATAGCTCGACTATCTGCTCTGATAGTTCGACTATCTGTTCTGTTTTGGTAGTTCGACTATCTGCTCTAATAGTTCAACTATCTGCTCTGTGTTGATAGTTCGACCATCTGTTTGATGGATCGACTATCTTTTTGATAGCTCGACTATCTGCTTTGATAGTTCGACTATCTGTGTTGTTCGACTATCTGTTCTGATAGATCGACGATCTCTGTGGTTCGGTCGATGATCTCCGAGGGTCGTTCGACGTTCTTCTGTCTGCCTTTAGTAATTTTGTACTCTTTCTATTCTATGATTTATTTCCTATTTTATTTGGCATAATTTATTAAAGATTATTTCATTGATTTTGTGCATACATCTCAAGGCAATCTTTGCCCCATCCTTTGTGCATAAGTCAAGCTTTATCTGACAAAGTTTTTTGTGTCTTATTAGTTGAAATATCTTTCTGCTTTATCTGCCATGCTGTCCTTTATAGCCGTTAGACACGAAAGTCTTCTCTGGCCGTAAAGAGTTTAGTCTGATGTGACTTTCTCTAGTACTTCATTTAACAGATTGGATTTGAAGCTTCTTAGAAAGTGTTATCCCCTTATAGCATGTCTGTCTGCATGATATGTTTTGTTTTGTGCTATTTGTAGCCCATATCGCAGATATCAAATGAAGAAAAAATTCAAACAAAGATTAGAGCCATTACAGAGGCCAATATATAAAGAGCTTCTTTTGAAAGAAGTTTTGCACAAGATATACAAGTAAACACAGATATTCATAAACAAATTCAAGTCAATGAGATACAACTCTCAGATATTGTTGCATTCAATTGAGAAGATCGACCTTCTTCAACTCTCTCTTCTTCAATCCTGAGTTCATCCTGCTGCCAGGAAAATTCACTCAGATTCTCAAGAAGAAGAAGAAGAAGGAAGAAAAGCTGTTGAAGAAGAACATCCATTACAAATCAAGAGTCTTCTTCAAGCTGCTCCTTCAAGAACTTCAAGACAACTCTCTGTCAAAAGTTCAGAAGAGTTCCTACACCCTGAAGCAAGACTTCTTCCTGGATATCACTAAGTCAGGGGGAGCCTTGATTCTTTAGAGCTTTCTAGCTCTGTGCAATCCACTTGCTTCTCTAATCTATTTTAACAATAGAGAAGACATTCTAACTCTCTCTCAACCTCCTGTATAAAGGGTTATTACTCCCTTCAAAAGTGAACCTTGGTGGCAGGGCACCTGATCAAAAACCTGTGTTGGATTTTGAGCTCCTGATCAAAAGCTCAAAGGGTCTACTTGATCTACCTGAAGCAGATCAGTTGGTGGCAGGGCACCTGAACAAAAACCTGTAGTGGATTCCTACCAGGGTATTAGAAGAGTGGACGTACCTATTTAGAGGGAACCACTATAAATCTTCTTGTGTCGTCTGTGTTGCTTAATTTAATTATTCCACTGTGGCTGTGAGTAGAAATAACTAGGATTGCTAGTTGCTGTGATAGGACCAAAGCTCAACTGTAATTATAGTTAGCTTTCTCTTGTGCACTTCAGTTTGGGTTAGGCTCTAGGGTTTCAAATATCTATAAACTCATTCTGCAAATTAACTCCAAGGGAGTTGAGTAGGGTGTCATAATTTTTGAATACTTTATTCACCTCCCCTCTAGAGTTGTATCTATCCTCTCTTTCAATTGGTATCAGAGGGAGGTTGACTGACTGTACATGCTAACACCTGAGTCACAAGATCCTGATAGATACCAAGTTTATAGACATTAACTTCATGGCCTAGTACAAGGATTATTCTAGCACCAGACCTCCAGTTTGCAACTTAGCAAAGTTTAGCATCTGGAAGGCAAGAATCAAGTTATATATGAATTCTATTGATGAAGATATTTTTTCTTCTATTTTGACAGGACCTCCAACACCACCTGCTGCAGCCACTGCTACAAAATCTACAAATCTCAGTGCAGTGCCACCTCAAGACTACAATGATGCATACAAGAAAGCAAAAGTAGCTGATGCTAAAGCAATGAATATTCTGGCTCAGACTATGTCTGATGAAACCTTTCAGAAAGTGGCTGATTGCACTTCTACAAAAGCCATGTGGGACTCACTGAACCAGATTGTAGCTGGTTCAGGTTATGAGAGGAAGGACAGAAGGTCCAACCTTATATCCCAATATGAAAACTTCAAGAAGACTGAAGCTGAATCAGTTGAAGGAATGTACACCAGGCTCAGCTCAATCATCAATGAGCTAAGAACCCTTGATAAGGAGATAACATTGACAGAGGTCAATGATAAGATACTGATATGCTTCCCCAACCCATGGGATCTTAGGATCTGGCCCATCAAGGAGGCCAAAAGTACTACTGAAATCTCAACTGAAGCCCTCCTTAGGAAGCTCAAATCTTTTGAGCAAGTGCTGAAGTCCAGGGAAGCTGAAGCTGAAGCCAAGACTCCAACTCCAACAAGGAAAGAGCAAACTCTTGCTCTCAAAGCTACTGATGCTTCTGAAGGAAGCCAATCCAATGAGGAGTTGATGGCACTCTTTGCCAAAAGGTTTCTCAAGATGGGCAGAAAAGAATTCAGAAAGTAGTCTTCAAGATATGAAGATAAACCAAGGTATGATAGATCTCCTACTAAAGAAATTATCTGTTATGGTTATAGGAAACCTGGACACATTCTACCAGAGTGTCTAGAGAAAAAGAACAAGGATAAGAGAAAAGAAAAAGAACATTAGAAGAAGTACTCCAAGTCCTCCTCCTACAAAAATAAGAAGAAGGAGAAATGATTTCTTGCTGAAACCTGGAGTGATTCAGTTGAGGAATCTTCCTCCTTAAGCTCCAGTGAAGATGAGGAAGAGAAGAAGGCAAAAGAAATTTGCCTTATGGCAATTGATGCCTGCAGCAATCACTCAGCTGTTGAGAGTTCTGATGATGATGAAGAAATGCATACAGAAGATCAGGTATTATCTTCTTATGATTTTTCTTCTGCTGAATTTCAATCTGAATTTAAATCCCTTTGTTTAGATTTAATTAGTTCAGAAAAAGAAATTATTAGAAATAGGATAGCAGAATCAGAAATCCTCTCCATTGAAAATGTTAGGTTAGAAGAAGAACTCACTAAGTCCAGTGAAGAAATAAAATTTCTTAAAAATGAACTAGCTAAGTCAAAAAGATTAGAAGAATATCTAAATGGTAGAAGCCTTAAGCTGCTAGAGATCACTAGCATGACAAACACTAGGTCAGGCAATAATAAGCTAGGCTTAGGAGCCTCATCAAGTGAACCCCCTTTTGTTCTTAAAAATCATCTTTCAACTCCAGTAAACTTTATTTCAGCTGATGGAATAAAGAATACTGAGCAAGTAAATCTAGTTAACAAAGCCTTAAATAAAGCTAAGAGAGAAAAGAGAAAGCAAAAATTTAAGGAACTACAAAAGTTGTCGAGCAGAACGATGCTCGACGATCTGAGCGTCGATCATCGAACGATGATCGACGATCTCAATATGATTTTCAAAATAATCACCTGAACCTTAGAAATCCAAATGTAAATAGAAACCCTAGGTTTATTGACCCATCAACTGCATGGAGCATTCCACCTAGGAGATCCTATCCCTTAGGATATAAACCCCAACCTGCTTATTCTTTTATTTCAAGTTTTCATTATGTGAAGAATAATTGACCCAAGGTTGTCTGGGTCCACAATGTCTAACTGTTTAATTTACAGGTGAAGACCTATCCAATTACTAAAGATAAATGGTATTTAGATAGTGGCTGTTCCAAACACATGACAGGAAACAAAGAAAATCTGTCAAGATTCAAGGCCAAGCTTGGACCAAAGGTGATCTTTGGGGATTCCAGCTATGGTCAAACAGAAGGATATGGTAGGATTACCATTGGAGCAGTAACATTCAAAAGGGTTGCATATGTAACTGGACTGAAGCACAACCTAATCTCAGTAAGCCAGTTATGTGATGCAGGATATCAGGTATCTTTCACTAACACTCTCTGTAATATTACTTTAAATAGTAATGTAGTGTTAGTAGGCATTAGACAGGGTAATATTTATTTAATAGATTTTTACTCAACTCAATCTGAACTCTGCCTGTTTAATGAAGTAACAAATATTAACACCTTATGGCATAGGAGGCTTAGCCATGTTAACCTCAAGAACATATCTAGGTTATCTAAATACACCCTTGTTAGAGGTTTACCTTCTTGCCCCTACAAGAAGGAAAGCCTATGCAAGGCTTGTCAATTAGGCAAGCAAACCAAAAACTCCTTTAATTCTGTAAATAAAAGTGATTCACCTAGAATCCTGTATTTATTACATTTGGACCTTTTTGGCCCAATAAATGTGCAGAGTCTAGGAGGGAAGTATTACACTTTAGTGATTGTAGATGACTTCTCTAGGTTCACTTGGGTGTTTTTTTTTAGAACTAAGCCTGATAACTTCAAAGTTCTTACAGACTTTCTGCTATGTGTGCAGACTGAGTATTCTACAAATGTGGCCTTGATCAGAAGTTATCAAGGTACTGAGTTTGAGTCTCTTCTCAAGCAAGAATTCTGTGAGAAAGAAGGTATCAAACAAAACTTCTCTGCTCCTAGAACTCCCCAACAAAATGGGGTAGTGGAAAGGAAGAATTGAACCCTGATTGAAGCTGCTGGAACATTATTGGCAGATGCTAACATGCCTCTCTCTTATTGGGCAGCAGCTGTTAGCACAGCTAATTATGACTTGAACAGATGTCTTATACACAAGCTTAAGAGTAAAACTCCTTATGAGTTGCTTAAAGGAAAGAAACCTAAAATTAATTATTTTAGAGTCTTTGGTTGTGTAGTGTATATTCACAATAACAACAAAGAATATCTTAGAAAGGTTGAAGTAAAAGCTTCAATGAGAATTTTTCTTGGATATTCCCAAGTAAGCAAAGCTTATAGGGTCTTTAACAAATCAACATCTAAAATAGAGGAGTCTGTGCATGTTTCTTTTGATGAGTCAAAGAAGTTTTATAAGGAGAAGGAAACTTCTCCTTCCTCAAGCTCATTGTAGGTACCAGAATCATGCAAAGATGTCACTCAAGAGATTCTCCATCTATCAACTTTTCATATCACTGATTCAGACAGTGATGAAGACACTGTGGAAGCAGTTGTTGTACCACCAACAGTTGATCCAATTCCTCAGGAGGAATTAATCCCAACTGTTGCTGAAGATCACATCCCACCTGCTGATCTTGTCACACTTAGAGATCATCCTACATCTCAAGTGATTGGTGACATATCAGCTAGTGTGCTAACAAGACATCAATTAAGACAGGATGTGATGCATGCGTGTTTCCTTTCACAAATTGAGCCCCTCACCATAAAAGATGCTGAGCTTGATCCCCACTGGATCATTGCTATGCAAGAGGAGCTTAATTAATTTGAAAGATGTAAAGTATGGACTTTGGTTCCAAGACCAAAAGGCCAACTGATCATAGGCACCAAGTGGGTGTTTAGAAACAAGTTGGATGCAAATGGGATTATTGTAAGGAACAAAGCTAGGCTTGTAGCTCGGGGCTATAGACAGGAGGAAGGTATAGACTATGACCAAACCTTTGCCCTTGTTGCAAGGCTAGAGGCAATAAGGATCTTTCTAGCCTATGCAGCCTATATGATGTTTAAGGTTTTTTAGATGGATGTCAAGAGTGCATTACTAAATGGTGACCTAAAGGAAGAGGTGTTTGTTGAACAACCTCCTTGGTTTGTCTCTTCAACTCAACCCTTATTTGTTTACAAGTTGCAAAAAGCTCTTTATGGACTTAAACAAGCACCCAGAGCCTGGTATGAGACTCTAGCTAGTTTCCTGTTAGAGCACAACTTTGTTCGGGGAGTAGTTGATAGAACCCTGTTTGTCAAGCATCACAAGGACACCATCCTGTTATTTCATGTTTATGTGGATGATATTATTTTTGGATCCACTGATCCCAAACTGTGCAAAAAGTTCTCAGACCTGATGCATTCTAAGTTCTAGATGAGTAGTATGGGTGAGCTGTCTTAATTTCTTGGTCTCCAAGTAAAGGAAGATGCTGATGGCATCTTCATCTCCCAATCTAAATATGCCAAGGAATTGGTAAAGAAGTTTGGGATGGCTGATGCTTCAGCAATGCATACACCTATGACTACTAATGTAGTTATAGATTCTGATGATCAGGGTAAGCCAATTGATCAGAAAAACTATAGGTCCATTGTTGGTTCCCTATTGTATTTAACTGCAAGTAGATCAGATATAATGTTTGCCACATGCCTATGTGCTAGATTCCAGGTCAACCCCAAGAAATCTCATTTGATTCTTCTCAAGAGAATTTTTAGATACCTGAAGGGATGTCCAAATTTAGGACTATGGTACCCAGTAGAATCAGAATTTGAGTTAATTGGATACTCTGATTTTGACTATGCTAGTTGTAGAGTTGATAGGAAAAGTACCTCAGGAACATGTCAGTTCCTGGGAGAGAGATTGGTCTCTTGGTTCTGTAAGAAACATGCTTCTGTCTCAACTTCAACTGTAGAGGCTGAATATATAGCAACTGCTAGTTGTTGTTCACAGATCCTGTGGATTCAAAACCAGCTTTTGGATTATGGGTACACACACAAGAATACCAAAATCATGTGTGACAGTACCAGTGCTATCTCCATTGCACAAAATCCTATGCACCACTCTAGGACCAAGCACATTGAGATTAGACACCATTTCCTGAGAGATTGTGTGGAAAAGAAAAGATCAGCTTTGAGTTCATATCCACTGACCTTCAGAGAGGTGATATTTTCACCAAGCCCTTAGATGAACAGAAGCATCTGTTCTTTTTGGTTCAACTAGGCATGATTAGTAGAAAAGACTTAGTGTGACTTCTGCCTTTTTGAAATCTGTTTGAAGATCGTCGAACGACGCTCGACGATAGTCGAACAGGTTGAGCCTATCGTCGACCTATGGGTGACGACGGCTTGTTTGTTTGTGAATACAGAAATAGTCGAATGATTGATCGACTACTCTGCTTCAGGAAACGATCGTCGAACGAACGTTCGACTATCGTCTCCAGTATCTGTTAAAACAGGTCGACGATTGTCGTTTTAATATAAAACCGATGGTCGACCTAGGTTAAGAGATCGTCTTTTTAGTAGTCAACAGAGCTCGTCTTTTCGTATTCCGTCTTTCTGCTTGAGCTCTGCCCCGCGCCTTCTGCCGTTTCGTCTTCGTCGTCCTCTCTAACCAAATCAATGGAGGTTGCTCCAGCTCTCCTGACAGCGATGAAGTTTGACGCCGGTTTCAGCGTGGATTTCGACTCGTTCAGCGCTTGCGATGCGGAGATTATAGAGATGCTACAGCTCTGTAAGGATCAAGGTTTGGAAAAGCTGATGTCAACAAGGATCAAAATCAACATCCCAGAGATCAAAGAGTGGGTTTACTCTTCGTCTTCCAGCGACGAATCCATGACCGGGACAATAGGCGGCAAAGAGGTAATCCTGACTCCTGCCGTTCTGACTGAAATTTTTGTATTATTGAATGGACAAGAAGAATATGACCAAGATATTCAAGAGTATGGAAGAATGCTCATCGAGCTAGGACATGCTGAGGGCATTCCTACAAAGTTGCTGAAAGTTAACTTTCCTTTGAGGATTTAGTTCTTAGCTGAACTTGTTGGAAAAGTGCTGTTAGGTAAGCACTCGGCTCATGATAATATAACCAGGCAGCAGTTTGCCTTGATGAGTGCAATTATCACCAAGAAAGAGATAGATTGGGCAGGGATGATGTTTGATTTAATCAGAAAGAAGAACAACAAGAAGGAAGTAACCCTGGGAAGGGTGATAGGAATATTTCTGAAAGAGAAATTTCCTCAACTGTTGGGTACAGTTGCAACTTCCATCAATGCCAGTAAGAAAATGGATCCCACCTTATTTGTTAAGTGGAAAAGGAGCATTCAGAAGCCTTCACCAGCTGGGGTAGCTCCTGTTTTATCTAAGAACACCAGGACTGTATCAGTCACTCCCCACCTACATGAAGAAGGCTCCTCCTTTCCCCCCATTACTTCTACTTCTGCATTGCCATCCACTTCTGCATTACCATCTGCATCCACTGTCTCTCTTCTACTTGATTCCTCCACCATTCTCCATGCATCACCACCAGCATCTCCACTCCCTTCACATCTTGCTAGGATTTCTCATCCTACTTTTGATCTGTTGGTTTCTGAGACTCTCCCCACTCCACCTCAGTCACCAATTTCTCATCCAGATTATATTGATCTTCCTGCATCTACCCATCAATCACCAGTTCACAACATATCTTATCAGGAGACCACCGTCCCTGATGATCTTCAATCTACTGTGATTCCCCCATCCACATCAGTTGAAATAACTCCAGCTTTCATTGCAAACATCCTGGAGCTAATTACTCCTTCAATCAAAACCATGATTGAAGAAGCAATTGCCCCTCTTGTTTCTACAATCTCTTCCCTGTCATCCTCCATCATAGCTCTATCTAAGTCTGCTGATCCCTCTTCAGTTAGGGGCCTGACTTTAGTATCTACTGAAATCAAGCAGGGGGAGATGTTCGAGGAAGATGCCTCAGGACTGCCCCTTGTTACTCTTCCAGCAGATCCCCAAGATGATATTCAAAAAGAAACAGCAGTTCTAGTTGACATTACAACATCATCTGCAGAACCAGCACCAGTTCAGAGGCAACCTGATATCATAATGGAAGCAGAATTTTCCTTCAAAGTGTTCCTTGAAGAAGCTTCCACTCCCATAGTTGCTATATTCCTAGAAGGAGTCATTACCTCCTTTCTAGATGACTTGTGGGAGTTAGAAAATTCTGAAGAAAATCCTGAAGGTAATTAATTTACTCAATTCCTTGACAGGTTAAACGACATCCTAGCCTGTGAATACTTGGAAGGGATGTTTCGATACCATTTAGAACACCTTTGTGTCCCTTTGGTTTCAGATCTAGTTCAAGAAGTTCAAGCTGCTCAATAACCTGCTCAACAACCAGCTCCACAACCAGCTCCAGAACCAGCTCAAGAACCTGCTGTTCAAGATCCTGTATCTACTCCTCCAGCTCAGATAGCTGTGCAAGATGATTAAGAAAAACTTTATGAAGAGCAAAAAGAAAAATCAACAGTCTGGGATGACACCCCAGGACTAGATTTGGATACTCTTCTGGCACAGGATGCCATAAAAGAAGAGAGAGAGAAAGCTGCATTAAAAGCCAAAGAACAAGCTGAGCAAGAAGCTTTTGACCCTTATGATCAACCTCCATCATCTCATTCAGATGATGAGGAGGATTCTGATGAATCAGAAAATTCTAAGAAGAAGAAAGCAACAAAAAGGAAAAGGAAAGCTGGTGCTCCTCCTCTTCCTAATCCTGATCATGATGTTCCCTATTACATACTGAAAGGCATAGATCCCAAATCTAAAGAATATCAACATTGGATGGGACTATCCAGAAAAAAACAAAAGCAGAAAAAGAAAAGCAAAAGATACGACAGTCCAGCTCCAAAGTGGAATCCCAGAGGACCTCCTCCTCCTCCTCCTCCAAGTGCAGGAGCCTCTAGAATTATTTCTGCCAATCCATCAGCCCCTTCTACTAGATTCACTCCGTCTCAGGCTTATCAAAGAGGAAACAATCCAGGATATCAAAGCAGATTTCAATCTGGACATCAAAGATAAGATGTTGTTACAAAAGAGCAAGTGAAGGAGATAGTATATCAGAAGCCAACCTTTTCTCCTCCTCCTTCACCCAAGAGGAAAGCATCTTCTCCTGAAGAAAGCAAAAGCATACCATCCAAAAGGCCAGCTCAAACAAAGAAAACTCATTCAAAAGGAAAAAAGGATTATTCACTCTGAAAAAGCAAGTAAAAAATATGCAGAGTTTGCTCCTCAACCTTCTCTAGTTATTCAAGAAAATAAAGAGCACGCTGCAAGTATGCTAGAACTCTCTACAAAATTCAAAACTGTAAAACCTTTAGATCCAACTGGTGATAATGACTATGAAAGACAAGAGCTTAATCCTGATTACAGGATAGCAAGATTTCTTGAACTAGTTGGATCAGCTCAAATCAGACAGGCCAGAGCTGAAGGAAAAGATATTACAGGCTTAACTACTATGTCAAAATTTAGAAAGAAGGAGCTAGATAAATTCCAGGTCAGACCTGAGGTCTTTGATCCTTCTAAATATATGGAAAAGCACCCAGAAGAAGTAGTGCCAAGAGCAGGAGAATCTAAAATCATTGGAGAACAAGATTTAAAGATATCAAAGAAGGAAGCTCTAGATCCCTTCAGAAAAATTTCTTTTCTTCCTGGTTCTTCTGTATCTAAACCAGATTCTGATGCTGCTTAAGTTTTATGTATTGACAGTATGTTTATTTGACTGTTTGATTGATGCAATTTGTTGCTTAGATGTTTCTTTTCCTGAGTTATATTTATTTCCATTAGTTTTTGTTTTGAGAGACTTAACCCAAATAGGGGGAGATTGTTGGTACCCTAGTTTTGATTTGAGTTTAGTCTTCTCAATTAGTTTCTTGACCCAAGATTTATCTATGGTCAAAGGTTAGTTGTTAGATTAGTTTTTCCTCAGTTTTAGAGTTGTCACTTATCCAGATAAATATTTGGTTAAGTTGTTTTTGGTTCGACTATCGTCGAACGCCGCTCGACTATCGTCAATTAACTGTTCGACGATCGTCTATCAGTTGGTCGACTATCGTCAGTCTGCAGATAGTCTATCTCTGAGTTAGTTCAACTCTTGTAAGCTCGATGATCTGTGGTATCTACCTCGTTGATCGTCGAACCCCGCTCGACTTCTTTTGACCAGACAGATTTCTTGATAGTTCAACTATCTGCTTGGATAGTTCAATTATCTGATAGCTCGACTATCTGTTTGATAGTTCAACTATCTGTTTTGTTTGATAGTTCGACTATCTGCCTTGATAGTTCAACTATCTGATAGCTCGACTATCTGCTCTGATAGTTAGACTATCTGTTCTGTTTTGGTAGTTCGACTATCTGCTCTGATAGTTCAACTATTTGCTCTGTGTTGATAGTTCGACCATCTGTTTGATGGATCGACTATCTTTTTGATAGCTCGACTATCTGCTTTGATAGTTTGACTATCTGTGTCGTTCGACTATCTGTTCTGATAGATCGACGATCTCTGTGGTTCGGTCGACGATCTCCGAGGGTCGTTCGACGTTCTTCTGTCTGCCTTTAGTAATTTTGTACTCCTTCTATTCTATGATTTATTTCCTATTTTATTTGGCATACTTTATTAAAGATTATTTCATTGATTTTGTGCATACATCTCAAGGCAATCTTTGCCCCATCCTTTGTGCATAAGTAAAGCTTTATCTGACAAAGTTTTTTTGTCTTATTAGTTGAAATATCTTTCTACTTTATCTGTCATGCTGTCCTTTATAGCCGTTAGACACAAAGTCTTCTCTGGCCGTAAAGAGTTTAGTCTGATGTGACTTTCTCTAGTACTTCTTTTATCAGATTGGATTTGCAGCTTCTTAGAAAGCGTTATCCCCTTATAGCATGTCTGTCTGCAGGATATGTTTTGTTTTGTGCTATTTGAAGCCCAGATTACAGATCTCAGAAGAAGACAAAATTCAAACAAAGATTAGAGCCGTTAAAGAGGCCAATATATAAAGATCTTGTTTTGAAAGAAGTTTTTCACAAGATATACAAGTCAACACAGATATTCATATACAGATTCAAGTCAAAGAGATACAGCTCTCAGATATTGTTGCATTCAACTGAGAAGATCGACCTTCTTCAACTCTCTCTTCTTCAATCCTGAGTTCATCCTGCTGTCAGGAACATTCACTCAGAGTCTCAAGAAGAAGAAGAAGAAGAAGGAAGAAAAGCTGTTGAAGAAGAACATCCATTACAAATCAAGAGTCTTCTTCAAGCTGCTCCTTCAAGAAATTCAAGACAGCTCTCTGTCAAAAGTTCAGAAGAGTTCCTACACCCTGAAGCAAGACTTCTTCCTGGATATCACTAAGCCAAGGGGAGCCTTGATTCTTTAGAGCTTTCTAGCTCTGTGCAATCCACTTGCTTCTCTAATCTGTTTTAACAATAGATAAGACATTCTTACTCTCCCTCAACCTCGTGTATAAAGGGTTATTACTCCCTTCAAAAGTGAACCTTGGTGGCAGGGCACCTGATTAAAAACCTGTGTTGGATTTTGAGCTCCTGATCAAAAGCTCAAAGGGTCTACTTGATCTACCTGAAGCAGATCAGTTGGTGGCAAGGCACCTGAACAAAAACCTTTAGTGGATTCCTACTAGGGTGGTAGAAGAGTGGACATACCTATTTAGAGGGAACCACTATAAATCTTCTTGTGTCATCTGTGTTGCTTAATTTAATTATTGCACTGTGGCTGTGAGTAGAAATATCTAGGATTGCTAGTTGTTGTGATAGGACCAAAGCTCAACTATAATTAAAGTTAGTTTTCTCTTGTGCACTTCACTTCGGGTTAGGCTCTAGGGTTTCAAATATCTATAAACTCATTCCGCAAATTAACTCTAAGGGAGTTGAGTAGGGTGTCATAATTTTTGAATACTCTATTCACCCCCCTCTAGAGTTGTATCTATCCTCTCTTTCAGGAATCAATGCCAACGTTCGTCACGATCGCTTGGTAGGGCCAACAGAAGCTCTCTTTCTGTGCCCAAACCTAATCCAAACCCTACAACATCCTGCAGTGCCAGAAATATTGGTCTTTCCATGGAATACAACACATGAATTCCTAGGGTGTTTTCCTGGAATTCCACTCCAGTACTTCTTGTTACTCCACTTCACAGACACAACCCAAAAACTCTGTAAAATACCCGTTTATATGCAGAGTCTTCTCCAGTTTGCAAAATAAAGCATCAACAATCCAGACCAACCTGTTCGGATGGGCTTCACACAGCATGCCTATTCCGTACAACACATTTCTGAATATATATGCAAGACTTATTGGGTATTACAAGAATCAATCCAAAGGAACTCCCTCGATTCTCCATCTGTTGGTGGGGGATTCCATGCACATGCCAAAATAAGGACTTCACATGTCCAAGAGGGAAGGTCGTTACCCTTAGAGTTCTCTTAGGAGCCATGGCACAACTTTTCTATTCAAAGGGAAATGAGCGCCTCACTTTCCCCTATGCGGATCAAGACTCTGATCCCGCTTCCGATGAGGAAATCTCCTTCAACACCTTCACCAAGATCTACCCAAACCCTAGCTCAAGCCGTGAGTTCTTTAATCCATAATTGGGAGGAAACGAAGAAAGAGAGAGAGTGAGAAGGACATAATAAGTTCCTCCTCCCAACCCCTCGGCATAAGTGGCCTCGGGTAAACACCAGCCACAAGATATTCTCTTATCCTAAAGTAACAGTCACCATTTTGAGTTACAAAGTCAAGCCACTGCTTGTCGTCTGCTGTTACTCCAAACCCCATGCGTCTTTCGTCGAGCTCGAGAAAATGATTCAATGTGGAGGCATTCATCGAACGATGCTCAGCATTCGTCGAACGCTGCTCAGCATTCGTCGAACGCTGGTCGACCATTGTAGATAGAAGTGCAGCAGTATGGGCACATTCGTCGCGCGCCGGCCCGACGTTCATCGATCGCCCGCCCGACGTTACGCCTGCTTCTGCCTACACCTTTTTGGGGTGTTACAATCCTCCCCTCCTTATAGAAATTTCGTCCCGAAATTTGCATACCACTCAAAAGAAGCTGTAACAAATATGTTACAATATATAGCCTCTGTACAACAAAAATGTTATAATGTTTTATACAAACAACTCGGGAAATTCAACATGCATGGTTTGTTCCCGCTCCCATGTTAGTTCCTCACGACCACAGTTGTCTCACTGGACTTTGAACATCCCGATTGTCTTGTTCTGCAGCTGCTTAATTGCCTTATACTCTATCCGAATGGGCCTAACCTTCGTCATTAGCCCCGACTCAACCGGTACTCGATCATTCACAATCACTTAAGGTGGATCTTTAACGGCTTTTCGAAGCACGGATATGTGGAACACATCACGCAAGCCGCTCAGTTCAGTCGATAGAGCTAGCCGATATGCAACTTCTCCAACTCGCTCCACTACTTCGAACAAACCAAAATACCTTGGACTCAACCTTTTCAAGCGCCGAATCCTGGACATGCCCTTGAATGGTTTGATTTTTAAGTATACCCACTCGCCAACCGCAAACTCTACGTTTTGGTGCTTGGAATTGTAGCACTTTGCCTGTATATCTTGGGCTATCAGTAGCCTCTCCCGGATAGAGCGTATCATCGAATTAGCCTCTTTGACTTCCTTATGCTTATATAACTTTGATTCGCCTGTTTCCGCCCAAGATAATGGTGTACAACATTTCCTACCATACAAAGCTTTAAAAGGTGCAATATTTAAGCAAGCTTAATAGCTATTATTGTAGGCTAACTCGACCATATAGATATGGTCTTCCTACCTCTTCCCGAAATACACGGCGCACATTATGAGCATGTCCTCCGTTGTTCTGTTTGTCCTCTCAGTCTGACCATCTGTTTGTGGATGAAAGTCCGTACTGAACGTTAATTTTGTCCCCAACAACTGATGGATTAGCCTCCAATCATTCGAAGTGAAGCACCCGTCTCAATCACTTACCATGCTACCGGGCACACCGTGCAATCGTATAATTTGCTCAACGTAACGATTAGCCAATATTTCCACTAGGTTGTCCCTCTTGTTCGGAATGAAGTGAGCCACTTTCATCAACCGGTCCATGATTACCCAAAAAGAATCGTTCCCGCGTTGAGATCTTGGCAAACCGTGCACGAAATCCATCGAAATGTCATCAAATTTCCATTCCCGAATAGGTAGAGACTTCAGGAAACCTTGAGGATTCTGACATTCTGCTTTCACTAAGGCACAGGTTTGACATTTTGCCACATAATGTGCTATGTATTTCTTCATGCCCAGCCACTAGAACAACTTTTTCATGTTCTTGTACATCTTTGTGCTCCCTTGGTGAATTGTGTATTTCGTAAAGTGACCTTCATACATCAATTCTTCTCTTTGCTTACCCATAATTGGGACGCACAAACGACCTTCTTTTCGCAAAAGGCCATCAACCTAGGAGAATTGGGCATTTGACCCATCAGCTACTTAACATTGTAGACTTTCATCAAGCTCTGTCGCTCACCGAACCCTGTCCTCAAGGTCATTTTGTACCTCCGTCTAGTTCAGGTATGAATTACAGTGGAATTCTTGTCAACACAAGAAATCTCTATAGCTTCAAGCTCCTGGATCAGACATTCATCATGCATCTACAACCAATTTGCCCTTGTCGGAGTCCTATGACTCAAGGCATCTTCGACAATGTTTCCTTTCCCGGGAGTGTAATGAATATCAAAGGTGTAGTCCCCGAGGAACTCCATCCACCTTCGTTGTCGCATATTGAGATCCTTCTAATCCAATATGTACTTTAGGCTCTTATGGTCCGTGAATATATCCACTTTCACGCCATATAAATAATGACGCCATAGTATAAGTACAAAAATCACCGCCGCCAACTCCAAGTCATGGATGGGATATTTTTGCTCATGCACTTTCAACTATCGCGAGCCATACGCTATCACTTTTCAAATTGAAGAGGAACACAGCCTAAGCCACTCCCTAATGCATCACTAAAATTCTCATAGCCGTCTGTACCACATGGCGACATCAAAAGAGGCGTCGTGCTCAAACGACTCTTCAGCTCTTCAAAAGCACGCGCGTACTCCATCGTCCGAACAAACTTCTGATCGTTTAGCGTTAGTGTGGTGAGGGGTAAAGCTATTCGGGAAAAGTTCTCTACAAAGTACATGTAGTAGCTCACAAGTCTAAGGAAACTCCAGACTTTAGCTATGGTAGACAGAATCAGCCACTCTTATATTGCAATGACTTTCACCGGATCCACTGTTATACCTTCTCCACTAATCACATGGAAAAGAAAAGCCACTGATGACAGCCAAAACTCACGCTTTGAGAACTTGGCATAGAGCTTGTTCCTTCTCAGGGTGTGCAACACCATTTGTAAATGGTTCGCTTGGTCTTCTTCAGATTGAAACTACACCAATATGTCATCAATAAAGATGATCATAAATAAATCCAAGTACTCTCTAAAAGTGCTATGCATTAAGTTCATGAACATCGATGGCACATTACATAGCCCAAACGACATTACAGTTAACTCGTAATGATCGTAGCGTGTTCCAAATGCTGTCTTGGGAATGTCACATTCCTGAATCCATAATTGGTAGTAGCCAGACTTCAAATTAATCTTTGAGTATACCATAGACCCAACCAGTTGATCGAAAAAGTTATCAATCTATGAAATCAGATACTTGTTTTTCTCCGTCAGCTTGTTCAATTCATGATAGTCGATACACAACTGCAGACTACCATCTTTCTTTTTCACAAAGAGAATAGGTGCGCTCCAAGGTGACATACTTGGGCGTATATATCCCTATTCTAATAACTCTTATAGTTGAAATTTCAGCTCTGCCATTCCCTTTGGTGCTACACGATTTGGCGAGCACGTCACAGGTTTCGTACCTAGAACCAACTCGATAGCGAATTCAATCTCCCGCTGGGTTGGTAACCCAGGAAGATCTTTAAGAAACACATCAGCATACTCTGATACAATCGGAATGTCACTCACACTAGCCTTTGGCTCGACATCCTGAATAAGCGTGAAGAACAAATCCGCACCCTTCCGAGCAGCATTGACGACTTGGAGAGCAGAAATCAAGATCCTGCTCGCTCCTCGCATACCATCAAATTTAGCCTCAAGCTCAGTATTCTGACCAAATGTGATTTCCTTTTAGTTGCAATCAATACATGCACACTGCTCCGAAAGTTAGTACATACCAAAGATCACATCAAACTCAAAAATTAGCAGTAAGGATGCATCCAACCAAAAATCCTGACTTCCTATTTGCACCTTCACATAGCAAGCCCTACCCGCACGTATTACACATTCATTAGGAAACAACACCTTCACACTATCTGCCGTCATATGTCTAGGCACTCCAATCTGTGCTACGAAGTCCTCAGATGGAAATGAATGCGAAGTACCCGTATCAAAAAGTGCCCTCGCCGGACAGTCTCGAATTAGGACAAAGCCTAACACAAACACATCATACATAAGCTACACACAATGTATGAAGTATGAAAAGCAATAAACCAATATCTTAACTCGTACCTATGACAAAGTCACTTTGTTTTATTGCCTCTTGTTATCCAAGGTTATACACTCGGGGTTGTGCCCCAGATGCAGAGGACTCCACCACTGTCTTTCCCTTATCAGCATATGACGCACCAGTCTTCTTTTCAACCTTTGGTTGACCAACCCGACAATCACGGCCTAGATGACCCACCTTACCACATGTATAACAGGCACGAGTATCTTGCCTTGATGTTTCTCCAGACGTAACTGTAGACGCAGCCTGTCCAGAAGACTTGGATCTCTTACCCCATTTCCTTCGGTAGTTCGATTTTCCCTAGTACGACGCTTTGAACTCGGACATTGTCACAGCCAAGTCCCTTTGCCTTGTACCTGCTTCATATCTTTCTCCAACGCACAAGCTGTATCTACCAGTGCTTGAAACCCTTGGTTCACCGAACTCAAGAGATGGAATCTCAACTCATCTCGCAGCCTTTCGTAGAACCTATTAGTTTTACGCTCTTCGTCAGCAAAGATAGACCCCATATAGCATCCAAACCATGTAAACTCATGTAAGTAGGTATCGACGCTACTTTCTCCCTAAGTTAGACGATGGAACTCATTTTCCATGGCGATGTGCTGTGCTGATGGCAAGTTCTATGCCAAGAACAGTCTCGAAAACTCCTATATCGAGACTTCTGTTAATTTCCTGCCCGATTAGTGGTGCAACTCTATCTTGTCCCACCATAGACGAGCCTCTCCTTCTAGCAAGAAAGTGGCCAAGGTGACTTTCTGTTCTTCCTCCGTCCTTATCGCCGTCAATATTCTCTTGACGCGCGACAACCAATCCTCCGCCTGCATTGGGGATACCACACCCGTAAACGTAGGAGGATTGAAGCTCATAAACTGCTTCAGTTGCCGTTCAGCTGCTCGTGGATCTACAACAGCCACAATAGGTATGGGCCTTATACCAACCTGTCCTGGCACCACCGCAGGTTGCGCCTGCCCAGTTGTCTATTACTGAATCATTGCAAACAACTCCTCAACAACTAAGCGTACTGTCTCCATAGAAGGAGGAGGTATTGGCACCTCAACTAGTGTCGTACTCTCATCAGAACACTGGGGATCAGACTGCCCCGCACAACTTTGAGTCACCTATATGTGTAAAAGACACACTTTAGCGATTTTGCAAAAGCAACAACAACTTTATAGGAACGCACAGGTTCCTCAAATAGGTGTATTTGCATTCCTTAGTGGACATTCTTGAGCTCATATATGTTATAACGGGTCTCACTAACACGTGCTCTCCACCCCACAAAAGAATTCGACCACGAATTCGAAAGAGGAAGACAAGGATAAGCTGATAACAAATTATAATGCCTCCATCTGTTTCATGAAATATAATAGAGGGTCCGGCCGGGACACCATGCCATATTCCACAAATAGGCGGCAGGGCTACAGGTTAATACCAAATATTAATCACATCCTAACTCAGAGCATGCTAACAAAAGCAATAAGGTTACTTGAACTCAAACTCATTTGAATTTCCACAATATATAAACCACCATTTATATATAACAGCACATGAATGTCGCTTACAAATACACAAAGGTTTTGTCCTTAAGGCCTTACAGTTACATTTACCAGTGTGGATTACAAACGTCGGCACACAGGCCATCCACACATGAAAATAGTAAAATTCTTCATTCGGCATTAAAGGGCCAGCAGCAGCAGCAAGGGCTTCAGCCCGCTATTTTCCACTCGGCACTCCATCACCTGTACAAGGACAGTCTGAAAGAGAATGTTAGACCTGATTTACTCTAGAGGGGGGGGGTGAATAGAGTAGTTAAAAAATTTTGCTGTTTAAAAATAATTTGAGTAGAAAGACTAGTGAATACCAAGATTATCAGTAAGAAAGAAAACAACCTAAGTAAAACTAATCTAACAAAGAATACAGATCTAAGCTATCACAACCACAACAAGAACAAAAAGAAAAGGGCAACCAGACAACACAAGAACTTTTATAGTGGTTTTAATCAGGTGACTGCCACCTTTGAACTTTTGATCAGGTGCTCAAAAACCACTCTCAAGTCTTTTGATCAGGAGACTTGCAACCAAGCTAACTTTTGAAGGGATTTAAAACTCTGTATAGTTAGGTGGAAAGAGGTTGATGGTAGTCTTCTATATTCTCAAAACAACTTAAGAAGACTTTGTGGATTCTGATGGTGTCAAAGCTCCCCCTGAGAAGTTGAAGGTTCAGGAAGAATAAGAGCTTTGCTTCAGGGTGAGTAAGCCTTCAGCTTTGATTTGCCAATGTCCAGAAAATCTAGTAATCAGATGTTGAACAGAAAGTTTTTTAAGATTCCTGGAATCTGAAAATGAAGAAGACTCTTGATTTCTTATGATTGTTCTACTTAAGTCTTCAGTATTTACAAAGATGAAAAAGCTCTGAGAAAGAATGAAGGAGTCGTCCACTCATAAATTATGCTCTGTACTGTACTCCTTTTTTTTCTTGTCTCTAATGCCTTGAAAAACAGGAATCACTTTTAATATTCTGTCAATTAAATTCTGCTTTGAATTTTGAATAACTTCCTTAAATGCTGGCTGATCTGGAGAAGTCAAAATGGCTGGAATAAAACATGTATGAGTTTCCCCAACTGTCCTTGATAGAATAAGCAAGTAAATATTCTGATGAATACCATATTTAATGCATCCAATAACGGCTATATCCAGATGAATATATGCATTGAATACTCAGAATAATACTGCTAATAAATGAAAAAATAAAGGAGTATATGGAGGAAGAACTCATTTTGAAACCAGACAGAAAACGTCGAACTCTGAACAGAATTCATCGACCTGAGATCCAAGATCGTCGACCTAAGAATTCCTGTTCGTCTACCTGAGCTCTGCGAACTGCTAACTGAGAAATACTTGCCAAATCTGCACTCTGAGTTCGTCGACCTGAGAATCTTTCTAAAGAGAACAAATCGTCAATCTGAGCTCGAAGATCATCGAGCTCAGCTCAGAGAATTAACTCATAGTTCGTCGATCGGAGATCGATGATCGTCGAGCTGAGTTCGAAGAATTTCGAACTGATTAAACTGTCTTCTAATATCTTCTAAGACTGAGTTTTCTGAGGTCCTCTGCTGGCTGGTCAAAGAAGGTAGAACTAAGAGGACTTTGCCTAAACTCTAGGACTACTAGACATGTCCCTGGCTATACAATGGTGGGTTAGACTCAGCCTAAATTAGTGAACCTAGCCCAAATCCAACAAAGGATCCAATAATATCCCCCTATTTGGGTGATGTCACTAATATAAAACAAAATAAGCAATCATAATGCAAAAGAAAATATATTTGACAGAAATAAACATTCAGCAGATATTTACAACACATACTTCATGATATAAACAAAAATAGAGTTCAAATATAAATGAGAACAACACAATAGATAAACTTATTTTCTCTATTTAGCTTTATGCTTGTTTAGTTCTTCTACAGGCTCTCTGAATATGATTTCCCTATTTTGATTGGCAGCTTCTTTCTTTGACATATACATGTCAAACGCACCAATAACAGTTTGAGATGATGTTCTAAGTAGTATAGCCTCTG
Organism: Platanthera zijinensis; assembly: GCA_039513925.1. Classification (NCBI taxonomy): domain Eukaryota; kingdom Viridiplantae; phylum Streptophyta; class Magnoliopsida; order Asparagales; family Orchidaceae; genus Platanthera; species Platanthera zijinensis. The sequence continues at coordinate 126,713,847 of CM077081.1, forward strand.
GGTGAAGTTTCATGTAATTATCAGCATCAAAGAACATATTTGCCTCTGGATGACATTGTAGAATATTGAGAGATGTACTTGCCTTCAACCTTTGCTTTGTTGATCAAAGAGAGTACTACAAGCTCATGATATCTAGCCATCTTGGCAGAGGTCTCCTGTTCTGGATCAACACAAGGAATGGGAGGAGACTCTGGCCTCTTTGGACAAGAGTCTCGCTTTTATTCTTGAGTAGGAGATTTCTTGGAAGATTCTGGAGGAGGATTACTTACAGAGGTCTGCTGACTGCTGTGCCTAGGTTGTCTCTAATAGGTTTTGGTCACAGGAGCAGGTTTCTGAATGATTTTTCCTGAGGATCCTGAAGAGGGTGGAGGAGGAGGTGGAGGAGGAGGGCCTTTCTTGAATTGTCTTGGAGGAGAACTGTACCTTCTCTTCTTCTTCCTTTCTTTTTGTTCATTCTTGGACAACCACATCCATTGAGGCATTCCAGGATAAGGGGTTATCTTCTGCAGTATGTAATATGGAGCATCACTATTTGGGTTTGTCTTAGGAACAGCCTTTGGTGCAGTTTTTCTTTTCTTGAAATCTTTCTTCTTGCCTTTATCAGAATCAGAATCATCTGCTGGATCATTTTCAGAATAAATCTGTGGTTTGTCATATAATGCATCAATCTCTGCTATAACTTCCTATGGAATTTGCTTTTCCTCTTGAGGTGGAATAACTAGAGGAAGAACCACTACATATGAAGCCATTTCAGCTTCCTGAGCAATATCTGCAGCAAAAATTTCATCCATATCTGGTAATGGAGAGGTAGAAAAGACAAAGGTGGGAGGAGAAAAAGCCTTGGGTTCAAAAAATTAATCTTCAACAACCTTGAAAAGCTCAGCCTCTGGAACTAGAACAAGTTCACTCTCTGGAGCTACAAAACTATTCTGAATCAACTATAAAACCTCTGAGCTAACAGGAGCTGTATAACAAACAATATCTGTGGAAGATTGATTGGAAGCAAATAAAATAATGTTTATATACAGGAGGTCAAAAGAACTTAGAATTGAAGGTAGGTCAACTGCTTGAGAGATGGAGCATTCTCCAGAGTAAATATCCAAAGAATGTGATAAATCAGTTGTCTAAAAGTCTGTATTAAAAAATTCAGAAAGTTCTGCATCAAGTTACTCTGTATCAATAATATCTTCATTTTCTGCTGTTACTGCTGCTGCTAGAGCTATTTCTTCATAGAGTATCTCCCCCTTCCTGGTTTCAGTAATCACTGGAACCAGACCCCTGATTGAAGAAGGAGGGACAGGGAGGCCAGAAAGCAGAGTAGCAAGAGTAGAGATGGAGGAAGCAAGAGGTGAAATGGCCTCTGATATAAGTTGTTGAAGGAGAGGTGTGATGGATTTTAGTATGGAGGAAATGGAGGGTGAAGTTTATTTCATGAATTCTGGTGGGGTTTGAGTAGAGACAGATGGATTGATAGTAGAAGATGAGGGATTAGAATCTATCATTTGTTCATCTGGAGGAGACATAGAATGGTTGGGAGATGAAAGAAGGTTGAATGAGGGTAATGAGTTTATATTATGAAGAGGAGGAATATCAGTGAGATGAGAAGGAAGAGGTGATAGAGGAGGAGTAATAAAATTTTGTGAGAAATCTTGCTCTAGATCTTGTTTTATAGGAGAAGAAATTGGGGATTGTGGAGGTGTAGGTTGATGAACTGGTGAAGAAGGGTGGATGGGGGAAGCAGGAGGTGTATGTATAGGTTGATCTGCTGGAGATGAGGAGATTTGTTGGAGGGATGTAGGAGTTTGGACAAGTGGAAGAGGAGGAGGAATGGAAGAGTCCTCAGCAGGGTAGGGAGTGGCCAAAACAACCCTGGTACTCTCAGAAGTCTTGGAGGAGGAAGCCCTTGATGGCTTTGGGATTTCCTCTCCGACTTGCTAAATAAGGCGCAGGTTAGGCTCTTGGAGGCATTGATGAAAATGGTTCGATTGACCGGTTATTCAGCAGCCTTTTCCTGGAGGAATATTCCATGAATTCTTCCAAAACACACTTCTTTCTTAGTGTTTTTCTTCCTTATCAGATCAAACAAAATCTGAGCCCAATTAACGACTTTCTTGTTAACTACAACACACATAACTAAATTTTGTTGTCTAGTAATATAGTCATGGGCGGTATGCTTGCCTAGCAAAATCATGCCAACTACATCTGCAAGAAACTTGTACCTGGCAGACAAATGTTTCTTCAGCAATTTATTGGGGTTATCTCCAGAATATCCCATTAAAGTCTACATCTCATCAAATTCAGAAGAATCAATTTCAAGTTCACCTTATCCACTTACTAAATCAAAAATTTCTGTAAGAGTTTATGGGGTTAAAGGGATGGCGTTACCATCTATGGTTCCAACCATGGTATCAGTATCTGGAGCCGATGACGAGTAAACCCATTCTCCGATTTCAGTCGTTGCTATCTTCATTCTGGTTATCATCAAGTTCTTCAAGTGTAATTCTTCAAACAACTGCAGAATATCAAGAAATATCTGATCTGAGTGTTGAAACGATTCAAAATCAATGTCGAAACCCATGTCAAACTTCAATCCTGCGAGAGCACCTGCTAGAATCGCCATAGTCACCTGCAACAAGGAAACAAAAAGATCAAGTGCGAGGGAACTGAAAGCGCGACATGGTGGTTGAAGAAAACCTTGTTATATGGTTTTTCAGAATATGAAATGACAAACTATGTCCTGGGAAATAAAAGAAATCTTCGATCTGGGGTCGACGAAATATTTTATTTATAAAATAGTTCATCGATCTCAGTCAGAAGAAGTGAAAACATTTCGTCGAGTTCCGTTCGACGAAGTTTTTATGAAGCAATATCTTCGATCTCCGGTCGACGAAAAATAGCTTCACTCATAGAGAGTTCGTCGATCTTCGTTTGACGAATTTCCCTAGAACTTTTCCCAGTTTGTCGAGCTCCATTCGAAAAAATTTGAAAAATTCGTCGACCATAGACAGAAATTAAATTAAGGCTTCTCCATTTATCATTACAAGCTGATTTATGAAGAACATATGGTTCCTCTCATCCAAAGATTTGGTGAAGATATCTTCTCTTTGCAAATCAGTGTATATATAGACAAGGTTAATTTTATTTTTGTCTACACGCTCTCTAAAGAAATGATGCCTAATATCTATATGCTTAGTTCTACTGGGATGAACTGGATTTTGTGCAATAGAAATTGCACTTGTGTTATCACATAATAGAGTTGAATTATTCAAGTTGAACCCATAGTCAAGAAGTTGGTTCTGGATCCATAACATCTGGGAGCAGCAACTGTTAGCTGCTATATATTCTGCTTCAACAGTTGATGTAGACACAGATGACTGTTTCTTGCAAAACCAGGAGACTAATCTAGTACCAAGGAATTGGCATGTTCCAGAGGTACTTTTTCTGTCTACTCTGCATCCAGCAAAGTCAGCATCTGGGTATCCAGTTAACTCAAACTCTGACTCAGTAGGATACCAAAGTTCTAGACTAGGACAACTCTTTATATATCTTAAAATACTTTTTAAGAAAGTAAGGTGAGATTCTTTGGGGTTCACTTAAAACCTAGCATAAAGACATGTAGAGAACATTATGTCAGGTCTGCTTATTGTAAAGTATAGTAGGGATCCAACAATGGCCCTATATAATTTCTGATCAACAGGTTTCCCATGTTCATCAGATTTAATTACAGCATTTGTAGCCATAGGTGTTTTCTTGGCTGAGGCATCTGACATCGCAAACTTTTCGATCAGCTCTTTAGCATATTTAGATTGGGATATAAAGATGTCATCAAGTAGCCGCTTCACTTTTAGACTATGGAAGTAGGAGATCTCACTCATGTTACTCATCTCAAACTTTGAATTCATGAGGTCAGAGAACTCCTTGCATAGTTTAGAATCTGTAGATCCAAATATAATATCATCTATATAAATTTGTACTAATAAAATTTGATCCTTATGGTGCCTATTGAATAATGTCCTATCTACAATGCCTCTAGAAAATTTATGTTGTAAAAGGAAGCTAGCTAAGGTCTCATACCAAGCTCTTGGAGCTTGCTTTAAACCATAGAGAGCTTTATGCAATCTAAAGACATAAGAGGGATGAGTTGGAGAGATGAAACCTGGAGGTTGTTCAACATAGACCTCTTCTTTTAGTTATCCATTCAGAAAGACACTCTTGACATCCATTTAAAAAACTTTGAATTTCTTGTAGGCAATATATGCAAGAAAGATCCTGATTGCTTCCAGCCTTGCAACAGGTGCAAAAGTCTGGTCATAGTCAATCCCTTCCTATTGCCTATAACCTTGAGCAACAAGTCTTGCTTTATTCCTTATGATGACATCTTAGGCATCCATCTTGTTTCTATATACCCACTTAGTTCTAATGAATGGGTAGTCTTTAGGTCTTGGAACTAAGTCCCAAACTCTGCATCTCTCAAATTGATTAAGCTCCTCTTGCATTGTAATTATCCAGTATGGATCTTGCTCTGCATCTTTAATGGATTGGGGGTCAATTTGAGATATGAATCAGACATGCATCAAATCTTGGTTAAGTTGATGCCTTGTCTGCACACTATGTGACATGTCTCCAATTACTTGAGATATGGGGTGATATCTAAGTGTGATCAAGTCAGTGAGTGGAGTTTATTGTTCAATAGCTTGGGTAATAAATTCCTCTTGTGAAATTAAGTTAGATGTTGTTGGTTTATCACTAATTACAATGTATTCTTCTTAAATTTCTTCAGCATATTATGAAGAATGGCTACCTGCCTCATTGGCGAGGGTCAGGTTATTAAGCTTCTCACACAACTTATGTTCCTGCAAAGATTCATTGGTACAAGAAGTCTTCTCCTTAAAAAACATGTTATTCTCATCAAAAGAAACATGGATAGACTCTTCAATTTTTAAGGTAGATTTGTTGTATACCCTATAAGCCTTGATTACTTGGGAAAATCCAAGAAAAATTCTCATATCAGACTTGGATTCAAACTTTATAATGTGTTTCTATTATTGTTGTGTATATAACATAAACATCAAAATATTTTAAAGTAATCTACTTTAGGTTTCTTCCCTTTCAGTAGCTTATAAGGAGTCTTATTCTTAAGTTTGTGTATAAGACTTCTATTCAGCACATAATTTGCTGTGCTTACAGCCTCTGCCTAAAAGGATAGGGGCAAATAAGCATCTGCAAGTAATGTGCCTGCAGATTCAATTAGTGTTCAATTCTTCCTTTCAACAAACCCATTCTGTTGAGGTGTTCTAGGAGCTGAGAAGCAATGTCTGATACCTTCCTTCCTATAGAACTCTTGCATAAGAAGAGACTCAAACTCAGTACCATGATCACTTCTGATCAATGCAACTAGAGTAGAGTACTCAATCTGTATGTTCTTGAGAAAGTCTATAAGAATCTTAAAGTTATCAGACTTAGATCTCAGAAAGAAAAACCAATTGAATCTAGAGAAGTCATCTACAATCACTAAAGTATAAGATTTCCCTTCTAGACTTTGTACTGCTATAGGGCCAAAAAGGTCTATATATAGTAAGTACAATATCCTAGGTGAGTCACTTTTGTTTAATGATTTAAAACTATTTTTAGTTTGCTTGCCTAATTAACAAGCCCTGCAAAGGCTTTCCTTCTTATAGGGGTAAGAAGGCAAACCTCTGACAAGGTTATCCCTAGATAATTTGGCAATTTTTTTCAAGTTAGCATGACCTAATCTCCTATGCCAAAGGTCATTGTTATTACTAGTTGAATTAAATAGGAAAATTTCAGATTTGGCTGACTGGAAGTTGACTAAGTAAATGTTTACTACTCTAGTGTCAGTAAATACTACATTATTGTCCAAAGAAGTGATAATACAAGGAGGTTTTAGTAAATGATACCTGAAAACTTTCATCACATAATTGACTTATGGAGATAAGGTTGTGCTTCAGTCCACTTCCATATGCTACATTTCTGAAGGTGACAAATCCAACTTTAACTTTTCCATAGCCTTCAGTCTGGCCATAGTTGGAGTCACCAAATATTACATTTGGTCCTAGCTTTGCCTTATAATGTGTTAGGTTGGCCTTATTTCCAGTCATATGCTTAGAATAGCCACTGTCCAAATACCACTGTTGCTCTGTGGTAGAATAGTCGTTCACCTGCAATGAAACAGATTAGTCATTTCTGACCTAGGTTACCTTGGGTCCTTCTTTCTTCACATAACTAAAATTGGAAATAAATGAATACTCAAGGTTGCTTTTATATCCTAAAGGGTGATATTTCCTAGGTGTGATGATCCATTGATTAAATTCATTATTAAATGTTTTTGGTTGATTATAGGTTTCAAAAGGATTTAGATATCTGTTATATTGATCTGGGATCGACGAACTCTTGTAAGTTCGTCGACCTGAGCTCGACGAATTGGGATAAGATCTTTGATTTCTGCTCGAAGAATGAAGGTATTCATTCTAAGGGAACTAATATCGTTGATCTCTGTTCGACGAACCATACAGGTTTCATCGATCGTAGGTTGAAGAAAATTAATTAGTAAGGTTTGTGTTCAGAGTTCAACGTTCTGAGGTTGATGAACTGTTCACATTTCATTGATCTGAGTTCGATGAAAACTGTTGAACATTGTTGTAGTTGTTTTTCTTCTTATTCTTGGATTTTTGTTTTAGTTCCATTTACTTTAATACTTCATTTACTTTATCTACTTGTTCAGTATTCTTTTTACCCTTATCTGAAATAAAATTTTTGGTTTAGTTAACTGATTCTTCTAAATTATATGTGGTTCACTAGATGATGCACCTAGTCCTAGTTTACTGTTATTAGTCCTAGAATTTATAGTACTAGTTATTTCTAACAGTTATAAGCTTCTACCATTGAGAGATTCTTCTAATTTCTTGGCCTTACTTAGTTTAGATTTTAGGAAAATAATTTGTTCATTTGCTGAGTCAAGTTCAATTATTAGTTTAGTATTTTCAGCAATGTGCTTGTCTTGATCTGTTAATCTTTCTCTAAGATGTTTAATTACTTTTTCAGAGATAATTAAATCTATACACATGGTTTTAAATTCAATTTTAAAACTATCCGAACTATAATCAAATTATGATAGTACCTGATCAGCTTCTGATTCTGAAGCTTCTTCATTATCAGATTCTTCTTCAGCATCTGATGGGATGCAAGAGGCATTGATAGCCATGAGGCATACTTCCCTAGCCTTTGCCTCTTCTTCCTCTTCACTAGAGCTGGAAGATGTGGATTCATCTTCTGTATCACTCCAGGTTTCAGCAACAAAGCCCTTCTCCGTCTTTTTGTGCTTGTTGGAGGAAGGCCTACTGTAGTGCTTGCTCTTGGAGTCTTTTTCTCTTCTCCTTTCCTTCTTATGATTCTCAGGGCATTCAAAAAAGAAGTGTCTAGGTTTCCTGCATCCAAAACACACTATTTCTTTAGTATGAGTTTTATCATACTTGGGCTTGTAATCATTTCTGGATGACTTTCTCCTGAAGTCCTTTCTTGCCATTTTGTAGAATCTCTTAGCAAAGAGACTCATCAATTCTTCATTGACTGTTGAAGCTTCAGTCTCGTCAGCAGATTTGAATGCTATATTTTGCTCCTTTCTTGATGGTGGAGGAGTCCTTTGTTCTACAACTGGTTTTGATCAGCTACTCATAGGATTTGAGCTTCCAAGGAGAGATTCTGTGGAAATCTCATTCAAGCTTCTTGCCTCTTTGATTGGCAAGATCCTGGAGTCCAATGAGCTTGGGAAGCACATTAGGATCTTGTCATTCACTTCTGTTAGAGAGATGTCTTTATCCAAGGTCTTCAACTCACTGATGATGGAGCTTAATCTATTGTACATGTTATTAACAGATTCAGCTTCATCTTTCTTTAAATTCTCATACTATGAGATGAGAGTTGATCTTCTATCCTTTCTCTCATCTGCTGAGCTAGCAACCATCTGGTTGAGAGAATCCTAGATTACTTTTACAGAGGTGCATTTAACCACCTTTTGGAAAATCTCATTTGACATGGTTTGAGCCAATATGTTCATGGCTTTGGCATCTGCAATTTTAGCTTTCCTCTTTGCATCTGTCCAATATGGAGATGGGACAACACTTAGATTTGTTGAAGTTGAAGAAGTGGAGGCCACTGGAGTCGGTGGTCCTATCAAAATTGAATTAAAAATGTCTTCATCAATAGAGTTCATGTATAAATTTATTCTTGCCTTCAGAATGGCAAAATTAGATAAGTTGCAAACTGGAGGTCTGGTGCTTGCATAATACTTATTTTGTGTCATGCTGTGAAAATAGTCCTAAGAGAAATAAAAGACCAGATCTAACACAGGATATTTTGGTTCAAGGGTTAGCTTGTATAACCAAAGGATCTTTTTGTATTAGTGACCTCACCCAAATAGGGGGAGATTGTTGGATCCCTTGTTGGATTTGGGCTAGGTTCACTAATTTTGGTTGAGTCTGACCCACCATTATATAGCAAAGGTCATGTCGATCGTCGAGATGAGTTCGAAGAATTTCGAACTGATCAAACTGTCTTCTGATATCTTCTAAGACTGAGTTTTCTGAGGTCCTCTGCTGGCTGGTCCAAGAATATAGAAATAAGAGAACTTAGCCAAAACTCTAGGACTACTAGACATGACCATGTCTATACAATTGTGGGTCAGACTTAGCCTAAATTAGTGAACCTATCCCAAATCAAACAAGGGATTCAACACAGTCCAACGCAATGATGACAAACAAGGCAACGATCAGCATTCAGCTAACCAATTTATAATGACCCTACCCCTATCCCGGGGCTGTGGAATTCCTTCCCTACAGACATAGCAATTTGACAAACAGATATATCTCAAACGTACACTCACGCATAGTTCAAGATATCACAAACGTCTACCGTACGGCCCGACGTTTCATGCACTCAGGGCACATTATTGGTGTACCGAAAAACCAGTGTCCCACCACCGTTCAAGGGTCCAAGACCCAACGGTAAATATGGAGCATTCATGCTCCACGACCCAAGGCCGGAGACTTGAGTCTTTTTTGCATACTGCCCAAGTATCTCATTATGTGATCCTAACGAACGCCAATAACTTAGGCACTCAAGTTAGACAACCATAACGCAGATACAGTTTATCCCTTGCCCATTGCTCAAATCACCAGTTCAATGTCTAGACTGATGCGAGTTGGATTCCCCTTGTTCGTTCGGCTCACCATCCTTTAAGAGCGCATAGCTCACAATAGCTACACTGTCCCCTAAGGACTAGCTTCACAGTCAAAGTGGGAGTAAATGCCAGCATTCGTAACGATCGCTTGGCAGGGCCAACATATGCTCTCTTTCTACGCTCAAACTCAACCCAAACCCTGCAGGATCCTACAATACCAGAAACACTGGTCTTTATATTGAGTACAATATTTGAATTCCTAGGGTGTTTTCCTGGAATTCCACTCCAGTACTTCATGTTACTCCACTTCACAGGCACAACCCACAGACTCTGTAAAATACCCATTTATGCGCAGAGTCTTCTCCGGTTCGTAAAATAAAGCATAACCAATCCAAACCAACCTGTCTGGATGGGCTTCACACAACATGCCTATTCGGTACTGCACATTTCTGGATCTATATGCAAAGTTATTAGGGATTATAGGAATCAACCAAAAGGAACTCCCTCGATTCTCCACCTATTGGTGGGGGATTCAATGCACATGCCAAAATAAGGACTTCACATGTCCATAAAGGAAGGTTGTTACCCTTGGAGTTCACTTCGGAGCCATGGCACAGCTTTTCTATGCAGAGGGAAATGAGCGCCTCACTTTCCCTTATTCGGATCTAGCCTCGGATCCTGCTTCCGATATGGAAATCTCGTCCAGCACCTTCACCAATATCTACCCAGACCCTAGATCCAGCCGTGAGTTCTTTACTCCAAAACTGGGAGGAAACCAAGAGAGAGAGAGTGAAAAGGACATATTAAGTTCCTCCTCCCAGCCCCTCTACATAAGTGGCCTCGGGTAAACCCCAGCCACATGATCTTTTCTTATTCTAAAGTAACAGTCACCATTTTAAGTTGCAAAGTCAACCCACCGCTTATCGGCCACTATTAGTCCAAACCCCATTCGGCTTTTGTCGAGCTTTAGCAAAGGATTCAATGTGGAGGCATTCGTCGAACGCTGCTCAACATTCGTCAAATGTTACTCAGCATTCTTCGAACGCTATTCGATCATTGTCGATAGAAGTGCAGTAATAGCGGTAAATTCGTCGAATGCTACTCGACGTTCGTCGAATGCTACTCGACGTTCGTCGAGGCATACTCGACGTTACAGTTTACTAGGTGTTTATGGATGTTTAGGTGTGGCCTCAGGTTTGGAGCAGCTGCCATTGAGAGGCTAGGTTTGGTGGTTGCTGGTTTTCTGCTATTGTTACAGTTGTCTTCTCCTCACTAGTGTGAGGTAGTGTTGTTGTTCTGTTTTTAGTTCAGAATTACCTGTTTTTTTCCTTTGGTGGGTTCATGTCAGGCTGTGGACACCCACCATAGTTGTTATGTTGTTAAGATACATGTTTGTTACTTAGTCTTTTCTTGATGACTGGTGGGTTTACTTGCTCTCTGGTAAGGTTTTATGCTAGGTTTGTATGTTAGTTATTTTAAAAAGTATAAAATACTGTCTCATGCAAAGCATTACTTTAAACCAAAGTCACTCTATTTTAACTAACGTAAAAGCTATTTCTATACTATAATAAACCTAGGAGTATGTATACCATGAGTTATCCTATTTGGATGTGTATGCTCATGTATGATGTTGGTCAAAAAAAATAAAGTAGTTTCTGCACCGTATATTCATGTTTTTACTTGTGGACTAGTTGATCCACTTAGTTGAGGGATACGTCAACAAAACTTAACTTAAATTATAATTTTCTTCAAAATTAACTTGAGGATTTTGTTTATAAGGTGTTAGCTTTGGGTTGTTTCCTGAGCGTCTGGAGTTATCCCCTGCATGGCATGACATCATGACGCTTGTTTTCTCTTGCCCTGATATATTATTTAAATGCGTAGAAAATGCGGGTAGTGACAGTTTTTCCGGGTACTAGAACCCCAACATAAGCCAAAGATTGGCTCTCGGTAATAAAGAGAGCCTTGATGGCTGCGGAAACGGAGGAGTGGCGTAAAGTTACTGTAGCAACCTTCCTGTTATATGGAGAGGCGAGGCTATGGTGGGATGAGTAGGAGCTGCAACAGTTTGCTGGTAGGCCATTGATTGAGATCTCGATGGAGGAGTTCTCGAGGATTTTTCTGGCGAGATATCTTCCATCTGCACAGTGAATTGCAATAAAAAATCTATTCTAGAGGTTAACTCAGGTCAAGAGTTCTATGGATGGCTACTTGCATGAGTTTATAAGGTTGGGGCGGTAATCAGGCTTTACGTTTGCAGACGATGAACAGAAGACCAACAGGTTCTACGAAGGACTGCGAGATGATCTGAGGTTGCTTCTCTCAGGTCCAATGACACAAGGTTTTCTGATATTGGTCAACATAGCCCTATCCCTGGAGCAAGATTTGAAGCACATGCAACATAAAAATGAATTGGCGGTAAAGAAGCCAGAGTTTAAAGTGCTTAGTTCAGCGAGGTCTAGACAAGGAAGGTGGAGGAAGAAGGCTAAAATTACGGGAACAACTTCTTTTACTATTTTTGAAGTGACAGCAGGGCAAAGTCTGCTCGCTTGTTAAATATATGGCAAGGTGGGGTGTATGGCTCGAGATTGTTGGAGTGGTCATCCAAAGGGTGAGAAAAAGATGTGTTAGTCGTATGCTGAAAAGAGAAAGGTAGTGGAGTCAACTGCATCCCAAATACAGCCCTGAGTATACAATCTTGGTCAACATGAGGCCATTAAACAAAGTGATTTTGTGATAGGTATGAGTTAAGATATAATTTTTACTTCATTATATACTTGCTACCTGGTGTATTGCTTAACTTGTTTTAATTAGGCTTTGTCTTGAATTTGGATTGTCCGACGAGAGCACTGTTCAATACAGGAGCCTCTCATTCCTTTCTGTCTGAGGACTTTCTGGTGTATATCAGAGTGCCTTCTTTTGTATCGATAGATAGAGGAAATGTGTTGCTGCTTGACCAGTGCTTGAGGTGCGCGGATAGAGCCTATTATGTTAAGGTGCAGATAAGAAGTTAAGATTTTGGCTTGGAAGCATTTGTGTTGCCGATATTTGAGTTTGATGTGATCTTTGGCATGGACTGGCTCTCAGAGTAGCGTGTTTGTTTTGATTGCAAATCAAAGGAATTCATACTGGGGTAAAACACTAAACACAAGACTAAGTATGTGGGTATACGAGGACCGAGCAAGATATTGATGTCTACTCTCCATAGGGTCTAGGCAGTTTGGAAGGGCACGAAATTATTCTTCACGTTGTTGGAGGCTATAGAGCCGAAGCCCTATTTGAGTGATGTTCCTATTATGTCAAAGTTTGCAGATGGGTTTCCTAAGGATCTCCTTGGACTTCCACCCTAGCGAGTGATTGACTTCACAATTTTGTTGTTGTCAGGTGCGAAACCTGTGTCACACTCACCATACTATGTAGCGCCAAAGGAGATGGCAGAACTGAAAGTTCAGTTACTGTAATTGCTAAAGCAAGGCTTTATATGTCCAAGTATGTCTCCCTGGAGTGCACCGGTCCTCTTTGTGAAGAAAAAGGATGGAATCTTGCGTCTATGCATTGACTATCATACACTAAACAAGCTAACAGAGAAGAATAAGTATCTGATTCCGCAAATCAATGATTTGTTTGATTAGTTGGTTGGATCGACTGTCTATTCGAAGTTGGATTTGAAGTACGTCTATTGGCAGTTGAGATTTTGGGAAAGTGATATTCCCAAGACAGTGTTTAAAACATGCTATGGGCATTATGAATTTACTGTGATACCTTTTAGGCTCACTAATGCGACATCAGTGTTTATGGACTTGATGCACAAGACTTTGAGAGAGTATTTTCACATGTTTGTGATCATCTTTATTGACGAAATACTAGTATACTCTCAGTATGAAGAGGATTATGTGAATCATTTGAGATTGGTTCTATATAACATGAGGAGGAATCGACTAAATGCCAAGTTCTCTAAGTATGAGTTTTTGCTATCTTCAGTGTCTTTTCTTGGTCATGTAGTTAGTGGAGAGAGTATTGCTGTAGATCTGACAAAGATAGTTATGATAAGAGAGTGGCCTGTACTTGCTTTGGTAGCGGAAGTCAGGAGTTTCCTTGGACTTGCTGGCTATTATAGACACTTCGTAGAGAACTTTACGAGGATTGCTTTACCTCTCACTACATTGACAAGGAAGAATAAGAAATTCATTTAGATGTTAGTGTGTAAGCGAGCTTTTGAGGAGTTAAAGAATCGTCTGACCACGGTGCTTGTGTTGTGCTCGCCATGTAAAGCATGAGGCTTTGAAATCTATAATGATGCCTCGGGGAGCAGTTTAGGTTGTGTTCTTCTTCAATTTGGTCATGTGATTTCTTATGGTTCTCTCCAACTAAAAGTGCACGAGAGGAATTATCTGGTTCACGACTTGGTATGTGTATACGTGATATCTCTCTTAAGCAATGCTGACATTATTTGTATTGCGTGAAGGTTAACATCTTTATGGACCATAAGAGCCAGAAGTACATGCTACATCAGAAGGATCTGAATATGTGATACCTTTGAGATTCATTACATTCACGAGAAGGGAAATGTATTCGCAGATGCGCAGAGTCGCAAGGCTCAAACATGAGTGAATTGGTTATAGATGCATGATGAGCGGTTGATTCCTTAGTTAGAGGATTTGAATCTCTTATATTGATTAGAGGACAAGCACAGATGTATGCTTGAACTAAACTGAGGTGCAATATGACCTCGCGAATAGGATTCGACAGGCGTCAGAGCTTCACGAGAACTTGAAGCGCTATATGACGTAGATAGTGGATGGGTCGAATTCCTAATTCTCGTTAAATGATGGTTTTTTGTGGAAGGACGGTTGGCTGTGCATCCTTAATGTTGGCAAATTGCGGGAGGAGTTGATGTACGAGGCACACTTTGCCAAGTAATCAATCCACCTAGGGAGCACAAAAATGTTCAAAGACATGAAAAAGTTGTTCTGGTGGCTAGGGTTAAAGAAGGGCATAGCACTTTATGTGGCAAAGTGGCAAACTTGCGCCTTAGTGAAGGCTGAATGTAAAAAACCTAGTGGTTTCTTGAATTCGTTACCAATACCGGAACGGAAGTTTGATTATATATTTATGGATTTCGTGCAAAATTTGCTGAGATCTCAATGCGGGAACAACTCCATTTAGGTGATCGTGGACTGGTTGACAAAAGTCGCACACTTCATTCCAAATTGAAGGGACGATTCAGTGGAATAGTTAGCCAGACTTAATGTTGAATAGATTATGCAATTGCACAGTCTGTCACGTAGCATCGTTATTGACCGAGATGGGTGTTTCAAGTCAAATGATTGAAAGCTTATTCACTAACTATTGGGTACCAAGCTGAAATTCATAGGCCTTTCATCCTCAGATGGATGGTCAGACCAAGAGGGTAAACAAAATGATGGAATATATGCTTCACATGTGCGCCCTAGATTTCAGGAAGAGGAGGGAGGACCATCTCTTTATGATCGAATTTTCCTACAATAATAGCTACCAAGCAAGTATTCAAATGACCCCTTTTGAGGTCTTATACGGTAGGAAGTGTCATACTCCATTGCTTGGGTAGAAACAGGTGAATAGAAGGTGTATAAACATAAAGACATCGAAGATGTGACTTCGATGATAAGTTTGATTCGAGTATGGTTGAAGATTACTCAAGATATGTAGGTAACGTATTACAATGCCAAACATTGAAATGTGGAGTTTACAGTTTGCGATTGGGTTTATCTCATGATAAAACTGTTCAAGGATTTATCTAGGATTCAACGCTTTAAAAAGTTGAGTCTGAGATACCTTAGGCCGTTTGAAATCGTTGAGATAATTGGTGAAGCTTGCTATCGGCTGAATCTTTTAACTAAACTTAATGGTTTGTACGATGTGTTTCACATATCTGTGTTATGAAAGGCTATGCAAGAGCCTACGCAAGTGGTTGCTGCTGATCGAGTTCTGGTCGAAAGTGGGTTGATGAAAAAAGTCAAGCACTTTTGTATAGAGGACACGTCATTGAAGCGACTATGAAACAAGGAGATTCGAAAGGTCAAAGTCCGTTGGGAAAACTGTGGCCATGAGGAATAATCATGGGAGCGTTAGCAGACCATGAGAGAGGAGTTCCACGAACTATTTTGTTGAGGTATACATTTGTACAATTTGATACTTCAATATTATTTCCGGTGAAGTGAATGGGAAGAAATTTATTAAAGGAGGGGAGGATGGTAATGCCCCAAATTTCTTGAAAACAACAGGAATTTGATCACTGGAGGTTACATCCAGGGGATAGATCTAGTGCTGGCGGTAGCAAGTTGATTTAAGCGACCAACTTCTCTAGTAAGTACCGCTCGATATTTGTCTCTAAAAGGTACTGCCCCACAGTAAACGTAATGATGGAGGTAGTGTGCCACGTGTCAGATATGGTTGAGGCGGTCTTTAGGCGGATGAACAACGCTGATAAGGCCGAGCGGCCACCGCCTAAGTTACTGTACAACGGTAGCTAGTTAACGCGCGGCAGTAACTTTTGATAAAATCTTGAGATGAGAAATATTTCCCATGTCTCTCTCTTTGATCCTGAGCTAGAAGAAGGCAGGAGAAGGATAGGAGAGCCAGAGCAAGGCTAATCCAGAACTGACGAGAAGCTGTGAAAGTATTCTTGTGGTTTGATTCGCGAGACAAAGCAAGATCCACGGAGAGGAAGGCATTACGACCGTTTCAATTCAGATTAGCTGTGATTTCATGGCTCCTAAGAGATTGACAAGGGTAATGATCTTCTTCCTTGGACAAGTGAAGTCAATATTTGGCATGTACATGGAAGTCCTCACCAATTGATGACGAACGAGAGATTTCCAATGGGTTCATCATTGTTATCACTGGTACGAAACTTGCAAATAAAATCTGAAATCTAAGTACGGAATAGACATGTTGTGTGAAGCCCATTTGGAGTGGTTGGTCCGGATTTGTGATGATTGATTTGCGTGCCGGAGAACACTCCATGGTTAAACGTGTAGTTTATGGAGTCATGGGGTGTGATGGATACGACAATGAGAGTACTACAGTTGTTCTATAGGAAAACACCCAAATTTGGGGAATAAATGATATTTTGTGCCCTACCGCACGGCGGTAGTGCTATTATTATAGGTAGCTCCTAGAGAGCTGATGATTGTGGTTACGAAGCCTGTGTCCATGAGACAAGGTGTGTAATATGTCGAGCTAAGAGCCTGGAGTGCCCATATGTGGTGGTCGTGATAAACAGCCTTGGACATAGCTCGGCTATGTATATTATGTATGAGAAAGGAGTAGCTGACCCGCATCTTGTCGACCGCTGTGTGGAAAGGAGATTTGATCAAACGGAAAGGGTTGATCTGTACCCACACTATGTTGCTTGACTAGACAACCTAAAGTAACTGGTGCAGTTGGGGGAATATGAGAGGGTCATTGGCTTTAAGCGTAAATAAAAATGCTCAATGTTGGACCATTATGCCTGGGACTGTGGATGGTGGTGGGCATGGGAAAGTACAGAACTCCGAGAATGTGCCATGAGCGCATAGGACATGTGGTCGTGCGAGCCAATGTCTGCGGTGAATGGTGCTTAAATTGCATGTTCTGATGCCCAAAAATTGATACATATTGTTGTTTGCAGGGAAGGAGCACCATCACCCCGAGTGAGGGGTGGGGCCGTTATAATTTGGTGAGCTAATACTGACCATTGCCTTGTTTTACCACACCTTAGTGGGCCGTGCTTGTGCAGGTGCTAGAGAACCAAGTGGAAAATAGCAGGTTGAAGTCCCTAATTCTACATTGGTTGGCCCTCTAAGGATTAAAGGCGAATCTTTTACCGTTTTTATGTGTGGCCGGCTGTATGCCGATGTATGTAATATTCGTTTATGAAGAGAACAGTTGTAAGCGCATACGGCCAAAACATTTGTGTATTTTGGATATCATTTTTATGGTTCTATTAGTGGACATTCCTGTGTTTGGATTCTAAGAACATTTAAATACTTCCACTAGAATGCACTCTGAGTTAGGATGCGTGAATGTTATGGTTTCAATGAGTAACTCCACTGACTATCTATGGAATATAGCATGGGGCCCCAACCAGACCTTCTGTTATATTTTTCATGACGGATGGGGGTGTTTCAAATTTTTTTTAAAAAAATATGGACAAAATAGAAATGCAAACCCTGAACGGAGGATAGCAGAAATGATGAGTATAAATCTAGTAAAAATATAAGAAATCTGGACAAGACAGCCGATCAAAAATCTCCCAAAAAACACTCAGTAAAAGCAACAAATCACAGCAATGTATATAAAGAAATATCTCCACAGTTTAGTGCCTCTCTACAGTGTATAGGAAGAAGAAGAAGATATACGGCCATGGAAGCTGAGGAAATGGATCTAAGTCAAGTGCGATAAGGATGATAAGGAGAAGATGCAGTCGACGAAGGGTGTCATCGATAACAAGGAGGTAATACACAAAGCATCGAACCTAAAATGTGTACCTGCGATGGAGGGAATGACGGGCTTCACAAAGTGAGAGGTGGAGTATGGGTTTGCTAATTGAGCTTCGCTTAGATGAGTTCGCTTGTTGTGAGTTGAGGAGGGAGCTTTGCACACAGATCTAGTACGCTGATGGAGATTCATATTTTAATTGTTTGCGATGAGAGGAAAGCCTAAGCCCTCACAGTTGGAGGTTCGCCAGTGGAAAGTCCTGCACTGAGGAGGCAGGCTGCGATGCCCTGGATGAGGAGGAAGATATTTTATGAGAGGAGAGGAGTGTCACTGGTAGCGATTGGAGTCGGGATTGGAATCAAGTCTTGGAGGAGAGGGGGAGCTGGTCTGCGTGTGGGAGCAGTTGGTTGTGAAAGGTTGGGGGAGAAGAAGTAATACCCTTGGTTTCCCATATTTGAAAATAATAATATCTAGATTTTGAAGCTATCATCAGCGATTGCAATAAAGTACGATGGTAGTGTTATTTGGTTAGGCTTCGAGTAACTTTGATGCGGTGTCGTATTGTTTCGATGCTAAGGGTTGCCTCTGGCACTAGCGGTATCGCTAGGCGGTAGTGAGCCACATAGAAGGCAACTATATGTCAGTGGTCCATGAAGCGGCCGTTAAGAGGCAATGTGGCAATGACTTGGTCAAGCAACCAGCGCCGAGGCTACCGCGACACAATAATTATTTATCTCCTGATGATAGCAATATTTTAATGAATGCTATATTATATCTGGCCATCAATTCCTTTTGGCTTGGACATCCTGTGGCTGAGGAAAAACCCTGGGTTGATAAGTAGCTAAAGAGCTTTTATTCCTCCCATTTCACTTTTTAACTCTCTCTCATCAAGATTAGGAAAGAAGAGGTGGAGAAAGGAAGGAGGAAGAGGAAGAAGACCATTTTCAGCTCTTTGGAGAGCTGTTAAAGGAGTTCTTGTTGTTAGAATTGTGGGTCGTGGCTACATACGTCGAGGGGAAGTTGTTGTCAATGATTCCATCCGAATCAAATCTGCGTCCATGGCTCCTAAGCGATCTTCAAGGGTAATGATTCTCCTTTTGAAAACCTTTGGCATGCTAGTCCTTTGTGTTGGGGTTTGTCTCCACAATACCTCAGATTTGTAGGAAGTCAGACCTTGAACTAAGATGAATTAAGATGTATTTGATGTGGTGTTTGAGTTGTATGTGTGCAGGTTCTAATTGCCAAGTATAGACCAATGTCAGTCTATAATGGGTCACCACACACAGGACCATGCAATGTAATCCCTCATTGTGTGATCCAAAGTGTTGGCCCATGTATAGCCCCTCTATTGGGATACACTTCTCATTCATGCACTTGGATTGATGGACAGAAGCTTTGGAGCTAATTTCCTCAGAAAAATATTTCTAAGTCCAAAATACTCGAGTAACCCCTTTTTATACTCGAGTATCAGACTTAATACTCGAGTAGCTAGTTAGACATACTCGAGTAGTTAGTTAGGCATACTCGAGTAATCAGTTAGACTTACTCGAGTAGGCTCTGAATACTCGTGTAGATAAATCTATACTCGAGTAGTTAGTTAGTCACTCGAGTAAGTTCTTTTCATACTCGAGTAAGTAACTTAATCACTCGAGTAAATCATGTATCATACTCGAGTAGATCCATTTCTTCTCTTCTCTGCAAGTTCAAGTAGTCATACTCGAGTAGTTTCTTTTCATACTCGAGTAAGTGTTTCTATACTCGAGTAATTGATTTTCATACTCGAGTAAATTATTCGATACTCTAGTAGTTGATTTTAATACTCGAGTAAGTATTTCTATACTCGAGTAATTGACTTTCATAACTCGAGTAAGTGAATGTTTCCCGGATACATATTCTGATACTCGAGTAATTCTCCTTTCACTCGAGTATATCTTGCTGATACTCGAGTATATCTTTTCTGATACTCGAGTATATCTCTTCTGATACTCGAGTAGTTCATTTTTCACTCAAGTAAATTTCTCTTCTCATACTCGAGTATACTCCTCTTTATCACTCGAGTATCTAAATTCCCATACTCGAGTATATCTTCTCTTACTCGAGTATAGCAGTTCTCTATTCCAGAATTTTTCTAAGTTCGAATTTGCCATAAGTATTTTGAATCCGTCATTTCTGATTGGTCCACGTGTCATCCTTAATTAAGATTATGACCGTTGGAGTCCACCTATAAATAGGTCATTTCAGAATTGACTAATTAACAAGATTACAGAGATATTCTTTTTAAGAAAGAGAAAATTCCGTGAACCCTAATTCTCACGCCGCCGCCGCCATCGTTGTTCACGGAAGAAACTCTGGATCGCCGATCTCCGTCTTCAACGACTATTTCTCCAGCGATCCAGACAAAAGTGAATCACTCGATCTCGCCGAGCCTCAAAGATTTCAGATCTATCTTCTCGATCGAGGTGGTTCTAGTTTTCAGATTCGTGGATCTCTCTCAAGTCATCTTCAACCTTTTCTGATCAAGCCGAAGTTCCTAAAGAAGAAGACTGTCAAAGATCCAGATCTGAGATTGTTGTTTTGATTTTTTATTCTCAAACCAAAATTTCTTTGTAGGAGTTTTTCTCCGAGATTTGTAGGAAGACCTTTCTTCCGAGTTTTGTAGATCCAGTTGGATCGAGTTTTGTAGGAACGTGGTTCCGAGGTGTAGGATTATTTTCAATCCGAGATAGTGGAGTAGCCGAGTCTAGTGATTTGCTAGATCGGTGAGGAAAGTGGACGTACCCAAGGTTGGGGAACCACTATAAATCTCTTGTCGTCTGTGATTGCTTGATGTGTGCTGTGTTAGTTTTTAATTCCGCATTTGACACGTATTTCACCTATTCACCCCCCTCTAGGTGATTTAGGCTAACAACTTAGACCTCTCAATTGGTATCAGAGGGAGGTTGATCGTTAAAAGGTTAACACCTTGATCTTATCCTTCTAAGTTGTTTCTTGAAAGGTATCAAGCATGAGTAAGACCATGGATTTTGCTAAACTCCCTATCTGCACCAAGAACAATTTTCCTATGTGGAAGGAAAGAGTAAAGTTCTTCATGGAAGCAGTAGATCCCCGGATCTTCATGATTGTTGAAGAAGGTCCCCACATTCCTATGACTACTTCCACCATAGATCTCACCAAGCAAGTTCCCAAGAAGTTGATGGATCTAGATAAGGATGAGATTGCACTTGTCTCTCTGGACAAGAAAGCTAAAAATATTATAGCAAGTGCAGTCGATGACTCAATGCTGCAGAATCTGATTCATTGCCAGTCTGCCAAGGAGATGTGGCAATCCCTAGTGACACTAATGGAAGGTACAGAGTAAGTGAGGGATGATCGTAGATCCCTACTGAACCAGAAATATGAAGCCTTCAGGCAGGGTCATAAGGAAGCCATAACTGACACTTTTGAGAACTTCTTCAAGATAGTAAATGGCCTAAGAGTTTATGGACGTGTCTTTACCAACGGGGAACTCAATGACAAATTCTTAAGATCCCTAACCAAGGAATGGGACAATAAGGTATGTGCCATTCGGGAGTTTGGAAGGTTAGCTGAGACGGACCTGCAGAATCTGTTCGGAAAGCTTATGTCTTACGAGCTGCAAATCAACTCAAGAAAAGCTGAAGAAGAGACAAGCAGGTCTGCATCCAAGGAGAAATCTGTCGCTCTAAAGGCAGACAGCTCAAGGAAGATAAAGGCTTGCTCTCCTGCCCTAGTTCCTGAGGCTGATGAAGAAGAATCATCTGAGCCCAGCTCATCTGGCTCAGAACTATCTGATGGAGAGTTCTCCCTACTCTCAAGGCAGTTCAAGAAGTTCTTGAACAAGAAGAAGCAATGGAGAGGCAAGGATGCCTCATATAGAAGATCACGACATGACGGTGATCATCGGAAGAAAGGCTCAAGCAGCCATGACAGTTATAATTCTAAACAGAACAAACAAATCTTAACTGACATCATTTGTTATTGTTGCAATAAGCCAGGTCACGTCATCGCCGATTGCCCTCACAAAAAGAAAGAGGGTGGAAGAAGAGAGGAGAAGAAATCCTCACACCATAAGAACAGGAAAGAGAAAAGCTTAGTAGCCAAGAAGAGCAAAACTCTCAGCGACTCTGACTCATCTGAGTCGAGTGAAGAAGAGGAAGCTTACTTTGGGCTCATGGCTCATTCAGATGATGAACAAGTCCCCCAGTTTACTGGGGAGGTAAAATCTCACACTCCTCTCTCTGATTCTGATGATGACAATGAGCAAGAGGGATATTCCTCTGAAGATGAATCTGAGCTCATGGGTCAGTATAAGGAGTTACTCACCGCTTACGAAAAATGTCGTAGAATAATGAAAACTCAAGCCAAAGAGATAAATTCTCTACAGGCTAGTGAGAGCAGCTTGAGAGAAGAAGTCGATAAGACTAACTCTCTTCAAGAGAACCTCAATGTAGCTATGGAGGAATACAATAAAGCTCTCAAGCACATCGACCTTAAAGAGGAAATCATCAAAGAATTGGAACGACAACTCGAGGCTGAAAAGAAGCTTGTTGAGAGTTTCTCTAAGCCTAAGACAGTTCTTCCAATCGTTGCTGAATTCTCTGCTAAGGCCAAGGGTGCTGGTTTAGGCCACATTGTCTCTTCTAGTAAATCCTCTAGGAGAAACAAGGCCAAGAGAAAGAATAAGGCTGCCCGGAAGGCTCTAGCTGAAGAAAAAGGGAAAGCTCCCTTGGAACCTGTTGTGTTCAAGAAAGTTATCTTTCCCACGAACGAACTCGATTATGAGTCCACCTACGGACACTTTTCTAGGCCGATCCCTGAGATGCCTAAGTCAAGATACCAAGGTTGGACTCGTCCTCGTAACTTTGGCGAGAGTGTCTTCAAGGCACCTTATGAGGAGATTCAGCTTCAAAGCTATGGACCTTATGCACATGGTCATAATTTCAAAAAGACACCAAAAGTAAAACCCATTATAGAAAAGCCTATGAAGGAGAAGACCTCATGTAACTGCCATCATCATGAAGCCTCTTCCTCCAAGAGTAAAGCTCCTGCTAGACCTTCATTCCAGAAAGTCAAGCAGGACTACACAAGGCAAAGATACAATAGGTTCAACTGTTGGTGCTGTGGCAGAATTGGTCATTTTGCCAGTGATTGTTGGTTCAATCCTGAAAATGCTGCAACCCCTAAAGTTAGCAACGTGAGAGTGACCACTCATGAGGCTAATACTCGTAGGGGGAGTATTCTAACTCGAGACCAAGGACCCAAACTTGTTTGGGTTCCTAAGGCTAAATGATTGTAATTGCAGGTATGTCCAAAGGCCACCAAAACGCCAATCTGGTACTTGGACAGTGGATGCTCTCGGCATATGAACGGGACAAGGAGCCTACTACAGAATTACACCTCAGTCTGCAATGGACCAAAGGTCATCTTTGGAGGTTCAGATCGAGGAATCACTAAAGGCTATGGTATGATTTCTAACGGTAGCGTATCCTTTTCGGATGTAGCCTATGTTGAAGGATTGGAACACAATCTCATTAGCATAAGCCAACTATGCGACAAAGGATACGTAGTTGAATTTCATGCTGACAAGTGTTTGATAAAATCGGTTAACAATATGGAAACTATTTTATCAGGCACTCGAAGCAGAAATATTTTCCGTTTAAATTTTATTTGTATAGATTCCTCGACACCAGTGTGTCTTTTGGCAAAAAGTAGTGCATCTCTTGCTGACCAATGGCACAAGAGACTAGCACATATTAATTTCAAAACTATTAATAAATTATTCTCTCAAAACTTAGTGCGTGATGCACCTAATGTCAAGTGCGTTACGGACAGTCCTTGTCACGCTTGTATCAAAGGCAAGCAAACAAGAAGTTCGTTTAAAAGCATAATAGGCAAGGATTCTAATAGAAGTTTGCAGCTTCTCCAT
The DNA here is from genome assembly GCA_039513925.1 of Platanthera zijinensis. Taxonomy (NCBI): domain Eukaryota; kingdom Viridiplantae; phylum Streptophyta; class Magnoliopsida; order Asparagales; family Orchidaceae; genus Platanthera; species Platanthera zijinensis. Next base: position 126,737,447 of record CM077081.1, read on the forward strand.
ATGGACTTGTTTGGTCCACTGCAGGTTAGAAGTTTGGGAGGTAAGGAATATACGTTGGTTATTGTGGATGATTACTCGCGCTTTGCGTGGGTGTTCTTTCTGAAACACAAGTCAGATACCTTCGGTATTTTCACTAATTTTGTGAGGCAGATCCAGAATGAATACAACTGTTCCGTAGTCAAAATCAGAAGTGACAATGGAACGGAATTCAAATCTGGAGCCATGACAGAATTTTGTGAAAGTCAAGGTATCTTTCATGAGTTTTCCTCTCCTCGCACTCCACAGCAAAATGGAGTAGCTGAGAGAAGGAACAGAACACTCATAGAGGCTTGTCGGACCATGTTGAGTGATGCCTCACTTCCGGAGTATTTCTGGGCTGAAGCCGTCAACACCGCTTATCACGTGCAAAATCGAGCACTCATCAACAAGAACCATGATAAGACTCCTTACGAACTTCTAAAAGGCAGGCAACCAACCATTTCATACTTTAGAATCTTTGGCTGTAAGTGCTTCGTACTTAATAATGGCAAGTATCACACTACAAAGTTTAGCGAGAAAAGCTCTGAAGGTATTTTTGTAGGATATAGTAGCCATTGTAAGGCTTATAGAGTATTCAATAGAAAAACTCTGGTGGTGGAAGAGTCGATACATCTTGTATTTGATGAGACGAGTCTGTTGCAAAGCAACTCGTCTAGTGTGCCTATTGTAGATGCAGGTACAAAGTTGAAAGAACTTAGCTTGGATGAACCTAGTGAAGATAAAGATGAGACATTCATCAAGGTCCCCTCTACAATCACCATTGGAGAGGTGGATGATCAAGATGAAGAAGACATCCCAGCTGAAGATGCAACTCCAGTGGCTGAAGAGATCCCAGATGCAAGGACTTTAGAGTTCAGACACTTGAAGGATCATCCTGTTGACCAAATAATAGGAGATCCTCGGGATGGCGTCAGAACTCGTCAAGGTACAACTAACGAGAATTTACACTTAAGTTTTCTCTCACAGGTTGAACCAAAGACATTTGAGGAAGCCAACTCCGACGCATCCTGGATTCTAGCCATGGAAGAAGAATTGAATCAGTTCAAACGATGCAAAGTCTGGACACTTGTTCCTAGACCTAAGCACAAGAACGTCATCGGGACAAAATGGGTCTACCGAAACAAGATGGACGAAGATGGAACAATTATAAAGAATAAAGCCAGACTTGTCGCCAAGGGATATCGTCAAGAAGAAGGAATCGACTTCGACCAGACTTATGCTCCAGTAGCAAGACTGGAGGCGATCAGGTTATTTCTTGCCTACGCTGCACTTAAGGGCTTTACCGTCTATCAGATGGATGTAAAGTCCGCCTTCCTGAATGGTGACATAAAGGAAGAAGTGTACGTAGAGCAACCGCCAGGTTTTGTTGATTCAACCCATCCTAATTATGTATACTTATTGCAAAAAGAACTATATGGTCTTAAACAAGCTCCTCGAGCTTGGTATGAGACTCTGTCTAGCTTCCTTCTTGAGAACAAGTTCACAAGAGGAAAGATAGACAAAACATTATTTCTTAGGGAAATAAAAGGCAAGATTTTGCTAGTGCAGATCTATGTCGACGATATTATTTTCGGCTCTACGGATAACAACCTCTGCAAGAAGTTTTCTAAACTTATGCAAGGGAAGTTTGAAATGAGCAGTATGGGAGAGCTAAAGTATTTCTTAGGGCTTCAGGTGAAACAATCTGAAGATGGGATTTTCATCTCACAGACCAAGTTCACCAAAGAGCTACTTAAGAAATTCGGAATGGAGAATGCAACCTCTATGAGGACTCCAATGGCCTCAGCTATGTCTCTGGACAAGGATGAGAAAGGGAAACCTTTTGATGAAACCAAGTACAGAAGCATAATTGGGTCCTTGCTCTACCTCACTGCAAGTAGACCAGATATAATGTTCTCAACATGTGTATGTACTAGATTTCAGGTGAACTTTAAGGAATCTGACTACATCGCTGCAAAGCGAATCTTGAGATACCTCAAAGGTACACCAAATCTTGGCTTATGGTACCCAAGAAGTAATGATAGTGAACTAATTGGATTTTCAGATGCAGATTTTGCAGGTAGCAATGATGACAGGAAAAGTACCTCCGGGACTTGCCAATTTCTCGGAAGGAGACTCATTTCCTGGAGCAGTAAGAGACAAAACTGTGTAGCCATCTCAACGGCTGAATCAGAGTACATCTCTGCAGGCAGCTGTTGTGCACAGCTTTTATGGATCAAGAATCAGTTTGAAGACTACAACATGAAGTTCCAGAACATTCCCCTGTTCTGTGACTCTTCCAGCGCCATATCAATAACCAACAACCCAGTCTCCCACAGCAGGACCAAGCACATAGAGCTTCGCTATCATTTCATCCGGGAGCATGTGGAAAATGGAGATATAGATCTACAGTATGTCTCCACAGGCAGGCAAGTTGCAGATATTTTCACCAAGCCGCTGGACGAGTCCAAGTTCTCGTTCTTCAAAATTGAGCTTGGACTGCTCAACAAAGAAGACCAGTGATGGACTCTCAAATTAAGAAGATATCAGTAATGTTGGCTGCTCAGAGGTACAGTTTTTCAGTGGAAATAGACATCTACCAGGGAAATTCCTTCAAGTATTAGAGACTCGAGCATCGTTACAGTTACACGAGTAAACGGCTAATACTCGAGTAAAAAGTTTCATATACTCGAGTAATCCAAAAGATACTCGTGTATGAACTTCTTATACTCGAGTATGAAAATTCGTCAAGGACTTAATACTCGTGTATGCTAATTACATACTCGAGTATGAATTATTGATTACTCGTGTATGTTGTGCCTACTCGAGTATACTAAACCTCATACTCGTGTATGCTGTCATCTTCTACTGGAGTACTCAGATTTTTTTTTTGGATTTTCAAAATCTCTACTCACACCTAGCTAATTGCCGCCTCGTTCAGGTATGTCATTATACTTAATCCTTTTTAAACCTAATTAGGATTATTTATATATATATTCCAAACGAAAAAGTCCTTTCCACTCCTCATTCACTCGAGTAGCCGCCGACTTTTCGTATTCCCGATTCCTGTTCTTCATCTTCCGTCGCCGCAAGATTCTCTGGATTACAGATGGCTCCTCCTTCCTCGAAGATCGGCATAGGCTCTGAACTCGTCCCAGAGGGGATTGCCGACCTTTCCGATGACTTCCGCAACCTCCTCATCTTATTCGACACCGCCGGATTAACTTTTCTCCTCCAGACGCTGTGCAGAGCAATCATTCCCGCAGTTGAAGAATTTTACAGTAATCTCAAGGTAAGAAGGAATGGGAAAGTTCTGAAAACTAAGGTCCGTGGAATCAAGATCCGTCTCGATTAAACTTCTATCTCCACCTTGCTCCGACTCCCTATAGTCGATGAAGAAGACGACTTAACTCCTGAAGATTCAGACCGGACTGCTTTGTACTGCGGAGTTGATCCAGAGTGTGATACTTTCAGCCGGGCCGATTGCAACAGAGAAGGGAAGTTCTTGATTGATGTAATCTCTAAAGTCATCCTCTGCAAGACCTACTCAATCAGAGAAATATCACATAACATGTTTGAAATAATGCAAGCCATCGTCTGCAGATAGAAATTCCAGTTTGGAATGATGCTACTGGACAAGATTCAGGGAAGCGTCAAGCAACCCAATTTTGCAAGGATTATCTCACTCCTTCTCCATGAGATAAATCCTCAAGTATTTGACCTCTCTAAAGGTACTCCCCTACATCACATGAAGAAAGTCACCCTCTCCTCTATACAAAGATACGAGATCAAGCTTCAGAACACTACTCAATCCTCTAAGGCCTCCCAAACAGCAGATGCTCCCAGACATCAGGCTGTGATCAGGACTCCATCTCCTCCTCAACATCAAATTGCTGACACTCTGGGTGCAGTAATTGAGGGGGAGCCTGCCTCATCCACCCCTCAGGTACAGACTTCAGAACTACCAGTCCACACTGTCAGAGATCCTTCTCCATCATCCTTTCCAGATCTCCAGATATCCTCAGAAGCTCTAAGTCAGCCAGAAACCCAGGTTCAGGAGGAGCCTCTATCATCAGCTGCAGACATAGCCAGCATGATTGAAGAACTGAGAGATACCAGTTCCCCTCCTCCAGCAGATACTGTAAGTCATGATAAAGAACCTGAGCTAACAGAAGAACAGATCCCTGCAGCAGAACCTTCTCCATCCCCTGCTCACTCTCCCTTAGCAGCAGCAGATCTTCATGATGATATCATCCTGTCCGATGATGAGGAGGATTCCCCAGAACCTGTTGACCCTCCTCTGAGGACACTTGACTTCTCTCTCCCCTCCTTCACTGACCCTTGTGATTCCATAGAGATAATTCCAACCAAGAGAGCTGTGAGCTCAGTGATTGTGGAAGAGATCCCCCCTTGGAATACTCATGCTCCCTCAGTCCCTGCATCAACCTCAGCCCCTTCTTCTTCTTCCTCTTCAGATCTTGTAAGCAAGATTGAGCTTATGCTCAAAGAACAGAGAGATTACTTTGATGCCTCTCTGCAGTCAGTCACCTCCAAGGTCTCTGCTCTTGAAAAGGAGATGAGCAGAGGCTTTGCTGAAATTCAAGCAAACACTGACACACTCAAGCAGCTGTTCAATATTGGAGGCAAAGCAATTGATCACACCATCACAAGCATAGGTGAGCTGAGGAATCAGGCAGAGACAGTAGCTCACATTCAGCTCAAGCTAGATGAGAGAGCTGAAACTGATGTTGTGAAAGTATGTAATGAAGTGAGCACCTTCAGAGATGAAGCAATTGCCCAGCTATCCATAGATATCAGCAAGGGGGAGAAGATCGTAAAAGAACAAGTTGAAAAGCTATCTGAACAGGCTGAAGCTCAAATCAAACAACTATCTACCCAATCTCAAGAGGCTATAAGTGATCTAGTAAAAGGATTGAAAGAATCCATCATTTCCCAGCTCCAGTCTGTCAAATTATATACCTATGACACTGCTGTCTGGCTGCATAATCAAACTTTCCTGAGTTTCAACTGGACCCTACCATTATACCTCAGCATCTAGATCCTCTTGCAGAACAACCTCCAGCAGATGTCTCAGCTCAAGCAACCTTTCAAGGAGGTGTGCCAGTCTTCTCACCCAGACCTGAGGGTGATGTGACTGAGCCTCCCCTATCCTATACTGAAGCATGGCAAGATGATTTTCCTTCCAGTTCTCAAGGTCCTTCTAAGAAGAAAAGAAAATATGGTGACGGCGCTTCTGCCAGCCGTTCTGCACCCAGGAAAGAGCCAGCTTCTGAAGGTAGACCACCTGTTGTACATGCTGAAGTGTGGAGTCCTACCTCTAAGTCTCTAATTCTTAATACCTTGAGGTTAGTGATAGATTTTGGTGAGAACAGAGATAACCACTACAGTTATTCAGAATGGAAAGCCTATGAAGCATCTTAGATAAAGATCAGGCTCCATGACAGGAATTGGGGGCACAACAACCCAGCTGCTCCTCCTAGGCCCAGGACTTACTTTCCAAAACCTTTCAGCTACCTAGAGAGGCAAGAGCTGAAAAGAGAAAGGATGCACAAGGATGCCCCATCTTGAGTTGAACTGAGAATGTGGAATTGGACTTTTGTTTCTGTGCTTAAAACATTTATATATATATATATATATATATTTAATTCTGATTATGGCAATGTTTTGTTTACCCTGCTTTAGTTTAGTTTATTCTCCTGTTATATGCATGTTGTTCTTTTACTCTTAAGTAATTCACCTTAGTATAGAGAGTGCTGACATCTACAAATAGGGGGAGATTGTTGGGGTTTGTCTCCACAATACCTCAGATTTGTAGGATGTCAGACCTTGAACTAAGATGAATTAAGATGTATTTGATGTGGTGTTTGAGTTGTATGTGTGCAGTTTCTAATTGCCAAGTGTAGACCAATGTTAGTCTATAATGGGTCACCACACACAAGACCATGCAATGTAATCCCTCATTGTGTGATCCAAAGTGTTGGCCCATGTATAGCCTCTCTATTGGGATACACTTCTCATTCATGCACTTGGATTGATGGACAGAAGCATTGGAGCTAATTTCCTCAGAAAAATATTTCTAAGTCCAAAATACTCGAGTAACCCCTTTTTATACTCGAGTATCAGACTTAATACTCGAGTAGCTAGTTAGACATACTCGAGTAGTTAGTTAGACATACTCGAGTAATCAGTTAGACTTACTCGAGTAGGCTCTGAATACTCGTGTAGATAAATCTATACTCGAGTAGTTAGTTAGTCACTCGAGTAAGTTCTTTTCATACTCGAGTAAGTAACTTAATCACTCGAGTAAATCATGTATCATACTCGAGTAGATCCATTTCTTCTCTTCTCTGCAAGTTCAAGTAGTCATACTCGAGTAGTTTCTTTTCATACTCGAGTAAGTGTTTCTATACTCGAGTAATTGATTTTCATACTCGAGTAAATTATTCGATACTCGAGTAGTTGATTTTAATACTCGAGTAAGTATTTCTATACTCGAGTAATTGACTTTCATAACTCGAGTAAGTGAATGTTTCCCGGATACATATTCTGATACTCGAGTAATTCTCCTTTCACTCGAGTATATCTTGCTGATACTCGAGTATATCTTTTCTGATACTCGAGTATATCTCTTCTGATACTCGAGTAGTTCATTTTTCACTCAAGTAAATTTCTCTTCTCATACTCGAGTATACTCCTCTTTGTCACTCGAGTATCTAAATTCCCATACTCGAGTATATCTTCTCTTACTCGAGTATAGCAGTTCTCTATTCCAGAATTTTTCTAAGTTCGAATTCGCCATAAGTATTTTGAATCCGTCATTTCTGATTGGTCCACGTATCATCCTTAATTAAGATTATGACCGTTGGAGTCCACCTATAAATAGGTCATTTCAGAATTGACTAATTAACAAGATTAAAGAGATATTCTTTTTAAGAAAGAGAAAATTCCGTGAACCCTAATTCTCACGCCGCCGCCGCCATCGTTGTTCACGGAAGAAACTCTGGATCGCCGATCTCCGTCTTCAACGACTATTTCTCCAGCGATCCAGACAAAAGTGAATCACTCGATCTCGCCGAGCCTCAAAGATTTCAGATCTATCTTCTCGATCGAGGTGGTTCTAGTTTTCAGATTCGTGGATCTCTCTCAAGTCATCTTCAACCTTTTCTGATCAAGCCGAAGTTCCTAAAGAAGAAGACTGTCAAAGATCCAGATCTGAGATTGTTGTTTTGATTTTTTATTCTCAAACCAAAATTTCTTTGTAGGAGTTTTTCTCCGAGATTTGTAGGAAGACCTTTCTTCCGAGTTTTGTAGATCCAGTTGGATCGAGTTTTGTAGGAACGTGGTTCCGAGGTGTAGGATTGTTTTCAATCCGAGATAGTGGAGTTGCCGAGTCTAGTGATTTGCTAGATCGGTGAGGAAAGTGGACGTACCCAAGGTTGGGGAACCACTATAAATCTCTTGTCGTCTGTGATTGCTTGATGTGTGCTGTGTTAGTTTTTAATTCCGCATTTGACACGCATTTCACCTATTCACCCCCCTCTAGGTGATTTAGGCTAAAACCTTAGACCTCTCACATTGTTTTGGAATATGTATGAAGATGCTCCACGAATTAGTGGAGGTGATTCTTCTTAAGGGTTGACTAATAGTATCCCCAGTAAAATTGCTTATAGAATCTGAAATTGAAGTATGGAATAATCATGTTGGTTGAAGTCCTTCTGGACCAATTGGTTTGGATTTGTGATAATATATTTGTGTGTTAGTGAAGACTCCGTGGTTAAACATGTAGTTTACGGGGTCTGAGGGTGTTGTTGGTTGCTATAAATAGTCTTGGAGTTGCACTCTAAGATAAAACCCAAGATTGTAGCAAAATCAAAGTTCTTTTTTTTATTGCCACGCTATAGCATTACCGCTTGCGATAGCTCCCAACGAGCTTAGTTTATATGTGTGAGGCCTATCCCTTTGAGACTAGTGGGCTAACATGTTGAGCTGTGAGCCTGGAGTGCCATCTGTAGTGGCCATGAGTTCCAGCCTTATAACATAACATGGTTATGTATGTTGTAAACGGGAAAGGGGAAGCTTACCTTGGTCGTGTCATTGGGGACGATGATTTGAACAACAGGCTTGGCAGAACTGTACCCGCCTTTTTAAATTCAACTTGGAGTTAGTCACATACTTGAATCTCAGTATACGAAAACATCATTGACATCGTCGTAGCATGGGAGAGAGTTAATGGATTCATGCCTGAATATTATTGCTCAAATGTTGAACCATCACTAAGTATGGTGGTGGGACTGGGAATTCAGTACACCGATAATGTGCCATGAGTGAATGGGGCATGTGGCCATTCGTACTAATATCTGTGGTGGTTTATTTATAGATACACGACCATTCTGCTGGCTTGCAGGGGAGAAGTACCACCGCCCCGAGTGAAGGTTGGGGTTGTTATAAATTGGTTAGCTAAACCTGACTGTTGCTTTGTTTGCCACATCTTAGTAGATTGTCCTTGTGTAGGTGCAAGAGAGCCGAGCGGTAAGTAGCGGGCTTAAGCCCCTTTGTGCTATGTCTGCCCTCAAAGGCCAAAAAAAGTGTTTACTAATTTTCATGTATTGTTGGCCTGCGTGCTCAAGTATATAAACCACCTTGGTGATAAACATTTCATATATTGTCAGGCTTTAAGGCAAGACTCTGTGTATGATAATCATTCTTGTTGTTTTGTATATAGTGGACATTCCTGGTTATGGGTTCTTCTTAATTAAAAGCTTTTGCTAGAATGTAACTCTGAAATAGGATACGTGGATGTTTTGGTTTCAATATGTAATTCCGCTGACTGTTCGTGGGCCATGACGTGGGGCCCTAGCCAGACCTTCTATTATATTCCTTTTGACGAATGGGGGTATTATAATTCTCCCCAAGAGCATCGTCACGCCGAGTGAGGGGTCAAGTCAATATAAATTGGTCAGCTACAGATATCCATTGACTTGTTTGCCACGTCTTGGTGGATTATGCTTGTGTATGTGTAGGAGAGCCGAGCGCGAAGTAGCAGGCTGAAGTCCCTTTATGCTATGCCAACCCTTGAAGACCAAACAAATTGTTTACTTATTTTCATGTGTTGCTGGCTTGCATGCCGAAGTATGTAAACCACCTAGGTGCTAAACTTTTCATATATTGTAAGGCCTTAAGGCCATATTTTGTGTCTGACAATCAATTTTGTTGTTTTATATATAGTGGACACTCCTGGTTATGGGTTCTTTTTAATTAAAAGCTTCCGCTAGAATGTAACCCTGAGGTAAGATATGTGGATGTTTTTGTTTCAATACGTAACTCCACTGACTGGCCGTTGAATAGTATAGATCTCGCGGCCAACCTTAGAGGGGGGGGGGGTGAATAAGGTTTTAAGGTTTAATTAAAAAATTCAAATAATTTTAACCAGGAATACTAGTTCTGGATGCTACCGATTGGCGCTAGTAGGCTAGTGCACGATGGTAGGTCATAGACCTCATTTTATTGGACAAACTCCTCCTTAGAGATGCACACACCCTTCAGAGATCTACCAGCATACAACCATGAAGTAACATACAGACTGAAGAATAACAAATAATTTAATTCAAATAGAAATGACAGTGGTTTACTATTAAAAGCACTAGATCTCCATGACGTCGGGGATTGGAGGCGCTGAAATTCATATTTCTTTTCATTTTCTATACAAATCCACTATCCGGACCGGTGGGCTCTCTCCATTTACCTCCAGGAAAGGACTTTGAGTTGGCCCTTCACCTTCACACGAGGAAGTATCTTAGAGCCCACTAGATCCCCCGATCTTGACGTCCCTTCCCCGTGATAATTTCTCACGAAACCCTTCCCAAATTCCGATGACCTTCACCGGTCTATTTTCCCTCAATATGATTCCTCCGTTGAGCACTGTGTGATTTGTGCTAACTGAAAGTCTATAATTCCAAGGTAGCTAATCACCTAGAGGTGGGGGGGGGGGTAAATTGGTTTTTGGTCTTTTATAATTTTCCCTCTACTTAGTGTGTTGTGGGTGAGTTATATATTGCTTCCAAGACAATATCATAAAGCACACACAAGGTTTATAGTGGTTCCCTAGATTATGTGTACGTTCACTTTCCCTCCCACCTTTCTAACAATGTGTTAGACAAGCACTTCTCCAAAACTCAGCTCCTAAGAGCTTACAACACATATCCTGCAGGATCTCTCAGTCTCCTCCAAGACCTACAGCTTGGGTACAAAATCCTACCACAAAGCAAACTTGCTCCTACATCTCAGTGATTACAAGATCACCTACCTCAGACTTGAATACAATTCCTACAACTCAGGCTATGGAGGTTAGCCCTACAACTCAGATAGGATGAATCTCCTATAGCTCGGGCACAAGGCCCTACCTAAAATCCAAAACTGGATCCTACAATCTCAGGCTCAACAGCCCTACCTCAGAGGGAATGACTCTCCTACCTCAGGCAATACTGACCTACACTCAGGAAAACATCCCTACACTCAGATCCACACATAGATCCTACCTCAGCCTTTATAAATCAGGCTTACAACTCAGATCCAAAAGGATCCTATAGGAAGAGTAGTTGTTTGGTATGGTTGAGTTGACACCAAAGAATTTTCTTTGTGCCTGACTCCTGAGCTTAGTTTACCTCAGCCCTATCTTCTTCTCAGCAGCAAGAGAATGCTCTTCAATAAGTTGGAGAATTTAGTGGAAGTAACTCAGAATCTTGTTTCTGAACTTGCTGAAAAAGACTGAAGATTTAACAGTTCTTATGTTTTTCAATCAACTAACCTAGACCCCTTGTAGGTACATTTTTACAAGGAGAAGAGCACTTCTACCATAGACCCTTTGTAGGTACATTCTATATCAGAAAATTTGGATAGGCTACATATCATTGAACAAGATCCATCACCTTCATTCATTCAACAAGAAGCTAAAAGCAGTGAAAATGAAGATGATAGTCAGATCTTAGCAAGCCATGGTGACAATCCAAATGAAGAGCCAGTTGTTGTTCCACAAGAGGAAACAACAACACAGGTTGGTGAACAATAACCACCCATTGTTGATTTAGTAACATCAAGAGACCATCCAATCTCCCAAGTGATTAGAGACATCTCAGCTGGTGTGCAAACCAGAAACCAATTCAATCAAAATCTGATGCACACTTGCTTTCTTTCTCAAATTGAACCGCAATCCATACAAGATGCAGAACAAGATCCAAACTGGATCATTGCAATGCAAGAGGAACTAAACCAATTTGAAAGAAATAAAGTTTGGGAACTAGTACCAAAGCAAAAGAATCATCCCATTGTTGGAACAAAATTGGTATTCAGGAACAAGCTAGATGATCAAGGAGTTATAGTAAGAAATAAAGCAAGGCTGGTTGCTCAAGGATACTCTCAAGAAGAAGGCATAGACTATGACCAATCCTTTGCACCAGTTGCAAGGTTGGAGGCCATAAGAATCTTCCTAGCATATGCATCTCACAAGAAGTTCAAAGTTTATCAAATGGATGTAAAAAGTTCATTCCTCAATAGTGAAATCAAGGAAGAGGTTTATGAAAAACAACCCCCAGGTTTTATCTCTGTAAGTCACCCTGATTTTTTTTATAAATTTCATAAAGCATTATATGGTCTCAAATAAGCTCCAAGAGCAGGTATGAGACCCTAGCATGCTTTCTCTTGAAAAATGATTTTAAAAGGGGTAGAGTAGACCAAACTCTTTTTATTAGAACCCATAAGTCCAATATTTTACTAGTACAAATCTATGTAGATGATATTATTTTTGATTCTACTGATTAAAATTTGTGCAAAAGGTTCTCCAACCTAATGCATTCCAAATTTGAAATGAGTAGCATTGGTGAGCTATCCTTCTTTCTAGGATTGTAAGTCAAACAACATGCTGATGTCATCTTTATTTCTCAAACCAAGTTGCAAAAGAATTGGTTAAGAAATTTTATATGTCTAAAGCGTCCTCTATGAAAACACCTATGCCTACTAATGCTGTATTAGATGCTGATGAACATGGGAAACGAGTTGATCAGACAATATATAGAGCAATGATTGGCTCCTTATTGTATCTTACAGCTAGTAGACCTGATATAATGTTTGTTACATGCATATGTGCTAGATTCCAAGTCAGCCCTAGAGAGTCACACCTTACATTAGTTAAGAGGATTCTTAGGTATGTGAAAAGTTGTCCAAATCTAGGTCTCTGGTATCCAACTGATTCAGGATTTTATCTAACTAGATTTTCAGATGCTGATTATGATGGATGTAGAGTAGACAAGAAAAGAAGCAGTGGAAATTATCAGTTTCTTGGTGACTGACTTGTCTCCTGGTTTTGCAAGAAACAAACATCTGTGTCTACTTCAACTGCTGAAGCTGAATATATGACAGCAGGTAGCTGTTGCTCACAGTTATTGTGGATTCAAAATAAGCTTCTAAACTATGGCTACAACTTAGAAAAGTCCAAAATATTTTGTGATAACACAAGTGCTATTTTAATAGCTCAAAATTAAGTCCTCCATAGTATGACAAAACACAAAGAGATTAGGCATCATTTCTTAAGAGATAATGTAGAGAAGAATAAAATTGAATTGGAATATATCCAAACTGATTTACAAAGGGGAGATATTTTCACCAAACCCTTGGATGAAAAGAAACACACCTTCTTCCTTAATCAGTTAGGTATGTTAGATGGAGGAAGTCTTAATTAAGTTCCAAGACCTTTAAACCTAAAAAGAGACAAAGACTAGGTTAAAAAATTTGAATTTCCTAGTGTCTATAAGTTTTTTATGTCTCTGAATTGCGCTCGACGATTTTCCTGAAGATCGTTGAACGGAGCTCGTCGTTTCCAGATAGTATTTAACTATATTTTGTTTTCCGTCGAACGGAGATCGACGATGTTGAGACCTTTCAGTTTCCCCTAAAGCCGTCGATCGTCGAACTGAGTTCAACGATCTTTCCTTTTTAGCGTCGAACACTAATATAAAATCATTTTTTCAGGCGTCGTTCTCCTTTGCACTTTCATACTTTCTGCAAGAACTTTCTTCCCTCCAAACTCCTCTACACTTGATTGTGTTTGTTTTTGCAGGAAACATTTCGGTTTCAGTCGCCGTTCTAGCAACAACGAAGTTCGATACTGGTTTTGATATTGACATGGATTCGTTTGAAGGAACTGATCAAATGTTCAAGGATATTCTGGATCAATTTAAGGAGCAACAACTTGTGAACATCATGACAACCAGAATCAAATTAGTAGCAGATGAAATTAAAGAGTGGGTCTATACTGCCCATAATTTTGATCAACACACAGTCACAGGAACCATCTCAGGAACTCAAGTATCCCTAACCTCGGCCATTCTTACATAAATCTTTGGGTTAAGTACTGGACATGATAATATAGACCTATCAGGGGTAGAATTTACTGAGATGTTGGATAGAATGGGTCACCATTCTGAAAACCCTAATAAGTTATTGAAGAAAAATTTGTCTATGGAGTATAGATTTTTAGCAGACAATGTAGGCACGTGATTTTAGCCAAACATTAAGCTCATGACACAATATCAAGACATCAGTTCTGATTAATGGCTGCCATAGTAGATAAGAAGCATTTGGATTAGGGAGCCATCTTCTTTGATTTGATCAAGAAGAAAATCAATAAGAATTTTGTGAATTTTGAAAGAATTCTGGGCCTATTCCTGCAGAATAGGTGCCCTCAACTGTTAGTTTCAAATGGAATGCATATCAATGCTTACAAGAGACTTTCTTCTGCTCTCTTTGGAAAATGGGAAAGGCACATTGTCAAACCAAGCAGGGGTCCTACAGTACAAACTTCTTCAGACACAAGGACTGTTTCAGTCACTCTTCCACAATCAACTGCCCTTGCAGAAGTGTTGTCATCCCCATCAATTTCCTCTCCTCTATCTTCACAACCAGTTACATCTTCTCCTTCTTCTCCTCATCCTGTAGTTTCTTCACCTCCTCCAGCCACTTTCCAAGAAGATTTCCAATCTCTACCTTTCTTCTCCTCCATTCACTTAGAATCATCCTCCCAACATCCATCCTTCAATCTCCTAAATGATTCTTTCATGGATGATTCTGTAACGTCCCAATTCGCGCTAGGCCCCTTGATTGCGTATTTGAGTCAAGGGGGCTGTGGTGAGCCCAATGGGGGATGTGGGTGAACAGGTGCGGACGTACGGGAAATGAGGAAAACAAGGCAAAACAGCATTTCTGGCTGACACGGGTATGGACACGGCCGTGTCCATACCCGTGTGCCTCATAAAAATAGGCTTACCAGTCAGAGAGGTACACGGGCTTGGGACACGGGCGTGTCCCTAGCCGTGTGCCAAGGACACGGGTTGGGACACGGGCGTGTCCCTAGCCGTGTGCCAAGGACACGGGTCGGGACACGGCCGTGTCTCTACCCGTGTGCCGCAACCCTGACCCGGCAGAAAGTGGTTCTGGGAGGAACACGGCCCTAGACACGGCATGCCACACGGCCGTGTCACCTGAACACGGGTAGGAACACGGCCGTGTGCCTACCCGTGTCTGCGATGTATAAAAAGGAAAAAGTTGGAAACCCTAGCATTCATTCTCCTTTCTTCTGCCCCGAAATTCCTGAGAGAGTTCTTGGCTGGAGGAGGAGGAAGAGCTTGCCGGAGCCATCTTTGGAGGAATCAAAGCGCCGCCATCGTCAAGGGAAAAACAATGCCGCCGCGAAGGAGTGCGAGGCTCATGGCCGGCCATGGTGGTACCGCTGGACTTGAGGTGAGCTTCCTCCCCTCTCCCTTGGTGCTAGATCTATAGTTATTATAGGAGAGACATCGACTCCATAGAGTCTTGATGGTGAGGAGGAGAGTTCTTAGGATAAGCCATGCCTAGGTTTTAGGCTTAGTCTCCCTCAACCTTCTCATCCTTCAAAGTGGAGATGAGAGGGGTTTTCGTTGGGGGTTTGGCTTGGAAAGGAGAAATAAGGTTGGGTGTGATTTCTGGAGAAGTTTATGCGAGGTCGTTGCAAGGAAGAAGATGAACGGATGCCGTTCATCTCGCCTTAAGATGCGTGCAGAAATCTGATTTCTGCACGCTGCGACCTTCGTGGCCAATTTCGGAGGTGTTCTGGCCAAATCTGGGTGAACGACTCAACACGAAAGTCGTAGCCCTCGAAATTACCTTTCCAACGAGTGGTTGCTCGTTTCCATGCGATACCTGTAGCCACGGGAAAGCTGGTTCGAGTCCGCTGCGTTCGGGAAAATTCCTGTACAGGAAACTGTTTCCTGTACGTATTCGAGTTGAATTTCTGGTATGTTGCGACCAGATCTGGGTGATCGACTCAACACGAAAGTCGTAGCCCTCGCGAATACCTTTCCAACGAGGGGTTGTGCATTGTGATCGGATTCCTGTAGCTCCGGGAATCCCAGTTTTAGTATCGGACTACCCTATGTTATTGCACTTGTTAAATTATAATGCTAGCCCTCTTGCAATGATTGTGATTTACTCATTTGTTATCTTGCTCCCATATATCTATAATGTTGTTGTTACTATAATTTAGTACGGTTACTCATTTGGTCGTGCAATAAGGAATAACTATGCAATAGTAGGGAAATGGATTGGATGGGAAGGCTAGTAATTAAGAGTTGAGATTGGTATTGAATTTATTTATATAGTTTGATGTTGAACATATTAATTATGCGAAGTATTGAGGTGAAATCAGTGAATAGAGGGTCGTGAATATGATGAACACTATGTGAGGAGTATTTTGTAACCGTAATCCGAGCCCAAGGGGTTTATTAACAACCGATGCTTAGAGTTGAAGTCTCCCTACGGGTAGCATCGAGTGAGTTGTTTTGGGGCATGTGATGTGCGACGATTCATCGTGTCGCGGTGTTGAGATAATGAATGTGGCAGGTCTACGGGTTCGCCAGTCGTCACACCGATGGGAGCCAATGGGTAGACCTTGGGCGGTAGGGTTAGATACTTGGTGTCCATAACCCGAGATCTCCTCCGTGCCATGAGAACGGTTGGGCTTGCACCTCGTGCGTTTCCGAGGTTCCATCCGGTTCGAAATCAAAGGCCAGGTTGGGCTGTGTTCTTGGTGCACATTTACCCAAGACCCCTTCTGAGCCGTAGTACGCATGTGAGCTCCGCTGTTGTGTTCTTAGCGTTGAGGCGTACGGGGGCCTAGGATAGGTAGTGTGATACCACCTAGTAGTGGAGACGCCCGCTCCACTGTCGCCGTCTGGCCACGACGGACGACGCCTGAGAGGTTAGCTACCTGCTCGAAAAGTGGGAACTTCTAGTCTGTGTCGACATAGCAACTTGCATGTGCGAGCGCATGAGTCGGTCATAACATAACATTCATAACATGTCATTCATTGCATACACAAGATCCTCATCGTATAAGTTTGTATGGGCACTCTTATACGATGAGTTACTTTACTGTTAAGCCGATCCTTAACTTATAAGTTTGTATGGGCACTCTTATAAGTTAAGTTACTATTCTGAGTACTTATACCTACTGTCATTTACTATTGATATTTGTAAAACTGCTAGTTGTGTAGCGTAGCTTATAC
Source organism: Platanthera zijinensis (assembly GCA_039513925.1). Taxonomy (NCBI): domain Eukaryota; kingdom Viridiplantae; phylum Streptophyta; class Magnoliopsida; order Asparagales; family Orchidaceae; genus Platanthera; species Platanthera zijinensis. Next base: position 126,754,075 of record CM077081.1, read on the forward strand.
TCCACTATAGTTACTGTCACCTGCTTATTTACTTGCTTATATATATATACATATTGTACCTTGTTCCTTTCCCCGCCCGGTGCCGAGGAGTCGCCGGGGGAGCGGATGTGAAGCCACTTAGTCTTATGACTAACGGTTGCTACGTCTTCCTTTTTAGGAGGAAACCCCGTAGGTAGAGCGGCAACGGACTATGCAGCAGGACAGCCAGGCCCGGATGATAGGACCTGAGGTGGTGGTGCCATCGGCACCGTCAGTGACAGTAGTGAGTGTTTTCATGTAGCCGTTTGGCAAAACATTTCTAGACTCTTGTTTCTTTTGTACAAGCCTGTTGTGCTTGTTATCTTCCGCTACTTTTGGACTTTAACTTAGCTGTGAACTGAACTGCTTTTAGTTTTACTTTTCTGTTATGGTTGGGTTGGCATAATTGTTGTGATATGGATTGTAGCCGGCGGAATAGGCGTCTTGTGGTAAAGGCTAACCCGTGTGTTAGTGCTACCGCAAGGCGGCTATTTCGGGCATAAGACTCCCCTCGTGCCGTGTGTTGTGTTCCGGGAGGGGGGTCTTACAAATGGTATCAGACTAAGCCGATCTTCACCTACAGCAGTCAGGTAACAATGGGCCACTCCCGTTCGATTAGTCGGTTTGGGGACAAACCGACTTAGCGGAAGCAGTGGTGTGCCCATCTGTAATTCACACTAAGTTGTCCAACTTTGACATTAGTTTTAGCCAACCTGACCCTAGTTTGTACCTTGCGTATAGGTCCCAGCGCAGGTGGAGCCGGTTGGGGGCACTCCTACCCCTTCCGTCCCTTCACAATTCCAGCAGTCGGAACTGGGACAAACGCTGTCAGCCATATTGGATGCATTTAAAGCCCAGCAAGCTCCGGTGCAGCAACAAGCGCCAAGCTCCAACTGGTTGAGCACCTTCCGTGCCCTGTCCCCTCCTGCCTATCTTGGGACAGAATCGCCGGTGCGCACCGAGGAATGGCTTGATACCGTGCAGGAATTGATGGCTGGCATAAGATGTCCGAACAGCATGGCGGTGACATTGGTAGTGACGCTGCTAGAGCTGCACGCCAAAAGGTGGTGGAAGTCCCTCATGGGCTCCATCTTCCAAGGGCGGTTGTACACGGACATCGGTTGGAACGAGTTCACCGAGGCTTTTCTGGAGCACTTCATCCCTTCTTCTGCTCGGGATGGACTTGAAGAAAAATTTCTGCAGCTGAAGCAGGGATCGAATTCGGTAACGGAGTACCAGAGGGAGTTCCAACACCTCGCTAGGTTTGCCGATTCCTATGAGTTGGACGATAGAGGCTATGCGAAGCGCTTCTACAAAGGATTAAGGGACCCCCTGAGGCAGGCCCTTTTGTTTATAGCCGATGGAAGCCTGGCAGAAATCATTGACATGGCAAAGAGACTGGAGGCGGACCACATGGGATGTGGCAAGAGACCTGCGGAAGGTGTAATTGAAGTCGGCCCTAGTAATAGAAGGCGGAATGATCATGGCAGAGGAAGGGGAAACTACAGAGGCGGTCGGTGGGTCAACCGGAACTATCGGGTGGAGTACCCAACTCCGCAACCACTACCTTTACCACCACCACCACAGCAGCAATATTATCAACAACCTGGGGGCCGACGTGAGATGATATGTTTTGAGTGCAATCAACCGGGGCATGTCCGACGAGTTTGCCCGCGACTGATCGGTGGTGCCCCTATTGCTCCCCCTCCAGTAGCTCCACGGGGACGAGGGCACATACGTGGCCGAGGAAGAGGACCACCAGGGAGAAATCAAGGACATGCACGGGAGCAAGTATTCGCATTGGATATGACTCAGGAGAGAAATCCGCAGGAAGTCATCACCGGTACGTGCAAATTTATTAATATTATATGACTTGTTAGATTTACGATACAAATGTTACGCGCAATTTTGAACGGTGATTACCTTTTTGGAACCTAGGCACTGTCATGGTTAGTGGGAAGCCCGCCTATACGTTATTTGGCACGGGTGCGTCTCACTCGTTCATTTCGGAGGACTTCGTGAAGGACTTGGAGGGAGTGCAACACTTCACGGGCATTACTCAAAGGGTGCGCCTTCCGGACGGCTCTGAGATGACGTCGTCAGCAAGTTGCGACTTCGACACCCTTATTGGAGGAAAGTTCTTTGAAACTCCGGCTACAGTGTTAAGAATCCCGGAGTTCGATCTCATCCTGGGCATGAAGTGGTTGGACTGGCACCACGCCAGGATCAATTGTGCGGAGAAGCAAGTTATGTTGAGGCATGGAGACTCGGAAGTCATCTTCCAAGGTATTAAATTCGCACCCCGTAAATTATTATCTTCAATCCAAGTTATGAAATCTCATATGGAAGGGGACGAGGTCTATGTAATTTGCTTCGAGTTGAAGGAATTGACATTAGAGGTCAAGGATGTGCGGGTGGTGCGAGAATTTCCCGAGGTATTTCCCGAGAAATTGCCAGGACTACCCCCGCATAGGGAAGTGGACTTCCAAATCAAGCTAATTCCGGGTGCCAAGCCCGTCTCGCGAGCTCCATACCGAATGGCTCCGAAAGAACTTGCAGAGTTTAGAGTCCAGCTTCAGGAATTGGTGGAAGCAGGGTTCGTTCGCCCAAGCTCGTCGCCTTGGGGAGCGCCCGTTTTGTTCGTCAAAAAGAAGGATGGCACCTTGCGGTTATGTATTGATTATCGAGAGTTGAACCGGTTAACGGTGCGGAACACCTATCCCCTACCGCGCATTGATGAATTATTCGATCAATTGGTGGGATCGTATTGGTTCTCCAAGTTAGATCTGCGTTCGGGATATTATCAGCTGAGAATACAAGAAGATGACATTCAGAAGACGGCGTTCAGTTCGAGATATGGTTTGTATGAATTCACCGTGATGCCGTTTGGGCTCACAAACGCCCCTTCCGCCTTTATGAGCTTGATGAACAAGGTGTTCAGCCCTTATTTGGACATCTTTGTCATCGTGTTTATCGATGATATCCTAGTCTACTCCAAGACTGAAGAAGAACACGCCGAACATCTAACTTTAGTGCTGAGGAAACTAAAGGAGCACACTTTGTTTGCCAAGTTCAGCAAATGTGAGTTTTGGCTTCGAGAGGTCGCGTTCTTGGGCCATGTGATTAGTGGAGCGGGGCTAGCTGTAGATCCGGCCAAGGTGCGGGCCGTGAAGGAGTGGTCGCCATTGAAGTCAGCGGCCGACATACGAAGTTTTCTTGGACTTGCCGGGTACTATCGCAAGTTCGTGAAAGGCTTCTCGAAGATCGCCCTTCCCCTTACCACGCTGACCAAGAAGGGTGTGCCGTTTGAATGGACACCCCAGTGCGAAGCTGCATTCCAAGAGTTGAAAGACAGATTGACGACTGCACCCATCCTAGCTCTTCCATCTGGGAAGGAGGGCTTTCAAGTTTACACGGATGCGTCGTATCAAGGGATGGGAGCTGTGTTGATGCAGAATGGGCATGTGATCGCTTATGCTTCAAGACAGTTGAAGAAGCATGAAGCCAGCTACCCGGTGCATGATCTAGAGTTGGGAGCGGTGGTATTCGCCTTGAAGATGTGGAGGCATTATTTATACGGCGTCCACTGCGAGATCTACTCGGATCACAAAAATCTGAAGTACGTTCACACCCAAAAGGAGTTAAACTTGAGACAGCGGCGGTGGTTGGAGTTCTTGTGCGACTATGATTTCACCTTGAACTACCACCCCGGGAAGGTTAATTCCGTAGCTGATGCCTTGAGCCGGAAAGCGCCGGAAACGAGCACGGAATCCCGCTTGATGAGGATGGAGTTAATCCGAACACTGCAAGAGATGGAAATCACTTTGGTCTTTAAGAATCAACCGGAAGAGTATACAGAATATTTGGCCGCGATGAGTATAGTTTGCAACATACGAGACCGGATCCGTACGGAACAAAAGAAGGATGCGGCTTTAACCCCGGCTTTCAAGTCAATGGAGGATGGGACTACGGAAGAATACTCCCTAAAAGACGGCCTCGTCCATTTTCGTGGCCGGCTTTACATCCCCGAAGGTGACAACATTCGGGAGGATATTCTAAAGGAGGCCCATTGCTCCAAGTACTCGGTGCACCCGGGGATCGCGAAGATGTACACCGATTTGAGAAAGACGATGTGTTGGCCGGGCATGAAGAGGGATGTCAAGTACTTTGTTACTCATTGTGTGGCCTGCCAAATGGTGAAGGCAGAGTGCCGAAGCCCCGGTGGAATGCTACAGTCGTTGCCCATCCCCGAATGGAAATTTGAGGACATCTCCATGGACTTCGTCCACGGGTTACCTCGCTCGCGCTCGGGGAATGATTCGGTGTGGGTGATAGTTGACCGGTTGACCAAGGTAGCCCGATTTATCCCAATGAAGAAGGAGGCGCAAGTGGGCGTCTTAGTGCGTCTCTTTGTGGAACAATTTGTGCGGTACCATGGTGTGCCCAAGACGATCGTCTCCGACCGGGATGGTCGGTTTACTTCAAGAGAATGGAGGGCTGTACAGGCTTATTTGGGCTCGCGCCTCGCCTTTAGCACAGCCTTTCACCCACAAACGGACGGGCAATCTGAACGAACCATCCGAACATTGGAGGACCTATTGAGGTTGTGTGTGCTAGATAAAGGAGAGCCATGGGAGAGGCTCTTACCTCTTGTGGAGTTCTCTTATAATAACAGTCATCAAGCAAGTATTGGAATGGCACCTCATGAAGCTTTGTATGGAAGGAGGTGTAGAACACCCTTGTCCTGGGTGCAAGACGAAGATCCGAAGACATTGGGAAATGAGTATATTGATGACACGGACGCGGTGGTTAGGTTGATCCGGAATCGAATGCTAGAGGCTCAAAGCCGACAGGCGAAATACTACAACGCAAGGCACCGTATGGTAGAGTTTCGAGTGGGTGATAAGGTGTTCCTGAAGATTCGACCGATGCACGGAGTGTCACGAGTACGTGGAGTCAAGAAGCTCAGCCCAAGGTATGTTGGGCCCTATGTTGTAGTGGAAAGGATTGGCCCTCTGGCCTATCGATTGGAGTTACCACCGGAGCTGGAGAACCTTCACGACGTGTTCCATGTATCGTCGCTTCGGAAGGCTTTGTTGCGACCTGAACAGTATATCCCCACGGCGGATGGTGTCGTGGCGTCTGATAGGTCTGTGCGACTGGAGCCGGTGCGGATCGTTGATAACGAGACAAGAACCTTGCGCCGCAAGAGTGTTCCCTTGGTGAAGGTGCTATGGTCTAATCACGGGAAGGAAGAGTGCACATGGGAGCCAAGGGATTTGATGCAAGAGCGCTACCCGGAACTATTTACTCCAGGTAAAAATTTTATTTGAAAGCATAGTTCCCTTTTTATGTGTTTCACTCCCACAGCCTTACCCTGATTTCGGGGACGAAATCTTTTATTTTGTTTATAGGATTTGTAACGTCCCAATTCGCGCTAGGCCCCTTGATTGCGTATTTGAGTCAAGGGGGCTGTGGTGAGCCCAATGGGGGATGTGGGTGAACAGGTGCGGACGTACGGGAAATGAGGAAAACAAGGCAAAACAGCATTTCTGGCTGACACGGGTATGGACACGGCCGTGTCCATACCCGTGTGCCTCATAAAAATAGGCTTACCAGTCAGAGAGGTACACGGGCTTGGGACACGGGCGTGTCCCTAGCCGTGTGCCAAGGACACGGGTTGGGACACGGGCGTGTCCCTAGCCGTGTGCCAAGGACACGGGTCGGGACACGGCCGTGTCTCTACCCGTGTGCCGCAACCCTGACCCGGCAGAAAGTGGTTCTGGGAGGAACACGGCCCTAGACACGGCATGCCACACGGCCGTGTCACCTGAACACGGGTAGGAACACGGCCGTGTGCCTACCCGTGTCTGCGATGTATAAAAAGGAAAAAGTTGGAAACCCTAGCATTCATTCTCCTTTCTTCTGCCCCGAAATTCCTGAGAGAGTTCTTGGCTGGAGGAGGAGGAAGAGCTTGCCGGAGCCATCTTTGGAGGAATCAAAGCGCCGCCATCGTCAAGGGAAAAACAATGCCGCCGCGAAGGAGTGCGAGTCTCATGGCCGGCCATGGTGGTACCGCTGGACTTGAGGTGAGCTTCCTCCCCTCTCCCTTGGTGCTAGATCTATAGTTATTATAGGAGAGACATCGACTCCATAGAGTCTTGATGGTGAGGAGGAGAGTTCTTAGGATAAGCCATGCCTAGGTTTTAGGCTTAGTCTCCCTCAACCTTCTCATCCTTCAAAGTGGAGATGAGAGGGGTTTTCGTTGGGGGTTTGGCTTGGAAAGGAGAAATAAGGTTGGGTGTGATTTCTGGAGAAGTTTATGCGAGGTCGTTGCAAGGAAGAAGATGAACGGATGCCGTTCATCTCGCCTTAAGATGCGTGCAGAAATCTGATTTCTGCACGCTGCGACCTTCGTGGCCAATTTCGGAGGTGTTCTGGCCAAATCTGGGTGAACGACTCAACACGAAAGTCGTAGCCCTCGAAATTACCTTTCCAACGAGTGGTTGCTCGTTTCCATGCGATACCTGTAGCCACGGGAAAGCTGGTTCGAGTCCGCTGCGTTCGGGAAAATTCCTGTACAGGAAACTGTTTCCTGTACGTATTCGAGTTGAATTTCTGGTATGTTGCGACCAGATCTGGGTGATCGACTCAACACGAAAGTCGTAGCCCTCGCGAATACCTTTCCAACGAGGGGTTGTGCATTGTGATCGGATTCCTGTAGCTCCGGGAATCCCAGTTTTAGTATCGGACTACCCTATGTTATTGCACTTGTTAAATTATAATGCTAGCCCTCTTGCAATGATTGTGATTTACTCATTTGTTATCTTGCTCCCATATATCTATAATGTTGTTGTTACTATAATTTAGTACGGTTACTCATTTGGTCGTGCAATAAGGAATAACTATGCAATAGTAGGGAAATGGATTGGATGGGAAGGCTAGTAATTAAGAGTTGAGATTGGTATTGAATTTATTTATATAGTTTGATGTTGAACATATTAATTATGCGAAGTATTGAGGTGAAATCAGTGAATAGAGGGTCGTGAATATGATGAACACTATGTGAGGAGTATTTTGTAACCGTAATCCGAGCCCAAGGGGTTTATTAACAACCGATGCTTAGAGTTGAAGTCTCCCTACGGGTAGCATCGAGTGAGTTGTTTTGGGGCATGTGATGTGCGACGATTCATCGTGTCGCGGTGTTGAGATAATGAATGTGGCAGGTCTACGGGTTCGCCAGTCGTCACACCGATGGGAGCCAATGGGTAGACCTTGGGCGGTAGGGTTAGATACTTGGTGTCCATAACCCGAGATCTCCTCCGTGCCATGAGAACGGTTGGGCTTGCACCTCGTGCGTTTCCGAGGTTCCATCCGGTTCGAAATCAAAGGCCAGGTTGGGCTGTGTTCTTGGTGCACATTTACCCAAGACCCCTTTTGAGCCGTAGTACGCATGTGAGCTCCGCTGTTGTGTTCTTAGCGTTGAGGCGTACGGGGGCCTAGGATAGGTAGTGTGATACCACCTAGTAGTGGAGACGCCCGCTCCACTGTCGCCGTCTGGCCACGACGGACGACGCCTGAGAGGTTAGCTACCTGCTCGAAAAGTGGGAACTTCTAGTCTGTGTCGACATAGCAACTTGCATGTGCGTGCGCATGAGTCGGTCATAACATAACATTCATAACATGTCATTCATTGCATACACAAGATCCTCATCGTATAAGTTTGTATGGGCACTCTTATACGATGAGTTACTTTACTGTTAAGCCGATCCTTAACTTATAAGTTTGTATGGGCACTCTTATAAGTTAAGTTACTATTCTGAGTACTTATACCTACTGTCATTTACTATTGATATTTGTAAAACTGCTAGTTGTGTAGCGTAGCTTATACTCCACTATAGTTACTGTCACCTGCTTGTTTACTTGCTTATATATATATACATATTGTACCTTGTTCCTTTCCCCGCCCGGTGCCGAGGAGTCGCCGGGGGAGCGGATGTGAAGCCACTTAGTCTTATGACTAACGGTTGCTACGTCTTCCTTTTTAGGAGGAAACCCCGCAGGTAGAGCGGCAACGGACTATACAGCAGGACAGCCAGGCCCGGATGATAGGACCTGAGGTGGTGGTGCCATCGGCACCGTCAGTGACAGTAGTGAGTGTTTTCATGTAGCCGTTTGGCAAAACATTTCTAGACTCTTGTTTCTTTTGTACAAGCCTGTTGTGCTTGTTATCTTCCGCTACTTTTGGACTTTAACTTAGCTGTGAACTGAACTGCTTTTAGTTTTACTTTTCTGTTATGGTTGGGTTGGCATAATTGTTGTGATATGGATTGTAGCCGGCGGAATAGGCGTCTTGTGGTAAAGGCTAACCCGTGTGTTAGTGCTACCGCAAGGCGGCTATTTCGGGCATAAGACTCCCCTCGTGCCGTGTGTTGTGTTCCGGGAGGGGGGTCTTACAGATTCCCCCTCTTCACCTCCAGACATTCCATCCACCTCAACATCATTCCAACAAATACTTCATGACATCATCTCTCAACCATCTTTTTCCCCTACCATCTCCTCATTCCTACCAACAATCACCATCCCAGCTTCATCTATTTCATCCATCCCCATCTCTAAGCCATCCATACCACTTCACCCATCATTTATTCCATCCATCTCTACAGCACCCCCCTCTACCTCTACTCAAGTTAACCTTGAGCAAGTAGATCTTCTTCCTCTGGGAAATAGACTGTATGAGTTATTGGCCCCAAGCTAACACTCTTACTGGATTCAGCCTTGGCTCCCTTAGTCAAGAATCTGACTGATTTATCTGTTAGACTCTCTTCTTCCTTCTCCTTTTTGGCCGCCCCTTCTTCTGGGGGCCTAGATTCAGTTATCTCTGAAACTTGGCAGTAGGAGATGCCTTATGAAGAAGTGCTGCCTTCAGAGGATTTTGCTTCAGCAATGCAGATATCAGAAATTCCAGTTTCAGAAAGTACAGCTTCAGAGCAAGTTTTAGTTCCAGCTTCAGCTCCAGCTCCAACCATAAGTCCAATAATTGATTTATATTCATTATTATCATTATTTGATTCAATTTATAGCTGTTGTCCTCCAGCACCTCTCCCTGTTGAAGATTTAACCAGGGCCATTGTTCCCCTCTCTTGCTGTGATCAGACCCTGATAGAGATGTATATAAATTCTGTTAAATTTGTGGAGAGTGATTCTGTGGTTCTTGAGTCTTCTTCTGCTGCTGATGTTGATTCTTCAGAGGCTATTGAAGAGCCAGTTTGTTCAGTTACTAAGGCTACTGCTTCAGTTGGTTCTCCTGTTGTTACTGCTGTTTCAAGTGCTGCTATTATTATTTCTTCTACTGCTCCCTCTACTTTTGTTCCTGTTTCCACCACCAAAGCAGCTTACAAGTAAATAGATGCATTGTTTGATGACCCTCAGAGTTCTGATGATGATGATGAATTCAGGACTGACTCAGATGATTCCTCTGCAACTATTGCAAAGAAGTGGAAAGCTAGAAGTAAGGCTATGAAAAGGGTTCAATTGACCGAAGCTACAACTGATCATGACATACCATATTACATTCTGCACAGTTGTCCTATTACTGAGCATTGGATGCAATATTCTAAGAATAAGTTGAAATCAATGAAGAAGAGAAGAAAGTATGATAAACGAACTTCTCATCCTCCTCCTCCTCCGTCTCCAAGCACAGGATCTGGTGGAGTCTTAGCTCCTCAAGCTTCCAACATTTCTCAACCCCAGCAAACCTATCAAGGAAGATCTAAATCCAGAGGTTATCAGCAAAGAGAAAATCAGCCTAGAGTAAGACAGTATAGAGGAAATCAAACCGACTATCAAGTTTATTCAAGAGGACAGCCGAGACAGCAACCTTATAAAAGGAAAGGACAAGGCCAAATTGACTCAACTACTAGTCCCTTTCCTTACAAGCTCAAAGAAAGTTTTCACTCAAAAGCTCCTCCTACTGACACCATAAATAGGTATGAGCCACCAGTACCTTTTAAAGATCCAGAGAACAATCCAGCTTCCTGGATAGCCAGACTTAAAGAAATGGCTGCTCTAGATCAAATTAAGAAAGCAAGAGAGAAGGGCAGAGACACATCCAATATACCTACTCTATCAGAACAAAGAAGACAGAAACTCTAAAGATACAGCTCCAAGAGATTCTTCTATACTGAGGAATACATGCAGCTACATCCTAAAGCTGTAGTTCCTAGAAGCAAAAGCCAAAGGACTCTTGGTGTTACTGATGATTTCATATCAAAGAAAGACTCAGAAAATCCAAACAGAGAAATCATCTTCAAGAAAAGAACTGATGACAAGCATTAATCTGGATGTAAGCTAAAAACTATTTTATATCTCTGTTGAACTACTTTTTTTTGCTGTGATATAACCATATCTGTGGTTCTGCAATGTTGTTTCTGTATTTCTGTTGTTATTATTTTCTATAACTCATGTAAATAGTAATCCTAACCCAAATAGTGGGAGATTGTTGGAACACCCTATTACTAATTTGGGTCAGGATCACTATGTCAATAGGATTGCTGCTTTGACCTTATTGTATAGAGAAAAGGTAAACTAGTTAGGTCTAAGGCTTAGGACTTAGGGTTGAAGATTCCCCAAGACCTCCTAGATCAGATGTAGAAGCCAACAAGAAGAATTGAAGTTGTCGCCGAGCTCAGATCGACGAAGCGTCGAACTCAGTTCGACTATCTCCAAGTTCAGGCTGACAAAGCGTCGACCTCAGTTTGACAATCTCTAAGCTCAAGTCGACAAGGCGTCGAACCCAGTTCGACGATCTCTGAGCTCAGATCGATGATTTCTGTCCAAGTCAAATTCCAATATCTCTGAGCTCAGTTCGACGATCGTTGAGCTCAGATCGACGATTTCATTTTGAGATCTACGATTTCTGGTATTTTGTCAGCTTGTTAAGGATTTCAAATCAGAGCATTTAATGAAAAATATTTCTAGCCATTATAATAATGATAATAATGAATTGAATCAAATTCAGAGGATTTTGTCAGCTTGTTGTCCTCAATGCATCTCAGAACAACACTGATTCAGAACATGAATCTGAATCTGAATCTGAACCAGAGCTAGAAGAATATCAGGTAATTGATTTATTTGATTTTAATTCTGAGGACTTCAAGTCTGAATTGAAAGCACTGTGTTTAGATCTACTCAATTCTGAGAAATAAATTATCTCTCTTAGAAATCAATTATCTGAATACAGTACCTTAAGTTCAGATAACCTCAAACTCTCAGATGAGTTAGAATGTTGTAGAGAGCAGATAGCTTCACTGAAAAGTGAACTATCTGAGGCCAAGAAGTTTGAAGAAACCCTCAATGGGAGAAGTATCAAACTGATGGACATCACAAGCACAGTGAACTCAAGACTCAATAGTAAAATAGGATTGGGTGCTTCATCCAGCCAAGCTATTGTGTTAACAACTCCCACTAAATTTATCTCTGATAAAGAAAAAGGAGTTGTGGAGGTAGCTAGAAAAAATTCATATCTACTCAAAAAGAACAAAGTTCAACAGATATCGTCGAACATAGCTCGATGATCTTCGAACAGAGCTCGACGATCTTCAAACAGAGCTCGACAATCTTCGAACAGAGCTCAGCATTTTCTTGCTGAATCATCGAACTCAGGTCGATGATCTCTGATCTCTGAACACAGGTAAGATCGATCGCTGAACGGAGTTCGACGATCAGACCCAAGATCGTCGAACTCAGTTCCATGATAGTCGTACGGAGCTCAGAGATTTGACCAATTCTAAAAGGGTACATCAAAAGTTAATTCTAGATATCCTACATCTCAAGGGTTCAACCCTTATATTGAATGGATAATTCCTCCTAGGAGATATCATCCTGAAGGGTATAAGAGTCAACCAGAGATGTCTTTTATTTCTGATTTCAAAGGTTATCAAGCTAGACCCAAGGTAAACTGGGTCAAAAACAAATGAAATGTTATTTGTGCAGGTGAAGACCTATCTAACCATGGACAAGCAATGGTATCTGGATAGTGGGTGTCATATGGATCTATTTGGACCCATTTCTGTACAAAGCATAGGAGGGAAATCTTACACTTTAGTAGTTGTAGATGACTTCTCTAAATTCACATGGGTGTTCTTTCTGAGGAAGAAGTCTGATAACTTCAAGTGTTTGACAGAGTTTCTCAAATGTATACAGATTGAGTTCAATACTCACATAGCCCTGATCAGAAGTGATCATGGGACAGAGTTTGATTCTCTTCTTATGCAAGAGTTCTGTCAGAGGGAAGGGATCATGCACACTTTCTCAGCTCCTAGAACTCCTCAACAGAATGAGGTAGCTGAAAGGAAGAATAGAACCCTTATTGAATCTGCCACAACATTGTTAACAGATGCTCACCTTCCTCTATCCTTTTTGGCAGAGGCTGTGAACACTTCAAACTATATTTTTAATATGAGTTTGATATATAAGTTAAAGGGCAAGACTCCCAATGAATTACTCAAAGGGAAAAAAACCTAAAGTTGATTATTTAAGGATTTTTGGTTTTATTTGCTACATTCATAACAATAACAAGAAATATTTAGCAAAATTTGAAGACAAAGCTGATGAAAGAGTTTTTCTGGGATACTCCAAGATTAGTAAGGCCTATAGGGTTTTTAATAAATCATCTCATAAAGTTGAAGAGACTGTGCATGTTTCTTTTGATGAAACTAACATGTCTTACAAGGAGAAGAGCACTTCTACCATAGACCCATTGCAGGTACATTTTATATCAGAAAATTTGGACATACTACATATCAATGAATAAGATCCATCACCTTAATCCATTCAACAAGAAGCTGAAAGCAGTGAAAATGAAGATGACAGTCAGATCTTAGCAAGCCATGGTGACAATCCAAATGAAGAGCCAGTTGTTGTTGCACAAGAGGAAACAACAACACAGGTTGGTGAACAATCAACACCCATTATTGATTTGATTACATCAAGAGACAATCCAATCTCCCAAGTGATTGGAGACATCTCAACTGGTGTGCAAACCAGAAACCAATTCAATCAAAATATGATGCACACTTGCTTTCTTTCAAAAATTGAACCTCAATCCATACAAGATGTAGAACAAGATCCAAACTGGATCATTGCAATACAAGAGGAACTAAATCAATTTGAAAGAAACAAAGTTTGGGAACTAGTACCAAAGCCAAAGAATCATCCCATTGTTGGAACAAAATGGGTATTCAGGAACAAGCTAGATGATCAAGGAGTTATAGTAAGAAATAAAGCAAGGCTGGTTGATCAAGGATACTCTAAAGAAGAAGGCATAGACTATGACAGAACCTTTGCACCAGTTGCAAGGTTGGAGGTCATAAGAATCTTCCTGGCATATGCAGCTCACAAGAAGTTCAAAGTTTATCAAATGGATGTCAAAAGTGCATTCCTCAATGGTGACATCAAGGAAGAGGTTTATGTAAAACAACCCCCAGGTTTTATCTCTCTAACTCACCCTAATTTTGTTTATAAATTGCATAAAGCATTATATGGTCTCAAACAAGCTCCAAGAGCAGGTATGAGACCTTAGCTTGCTTTCTCTTAAAAAATGAATTTAAAAGGGGTAGAGTAGACCAAACTCTTTTTATTAGAACCCATAAGTCCAATATCCTACTAGTACAAATCTATATAGATGATATTATTTTTGGTTCTACTGATTCAAATTTGTGCAAAAGGTTCTGCAACCTAATGCATTCAAAATTTGAAATGAGTAGCATGGGTGAGCTATCCTTCTTTCTAGGATTGCAAGTCAAACAACATGTTGATGACATCTTTATTTCTCAAACCAAGTATGCAAAAGAATTGGTTAAGAAATTTGGTATGTCTGAAGCATCCTCTATGAAAACACCTATGCCTACTAATGCTATATTAGATGCTGACGAACATGGGAACCAGTTGATCAGACAACATATAGAGCAATGATTGGCTCCTTATTGTATCTTTCAACTAGTAGACCTGATATAATGTTTGCTACATGCATATGTGCAAGATTCTAAGTCAGCCCTAGAGAGTCACACCTTACATTAGTTAAGAGGATTCTTAGGTATGTGAAAAGTTTTCCAAATCTAGGTCTCTAGTATCCAACTGATTCAGGATTTGATCTAACTTAATTTTCAGATGCTGATTATGCTGGATGTAGAGTATACAGGAAAATCACTAGTGGAACTTGTCAGTTTCTTGGTGACAGACTTGTCTCCTGGTTTTGCAAGAAACAAACATCTGTGTCTACTTCAACTGCTGAAGCTTAATATATGGAAGCAGGTAGCTGTTGCTCACAGATATTGTGGATTCAAAATCAGCTTCTAGACTATGGCTACAACTTAGAAAAGTCCAAAATATTTGGTGATAACACAAGTGCTATTTCAATAGCTCAAAATCCAGTCCTCCATAGTAGGACAAAACACATAGAGATAAGGCATCATTTCTTAAGATATAATGTAGAGAAGAATAAAATTGAATTGGAATATATCCGAACTGATTTAAAAAGGGGAGATATTTTCACCAAACCCTTGGATGGAAAGAAACACACCTTCTTCCTTAATAAGTTAGGATTGTTAGATGGAGGAAGTCTTAATTAAGTTCAAAGACCTTTAAACCTAAAAAGAGACAAAGACTAGGTTAAAAAATTTTGAATTTCCTAGTGTCTATAAGTTTTCTATGTCTCTGAACTATGCTCGACAATTTTCCTGAAGCTCGTCGAATGGAGCTCGTCATTTCTAGATAGTATTTAACTATCTTTTGTTTTCCGTCGAACGGAGATCGACGATTTTGATACCTTAAAGTTTCCCATAGAGCCGTCGATCGTCGAACTGAGTTCAACGATCTTTCCTTTTTAGCATCGAACCCTAATATAAAATCATTTTTTCAGGCATCGTTCTCCTTTGCACTTTCATACTTTCTGCAAGAACTTTCTTCCCTCCAAACTCCTCTACACTTGATCGTGTTTGTTTTTGCAGGAAACATTTCGGTTTCAGTCGCCGTTCTAGCAACAATGAAGTTCGATACTGGTTTTGACATTGACATGGATTCGTTTGAAGGAACTGATCAAATGTTCAAGGATATTCTGGAACTATTTAAGGAGCAACAACTTGTGAACATCATGACAAATAGAATCAAATTAGTAGAAGATGAAATTAAAGAGTGGGTCTATACTTCCCACAATCTGGATCAACACACAGTCACTGGAACCAACTCAGGAACTCAGGTATCCCTAACCCCGGCCATTCTTACAAAAATCTTTGGGTTAAGTACTGGACTTGATAGCATAGACCTATCAGGGGTAGAATTTACTGAGATGTTGGATAGAATGGGTCACAATTCTGAAAACCCTAATAAATTATTGAATAAAAATGTCTATGGAGTATAGATTTTTAGCAGACATTGTAGGGAAAGTGATTTTAGCCAAACATTCAGCTCATGACACAATATCAAGACAACAGTTCTACTTAATGGCTGCCATAGTAGATAAGAAGCATTTGGATTGGGGAGCCATCTTCTTTGATTTGATCAAGAAGAAAATCAATAAGAATTTTGTGAATTTTTGAAGAATTCTAGGTCTATTCCTGCATAATAGGTTCCCTCAGCTGTTAGTGTCAAATGGAATGCATATCAATGCTTCCAAGAGACTTTCTTCTGCTCTCTTTTGAAAATGGGAGAGGCAAATTGTCAAACCAAGCAGGGGTCCTGCAGCACAAACTTCTTCAGGCACAAGGACTGTTTCAGTCACTCTTCAACAATCCACTGCCCCAGCAGAAGTGTTGCCATCCCCTTCAATTTCTTCTCCTTTATCTTCATAGCCAGTTACATCTTCTCCTTCTTCTCCTCTTCTTGTAGTTTCTTCACCTCCTCCAGCCACTTTCCAAGAAGATTTCCAATCTCTACCTTTCTTCTCCTCCATTGACTTAGAATCATCCTCCCAACTTCCTTCCTTCAATCTCCTAGATGATTCTTTCATGGATGATTCCCCCTCTTCACCTCCAGACATTCCATCAACCTCAACATCATTCCAACAAATACTTCATGACATCATCTCTCAACCATCTTTTCCCCTACCATCTCCTCATTCCTACCAACAGTCACCATCCCAGCTTCATCTATTTCATCCATCCCCATCTCTCAGCCATCCATACCACTTCACCCAGCATTCATTCCATCCATCTCTGCAGCACTCCCCTCTATCTCTACTCAAGTTAACCTTGAGCAAGTAGATCTTCTTCCTATGGCAGATAGAATGTATGAGTTGTTGGCCCCCAAGCTAACACTCTTATTGGATTCAGCCTTGGCTCCCTTAGTCAAGAATCTGACTGATTTATCTGTTAGACTCTCTTCTTACTTCTCCTTTCAGGCCACCCCTTCTTCTTGGGGCCTAGATTCAGTTATCACTGAAACTAGGAAGGGGGAGATTCCTTATGAAGAAGTGTTGCCTTCAGAGGATTTTGCTTCAGCAATACAGATATCAGAAATTCCAGTTTCAAAAAGTACATCTTCAGAGTAAGTTTCAGTTCTAGCTTCAGCTCCAACTCCAACCATCAGTCCAACAATAGATTTATATTCATTATTATCATTATTTTATTCAATTTATAGTTGTTGTCCTCCAGCACTTCTCCCTGCTGAAGATTTAACCAGGGCAATTGTTCCCCTCTCCTGCTGTGATCCAACCCTGATAGAGATGTATATAAATTCTGTTAAATCTGTGGAGAGTTATTCTGTGGTTCTTGAGTCTGCTGCTACTGCTGATGTTGATTCTTCAGAGGCTGTTGAAGAGCCAGTTTGTTCAGTTATTGAGGCTACTACTTCAGTTGGTGCTCCTGTTGTTACTGCTGTTTCAAGTGCTGCTATTATAATTTCTTCTACTGCTCCCTCTGCTTCTGTTCCTGTTTCCACCACCAAAGCAGCTTACAAGGAAATAGAAGCTTTGTTTGATGAGCCTCAGAGTTCTGATGAGGATGATGAATTCAGACTGACTCAGATGATTCCTCTGCAAATATTGCAAAGAAGAGGAAAGCCAGAAGCAAGACTATGAAAAGGGTTCAATTGACCAAAGCTACAACTGATCATGATATACCATATTACATTCTGCACAATTGTCCTATTACTGAGCATTGGATGCAATATTCTAAGAATCAGTTGAAAGCAATAAAGAAGAGAAGAAAGTATGACAAAGGAACTTCTCATCTTCCTCCTCCTCCTTCTCCAAGCACAGGATCTGGTGGAGTCTCAGCTCCTCAAGCTTCCAACATTTCTCAACCCCAGTAAACCTATCAAGGAATATCTCAATCCAGAGGTTATCAACAAAGAGGAAATCAGCCTAGAGGAAGACAGTATAGAGGAAATCAAACAGACTATCAAGTTTATTCAAGAGGACAACCCAGACAGCAACCTTATCAAAGGAAAGGACAAGGCCAAATTGACTCAACTATTGGTCCCTTTCTTTACAAGCTTAAAGAAAGTTTTCACTCAAAAGCTCCTCCTACTGACACCATAAACAGGTATGAGCCACCAGTACCTTTTGAAGATCCCGAGAACAATCCAGCTTCCTGGATAGCCAGACTTAAAGAAATGGCTGCTCTAGATCAAATTAAGAAAGCAAGAGAGAAGGGCCAAGACACATCTGGATGTAAGAAAGACTCAGAAAATCCAAACAGAGAAATCATCTTCAAGAAAAGAACTGATGACAAGCATTAATCTGGATGTAAGCTGAAAACTATTTTATATCTCTGCTGAACTACTTTTTTTTGCTGTGATATAACCATATCTGTGGTTCTGCAATGTTGTTTCTGTATTTCTGTTGTTATTATTTTCTATAACTTATGTAAATAGTAATCCTAACCTAAATAGGGGGAGATTGTTGGAACACCCTATTACTAATTTGGGTCAGGATCACTATGTCAATAGGATTGCTGCTTTGACCTTATTGTATAGAGAAAAGGTCAACTAGTTAGGTCTAAGGCTTAGGACTTAGGGTTGAAGATTTCCCCAAGACCTCTTAGTTCAGATGCAGAAGCCAAGAAGAAAAATTGAAGTTGTCGTCGAGCTTAGATTGATGAAGCGTCGAACTCAGTTCGACTATCTCCAAGTTCAGGCTGACAAAGAGTCAACCTCAGTTCGACGATCTCTGAGCTCATGTCGATGAGGCGTCGAACCCAGTTCGACGATCTCTGAGATCAGATTGAAGATTTCTGTCCAAGTCAAATTCCAATATCTCTGAGCTCAGTTCGACGATCGTTGAACTCAGATCGACGATTTCATTTTGAGATCGACGATTTCTGTGATTTTGTCAGCTTGTTAAGGATTTCAAATCAGAGCATTTAATGAAAAAGATTTCTAGCCGTTATAATAAATCTGGAGCAAGTTTCAAGGAAACAAAGAAGGAATGTACTTAGGTTATTTCCTCCAGAGACAGTTGACAATTAAGGATAGCATTTATAACTTTGCGAACGGATTTTCAAGATTTGACGACTGGAGTTCTTATCATCATCATTTAGAGAGAACAAAGATACACAACAATATACACAGAGACATAGAGAAAGAAAAAGAAGATCAATAACTCAGAAAAACTAAACAAGTTTTCTTTCTGATTCCTGCTGATCAAAAGCTTTCTTAAGTCTTCATCATTCACACTCCAGACAACAAACATTTCAGTTTTTGCTGAAATCATCTAGTGCTGGAGCAATCATTTCATTGAAGACCTATCACCCTTGCAAAGCTTTCAGTTCCTGAATTCTTGCTACATCTCAGGGGGAGCTTTGGAAACATCTAATCCACTAGTGCTTCTCTTTGATAGTTGACAGAGAAGACAACTTCACCCCCTTTTCTTTTCCTTTCCTGTAAAAGGGTTTTTAAACTCTCTTCAAAAGTTTTGCTTTGGTTCCTGAGACCTGATCAAAACTCAGTGGTGGCAAGACACCTGATCAAAAAATCTGGTTTGGTTTTTTAGCACCTGATCAAAAGCTCATTGGTGCCTAGAACACCTGATCAACTCATCCTGCAGTGGATTCCTACCAGGGGTGGTAGAAGAGTGGATGTACCCAGGTTTTGGGGAACCACTATAGCTCCTTGTGTCTTCTGGATTGCTTGCTCTTTCTTGTTCTGTGTGCTGTGAATTAATCCTTTTGTAGTTGTTTTATTTCAGTTTCTTCTTAGCACTCTACACTTATTAAATCAAGTCTTCCACTGCTAGAATAATTTTATATTTGCAAAATTATTTTAAAACATTATTTTTACCCCCCCTCTTGAGTGAAGGATTGATCTTACCCTCACTTTCACTTGGCATCTGGCGTTGAGTGAACTTGCTTCACTCAACTCCTGTGGACTTAGATAGAATTCTTCTCTCCACCTCTCTACCTTAGTGACCACCTATCACAATCACTTAGACTACCTATCTAACCTTGTTCCAAGGAACATACTGCCAACATCAAATACAACTATGCTCTTAGTGTTGATGGTGATGCCTCTTCAAATCAAATCTAGAGAACATTGAGGGCAATATTCCCAACAATCTCCTCCTATTTGAATAAGACAAGAAACCCAGTAATATTAAGAAGCATTTTCTCATAAATCAAATAAATTTGGAACCAGTTGTAAGCTTTCTCATACCTCTTGAAAATTCAAATCTATATGAAAATTCATATTACTTGAATGTTTTCAAGTAACATGTACTTACTTAACATTACCTATGCTTCCACATCTCGCCCTGGGAATGTATTGTCCGCCATATCCCCTTATCTGGTAGGTATATCTCTACTCTATATGCTTTACACCTCCCCCTTTCCTATTCATGGTTAAGAGTATTACCTACCTCTCCCTTTAGGGTTTAAGGTATTGCCTACCTCTTCCCCTTTCTGGCTTTTCAAAAAGAAAAATATTTCTTAATGAGGAAGGTAAGGTGATCTTGTACTAGAGTATTTATCTCTCTATCCTAGCAAGAATCCCATGTTGATACCACTAAGGAAATTATCCTAGTTATCAAACCACTTAATTAGGAGTCATAAATTTTGTGTTGATACACTGATACAATACATCACTGTAGCATTTGAGCTATCTGCTAACATAGTTCCACTTGAGCTAATGCCACACCTATACCACTTAAGGCTTCATGCAATTGCAGTAAGGGTGGTGCTGGCTATTCCATTTATCATGCAGCAACATGTCTCTACAACAATAGTAGTGGCTACATAGTAGCAGCCATCAACTAGGGTTAATCTCCCCCTCAGACTGTGCATAGTCCTGAGAACCTGCTGATCAACAGTGATGATCTTTGATCCACTACAGCTATTAGCTGCTACTTAACAGGAAGCTCAACTAGTTCTTGCAGCTTATGAATTTGCTCCCCCTCAACAGGAGCATCTTCTATCATCCTTTCTTGTAGAAACTTTAGTCTATTACAGTCTGGATTATACTTGAATGATGCGCGCGAGGCCGACTCTTATTTTGGTGGTTAGTTCCATTGGTCAAACGTCGCGGACTGCTAAAAAGCGAGTTTTTAACAAAAGGAGACAATTGCACCTATCGCATGTAGTACTCGATATTCGGTGGGAATATTGAGGTTATATTGTTCTTGGGGTCGGGTTGATTGTTTTTACTCTTTTTGGAGTAACTATTATTTTACCGAATATACGGTGGGGATTTTAATTAACTAAGACAAATAACATAAAGGCACAAAAACAAGTTAGTAAATTCAATGAAGGGTTAATGCTCGGCATCGAATCAGATCGAAACTAAAACAACTCTTAATAATTACAAGACCTAGTTTTAAAATTAATTAAAGGCAAATTGCCATGGAGGTTCCACAAACATGAGATCACCTATCTCTAGGAATATCGCTCACCTGAACATTAAGACTATTCGACCAAACTCTCGTCCGATGAAGGATTCCTCTTAATGCCCGCTTTACGCTAAGAACCCCGCTATTGGGTAGTGAAACCAATCTGGTAGAGTTACGCTTCTCCTCTCTTGAGGGTATGAACGCAACTCTTTTTACCCAAGGGTGATAAGTCCATATGCACATCCTCTCGGCTAGCTAGCGTATGGATAACAGAAATCGAGCCCACACATCGATATGTGGTTCTACACATCATATACTCGTGGAAAACCTTAAGCACTTTAATTAAAGTGAGAAAAAGATCCTTTAATTTTATAGAGTGATTTCATATGTCCCAATGCTCTTCGATGTCGAGGGATAAGAATGATTAGCCACTCATCGGTATGGGTACAACTTATGATTTTAATGAGGCATAAGTTCGAGACTAAGCGCTAAAGGGTTATAAAAAAGGGACAAAAAAGAACACAATGTTAGAAAATTATAAAACTAACTAAAAAGAGAACTCACACCTTTCAAAATCATAAAATAAAAAGCTAAGTTACACAAAAAAGAGAAATTACAAGTCCTACTCGAATGAGTAGGCAGGAAATAAATGCATTACAAGTCCTACTCAAACGAGTAGACAGGAAATAAATGCAATACAAGTCCTACTCAAACGAGTAGGCGGGAAATGACAAGTCCTACTCAAACGAGTAGGCGGAAAATGACAAGTCCTACTCAAACGAGTAGGTGGGAAATGAAAGCGAGTCCTACTCGAATGGGTAGGAGGGAAATAAATGAAGACACACACACACTCTACATAATTGAAAGAAAGCAATGAAAATTATCTCATACACAGACACACTCTACATAATTGAGAAAACGATAAAAGAAAGCAAGAAAAATTATCTCATACATTCACACACACAATAAAAAGAGAAAGAAAACAAACATATCTTAAAAATTAAAATAACAACTTTTTCATTATTATAATTTTCTAAAAGAGTTTAAAACGTTGAAAAGAACAAAAGTTTAACAAAAATAAAAAGACTAAGTAAAAAAAGGAAGAAAGCCACATTGAAAACACTTGTATAAAACCATAAAAATGAAATTAAAGTACTAAAAAAACTAAACTAAGCAATCCAAAGGACAAGAAAATAAAAGTTAACATAACAACTAATAAATATAAAAGAAAACCTATAACAAAAGCGAAGCAAAATAAAACTATGAAAACATAAAAACATGAAGTTAAACTCACACACACACACACACATTTCTAAGAGAAAGACAAATATAAAGAAAGGATAAAAAGAGAACAAAAGTGGGGTACTCACATCCATTCCAAGACAACATAAGGAGAGAAAATCTAACATATTTTATTAAGGAAAAAAGCTGATTACGAAGCTAAAACAAACATAAAAGAGAGGCAGAGAAAATTCTCCTTACATAGCAAGAAGTGCACCCAAGCAGCACACAAACAACAAAATTGGCCCAAAGTTTGAACCGTTGGACCTTACAGAGAAGTTTTATTTATAAGAAAAAAAATCGGAGGTGACAGGCCCGGGTCACGGGCGTGACAGGGGGGCGTGTCATGCTGGCTTGCTGAAGACGTCGAAATTTTTGTGACTGGTCGATTTTCGGAAGCTTGTGGATTGGTACACATGTTGGTCACGGGCGTGATAGGGTTGTCACGGGCGTGTCGGCAAGGTATGCCTGTTGGAGGTGTTGAGCTGAGCTCGAAAAACGTCGAACTGGGATCGACGAATGTTGATCGGGATTGACACAGATGTGTCAAATTTGTCACGGGCGTGACATGCAAAGCGTCGAGTGTTGAGGCGTCGAGCGTCGTGTGGTTGCTGGCTTCATTTCGTTGAGCGCAATTTGGCAGAATTTAGTCGAGTGCTGCTCGATGAATCGTCAAGCGCTGCTCGATGAATCGTCGAGCGCTGAGCTAGGCTGGACGATCATCGATCAGGATTGACACGGGTGTGTTAAATCGGGACACGGGCGTGTTCAGCTAAGCGTCGAATGGTTTCTAGAAGCATCGAGCTTGGATCAACTAATGTTCAACGTCAAACATCGAATGGTTATACACGGGCATGTCGAACGGGACACGTGCGTGTACTTTGAGAAATTTGGCTTTTTTCTGAAAATTTTAGAAAAATAAAAAGAAGTTAAGTTAAAACAATATTTACAAAAAAGAAACACTTTATTGAAGAAAAATGACTAAAATTAATGAAAATGAGCTAAAATGACTTAAACAAAATACGTAAAAATATGAATATTTACAACTCATCAAATACCCCAATACTTAAGCTTTTGCTATTCCAGAGCAAAAGTTAGAGATGAACTTATAGGAAATTAAAAGAAATCCTAAATTTAACTACCGCTTAAATTAATTAAAAAAGAGATCTAAATAAACATACGGGACATAAGAGTTATGTCCTAAAATCATGAACATGATTTAAATAAAGGAAAAGTTTGGCCAAAAGACTTCTTGATGTAATCTAATAGAAGAAAATTTTTGTAATCGTTAGCTTAACAAAAATAGTTTGGAATTATAGAACTTTAGCTTGTGGGAGTTTTACGGGAAATAATGCAATTTAAAAATTATGCTCTCAAAATGATTTTAAATTATGTCTAGAATCATTGAAATTGGCTCGGGGGGGGGGGATTTTTGTTTATAAAGAGGGCTTAGATTTAGAGGTGAGGTAATGTTTTCTCAAACCTCTAATAATTTTTTTTGCATTTGAATGTTTTTAGGAAAATGAAATCTTATTTTCCTTAACATATAAATATTTGGAACAACTTAAAATTAACCCAATGTATATGTATAGAAGTAGTGATCTTTATCCTCTTACTCCATAACATATAATCTTTTTAAATATTAGATGCCTATGTTTACAGAACGAAATCTTGTTCCCATTGAAATAGGTTCTTTTAGGAGTAAAATTTTGTTATCATGCCAAGTAAGGCATGATAAATATGAGAAGAAATGGTTTTCAAAGAGAAAACTAGATTTTAATAAAAAATGTTTGAGAGCAACCTTTTATAAATTGAATGTTCCTGTGTTTCAGAAAGCTAGAAGTAAACATAATTGATTCCTATAGTTGTTTATTTCTAACATAATACACATGCTCTATTTATGATAAATTAGAATTAGTGCCGAAAACGAGTCCCCTATCTTATGAACAAAGTATAATAAATTCTTTAAAACTTAACCCCGGATATTTAAATCTCTCAATCTAATATTAATAAATGAATAGTAAACAAAGAATTAATGAAATTCACTTATAAATAAACTTGCAACTATATTTTCTGAGAGCAAAAGTGTTAAGAATGGAACAATCGATTTATTTGTTATATAAATTTTTTTATTTGGAATTTTAAAGTTATCTTTTTTTGTGTTTTTAATTTATTTCTTTAATATATACATACTAAAAATGCGAAAAAGATATATATATTTGAAATATTTTATGTTTGTTTCCTAAATTTTTTTTGTATTTTTGAGATTTTTAACAAATATTTACGAGGGAAAACAAGTTTTTTTTTACAAAGAGGAGGAAGAAAGGAAGAGGGGAGAGAGAAAAGAATATTTATAAAAATATTTACAAACAATATATACAAAAAATATTTACAAAGTAAAACTAAATATATTTTTTTGGAAATTTTTTGCATTGTAATTTTGTTTTTGAATATTTTGATGAAACATTTTTTTTTGGAGTTTTCATTTCGTAAATTTTTTTGTGTTTTGTTTTTATTTTCGTTTTTGTAATTTAAAATTTTTTAAGTGCGGAAAATGAAAGTGCAGAAAGGAAAGCATGAAAACCTCCTCATACTTAATCCCAATATTATCCCTAATGTTGCAATATAAGTATGTGGAACAAAAATGAAATGAAAGGAAATATATACTAAAAGTAAAACGGGAGGGAAGGAACTTCCCTGGAACGTGTTCGGGGAGGCCCATTCAAAAACCCTGCATTATTAGAACAAGTAGGAAACAAAATAAGGAATGAGCTAAAAAGGTAGACGTGGGGTTCCTCCCAGGATCGCTTTGTTTATAGTCATGTAGCTTGACTATTATGGTGGGGTTATAATGTCGAGGAGGGCTATGGTTTCGTTAAAACCGATCACTGGATTGCCCGCTATATAAAACATTAACCATTGACCGTTTATTCTAAAGAACCTCTTTTAGGGGGGGGGAGACGAGTACGTTCCCATATAGACAAACCTCTTCAACTTTGAAGGGGCCAGACTATCGCAATTTTAGCTTACCTGGAAAAAGTCTAAGACGAGAATTGTAAAGAACGACAAGATCGCCCGGAGTAAAAAATTTTGGGGACTTGATTTTTCAATCATGATAGAACTTACAACGCTCCTTATAGAACTTATCTCTCTCATAAGCGTTTGCACGCCATTCATCAAGCTCATTTAGTTGCATTTTTCTATTTTTAGTGGCTAAGTTTGCGTCGAGGTTTATGAGTTTTAGAGCCCAAAGAGCACGATGCTCTAATTCTATGGGGAGATGACACGCTTTGCCATAGACTAATCGAAATGGCGTAGAACTAGATGCGGTTTTGTATGTCGTATGATACGCCCACAACGCATTGTCGAGTTTGAAGGACCAATCTTTCCTATTAAGTGAAACAGTTTTTTCTAATATACGTTTAATCTCTCGATTTACTACCTCGACTTGGCCACTTGTTTGCGGGTGGTAGGGGTGGCAAGTTTGTGTGTGATTCCGTATTTAGTTAACGTCTTAGCTATTTGGGCGTTACAGAAATGCGTTCCCCTATCACTTAAAATTGTGCAAGGTGTGCCGAAGCGAGAAAATAGTTTTTTAAGAAAGGTAATGACGACTCACGCATCGTTGGTGGGGAGAGCTTGCGCTTCTACCCATCTTGAAATGTAGTCAACCGCCAAAAAAATATAAATATTTTTAAAAGCTGGAGGTAGGGTCCAACAAAATCGATGCCCACAAATCGAAGACTTCGCACTCTAAAAATAAATTTTGGAGCATCTCATCGTGACGAGAGATTGAAAGATTTGGTTTATAGAGCCTAAACACCAAGAGGGGGGGGGGAATATGTTCAAATCCTTTTTAATAACTTAGGCAATTAAAAATGTTAAACATAACACAACTATCACAACACAAAGAATAACAATCACAGAAAATTAACAGCACAACACATAATGGTTTAAAGTGGTTCCCCAATTTATGGGTACGTCCACTCTCCCCCTTCACCTATCTAGTAGAGTACTGGATTTGGCCAAACTTCCTTCCACTATCTCAGATCCTCAGATCTTATAACTTAGAACTCAACTGGTTCCTACAGCTCAGAATTCTTCAAGTCCTACAACTCAGATTCTTCCTAAGAATCCTACCTCAGGCAACAGCCCTACTTCAACCTTAACCACCATGCCTACAACTCAGATCACCAAGATCCTACCTCAGGCACTCAGCCCTACCTCAACCTTAACCACCAGGCCTACAACTCAGATCACCAAGATCCTACCTCAGGCACTCTGCCCTACCTCAGCCTTTATATGTTTAGGCTTACAACTCAGAGAGACAACACTCCTACACTCAGATCTACAAGAGATCTTATAGAAAAATTGATTGTTTAAAATAATAAACTCTTCACCCATATTGAATGAGAATGAGGTGAACACTTTCTTGATAAGTTCTTGATTGAACTTACTTCTTAAGATCCAACTTGTCTTAGCTTCTTCAAATCTTCGAGAATCTGAACAAAGTAAGGTTGATCTTCAAATAAAGTTGGAGATGATCTTCAATCTAGCTTACTTCTTGTATACATAATTAGATCTGAACTCCTCTTACAGACTTGTTCAGGATTTGCCTTATTCTTACTTTACTTCTTCTGTGTTTGTCTCTTAGTTCACCGTTCACTCTTTGTTTGTGATAGAATAAGTCTTTATATAGAACCCATCTCCTTGAACTTCTATCACAGCAAGACTTGTCAGGATAACACTTCAAATGTGTCAACATAAATAGACCATGTGTC
This sequence comes from Platanthera zijinensis, assembly GCA_039513925.1. Lineage (NCBI taxonomy): Eukaryota > Viridiplantae > Streptophyta > Magnoliopsida > Asparagales > Orchidaceae > Platanthera > Platanthera zijinensis. The sequence continues at coordinate 126,780,970 of CM077081.1, forward strand.
GACACAAATCTTGATGATGTCGACACAGCTCCTAATATGTCGACATAGTCATTCTTTATCTTGTCGACACAGCTTCTGTTGGATGTGTCGACACAAGTCCTGTGTGTCGACACAACTGCTTCTAGTCTCGACATAGCTGGTGTTGATAGATTTCTTGAGTGTGTGTCAACACAAGTCCTGTGTATCGACACAACTTCTTCTAGTCTCGACATAGATGGTGTTGACAGATTTCTTTAGTGAGTGTCGACACAAGTCCTGTGTGTCGACACAACTGCTTCTAGTCTGAACTTCTGTGTGTCGACACAAGTCCCGTGTGTAGACATAACTATCGCTGACAGAATTTCTGTGTGTCAACACAAGTCCTGTGTGTCAAAAAAATCTGGCTTATGGTGTCGACACATTTCCCTCACAAGTGTCGACACTTGTACTTAGAATATTTTCGTGCATTTCTTTAACCTGCACATTGAAACTCAACATCCCATCAAATACACATTGATGTATATAATTGAGTTAGGTGAGGCTTCTCCAAATCTGGTTCACAGTATCTAGTGTACCCAACAATCTCCCCCTATTTGAGAAGTCATAACCCTTAGTCAATGATATACACCACTTATAATAAAACAAAGATTAAGAAGCATATAATCATTACACAGACATGGCAACTCATAATGCAAAAACAGCATGAAATAACATCACAGAATATGATAAAATTCATTAATTAGGAATTATTTTTTGATTTACAAGATTTTATAGAACAGAAAATTACATAGTTCTAAAACTAGCCTATCTATCCCTAAGATTGTTAAGGCTCCTTGATAACTATTCCTTTGCCAGATTGAATCTTAGTTTGCTCCTTGGATTTTATGTCATCAGCTGGCTTCTTCCCTTTTAAATCTTTCCTTTTGAGCTTTTATACCTTAATCTTCTGCCTTTCAAAGTAATGATAAGGCTTTGGGAAGTATTTGCTAGGCTCCACAGAGTTAGCAGGTAACTTCCCAGCTTTGATATCCCTTCTGAACTGATGTATGGCATCTTGCCTTTCCTGATACTAAATCCATTCTCGTTCAGAGTACCATTTGCCTCTATCATGCATTTTATCTTTAACAGCATTCCAGGCAGTAAGAATGATATTTCTAGAAGTTGAACTCCATTGCTCAAAATCAGGCTTTAATTCAGCCTGCTCTCTGAATCTTTTCTTAGATAGTTGAGCTTCTTTCTGAGCATCCCAATCTTTTTGTGCTTCTTGCTCTCTTTATAAAGCAGCTTCAGACATTTAAACTTTTTCAATAATAACATTGTGTGCCTCCTTTGGAGGGCTATACATTTGATGTACTGCCTGTTGTACTTCTTCAAAATCAGATAGAGGATAGATGACTTGGGCAACTTCCTGCTGAACCCCTTCAATATAAGCAGGTTGAATACCAGATTCAGCAGTATTATCATCAGCACAAAGGGGGGATATCCAAGAGTAGCTCTGATGGTATTGGATACCCATTTAGCATGATCTGAACTTGCTTTGACTAACACTCTCTCCCCCTTTATGACTTCTCTGGCCACATGATCTCTTAAGTCATCCTTCTGAAACCTTACCTGATCATCCAAAAAATCTATGCCCTCTTTATAGTAGAGTCTGAACTTCTACAGTTGATCAGAAAAAGCCATTTGAGATGCCTGAATTGCTGTTTGGACAACAGCTAGATCTTCTTTGATCTGGTTAGATACTTCAGTTTTCACATCAGTGGCAATATCTCCTATTTTTGTGAGAATAGCATCATGTGAATCTTTGAGATTTTCATTCATTCGTAATTAATTTTCTAGAATATATCCTGCCAAGAATACTACAACATTACCTCCCTTATGGAAGCAATCTGTCATCTCCTTCTTATGCAAATTTACTTAAAATCTGATAGACTTTATATCTTGGGCTAGCTGGAACTGCATTTCTTTGTGTGACTCATCCACATATTTCTCTGGAGCAAGTCTTTGCTCATCCATTTTCACTTGCAGTTTCACCAAAAGTGAACTGAAGTCTATTCCTGGAGCAGATGTTTGAGGGATGGTCTGCAAGGCTTTCTTATAGCCTGAGCTCTTCTTCCTGAGTCCATCAGCTTCCTTTTCTTGGCCCTCAAAGCTTCTTCATCATCAGAAGAATTTGATGAACTTTTTATAACCACAGTTTCCTTAGGACTTAAGGCATTTAGTGGCATCTCCCTCTAAGTCCTTGGTAGCTCCCCCTCAGTCCTTGCTTATTAGAAGTCAGGAAACAACTCTTTCAGAGTTACCAACTGCTACATCTGAACAGGAGGTATAATGTTCTCTTTTTCCACAAATGGTTCTCCCTAAACATCAAGATCCTCTTCTAGAGTTTTCTCTAAATTGGAGGAGTGGTGTTTCTCAGCTTGATCTGGGTATGACATATGCACATCCTGTGCTTCTTTCTCAGTGATGACTGTTGCAGCATTGTTGATTTCTGAGACTATGTCCATAATAGTATCAGTTGCATTCTCACTATCCAGTGCAACTTTAGCAATACCTCCCCCTTGGGCTAGCAACTATAATTGTTCTTGTTCTTGAACAATTGAAATCTCAGTGTTGTCTCCCCATGGAGTGGAGACCATCTGGTTTTCTGGTAGTTGAATGCTCTCCCATTGGGCTTGAGCCTCTTTAGCTGGTGTTGGTGTAGGTGATTTTCTTATTTGTTCTTAATCTGAGCTGAAGTCAACCTACTCTTCAGAATCACTAGAAGATTCTGCTGCCTGGGAGGTAGTTTTCATTTTTCTTATCCTTCTTCACTTGTTTCTGTGGGGTAGAAACATCATTTGTCAAAACTCTATCCCATCTGGGTAGTATTCTAAGATTCATTCTCCTCATGTGATTAATCTTAGTTCCTAGAGTTTGATTCATCACTTCTAGAATGGTGGAAACCAGATACAGGATTAGTATTCAACCCAGATTGGGCTTCTTGGCACTTTCTTTGATCTTGTCAAATATGACAGCAGACTAGTTTGTTTTTAACTTGAATATAACTCTGGTCATGAGTTTGAACATATAGGCAGAAATCCTATCATGTCCTCCTATTTTGTATAGAATAACGTTGCTTATTATCTCGGACAAGAACTTACCCTGGGAATTCATTCCCTTCCTGGTCATTGAAGATCCAATCTTGGTAGTGGGATCCAGTCCACACCATTGGAGTGCATCCCTTGTCATGGATGATGCGATATCATCTTCTTCCTTAATCTTGGGAAGCTGAAGTGACTTTCTTATATTCTTCAATGAGAGTTTTATTGTAGTACAATTTATAGTTGACTTTATCTTCTTTCCCTTAGAATCCATTATTGCTGACGAGTAAAATTCAAGAAACTCCTTCTTCCAGATCCTTGTAGGTTCTGAGACCAAGTATTCTAATCTTTTTTCAGTGATTAGAGGGTAATCACGACCTTGATTTCTGGGAAGGAAGTCTCGAACACCTTGCGTACCAGTTCATAACCCTCATTGACCTTATCTTCCTGTTGTGGTTCCATGAGTGAAAGAGAGAGAAGAGAGTCGATGGGAGAATTTCTTGTCGACACAAAGTATAGAGTCGAGAGTTCTGAAAGCACAGTCGGCCAGATATTGTCTTCTCCTATTTATAGTATACTTGTAAAAAGGTAGGTCAAAAGTCGCGTCTAACTAGGGATTTTACTAGTCGACACAATTTTACATGTGTCGACATAGACGACCTAGGTCTCGACAGAGCTTTGTAGGTGTCGTCATTTCTATGTGTCGACATACTTTTGCCTTTGTCGACATAGACTACTTAATTCTTGACAGAGTATTGAGGGTGTTGATATGTCTATGTATCGAAAACGATTTTGGTGTGTCGACACAAAAATCTACTAGGACAAGGTCTCGATAGAGTGGTGTCGACACAACCTTTTCCTGTCGACACAAATTTTATTTCTGTGTCGACCCAATTTATTTCGTTGTCGACACAACTTGCTGATAGTGTCGACACAATTGTCTTGTGTCGACACAAACTTTCTAACTTAGCCAAATTTCTTGAGAAATTTTGTGCTGACTTAACATCTCATTCTAGGTTCAACATACCTAATTCAATTTTAAAATAATTGAATTTACATTCATCCAGAGGTTTTGTAAATATATCAACAATTTGATTGTTAGTGTTGACAAATTCTAGATTTATATTTTCTTTTTCAGCATGTTCTCTGATGAAGTGAAACCTGATTTCTATATGCATAGTTCTGCTATGTGAAATAGGATTTCTAGCAATAGATATAATACTAGTAGAATCACAATATAATGGAATTCTACTTACCTTGATGTCATAGTCTTCAAGTTGATGTTGTATCCACAACAACTGAGCACAACAACTGCCTGTAGCTATATACTCAGATTCAGTAGTGGAAATAACTACACTTGTCTGCTTTTTGCTGCTCCATGACACCAACCTTCCACCTAGGAACTGATATGTGCCTATGGTGATTTTCCTATCTTCTTTGTAGCCTGCAAAATCTGTATCTGAAAAACCTGTTAGTAAGAAATCTCTATTCTTAGGGTACCAAAGACCTAGATTAGGTGTGCCCTTAAGATATCTTAAGATTCTCTTAACAACAGAATAATGAGATTCCTTTGGGCAAGCTTGGTACCTAGCACATACACATGTGGCATACATGATGTCAGGTCTAATAGCTGTTAAGTAAAGGTGGGAGCCAATTATCCCTCTATACAAAGACTCATCAACAGGTTTTCCTGCCTCATCTTTGCCTATAGGCATACTTGTACCCATTGGAGTTTTCATGGTGGAGGCTGACTCCATGCCATATTTCTTAATTAACTCCTTGGTGAACTTTGACTGAGATATGGACAATCCATCATCAGTCTGTCTAACTTGGAGTCCCAAGAAGAATTTCAGCTCACCCATGCTGCACATCTCAAACTTCCCTTGCATAAGTTTGACAACCTTTCTACAAAGGTTGTTTTCAGTTGAACCAAAGATAATGTCATAAACATATATCTGGACTAGGATGATCTTACTTTTTAATTCCCTAAAGAATAGAGTCTTATCAATTTTCCCTCTTGAGAATTTATTCTCAATAAGGAAAGCAGACAGTGTTTCATACCAAGCCCTAGGGGCCTGTTTCAATCCAAATATAGCATTCTTAAGCCTATATACATAGTTTGGATAAAGAGGATCTACAAAACATGAAGGTTGTTCAACATAAACTTCCTCTTTTAAGTCACCATTCAAAAATGTTGACTTTACATCCATTTGAAATACTTTGAACCCTTGATAAGCTACATAAGCCAGGAACAGTCTTATAGCTTCCAACCTTGACACTGGGGAAAATATCTGATCAAAGTCTATCCCTTCTTCCTGTTTGTAGCCCTTTGCTACCAGTCTGGCTTTGTTCTTGATTATAGAGCCATTTTAATCTAACTTGTTCCTGTAGATCCACTTAGTTCCTATGATATTGTGATTCTTTTGTTTAGGAACCAACTCCCAGACTTTATATCTTCTGAATTGATTCAACTCTTCCTGCATGGCATCAATCCAATTTGTGTCTTATAGTGCCTCTTCAAACTTCTTAGGTTCCATCTGGGAAAGGAAGCTTGAATATAGAACTGTGTTCATGCTCTTGCTTCTGGTCAGAAATCCATGTTTTACATCACCAATGATTTGGTGTGCTGGATGATCCTTCAAATATCTTCTAGCTGGAGGAAATCTGTCCACCTCGTGGTCTTCTTCAGTGTCCTCATCTAGATTTACTTCATTGTCTTTATCTTCATCCAGTGAGACTTGTATTCCCCCTAGATAACATCCATCATTTTCTTCATCCTGTCTTGCAGGTTGGTCTTCACTAATTGTTAGCTTGTCTATCTTTTCCTTCAAACCTGTAGGTCTAACAGAAGTGCTAGACAACTCATAGTTAATTAGCTTAGACTCATAAAAGACTACATGGACAGATTCTTCTATAACTTGTGTAGTAAAGTTATAGATTCTGTATGCCCTACTGTTATTAATGTACCCAACAAATATCCCATCTAGGGATTTAGCAGCAAACTTAGTTTGATAGTGCTTGCCATTTTTTTGAACATAACACTTGCTACCAAAGATTCTAAAGTAGGATATGTTTGGTTTTATGCCTTTCATAATCTCATAGGGTGTCTTCTTGGGTCTTTTGTTGATGGAAGCTCTATTGAGAACATGACATACAGTATTTACTACCTCAGCCCAGAAGTATTTAGGAAGGGAAGTGTCACTTAGTAGTGTTCTACTTGCCTCAATAAGAGTCCTATTCATTCTTTCGGCAACCCCATTTTATTGGGGAGTTGTAGGTGAGGAGAACTCCTGATGAATCCCAAGTTATTCAATGAACCTTGTCATGCATTCAGACTGAAATTCAGTCCCATGGTCACTTCTGATTTTGACCACTGAATTGTTAAGTTTATTCTGAATTTGCCTAGCAAAATTTTGGAAGATAGTAGGGGTTTCAGATGTCTGCCTCAAGAAGAAAACCCATGTAAATCTAGAATATTCATCCACAATTACAAATGTGTAAGCTTTCCTACATAGACTATGAACTGGCATAACACCAAATAAATCCATATGCAGGAGGTAAAGACATCTCACAGAATCTTTGGTATCATGTCCATGGAAAGAGGTCCTGGTCTGTTTGGCCTTTTGGCAAGCTGAACATACATCCTCTTTAATGCACTAGACCTGAGGACTATTCCTCACTAACTCGATACTAAAGAGTTATCCGATTGACTTGTAGTTCAGGTGAGCTAGCCTCTTGTTCCATTGGACACAATGAGATGCTTTCTCATCTACAACTAGATAGATAAGTGAGATCTTATTCTCACAATCAAGGTTAATACAGTAGACATTTCCTTTCCTAGTGCCTGATAGAATGATCTCTTGATCACTTGACCTTCTTATTTGACACACACTCTTGAGGAAAGAAGTGTCATAACCAAGATCACTTAGTTGGCTTATGCTAATTAGGTTATATTTCAGACCATTCACATAATCCACTTGAGTGATAGTGATAGAGTTATTGGAAATGTTACCAAACCCTTTGATAACTCCCTTTTCAAATCCACCAAAGATCACCTTGGGTCCATTTTCTATGGGAGAGTAATCCTTCAGCATCCTTCTTGTTCCAGTCATGTTCCTGGAACATCCACTGTCCAAGTACCATATAGGGGTATGGCCACTTGGACTCACCTACATCAAATAAAATTACCTATCCTTAGAACCCCAATTGTTATTGGGTCCTATGTCTAGGTCTGCTTAATATTTGACATGCTTACCTGCAGCCTTTCTGACAGGTAAGCTGGCATTTTTAAAAAATACTTGCATTGTACCAACAATCAATTGCATAGTAGTCCACCTTGCCACAACACCAGCAATCAAAACTGTTGTACCTTCTCTTAAGTCCAGGCTTAACAATATTGCTGTCAGTAGTCCTTTTAAGTGCAGGTGCTGGAGCAGCAAACACTAAGGATTCTTTAATAACCTTGTGTGTTTGCTCATGGGCTACCCTATTAGCATTTTATCACTTACCATTCAGATTACCATACTTATAGTGACCATGAGTGATGTCATGATCATACCTGTTAGTAGGCTGCATCACTTTCTGAAAGAAATTTCGGGTTTGAAGGCTAGTGGTAGAACTGGGGCTTTGTCTTTTCTTTTGGAATTAGTTGCCCTAGTTCTTTCCTTGAAGCCAAATCCTGTCTTACCCATTTGGGAGATAAAGTTGTCTATTAAGGGTAAGACTGACTTTGGCTTTTAGAATTTATCCACAAGATCCTTCTCTCTTTGAAGTCTGACTTCTAGACTCTTGATGTGATTATTTTTCAAGGTAATTGTACCCATCTAAATAACAGTTATGTTTTTCAGTTTGGCCACTTCATTCAGCTTCAAATCCAACATTTTTGCTGAATCTGATGCAGCCAATTTAAGATATGCAATTTCTTTAGCCTGCTCTTTGATAAGGATTCTGCTTCTCTTAAGAGCTTGGAACAGACCACCATACTCATCAATTAGGTTATGACATCCCCTTCAGATTCAGAACCATCCTCATATCTTGATGCTGATGCTTCTAATTCTAATCCAGTATAATAATCAGAGACTGATGATGGATGTTATACCTTACTGGGACAATGCTGATCCTGTCACTGATCTTCCTCATACAAAGCCATCAACCCTCTAAAATAATGATCTTCACTCCCATTTATAGAATCCAGCAATTGTCAGAATTCAGTTTCTACAGAATCCTTTTCTATAGTGAACAATCCAATATAGGATTCTACTTCATCCTCTTCTCCAGATTCTGATGATGAAGAGTCAGTCCAACTCTTCTACTTCTGGGCAACAAGGGATCTCTCCTTCTTGCCCTTATTTTAATGCTTCTTCTTGTCCTTAAATTCCTTTATTTTATCAGGACAATCAACTATGACATGTTCTGGCCTGTTACAACATTAGCAAATAATTTTTGAAGAAGTTTGATTACTAGGATTAGAGTCATACCTATCATCCTTAGAAGTTTTCTTCTTCTTGTAATAGTCATCCTTGGAGAGAGATGAAGATGGCTTTGTTCTCCATTTCTTCATCTTCATGAACCTTTGAAACTACCTTATAAAGGCAGCAAAGTCTTCATCAGAGTTGTGGATGTCTGAAGTGTTGATGTCAGGATTTTCTAATTCAACCTCAGCAATTCTCCTGGGTGGAGAAGGAGACTTTCTCCTACCCTTTCTTGTGGCTTCATCCTTAAAGGCTACAAACTTTTCTTTGTATTCAGACCTATTGCTTTTCTCCTCCTCCTTTCTGGCAGTGAGCTGTATCTTATAAGATAACAGTTTTCCAAACAAGGTTGGTGGAGGTGTATCAGCATGTCTGGCCACCTCTCAGATGGCACATATTTTTGTATCCCAGTCCTTGGTTAGTGACCTGAGAAACTTGTCATTCAGTTCATATGTGTTAAAGACTCTTCCATAGGTCATTAACTCATTTACAATTCTAAAGAATTTCTTGTAACATTCAACTATGTTATATGTCTTGGATTGTCTAAAGCTATCATATTCTTGATTTTGCTTGGACTTTCTATCCTCTCTTACTTCTTCAGTTCCCTCCATGTAGACAATCAAAGTGTCCACATCTCCTTGGAGGTTTTGCAATGTACCAGATTCTGGAATGTAGAATCATCTATGGCACTCACAATTATGTTTTGTGCTCTCTTGTCTAAGGTTTCTAGGATGATCTCTTCCTTAGTCATTTCAGAATAGCTCTTTTGAGTTTTGAGATTTTCATCAAGAACTGATATGTTCATAGGAATGAAAGGTCCTTCAAGAACTGTGATGTAGATTCTTGGATCAGATGCTTACATGAAAAATCTGACCCTCTCTTTCCATATGCCAAAGTTTTCTTTCCTACAGATAGGAAGTTTCATGGATCCAAGTTCCTTTTGATTTTCACTTGAACCCATTCTGGCTAACAGTTAATTGCCTTGGAGATCTACACAGACTGGTAGGTCTATATTTGAGTGAACCTCCCTCTGATACCACTTGAAAGATTTGTTTTATAGAGCATAAACACCTAGAGGGGGGGTGAATAGGTTCAAAGCCTTTTTAACAACTTAGGCAATTAAAAATGTTAAACACAGAAAAACTATCACAACACAAAGAATAACAATCACAGAAAATTCACAGCACAACACACAATGGTTTAAAGAAGTTCCCCAATTCATGGGTACGTCCACTCTCCCCCTTCACCTATCTAGTAGAGTACTGGATTTTGCCAAACTTCTTTCCACTATCTCAAATCCTCAGATCTTACAACTTAGAACTCAATTGGTTCCTACAGCTCAGACTTCTTCAAGTCCTACAACTCAGATTCTTCTCAAGAATCCTACCTCATGCAATAACTCTACCTCATCCTTAACCACCAGGCCTACAACTTAGATCACCAAGATCCTACCTCAGGCACTCAGCCCTACCTCAGCCTTAACCACCAGGCCTACAACTCAGATCACCATGATCCTACCTCAGGCACTCAGCCCTACCTCAGCCTTTATATGTTTAGGCTTACAACTCAGAGAGACAACTCTCCTACACTCAGATCTACAAGAGATCTTACAGAAAAATTGATTGTTTAAAATAATAAATTCTTCACCCAGATAGAAAGAGAATGAGGTGAAGACTTTCTTGATAAGTTCTTGATTGAACTGACTTCTTAATATCCAACCTGTCTTAGCTTCTTCAAAACTTCTTGAATATGAAAAAAGTAAGGTTGATCTTCAAATGAAGTTGGAGATGATCTTCAATCCAACTTCCTTCTTATATATAGAATTAGATCTGAACTCCTCTTGCAGACTTGTTCAGGATCTGCCTTCTTCTTACTTTACTTCTTCTGTGTTTGTCTGTTAGTTCACCATTCACTCTTTGTTTGTGTCAGAATAGGTCTTTATATAGAACCCATCCAAGGTTACTGGTTGATCCGGTTCATAACGGCCTTCTGACAGCTCTGATAGATGTAACAGCTTTGTTACTTATGAAAGCTGTCAGGTCTTCAGTCTTGATACCGAAACCCTCCTTGAACTTCTATCACATAAGAGACTTGTCAGGATAACACTTCAAATATGTCAACAGAAATAGACCATGTGTTGATAGAAGTCTTGATGATGTCGACACAGCTCCTAATATGTCGACACCGTCATTGTTTATCTTCTCGACAAAGCTTTTATTGGATGTGTCGACACAAGTCCTGTGTGTCGACACAACTGCTTCTAGTCTTGACATAGCTGGTGTTGACAGATTTCTTGAGTGTGTGTCAACACAAGTTCTGTGTGTCGATACAACTGCTTCTAGTCTCGACATAGCTGGTGTTGAAAGATTTCTTGAGTGAGTGTCGACATAAGTCCTGTGTGTCAACACAACTGCTTCTAGTCTGAACTTTAGTGTGTCGACATAACTGCCGCTGATAGAATTTCTGTATGTTGACACAAGTCCTGTGTGTCGACACAATCTTGCTTCTGGTTTCAACGCATTTCCCTCACAAGTGTCGACACTTGTACTTAGAATATTTTCTTGCATTTCTTTAACCTGCACATTGAAACTCAACATCCCATCAAATACACATTGATGTATATCATTGAGTTAAGTGAGGCTTCTCCAAATCTGATACACAATTTCCAGTGTACCCAAAAGAGATGTTACTCGACCGCTGACAGATATCGCATGAGCGCACATAATTGTGAGCGTCTTTAAAGAGAGTGGGACAAAAGAAGCCCGCCTCTACCGCCTTCTATACGGTCCGGTTACCTGATAATGCCCACCAGTCATACTCTCGTGGCAGTGCCTAAGTATTTCCAAGCACTCCAAACCCGCGACGCATCTTCGGACCGCTTGGTCTGCGCAGATACGAAAAAAGAAAAGGGTCCTCCGAAAAAAAAAATTTCAAGTCAGAAAAGAATTTCTTCTTTTGCTGGCTCGAAAAGTCCTTTGGAAGCACCCGCGTAACTAAGTAGTAAGCAAAATCTTCGAGCCAAGGGGAGGAAGATGAGCTAGTATTAATGGCTACGAGGCGTTCCTCGGGGAATCAGTCATTTATGTCAGATTTGACGAGCGCTTCTGCACCCTAATTTTCTAAACGGGAGAGGTGATCGAAGGCTAAATTTTCCGCTCCCTTCTTATCCCGAATCTCCAAATAATATTCTTGAAGGAGGAAAACCCATCGAAGAAGGCGGGGCTTGGCATCTGTTTTGGCTAGTAAATATTTAAGGGCGGAGTAGTCGGTGAATACGATAACTGTAAATAGCGTTATATACGAGCGAAACTTATCAAATACGAAAACGACGACTAAGAGTTCCTTTTCCGTCATCGTGTAGTTTACTTTCTCGGAAGGGAGCGTCTTGCTATCGTAATAAATTGGATGAAAGTGTTTGTCTACGCGTTGGCCAAGGACGACACCTAAGGCAATATCACTAGCATCACACATAATCTTGAACGGAAGGGACCAATCGGGCGCCACTAAAATGGGTGAGTTGATAAGTTTTTGTTTTATAAAATTAAATGTGGACTCACATTCGCTACTAAAGACAAAACTAAATTCCTTTTCCAGGAGGCGAGTAAGCGGCTTTGTAATTTTTGAAAAATCTTTAATTAATTATCTATAATGGCCCGTATGGCCTAAGAAACTCCTAATGGATTTAACATTAGTTCGTGGCAGAAGTTTTTCTATAATTTATACCTTGGCCTTATCTACCTCCATCCCCATTATCGAAATCCTATGGGCGAGAAACAAACCTTCTCGAACCATGAAGTTACACTTTTCCCAATTCAAAACAAGATCTGTGTCCTCATATCGCTGGAAGACACGATCTAGATTACGAAGAAAAGCAGGGAAAGAGCATCTGAATACAGAGAAGTCATCCATAAAGACTTCCATGATATCTCCTACCAGCTCTCCAAAGATTGCCAGCATACATCTTTGGAATGTAGCTGGCGCATTGCAGAGGCCAAATGGCATTCTTCGGTAGCGAAGGTGCCAAACGGGCAGGTAAAAGTTGTTTTCTCTTGATCATCGGTGGAAAAGGGGATTTGGAAAAACCCCGATAAACCATCAAGAAAACAAAAATACGGATGACCGGATAAACTCTCCAGAATTTGGTCTAAAAATGGTAGTGCAAAATGGTCCTTATGGGTGACATCATTAAGTTTCCAATAATCGATGCACACCCGCCAATCCGTAACAGTACGAGTTGGGACGAGTTCATTGTGCTCATTTTCCACTACGGTTATACCGCCCTTCTTGGGCACGACATGAAAGTGACAAACCCAAGCACTATCTGAAATGGGATAAATAATCCCTACATCTAATAACTTAATTATTTCAACTTTAATGACGTATTTCATATTTGGGCTAAGACGTCGCTGCGGCTGAATGGTTTTGCGGCAATTATCGTTAAGGAAGAACTTATGAGTGCAAAAAGAGGGGTTAATCCCCTTAAGATCGGAAATTTGCCACGCAATTGTGTGGCGATGTTTAAGTAAAACTTCAAATAAATTGGAAGTCTCCTAATCACTCAAATGTGAAGAAATGATAATGGGAAGGGTATCAATTTTTCCCAAAAATCGTATTTGAGAGATTCGGGTAGGGGATTGAGGTCTAGGATGGGCGGCTCTTCTAGCGAGGTTTTGATTCTAATGTCTTTCGAACAAATTGGTTCGAAATGCAAACCTATAGATTTATACTCTTTGTAATTAAAAGTTTCGAGCGCAAAAATATCGTCGTTAAGAAAAATTAACAAGAAAACGGGAGAAGAACAATCTCTAAAAAAAGTATATAAATTATAATAGAAATCATCGCTTGATGATGAGTCCTCCATCGAGGGATTAATGGAGAAAGTAACCTCATCATCTCTCACCATAATGAGGAGACGACCGTTACTCACCTCAACTAATGTGCGGGAGGTGGCGAGAAAAGGGCGACCGAGTATAATTGGTACATCGGTGTCTTCCTTGATGTCTAAGATGATGAAGTCTACCAGGAAGATAAACTTATCAACTTGGACAAGGACGTCCTCCAGTACCCCAATGGGGAACTTAACCAAGCGATCCTCTAATTGGATAAGCATATTAGTAGGGGCTGGAGTGCCCAAACCTAATTTTGGAAAGAGCAAGAACGACATCAAATTAATGCTCGTGCCTAAATCTGCTAGAGCGTATTTTACTAATATATTGCCAAAAAGGTACATGATAGAAAACCGTCCCGAGGCGTTTTGTTGTGGGGGCAATTTATTAGTAAGAGGCGCTGAGCAGTCTGCGTTGAGAGAGATATGTGAAATATTTTCTAAATTTTTTTATTAGAAAGAAGTTCTTTCAAATATTTAGCATATTTAGGAATCTGCGAGATCACCTCGCAGACTGGAACATTAATATGAATTTTTTTCAATAGTAAAATAATTTTTTTGTATTTTGCGTCCTAACTCTCACTATCTAACTTATGCGGATACGACAGGGCCTTGTTTAAAATAATTTTTTCGTTAAAAATTATTAAAGGCGGCGTAATCGAAGAAGGGGGAAGAGGGATCAGAGGAGAAATATGTACCTACGGATCGATCCATTTTGGATCAACCACCTCCTTACCGCTACAAAGGTTTATAACATTGGTGTTCTCCAGATTGTTTGGCTCCGTGTTCCCAGGCATTTCCCCGAGCGTGCGCTCAGACGTCATTCTCGCCAACTGTCCAACCTGTTGTTCAAGATTTTTTAGCGATCCGGTGATGTTCCTGATATTTGACTCGTTGGACGCTATGTATTTATAAAAAATTTACTCAACCGGAGAAGGTTTTGGAGGAGGAGGCGAGAAAAATGCGGGCGCAAAAGAATTAGGGGGACGCTACGCGTTGTTAACATTGCTCCAAGAGAAATTGGGATGATTCCTCTAACCCGGATTATAGTTATTACTATAAGGGTTGTTATTGGGGTTGAAGGAAGGACGACCCGAATTTCCTATGAAGTCTACAAACTCTTCGGCCATGTAGACGTTGGGGGTAATAAAACAAGGTGGAGTGGAAGAAGCATTAGTCATCTCAGCCACCTACTTTGTTAACCTTTCAACTTAAAGGGTTAACAGAGCAGTGGCATCTACTACAAAAAGGTCGGCCGCAAGCTTGGCGCGTCCCCGCGGGACGTTCCATTGGTAGGCATTCATAATAATCTCTTTGATAAGTGCTTGGGCATTCTCGGTGGTTTTATTGTTTAAAATGCCAAAAAGCAAGTTTTTAACGAAAGGAGGCAAGTGCACCTATCACATGTAGTACTCGATATTCGGTGGGAATATCAAGGTTGTATTTTTCTCGGGGTCGGGTTGATTATTTTTATTCTTTTCGGAGTAACTATTATTTTACCGAAAATATGATTGGGATTTTAATTAACTAAGGCGGATAAAAAAAAGGCACAAAAACGAGTTAGGAAATTCGATGAAGGGTTAATGCTCGACATCAAATCAGATCAAAACTAAAACAACTCTTAATAATTACAGAACCTAGTTTTCAAATTAATTAAAGCCAACTTGGCCGTGGAGGTTCCATAAACATGAGCTCACCTATCTCTAGGAATATCGTTCACCTGAACATTAAGACTATTCGACCGAACTCTCGTCCGATGAAGGATTCCTCTTAATGCCCGCTTTATGCTAAGAACCCCGCTATTGGGTAGGGAACCCAATCCGATAGAGTTACGCTTGTCCTCTCTTAAGGGTATGCATGCAACTCTTTTTACCCAAGGGTGATCAGTCCATACGTACGACCTCTCGGCTAGCTAGCGTATGGATAATGGAAATAGAGCCCACACATCGATATATGGTTCTACGCATCGCATACCCGAAGCAAACCTTAAGCCCTTTAATTAAAGTGAGAAAAAGATCCTTTAATTATTTAGAGTGATTTCATAAGTGCCAATGCTCTTCGATGCCGAGGGATAAGAACGATTAGCCACTCATCGGTATGTGGACGGCTTATGTTTTTAATGAGGCATGAGTTCGAGACTAAGTGCTAAAGGGTTACAAAAAAGGGATAGAAAAGAACACAACATTAGAAAATTATAAAACTAACTAAAACATGAACTTATACCTTTCAAAATCATAAAATAAAAAAGTTAAGTTACACAAAAAATAGAAATTACAAGTCCTACTCGAATGAGTAGGTGGGAAATAAATGCATTACAAGTCCTACTCAAACGAGTAGGCAGAAAATAAATGCATTACAAGTCCTACTCAAACGAGTAGGCGGGAAATGACAAGTCCTACTCAAACGAGTAGGCGGGAAATGACAAGTCCTACTCAAACAAATAGGCAGGAAATAACAAGTCCTACTCAAACGAGTAGGTGGGAAATGAAAGCGAGTCCTACTCGAATGAGTAGGATGGAAATAAATGCAGACACACACACACACACTCTACATAATAAAAAGAAAGCAATGAAAATTATCTCATGCACACACACACTCTTCATATTTGAGAAAGCGATAAAATTAAGCAAGAAAAATTATCTCATACACTCACACACACAACAAAAAGAGAAAGAAAACAAACTTATCTTAAAAATTAAAATAACAACTTTTTCATTGTTATAATTTTAAAAAGAGTTTAAAAAGTGGAAAAAAAGTTGAAAAGAACAAAAGTTTTACAAAAATATAAAGACTAAGTAACAAAAAGAAGGTAGAAAACCACTTTGAAAACACTTGTATAAAACAATAAAAATGAAATTAAAGTACTAAAAAAAACTAAACTTAAGCAATCCTAAGGGACAATAAAATAAAAGTTAACATAACAACTAATAACAATAAAAGAAAACCTAGAACAAAAGCTAAGCAAAAAAAAATTATGAAAACATAAAAACATGAAGTTAAACTTTTACACACACACACACACACATTTTTAAGAAAAAGACAGAAAAACAAAGGATAAAAAGGGAACAAAAGTGGGGCACTCAAATCCTTTCCAAGATAACACAAGGTGAGAAAATCTAACATATTTTATTAAGTAAAAAAACTGATTACAAAGCTAAAACAAACATAAAAGAGACGGGGAGAAAATTCTCCTTACATAATAAGAAGTGAACCCAAGCAACACACAAACAACCAAATTGGCCCAAAAGTTTGAACCCTTGGACCTTACAAAGAAGTTCTATTTATAAGCAAAAAATCGGAGGTGACACGCCCTGGTCATGGGCGTGACAGGGGGCGTGTAATGCTTGCTTGCTGAAGACGGTGAAATTTTGGTGACTGGTCGATTTCCGGAACCTTTTGGAACGGGACACGTGTTGGTCACAGGCATGACAAAGTTGTAACGGGCATGTCTACAAGGTTTTCCTGGTGGAGGTGTTGAGCTAGGTTCGACAAACGTCGAATTGGGATCGATGAACGTCGATCGGGATTGACACGGGCATGTCAAATTTGTCATGGGCGTGACATGCAAAGCATCGAGTGTTGAGGCGTTGATCATAGAGTGGTTGATGGCTTCATTTCGTCGAGCGCAATTTCACAGAATTTCGACAAGCGCTGCTCGACAAATCGTCGAGCGCTAAGCAGGGCTGTACGAACGTCGATCGCGATTAACATGGGCGTGTCAAATCAGGACACAGGCGTATACAGCTAAGCGTCGAATGGTTGCTGGAAGCGTCGAGCTTGGATCAACGAATGTTGAACGTCAAATGTCGAGCGGTTGGACACGGGCGTGTCGAATGGGACAGAGGCGTGTACTTTGATAAATTTTGCTTTTTTCTGAAGAATTCTAGAAAAATAAAAAGAAGCTAAGTTAAAAGAATATTTACAAAAAAGAACCATTTTATTGAAGAAAAATGACTAAAAATAACGAAAATGATGACTTAAATAAAATATGTAAAAATACGAATATTTACAACTCATCATTGGCCCACTTGAAAATCTTCATACCCTTGAAGGTCTTTTCCACCTACAAGAAGTATTACAACCTGCAACAAAAACAATACAAAGAGAACCTGAAGCTATACCAAGTTCAACATACCCAACTCAAACTTGAAGGTGTTGAACTTTGCTTCATCCAGTGTCTTTTTGAAGATGTCATCCACTTTCTTGTCTATAGGAACAAACTCAAGACTTATATCTTCACATTCTACATGCTCCCTAATGAAATAATACTTAATATCAATGTACTTATGATGATGCATAATTTGACCTAAATTATTAATATAAAAATCTAAATAATCTAATATAAATATATTTATAATGTTAATTTTATTCGCTAAATCGTATCTTTTTATAATTTTATCCTAACCATGCCTATTTTACTATATTTTCTGCGTGCAGCAAACTTCAGGGCAACTTTTGGGCATGTTACGGCCAGAATCAGATCTTGGGCTGAACACGAAAGTTGTAGCCCTCGGAAATACCTTTCCAACGCATGGTTATACGCCTTCATCGGATTTATGTTGCTTCGGGAATCCTCCGTCGAAGTTGCTGTCCAGCAGATTTCCTGCATGAATAATTCTCGTCTTTGAGCAAGAACCGAGGATCCCGGGACAATTGCATTATCAATTCTAAAAGAACATGCCTTCAGTTATGGTGTGCCAAAATAAATGTCAAGTGCACTCATGTCATGGTGTTGTTGAACTATATTCAAGAATGGAATGAAGCCACAATGGTCCGATGTGATATTTTCTCATAAGTATGAAAGAGGCTAGCCACCTTTGACTTTATATTCAACATGTGTCCTTAAAGGAAGCTTCATGGAAAGAGAGAAAGCTAGCCAACTTTTATCATGCTTTTCATTACAAGTGTGAAAGAGGCTAGCCACCTTTGAATTTTAAACCAACATGTGCTTTTTGACCAAGGGATGCTTCATGGAAACTTCATCCTCATGCCAAATTCCAACTCTACCCCTTTGGCTTTGGCCTTATAAATAGGCATGAAGAAAGGGGGGAAAGGATCATCCTTCCTACTTCATTTTGAGCATTATAGAGAGCCATTGGAGTTTGTTTTTAGAGTATTTTAGTTTAATATTTTCATGCTTTAATATTCTTACAATTTCTTTTATCGTACTTGTAATCTTCTTGCAAACTCTCTTTATAATGACTTTTTTGAAATCTTTTGTAACTTCTTTTCAATAAGAAATAAATTAGTTTGTTATTCCCTTTTCCTCTTTCTCTTTCTTTTTATGCATATTCTTAACATGATTTTCATTTCCTATATTATGAGTAACTAAACTTTGTTTAGTGCTTGATCGAAATGATCCGAGGAATGAAATGATCTCTTTTTCTTAATCCATATCTTCTCTTTCTCTTTGAACAAATGTTTAGGATTTACCCTTGATTAATTTATAGAGAGGTCATATCATCGATATATGATTTTCTCTTCTGTTTCCATACTCTAGTAGCCGAAAGGATCATGCGTATGGATTGATCGCTCATGGGTAAAGGGAGTTGAATGCAATCCTTGAAAGAGGACGACATAAATTTCCCGGATTGGAGTCAAATCCAATAGAGGGGTTCACTACATAAAACTAGTTTTAGGGGTTTCAATTATAGAACGAAAGTTCGGTTGATCAACCTAAACTCAGTTGGGCGTAGCCTTGAAAGAGGTGCGTTCATATTTTGGGAACCTCCACGGTCCAAGCATCTTTGTTAAAAAGAATTAGAGATTTATCTATTTTTTTGGTCATTTTCATTCCAAGGTGATTCAATATCAAGTACTAACCTTTTAAATTATTGCTTAATCATCCTCTTTTATTGTATAACCATTCTCTCATTTGCAAACCAAATCAAAGTATCTAATTGATAAAATAACAGAAATCTCTTTGAAGTAGAAGTAATCGATGCGCCTTGGTTCTAATACGACCTTGATATTATATCCTATGCTATAAGTGATAAGGTACACTTGCATTTATCGAATATAGATTCGGAGAACATCATCTTCATCTTTATCTTCTCTTTTTCATAAAACACATCCGGGATTTTCTCCATCAAGTTTTTGGCGCCGTTGCCGGGGACTTGCGTCGATATTTCAAAAAAAAAAAGATAACTGTTAATTTTATCATTTTTTTTCTAAAATATATATATATCTTAATAATATACCTAAAACCGCCTAAAAAGAACAAAAAGAAAAAAAATTCCATTATTAATTTCTAAAACTCATCTTTAATCATTTGCCTTTTTTTTCTTCTAGTATATGACCCGAGCAAATTCTTCGAATAATCCTGAATCCCATTTTGATCCAAAAATTGAGCGCACCTTTAGGCAACGCCTTCAATCTCGTGAACAGGATTTACCAATTATTTTTGAAGAATCTATCGGAGATACTAATATAGCAACTATGGATGACCCCAATCCTAATGAAGCCCAGCAACGGACCATGTCCTATTATGCACGGCCGAACTTGGAAGGGACACAATCAAGTATTGTCCGCCCTGCAGTGGCAAACAATAACTTTGAGATCAAGTCCAGCATTATACAAATGGTGCAGCAGTCGGTAACCTTCGATGGTCTCCCGGACGAGGATCCAAATTGCCACATTTCAAATTTTCTCGAGATTTGCGATACTTTCAAAATCAATGGTGTCACGGATGACGCCATTCGATTACGTCTTTTTCCATTTTCTTTACGGTCAAAGGCCAAGCAGTGGCTGGGCTCTCTCCCTAGAGGATCCATCACTACATGGGCCGAGATGGCGGGAAAATTTCTTACAAAGTACTTTCCTCCTGCAAAAACCGCAAAACTACGCACTGATATCGCATCATATATGCAAATAGACTCGGAGACTCTCTACGACATGTGGGAGCGCTTTAAGGAACTATTGCGTAGATGCCCACACCACGCACTTCCCACTTGGCAACAAGTGCAAATCTTCTATAATGGCTTGAATTTCCAAACAAGACAAATGATCGACGCAGCCGCTGGGGGACGTTGAATAACAAAACCCCGGAGGCCGCACAAGAGCTTGTTGAGGAAATGGCCATGAATGCATACCAATGGAATGCACCCCGAGCACGACCAGTTAAGCCAGCGGGAGTTTTTGAAATTGATGCAGCTACGAATCTAGCCCTCCAAGTTTAGCGCCTAACTAAGCAAGTGGCGGAGATGACTGCTTCCTCCGCCACTCCTCCTTGGGCTAATAATAATAATGTTATTTTTGAAGAACAGGTTGACTTCATGGGAAACGCGCCTTGGCCTTCTTATAACCCGAATAACGCACCGTATAACAACACATATAATGCGGGTTATAGGAACCATCCAAACTTCTCATGGAGCAACCAAGGGAATTCTCAGCGCCCTCCAAATCTAAATCCTGCTTATAATCCAGCTCCTCCACTTAATTTAAATCCACCCGGTTTTCCACCGCAACAGCCGAAGCCCTCTTCGCTTGAAGATGTCTTCGCCAAGTACGTTGCCACAAATGAATCTAATCTCAAGAACATTACCGGGTCTATTAAAAGCTTAGAAAATCAGGTGGGCCAGCTAGTGAAGATGTTCTCCGAGCGACAACAAGGAACTCTGCCAGGAAACACCGAACAAAACCCAAGGGAAAGCGCGAATGCAATCACACTCCGCAGCGGAAAGGAGGTAGCTTTAAAAAATGACGAACCCATGTTACCTTATTCTACTCCTCCCCCTCCTATTTTAGCTTCGAATTTACCTACTACGTTTATGTCGCGCACCTCTAATTCAAATATTCCTTATCCTGCTAAGTTAAAAAATGAGCATGCCGAGGAGAGTTATAAAAAGTTCTTTGAAATTTTAAAACAAATTCATATTAATGTCCCTTTCTGCGAGGCTATCTCTAACATGCCAAAATATGCGAAATATCTCAAGGAGCTACTCTCTAATAAAAAAAATCTTGAGGATATTTCACATATTTCCCTTAATGCAGAATGCTCCGCGGTTGTACTTAACAAATTACCGCAAAAAGTAAATGACCCAGGAAGGTTTTCCATCCTATGTCTTTTTGGTAATTCGTTAGTAAAACACGCCTTAGCTGATCTAGGAGCAAGCATAAACCTCATGCCATTCTCTCTATTTAAAAAATTAGGTCTAGGATCTCCAAAACCCACCAAAATGAGTATCCAGTTAGCTGATCGATCAGTTAAGTATCCGGTAGGGATAGTAGAGGATGTGCTCGTAAAAGTAGACAAATTCATCTTTCCGGTGGATTTTGTTATCCTAGACATCGAAGAGGATGCCGAAGTACCCCTTATACTCGGCCGCCCCTTCCTTGCCACCTCCCGCGCTATTATTAACGTTAGTGATGGAAAGCTCCTCCTTCGGGTTGGAGACGATGAAATCACTTTTAGTATAAATCCCTCGATGCGTAATACCTTAGCTAATGACGATTCCTGCTTTTACCTAGAAGAATGCTTCGAAGGTGAATCTTCTGCACTACCCAAGTCTATATCTTCATCGTATAATGAACCCATTATCGCCGAGCGCTTTTGCTTAGAAGAAGTCTCTCGCCCCACACTACCTGAACCACTACATATCGAAACCCTAAAAATCAAAACCTCCTATGAGGAACCACCCACCTTAGAGTTGAATAAACTTCCCCCTCATCTCAAATATCTCTTCTTAGAAAGAAACTCCAAACTTCCCGTTATCATCTCTGCCGATTTGAGTGACTCAGAAATTTCTGAGTTGGCTCTAGTATTAAGAAATCATCGCCACGCAATTTCATGGCAGTTATCTGATATAAAAGGGATTAGCCCCTCCTATTGTACCCATAAGATCTTCTTGGAAGAGAATTCCCACAATTCTGTCTAGCCCCAATGACGAATTAATCCTAATATGAAGGAAGTCGTGAAGGCTGAGGTAATCAAACTCCTAGATGCGGGGAACATCTATCCCATCTCCGATAGTACTTGGGTTAGCCCAGTACAAGTTGTGCCGAAGAAAGGCGGTGTAACAGTGGTCACGAATGAAAACAATGAATTAATTCCAACCCGTACTGTTACGGGTTGGCGGATGTGCATCAACTATCGAAAACTTAATGATGTCACCCGAAAAGACCATTTTCCGTTACCGTTTATCGACCAAATCTTAGAACGCCTGTCCGGTCACTCTTTCTATTGTCTTCTCGATGGTCTCTCAGGATATTTCCAAATTCCTATTTTACCCGAGGACCAAGAGAAGACCACCTTCACTTGTCCTTTTGGTACCTTTGCATATAGAAGGATGCCATTTGGGTTATGCAATGCGCCAGCTACATTTCAGAGATGTATGTTGGCAATTTTAAACGAGTTAGTAGAAGAGGTAATGGAAGTCTTCATGGACGACTTCTCAGTCTTTGGCAATTCGTTTAAAAACTGTTTAAAAAATCTTGAGCGTGTGCTTATTCGTTGTGAGGAGACCAATCAAGCCCTCAATTGGGAGAAATGTCATTTTATGGTCCGAGAGGGATTTGTCCTCGGCCATAAAATTTCGGGAAAAGGGATAGAGGTCGACAGGGCTAAGATTGAAGTAATTGAAAAACTTCCCCCACCAACGAACATTAAAGCGATTCGTAGTTTCTTAGGCCACGCAGGGTTCTATCGGCGCTTCATTCAAAATTTTTCCAAAATCACCAAGCCGTTAACCCATCTTCTTGAAAAAGAATCTTCTTTCCTCTTTGGCGATGAATGTCTTGTAGCATTTAATTTAATTAAAGAAAAATTAGTAAAATCTCCAATCCTAGTCGCGCCAGATTGGTCGCTTCCATTTGAGATCATGTGTGACGCAAGTGATATTGCCGTTGGCGCTGTTTTTGGACAACGGGTGGATAAATTCTTCCACCCAATTTATTATGCGAGCAAGACACTCACGTCCGCACAAGCCAACTACACCACCACTGAGAAGGAGCTTTTAGCGATCGTGTTTGCTTTCGATAAGTTTAGGTCTTACATCACCCTCTCAATAGTTGTAGTCTTCACGGATCACTTCGCGCTTAGATATTTATTAAGTAAAGCGGACGCCAAGCCTCGCCTTTTGCGATGGATCCTCCTCTTACAGGAGTTTGACTTGGAGATCCGGGACAAAAGGGGTGCCGAAAATTTGGCGGCCGACCATTTGTCGCATTTAGAAAATCCTGCTAGTGAAGCATTAATAGAGTCTGATATTAATGATAAATTCCCCGATGAGCGCCTCCTCGCTCTAAAAAATCTTAAGAATTGTTCGGCACCCTGGTTCGCCGATCTGGCTAACTATTTAGTTGCACGGGTCTTGCCAAAAGAATTCTCAAATCAGCAAAAGAAGAAATTCTTTTCTGACATAAAGAATTATTTTTGGGAAGACCCCTTTTTATTTCGTGTTTGTGCGTACCAGGTTGTGGGACGTTGTGTTTCGAGTAAGGAAGGCCTACAGATTTTACGACATTGCCACGAGGGACCAACAGGTGGTCATTATCAGGAGAACCGCACCGCAAGGAAGGTGCTGGAGGCGGGCTTTTATTGGCCCACGCTTTACAAAGATGCTCACACCCTGGTGAGTACTTCCGATAGCTGCCAGCGGGCCGGCAATATCTCACGAAGGGACGAGATGCCTCAAAATATTTTTCTAGAATGTGAAATCTTCGATCTTTGGGGCATCGACTTCGTTGGACCCCTCCCTCCGTCTTATCAAAACAAATACATTCTCGTTGCTGTCGACTATGTATCAAGGTGGGCGGAAGCACATGCGCTCCCCACCAACGATGCACGAGTCATAGTTAATTTTCTAAAAAAATTATTCTCTCGATTTGGCACGCCGCGCGCTATAGTTAGTGATAGGGGAACCCATTTCTGCAATAGCCAGTTTGCCAAAATTTTGGCAAAATATGGTGTAACGCACAAACTCTCCACCTCCTATCACCCCCAAACGAGCGGTCAAGTCGAGGTTGTCAATCGAGAATTGAAACGTATTTTACAAAAAACTATTTCTATAAATAGGAAGGATTGGGCATTAAAACTAGATGATGCTCTATGGGCCTATCGAACGGCATATAAAACATCCATCGGCTGCACGCTATTTCGATTGGTTTATGGCAAGGCTTGTCACCTTCCAGTTGAGTTAGAGCACCGTGCATTCTGGGCACTTAAATTTTTGAATTTAGATTCTACCCTAGCTGCCGATCAAAGTAATTTCAGCTGAATGAGCTCGATGAGTGGCGCGCAAATGCATATGAGAGTAATAGACTTTATAAAGAGCGAACAAAGTTTTATCACGACAAAAATATTAAATTTCCAAGAAAATTTTTGCCGGGCGATCTCGTCCTTCTTTATAACTCTCGCCTTCGCCTCTTTCCGGGAAAATTAAAATCGCGATGGTCCGGTCCCTTTATTGTTAAAGAGGTTTGGCCATATGAGACGGTTCTTATCTCCCACCCGGAAAAAGGAGAATTTAAAGTAAATGGCCACCGCCTAAAATTATATTTGCCGGGAGACGATCTGGGGAAGAATGATTCACATGACTTTTTGCCCTAACAATGATGCTCTCATTACCAATTGTTTTATTTATCTATATTTTTTCGACAATGATGTTTAAACTTGGATAAACTATTTGAATTTGGTATGTAATAATTTCAACATATTTTGGACTTCTTTTGGACAATTTCTTTTACACAATATTTTCAAACCTTGCTTTAGATGAATTTGGGAGCATGAAAATGATTTAGGCCATTTTTTTTGTTTGAGCCTTCATGCCAAACTTTTAAATCAATCATTAGTTTGCCTCTGTTGAGCCTTTTTCCATGTTTTACTTGTTACATCCACTTTTTATCTCACCAATGCCAAATATTCCAACCTATTTGATCACACTAATCTTTTGAGTTTTATTTAAATTTCACAATTGTGATAGGTTTAATTTTGTGAGATATTTGGAGAAATTCAAATGAAAGACTATGCTCAAAAAAAAAATTATGTATTGATTGGCCAATTTCAAAAGAAATTTTTTTTTTCTTACGGCCTTTTGTTTAAAAAAAAGTGATAAAAGAAAAAAATAATCTGTATACCTTGTTGCATGTGCTACATGCCTTTTTGTTGTTATTGTTTTTATAAAACTCATGTTTTGGTTTAGTGTGATTATTAGCCACCGATTTTATCTTTGAATTCCATTCCAAATCATATACCTAAGCCAAGATTCAGTCCTACAAAGTCCTTTTGATCCATGCTCTTAGGTTTGTTTTTAGTTAAGTAGAGAAAAAGAATAGATTAGCTAAGTTTTTGGGTATGAATTTAGATTCTTGGTTTTAGATTGATATGATTATAATTTGTCTCTTATGGTATAGTAACAACTCAATGCGCTACTCTTTTGTTACTCTGCTTCAATTCGTTTAAATGCTTTTAGGTCAAAATTTTGGATGATTAATTTTGGTTAGTAAAGTTTTTAAAAATGATCTTTCATAATTAAGTAAAAGCTTTAGATCTATTTTTCATTCTTCCCTACTTAGAATTTCGCAGTGTACTCGTGTGTAGCATGATTAATTCTTTTTGATTAGTTAATTTTATGTTAGCTAGTTTTTATTACTTTGCTTGAGGACAAGCAAGATAATAAGTATGGGGGAATTTGATGATGCATAATTTGACCTAAATTATTAATATAAAAATCTAAATAATCTAATATAAATATATTTATAATGTTAATTTTATTCGCTAAATCGTATCTTTTTATAATTTTATCCTAACCATGCCTATTTTACTATATTTTCTGCGTGCAGCAAACTTCGGGGAAACTTTTGGGCATGTTACGGCCAGAATCAGATCTTGGGCTGAACACGAAAGTTGTAGCCCTCGGAAATACCTTTCCAACGCATGGTTACACTCCTACATCGGATTTATGTAGCTTCGGGAATCCTTCGTCGAAGTTGCTGTCCAGCAGATTTCCTGCATTAATAATTCTCGTCTTTGAGCAAGAACCGAGGATCCCGGGACAATTGAATTATCAATTCTAAAGGAACATGCCTTCAGTTATGGTGTGCCAAAATAAATGTCAAGTGCACTCATGTCATGGTGTTGTTGAACTATATTAAAGAATGGAATGAAGCCACAATGGTCCGATGTGATTTTTTCTCATAAGTATGAAAGAGGCTAGCCACCTTTGACTTTATATTCAACATGTGTCCTTAAAGGAAGCTTCATGGAAAGAGAGAAAGCTAGCCAACTTTTATCATGCTTTTCATGACAAGTGTGAAAGACGCTAGCCACCTTTGAATTTTAAACCAACATGTGCTTTTTGACCAAGGGATGCTTCATGGAAACTTCATCCTCATGCCAAATTCCAACTCTACCCCTTTGGCTTTGGCCTTATAAATAGGCATGAAGAAAGGGGGGAAAGGATCATCCTTCCTACTTCATTTTGAGCATTGTAGAGAGCCATTGGAGTTTGTTTTTAGAGTATTTTAGTTTAATATTTTCATGCTTTAATGTTCTTACAATTTCTTTTATCGTACTTGTAATCTTCTTGCAAACTCTCTTTATAATGACTTTTTTGAAATCTTTTGTAACTTCTTTTCAATAAGAAATAAATTAGTTTGTTATTCCCTTTCCCTCTTTCTCTTTCTTTTTATGCATATTCTTAACATGATTTTCATTTCCTATATTATGAGTAACTAAAATTTGTTTAGTGCATGATCGAAATGATCCGAGGAATGAAATGATCTCTTTTTCTTAATCCATATCTTCTCTTTCTCTTTGAACAAATGTTTAGGATTTACCCTTGATTAATTTATAGAGAGGTCATATCATCGATATATGATTTTCTCTTCTGTTTCCATACTCTAGTAGTCGAAAGGATCATGCGTATGGATTGATCGCTCATGGGTAAAGGGAGTTGAATGCAATCCTTGAAAGAGGACGACATAAATTTCCCGGATTGGAGTCAAATCCAATAGAGGGGTTCACTACATAAAGCGAGTTTTAGGGGTTTCAATTATAGAACGAAAGTTCGGTTGATCAACCTAAACTCAGTTGGGCGTAGCCTTGAAAGAGGTGCGTTCATATTTTGGGAACCTCCACGGTCCAAGCATCTTCGTTAAAAAGAATTAGAGATTTATCTATTTTTTTGGTCATTTTCATTCCAAGGTGATTCAAGATCAAGTACTAACCTTTTAAATTATTGCTTAATCATCCTCTTTTATTGTATAACCGTTCTCTCATTTGCAAACCAAATCAAAGTATCTAATTGATAAAATAACAGAAATCTCTTTGAAGTAGAAGTAATCGATGCGCCTTGGTTCTAATACGACCTTGATATTATATCCTATGCTATAAGTGATAAGGTACACTTGCCTTTATCGAATATAGATTCGGAGAACATCATCTTCATCTTTATCTTCTCTTTTTCATAAAACACCTCCGGGATTTTCTCCATCAACTTAGTCCTGCTATGAGAGACAGGATTCCTAGCAATTGAGATTGCACTAGTAGAATCACATTAAAAAAGAGTTCTACTTATTTGGAGGTTATAATCCTAGATCTGATGATGGATCCACAACAACTGTGCACAGCAGCTACCTGCTGAGATTTATTCTGACTCAGCTATTGAGATTATAACACTGGTCTGCTCCTTGCTGCTCCAAGACACTAATCTTCCTCCCTAGAACTGATAGGTGCCTGAAGTGCTCTTCATGTCCTCTTTGTAGCCTGCAAAATATGCATCTGAATAGCCTATTAGTTAAAAATCCCTATTTCTAGGGAACTATAGGCCAAGATCTGGTGAGCCCTTAAGATACCTCAAAATCCTCTTAGCAGTAGAGTAGTGAGATTCTTTAGGGCTAGTATGATACCTAGCAAAAACACATGTAGCGTACATGATGTCTGGCCTACTTTCAGTAAGATATAGAAGGGAGTCAATTATCCCTCTATAAAAAGTTTCATCAACAGGTTTCCCGACCTCATCTTTGCCTATAGGTATACTTGACCGTATGGGAGTTTTCATGGTGGAGTCATTCTCCATACCAAACTTTTTTAACAACTCCCTGGTGAACTTAGATTGGGATATGGATAATCCATCATCAGTATGTCTTACCTGGAGGCCCAATAAGAACTTAATTACACCCACATTGCTCATCTCAAACTTCCCTTGCATAAGTTTGGCAAACTTCCTGCAAAGGTTGTCATCAGTAGATCCAAAGATTATATCATCTACATATATCTGGACTAGGATGATCTTGCCCTTAGATTCCCTTAGGAATAGGTTCTTATTTATCTTCCCCCTTGAGAATTTGTTCTCAATGAGGAAGCTAGACAATGTCTCAAACCATGCTCTAGGGGCTTACTTCAGCCTATATAGAGATTTCCTAAGTCTATAAACAAATTTATGTGAGTTAGAATCAACAAAACCTAGAGGTTGTTCAACATAGACTTCTTCCTTTAAGTCACCATTCAGGAAGACTGACTTCATATCCATCTGGTAGACTTTAAATCCTTTGAATACAGCATACGCAAGGAAGAGTCTGATAACTTCCAATCTTGCTACATGGGCAAAGGTTTGATCAATGTAAATACCTTCTTCTTGTTTGTACCCCTTAGCTACTAGTCTAGCCTTATTTTTGATTATGTTGACATTTTCATCAAGTTTATTCCTATAAATCCACTTGGCTCCAATTACATTATATCCTTGTGGTCTGGGAACCAGTTTCCAGACCTTATACCTCTTAAACTAGTTAAATTCCTCTTTCATTGCTATAATCTAGAACTGATCTATGTTGGCCTCTCAAATCTCTTGGGCTCAACTTATGATCATACATTATTGTATTAAGTCTCTTGCTTCTTGTCACCACTCCTTGCTTTGTATCACCAATAATCTTGAGTCTTAGATGATCTATTAGATACTTGATAGCTGGAGGCAGTTTTCTTTTAGCATCGGCTTTAGCAGTAGCTTCGTTCTGTAGCATCCCTTAAACACTAGATCCCTAGGAGTGATTTTGTCATGACTAGGTCACAAAAAAACCCTAGGAAGCTCAAAGAGACAATGTGAACTTAGGAATGAATGTGAAGATCACCATAGTCTGTAAATAACACATTCCAATTACCTAACCTAGGATTTGAATTTAAGGCCTCACCTTGACTCTTTGACCCCATCATAACATCCATACTCCATTAGGGGGTCCCTTGGAGCACCTAGAACCCATTGGCATCAACTAAAGTGGTCAAGTTGACCAAAGTCAACTCTGACCCTAAAATGCTCAGTGTCTGATCTAGGACCAGTTGACCTTAACTTTCACTCCTTGACCCAGTCTGAACCTTCCAAACCATTTAGGAGGTTCATTAGGCCACTAAGGGCCCATTGGGGTCAACCCAAGAGGTCAAGTTGACTAAAGTAAACATAAACAAAAAATGGTCGAAGTACCTTAATAAGGGTCATGTGACCACAAAGGTGTCAAACCAACCCTACTCAAGTCTCCCTTGAGCTTAGGGGAGGCCAATGAATCACTAAGGACTCATTGGGGTCAACCCAAAAGGTCAAATTGACCAAAGTCAACTCAACCCTAAATTGGGTCAAATTAGCTCAAGTTGACCCAACCTTGCCCAACTCACTTGGGCTAAGCCCAAGTTTAGTGGCCCACTAGCTTTAGGCGAATGATATTTATATGGAATGCCACTAAAAATTTTGAGGTGGTGACTAGGAGAGTGAAAATGGGAGTTTCCCCCCTTAATGGAGAGAAAGAAATAAGAAAGAGAGAGACCATGGGCCACCCCACTAATCTCCCCATTGCCCCCATTCATCTCTCTTGACTCTTGGGATGAGAATACCATCAATTGCAGCCAGCAAACACTAATGGGAGGAGCCCAACCACCATGGCCGACCACCCCTTCACCTCCCCTCCCATGGAAAATGTAAATCCCCCTATACAGCCCCCCATTCCCACTTTTGGATAACACATCACCTTCAAAATGTTCTTGGCAGTCGAAATGAGGTATTGGATTGATGGTTTTGGTGGAGGATCGAGGAATCGAGCAAGCTCACCGGAGATTAAAAACGCAATGGCCAACCGCCACCACCGCCTTCTTCGAACCCCAAACAAGGTCCACTTCTCCTCCTTTCCCCTTGTGCTAGTATTTAGATCAAATTAGACTAAGAAATCAGGCTTAAATGAGCCGATCCAAGTGAGGAAAAAATGGAGATTTTCCAAAAAATCATGGTGGCGAGTTCGCCAGAAACCACCACATCCGGAGGCCAAACCAGTGCTGGGCGATAACCATCACCTCGACAGAGGTGGCGGTGGCGGTGGCTGGCCAGGGAGGTGACCGGGTGGCCTACGTTTAGCTTTGGAAAAGCTATGAGTGTTTCTGCATTTACGAGCTCTGTGAAGAAGATGAACAGTACCATTCATTATTTTATTATATTTATATATATTATATAGTGATTAATTATCTCTTAACTTGTAGTATATTAATTTAATTATTAAAATATTTTGAGGTATTTTAGGTAAAAATGGTCAACATGGAAGTTGTAGCTTTTGAGGTCTAATTTATTTCAACCCATTTGGGTCAGTGGTCTGACCACAACCCTCAAAATGGTGCAGTCTATACCTAGGGTTAATCAGATACATAATTGAGTGTCCCCACTAAACCATTTAGGCAAATGCTTTGAAATTTGGACCATAGACTAGTTATATTGACCCCCTTATCATATCCAAAAATGAGAATTTTTGGAGTATATTTTTCTATGATTTTTGTAAAAATTTAATAAATCATGTATGATTTAATTTTAGGGTCTAATGACTTAACAATTCCCCAAAATTTTGGTGGATGACCCTTACGGTCCGTTCGGCCCCCTGGATTTGGAATTAGGGCAACAGAATTCCAATTCTAGTGTTCGGATGTTAGGAATTCCCTCGGAATTGGAATTGGTCCAATTCCATGGAATTCAATTTTGTACTATGACAAATTATTAGGGGTAAAAACAGATATTTCATGGAATTCAGTTTTTTACTATGCTCGTCATTGCCTGATCTCAACGACATCGCCCGATCTCGCCATCGTCGCCCGATCTCGCCGCCACTGCCCGTTCTCGTCGTCGCAGCCCGATCTCGCCACCGCTGCCCGATCTCGCCGCCGCTGCCCGATCTTGCCGCCGCCACTTGATCTCGCCGCCGCCGCCCGATCTCGCCGCCCGATCTCGCCGCCGCCGCCCGATCTCGTCGCCGCCGCCCGATCTCGCCGCCGCCGCCCGTTCTCGCCGCCGCCGCCCGTTCTCGCCGTCGTTGCCCGTTCTCGCCGCCGCCGCCCGATCTCGCCGACACCGCCCGATCTCGCCGCCGCCGCCCGATCTCGCCGCCGCCGCCCGATCTCGCCGCCGCCGCCCGATCTCGCCGCCGCCGCCCGATCTCGTCGCTACCGCCCGATCTCGCTGCCGCCCCACGATCTCATCGTCGCCGCCTGATCTCGCCGCCGCCGCCCGATCTCGCCGCCGTCACCCGATCTCGCCTCCGCTGCCCGATCTCGCCGTCACCACCCGATCTCACCGCCGCCTCCCTATCTCGCCACCGCTCACTCCCGATACCGTCACCACCGCCCGATCTCACCGCTGACGACCGATCTCACCGCTGTCGCCCGATCTCGCTGCCGACGATCGATCTCACTGCCATCGCGGCCCGATCTCGCCGGCGTCGCCACCCGATCTCGCCGCCGCCGCTGCCCGATCTCGCCGCCGCCGCCGCCTGATCTCACCGCAGCCACCGCTCGATCTCGCCACCATCGCCCGATCTCGCTATAGCCGCTCGATCTAACCTCCTCCACTGCCCGATCTCGTCATCATCGCCTGATCACGACCTCGATCTCGTCTTCATCGCCCTATCTCGCCATCGTCGACCGATCTCATTGTCGTCACCCGATCTCATCATCACCGCCCGATCTCGCTGTCATTGCCCGATAAAAATTAATTGTTTGTACACTACTTGAAGTTGATTTTTCTGGTGTTGTGTTCTTTTTTTGTCAATTTCTATATTTTCTTAGAGATTGTAAAAGGAATAATTCCTTCCATCACTTGGTTTTGTTGCAATAACTTCATCCTGAGTGACACAAGACTCCAACTTCAAATTGTCATGTCGCTCGGTCCTGCAGGCATAAGAAAAAAGAAATTATAAACCAATTCCAATTCTAATTCTAGAAATCCATCTGACAGCCGAACAACTGCATTGGAATTCAGACCAATTTCAATTCTCACAGGAATTGGAATTAGATGAATTCCAATTCTACAATTTCAATTCTAGAGGGCCGAACGGACCGTTAGGGTTATAATAGGTCACTGGTAAAACTCTCAGCCCATTTGAGATTGATTTGATTAGGTATTGGTGTGACCAAAGTTTTGCCCTATAAGGGGAAAATTAGGTTAAACATGCACTTGAAGGATTGAGAGACCAATCCTCATCCAATGTTGGTGAAACTTTGGCCACTGCTTATTGTTACATAAAACACCCCCACAAGATAAGTCCACCTAGCTCGTGGAAGACAGGGTTAGTCGGCCTCTACTACTGGATGGAACAAGTTTGTCAGCTGGTGGTAGAGCGCCCACCTCCCTTAGTCTGATAGAAAGAGCAGGTCACCCCTGTTGGAGGATAGTTCGCCAACTTCTAGCGGATTGAAGTTGAGTCCGTTGGATGTTGTGTGGGTTCACGGTCCTATTGTCAAGTCCTCCCAAAGGCAGACTGAGATCGAGTCCACCCACTACAAGCGATTAGCAGGGGCAGGTCGTGCAAGCTATTGGCGACCTTGAGGCCTATAGCCTGGCGATGTAACGATTAGCCTTGTTAGCCGTGCAGCTTGCAGGAATGGGCTGAAGAAGCATCCGAGCCTCCTACTGAGCATGCTGTTACGAAGCTGTCTGGGCGGATAGAACTACTGAGTCTGCCACCTAGCTGGGCAGTCCACACCTATCGGAGTAGAGCACTATGCGGTCTGCCTGAACTAACTGCGTGTACTACATGTGGCGACGAACTGTGGAAGCAGTCCGCACCCCCGCAGAACCCAGCTACTGCGCGACCTGGTTGATCAGACCGGGGAGACCTACCTAGCCGCACGACCTGAATGGATAAAAAGGTCTATCTCCCTAACAAAAAGAGGGCTGACATGCCGGGACCTCCAAGGGGAACTTGGAGCAGGCCGCGACTTGTGAGCTAGCCACCTTGGAGAGGATTGCTGATTTTTGGGTTAACATAATCCCCTCACTTTTTTAAGTTTGCAGGAAACTTCAAAAAAGTAGAGGTAATCGCTGAAATTGCAATCTAACCCAAGTAGGAAAATGAAAGACAGAGGGATAGATAGAACCTGATGTCTCTCCTCAGAGAAGTCTGTAAGCTTATTTTTATTTCTGCAAAGGAAGAGTTAATGCAAGCGAAAAAGGTACATAATGTGTGTACCTGAATTGCTTTTGCAAAACGAAGAAGATTTGTGAATGTCTTCCATCGGGATCTGTAAAACAAAGGTGAGAGGAAGCATAGAAGGAAAATTACTTGCAAGTACCTGAAGAAAACTTGCAAGCACATGTTAACCTCTACAAATAGAAGAGTAAGCAGCAGATATGAAATAAAAGTAAGTTGCAAGTACCTTAAGGGAACTTGCAAATATCTACTAATCTCTGCAAAAGAAAGAGTGAGCAACAGATATGAAAGAGAAGTAAGTTGCAAGTACCTAAAGGAAACTTCTAAATATCTGCTAATATCTGCAAAAGGAAGATTAAGCAGTAGATATGAAAGAAAAGTAAGTTGCAAGTACCTGAAGGGAACTTGCAAATATCCGCCAATCTCTACAAAAGAAAGAGTGAGCAGCAGATATGAAAGAAAAGTAAGTTACAAGTACCTGAAGGGAACTTGCAAATATTTGCTAATCTCTAGAAAAGGATGAGTGAGCAACATATTTGAAAGAAAAGTAAGTTGCAAGTACCTGAAGGGAACTTGCAAATATCTGCTAATATTTGCAAAAGGAAGAGTAAGCAGCAGATATAAAAGAAAAGTAAGTTGCAAGTACTTGAAGGGAACTTAGAAATATCTGCTAACCTCTATAAAAGGAAGAGTAAGCTGTAGATATGAAAGAAAAGTAAGTTGCAAGTACTTGAAGGAAACTTGCAAATATCTGTTAATCTCTACAAAAAGAAGAGTGAGCAGCAGTTATGAAAGAAAAGCAAGTCGAGTACCTGAGGAGTTTATGGATAAATCTTCTGCTAAAAGTTATTGCGATAAGATAGATAAGATTAGACTGCAGAAGGAATATCCATGAAATCTTGCTGTTGACCGAATAAGCAAAATCAAGTAGAGATCAAGCCACTGTAATAATATTCTTGCGTGCTCAGATATGATAACCCAATATGAAAACCTAATCATTAAGATGAAATCACTGACTAGACTTCAGCTGAATAGTTTGTTAATCACAGAGAACCAAATACTCTGATTAATAATCGGTGTCAGAAACATCCAATAAGAGTAACAGAGAGCTTGTTAACCATCATCTGATAAAGCGTTATGCAAGCCGAGTATATAAGATGAGCATAAGCAAAAAAGATGTTGCGAACCCTTTGGATAGGTGAGATTTAACCTGTTAACCGAAAAGAAGGTAGTTAACAAAGGAGGTCTACACCCGAAGATGACCAAAAAAGGCCGGATGCGCCCTAGGTTTTCCCCGGGGGCTAAAACATCGCCTGCTAAAAAAAGGTCATAAAGAGTGCAGTCCTACCTAGAGCGGACTAGATGCGCTCCCTTATAAAGGCACAAAAGAGAAAAATGCACAAATCCTGAGAAGGAACGATTGATATACTACTCTCATGCCTCGGGTTACAAACAGTGCTGGTCATTTAGACTAGGTGTGCCAAGTGGTCTATAGTATTGCTTGTCTTTGGAAAGATAAGCAACATTATAGGCCCCGCGAAAGCACATA
Organism: Platanthera zijinensis; assembly: GCA_039513925.1. Classification (NCBI taxonomy): domain Eukaryota; kingdom Viridiplantae; phylum Streptophyta; class Magnoliopsida; order Asparagales; family Orchidaceae; genus Platanthera; species Platanthera zijinensis. Next base: position 126,816,322 of record CM077081.1, read on the forward strand.
TTGAGAGTACCATATGGTATTCGACTATTAAAGTTGTGAGATGATCGAAGAGACAAGGTAACACTTGATCGCCATTGCTTGTCGAACAAAGATCATCATAACTGTAATGTATTCCTAGCAAAGTGCAGTAGAGCTAACATATGGGAACTCCCTTGATGCACACTTTATGTTAGATACCGGCTCTTCATATTTTGGGAACTCCCTTGTAGCGTACATGATGTCTGGCCTACTTTATGCATAGATTGGACGACTCCCACTGCACATATGCGAACACTCCTCGTTATATGTGGTCATGGTGGTATTACGCCAGAGACCAACCTATAGGGGGGATCAAGCAAGACTTAGTGATATCTCGGTGGTTCAGTGATCCCTTTGGCAAAGAGAAAATAGAGGAGGAGGCACTCCAAAAAGGGAAATGTGTCAGTAGAGGATCATTGACAAAACATTTTATTGAAATGAATGAAAAAACACTTAGAAGTGCTTTAAAGAAGAAATGTTTGAAGAATGAAAAGTAAAAAACAACCGATCATGATTGTGAGGAGCTTTTTGGATTGTGATGTCCTCCTTCAGCTCAGAATAGCTTTCCCAAAGATCCTTCATCGTTAGCGTTGATGGTTTCAAAGACGTCGATGTTGCTGATTTGGTTTATTCTTTTTGAGCCTAGAGATGGGTTTTCTACTTCTTTTCCCTTTGAAGTAGATGGATCAGAGTGATCACACTTCGGAAAGAGTTCACGAAATTTCCCTAGCTTCAACATTCATTCTACTAACTAGCGAAGAGCTTGGCAATTTTAAGTTGAATGCCCCTCTTCTTTGTGAAACTCACAGAACAGATCTGAATCTTTTGATCTTTGATCTGTCGGCTGGTAAGGCCTTTTGTAATTAGCCTTACCCTTCATGACTTGGCTTATTTCCTGCATGGACACAACTAGTTCGGACTCTAGCAAGTCATCATCTTGCTGCTGATGAACCGAAGTTACTTACGGAGATGGGGCTGCAAATAGTAATCTTTGACCTTGGACGTGATCCTGGCCTGGAAAGGGGTTTCGATGACATTGAAATTTTCTTCCCTTTCTTGCATGTGATGGAAAATCTTTTCGAGGAGACCTCAGGAGTTGCTTGTAAGAAAAAGAAAAATCCTTCTCTACTACAAGCCTGGAGATGAATTTGCGATTGCTCTTCTCACCTCAAATATAAGAGTTGGCTAGGCTAACCAACTCTTGATATGTCCTCGGTGCTCAGACATTATCCTCAAACTTAAGTGGTCCTTCACACAGACCATGTATAAGAGACACTCGATACATTTCTTGATCAATGATTTCAATATCCAAAATCTCTTTTTGGAAACGATCCACAAAATGAGACCAGGTCTCATTCAATCGTTGCCTGATCTCAAAGAGGGGTTCCAGACACCTCTTTCTCTTTATAGAGGTAAAAAACCTTAGCAAAAACTCTCTTCGCAAATCAGTAAAGGAAGCGATAGATTGAGGACGCAGTCCATAAAATCACTCTCTCACTTGTCCATCAAAGGATGTTATGAAGAGTTTGCATTTTGTAGCATCTGAAAGGGTCCTGAGAGCGACGACTGACTCAAAAGATTGAAGGTGCTTCATTGGATCAGTCTCTCCAGTATAAATTGGCAATCGTGGCTCTCTGAAGTTAACTGGAGTTGGTTCATGTCAAACACTCTATGAAAATGGTGACGTGTCTTCCTGCACTCCTGGAACATAAGGAAAAAAGGGAGTATAAGTTGTAGCTGAAAAAGGAGTGGGAGGATAGAAGGGAAAAGCTGCTGCGAGAGGAACAAAGGCAGGAGCTGAAGGATAGGGATGACTTCCCTGAAAATTTAGGAATCTTGCTGGACTTCCCCGGGTAGCTTCTCAAAAGAAGTTTTGACCAGCAGCAAACTCATCTTTTTGAGACCGCAAAGGGGCTGCAGACCCTTGCAGATAGGTTGGTGGGTAAACAGGAGGATAGACCAGCGGATAGGCCGGTGGATAAGTTTGTGTATTATCCAATGCTGGTATTGGATTGACTTGAGGAACTGGTGTTGCTACAGATTACACCTCTAATCACTGCATGATAGCAGCAAAAGCATGGTTGATTACCTGAAACTACTGGGCAGTTTCCTTACATGATCGCTCCAAGGCTTCCTAGAGAGGATCTTCACTAGGACTTAAAGGTGCAAGGTTCTTGGCAGGTTGATGGTCTGACATGAGTAACCGGTGATTTTCACCGTCTGTTCGAGATCTAAAGGTCGCATGTTAATTGTTGATACGAGAAATGGCGCACCAGCAAATAACGGTGTTCGAAATCTCACGAGAGGATGAAGAGAAGACGAGGAGAAGAGACTGCTGAGCAGCTGAAGTGGAAAATGTCTCTGCACGCTCGAGAGTGGAGCACGTTCGATCTGGGTTATGGGGATAATGGGAGGTTGATGAGGAACAGTCGAGCATCCAGTTACTTTAATGGTCAGGGATTGGCGGTAGAGGCCGAGAGAAGGGTGAAGAGAAGAAGAGAGGCCGCTTGCAGCGGCAACAACAGAGTTTGCCAGCTGTGACTTAAATGCCACTCCTGCGACAGGCTTTTCCTTTGATTATGTGTAACGCGCCGAAACTCAAAAGAGGAATGGATGGCGTTTCCAAGGCAAGTTGGGTTCTAGATAGGTTGACACGGCCTGTGACACGGGCGTGTCACAGGGCGTGTCGTGCTTGAGGCCAACGTTTTTCTGAGAGGTAGACTATTTTTAGTCGATGTGCATCGAACAGTGCACACGGCCTGTGATACGGCCGTGTCACAGGGCGTGTCCTTCTCGGGAAGTTTGGCGAGTGGTGCTGAGTTGCGTAACACAGCCCAGACCACTGGCGTGTACTTGTTTACACGGGCATGTCAAGTTTGACACGGGCGTGTCTAAGCCCGTGTCCTATTCAGGACGTTTTGGTCCTGTGTTGATTGAGGCACACGGCCCATGACACGGGCGTGTCATGTGAGACACGGGCGTCTCCCAAGCCGTGTCACAGGCCGTGTCCTATTCTATAATTTCTGGTTTGACGGAGAGTGAGGGAACATGGCCTTGGACACGGGCGTGTCGCAGGCCGTATTCGGCCCATGATGTTCTTTTTCAGGGCGAATTGTGCCCGTTCATTTTCTTCAATTAGGATCTGATAGCTCAGGCTCTCCCCTGCTAGTATTTGGCCGAGAATAGGGTTTTAAAACCCTCATTTTGCACTTAGTCTACCTCTTTCCAAGGTTTAGAGAGAGGGGAGAGCAAGGAAGAAGGAGGAGGTCAACTCCGGCCGTCAGAGAAGCTTCGGAGCCCCGTTTCTCGAGCCGAGTCCAGATCTGTGAAGGCAAGACCGTTGCGGTGGTGTTCATCCCACTATGTTTCTCCATGGCTAGGAAGAGGGGTCGTAAGGTAACGACACTTCTCCTCTTGGTTTTTAGAATGCACGCTTAGCATCGCTTATTTTCAGTTTTTGGGCTCCATATCTCTCAAATGAGAGGAGTTTGGGTTGCCTTGGTTTAAGAGGAACCTCCGGGTTGATTGTGTCAGTCCCCGACATTATTTTGCTTTAGAGATCTGCTTCGTTATGGGATTAGGCATTGTGGGGGAAGCCGTAGTCGTGACCGTTAGTCCGACTTGGTGATGTTCCATAGAGAGCCTTAAGGATTCAGTAGAAATCCGTTGCAGTAAGATGTCGTTGTGATGTATGTGCTTTCCCCCTTTTCTTGAGTGAGTACTTGTAGCCGGAAGCGGACAAGGTTAGCTCCGTATTGGCAATAGATGGTTTCCTTGGTGCGCGGGAATGTTGTAGTGCAAATGGTGGAATAGGGTGGGAAAGTTAATGGTGGTGCTATGCTAAGGCGTGTCTCTATCTCCGTAGTCGGCTGGCTATCCCATGACGTGCAAGTCATGTGGGGAGAGTGTCCCGGCGAGACTAGTCACCTTCTATGAGACTAACGAGAATGCCAAGCGTAGGGCAAGCCCGAGCAATGAATCCATGAGCGGGTGGGGTCCAGCAAGGGTTCTTAGAATCAGTTTTTGTGTGAGACGGAATCCTTGCACGAGCAGTAAAAATTTACAGGCAAGCCTGGGTTTAAGAACCATTTGCAGGTGGGGCCTTGACAAGATTTCCGTGTAGCGGCTTTTGGGTCGTTAGGGGGCATTGTAGTCCCCTTTTATTTCCGCCTTTACGCCAATGGGGAAATGGAAGTACCCAGTTGATATGATGATGTGCTAGTTGCATATGCTATAGGGTGCCTTGGGCGAAGCCCGGGTCTGCATACATGCTGCATAATAAGCCCTTTTTTATTCTATGCTCAACATAGAAAACGTTATTGTTGTATGAGACATCCAAACATGTTTTAAAGCTTTACATTTTATGTATATGGTATTCGAAGTGCTGACTTGCAGGTTGGAGGGGTACCCCGGGGTCCGTTTGGGGCAGCTGAGAGGAGATGTGTTTGTTACATAGTAGAGGTCAGCCATAGCTGACCCACGTTACTACAAATTTTTACAGGGCAAGAATGGCAAGCGGGAGCAAGTGCGCCGGATGAAAAGCCCTAAGCCTCATGAAGTTTTTGTTGTGCTTTCTAGCTTGTTTCATTTTGATTGTATGGTTCATGTTTTGGTATATTCCGGCTTGCATGTCGAGGTAGCATAGGAGTGATGTTGCACGTTGATATTAGACCTTGTGGTATTTCTTTTTTGGACTCTTTTATTATAAGGCCATAAGGCCGTGGTGATACTCTTGTTTTAGTTGTGGATAACTTCGAGTTGTTTGGTTTATTTCCTTTGTGTTTCGTTCTGAGTTTTGAGATTGGGTAGATAATATCATCTTTTAATGCCAAAGCTGTGGCGTCTGTATGTTGTGGGGCCCCGGCCGGACCCATATTATACGGTCATTACAGGGGAGGTGTAACAATTTGGTATCAGAATGAGGTTAGTGTTCCAAGGAGAGGATTCGTGGTTGAAAATCATAATCGAATTACGTATAAGAAGTTATCCATATAGGAGTATCGCAGGACCATGAGTGTCCTTGTGTTTGATTCTTGTGATTAGAGACTGATTTGTGTTTACCTATATTGTGTTTAGAGTGCAAGCAATGAGGCGGGAATGTCGAGGCCAAGAGAAGAGACTTCGGCGAGCAGCGCTACTGCACAGGGTCCTTTTGGCATGGGGGTAACCCCGGCTGATTTTTGTCGCATGCTTGCAGAAGCAATGGTGGAAGCCCAAGCTACAGTGGCAGCAAAAGTAGCAGCCCTCGTTGCTCAGGTAGTAACTCCTGCTACCCCGGATACGGCGACGGCCGTGCCGAGCAGAGAAGCAAGGCGAGCAGAGCCGTTGGCCAAAAGGGTGGTTGTCGGGCATGGGTACCGACAAATGAAGTATTTTCTGAGCTTCCATCCTCCATCATTTAAGGGAGTCGGTACGCCTACTCATGCAGAGGATTGTTGGGCATGGATTCATGAACTTTTGAGGGCGATAGAGACGCTAGAAGAGAAGAAATCTAAGATTGCAGCCTTCATATTGGAAGGAAATGCCAAGTTGTGGTGGGTGAGCCATAGTGGCCGGCAGTTTCCTGAATGCACCCCGTCCATTGATGAGTTTTGGAATGCTTTCCTGAAGAAGTACATTCCCGCGTCAACAAGGTTAGCCCTCCAGAGACAATTTCTGCACTTGGTGCAGCGAGACAAGACAATGCATGAATATGTTCAGGAATTCACTCGGTTGGGTCGTTATGTTGGAATGACCATGGCGGACGATGAGGAGAGGGACAACCTCTTCTACCACTGATTGAGGGAGAACCTGAGGCAGCCACTCATATCTATGAAACACGCAGGTTTCAATGAGTTGGTTGAGGCGGCCAGAATTTTGGAGAGCGATATGGTGTGAACCCAGCGCCGCAAGGGTTTTGCACCCAAGCAAGGGGAATGGAAGCCTTCTCAATCCCAAGGAAAGTCTTAAGGGAGCAGATGGAAGAAAAACCCTCACCCGTACAAGTCCAGTGAGAAAAGCAACTGGACGTCTGGAGGGTCTCGCTCTAAGGGACCTCTGACGTGCTCTAATTGTGGTATGGTGGGGCACATAGCTCGATTTTGTACTCAAGGAGGCACTGAGGAAGAGCCAAGACAGGAGCAGACTGTGCGCTCTGGCCCCAGTGCCGCAGAGAAAGGGAAGATGGCGGAGTTGAGCGCTTCTTGGTTCCAACCAGAGTAACCAAGGGCCTACAACCTTGGGCAGCAGGAAGCGATCTGTCAACCCGATGTGGTGATAGGTATGTGAGTTTAACTTTAACATTGGGTTTCATACTTTCAAGCCGTTTGTCTTTATTGCCTGTGTTTAGGCTTTGTGATAGTTTCTGGATACCCCGCTAGGGTATTGTTTGATACGAGAGCGTCACACTCCTTCCTTGCGGAAAGCTTTATCCGGAGGATTGGAGTTGAGTCATTCTCAACGGACGTAGAGTTGAAGGTGCGCATGCCCAATGGGTCATCCATGACTACCAGGGCTAAGGGTTGCATATGTTGGAACTTAGACGTAGTCGACATCATGTTGATAGCGGCGGTCCTACCATTGGTGGAGTTTGATGTAATATTGGGAATGGACTGTCTAGAAGAGAGCAAGCCAGTATTGACTGCCTATCCAAGGTGGTATCCCTAAGGAGCGAAGGGAAAGTGGAAGCTATGTTTGAGGGTCTTCACATAGTGGCATGTTCCCTAGTTTCGGCCATGCAGTTGGTGCGGGCAGTTAACAAGGGAGGGGTAGCCCTTGTAGCATTATTGGAGTTTAGCCTTTCCAGGTTATCCCTTGGAGAAGTACCAGTAGTGGTAGAATTCAAGGATGTGTTTCCTGAGGAGCTACCTAGAGCACCTCCTCGATGGGAGATTGATTTCTCTATTGAGTTGTGCTAGAGGCTAGGCCGGTGTCACGTCCACCTTTTAGGATGGCACCAAAAGAGTTGGCCGAACTCAAAGTACAGTTACAGGAACTGTTGAAGCAGGGGTATATCAGACCCAGTTCTTCACCGTGGAGCGCGCTGGTGTTGTTTGTGAAGAAGAAAGACGGTAGCACGCGGTTGTGCATAGATTACCGAGAGTTGAATAAACTGACGATCATGAATTAGTATCTGATTCCTCAGATAGATGACCTATTCGACAAGTTGGTGGGGTCGGTGGTGTATTCAAATTTAGACCTAAATTCAGGATACTATCAGTTGCGAATTTGAGATGAGGACATACCCAAGAAAACATTTGGTACGAGGTATGGTCACTTTGAGTTCTCGGTGATGCTGTTTGGGATGACAAACGCACCATCCATTTTCATGGACCTGATGAACCGAGTATTTCGCAAATACTTGGACTCTTTTGTAGTTGTCTTTATTGATGATATTCTTGTTTACTCCAAGTCAGAGGCGAAGCAAGAGACTCACTTGAGAATAGTCTTGCAAGTGTTGAGAGAGAACCAGCTTTATGCAAAGTTCTCAAAGTGCGAGTTCTGGTTAGAGAAGGTGGCATTTTTGGGCCATGTGATTAGTGGGGATGGGGTGGTTGTAGATCCAACAAAAGTGGAGGCCATCAGGGATTGTCCATTATTGAGGACCGTGGCGGAAGTCTGAAGTTTTCTTGGACTAGTTGGGTACTATCGAAGGTTCGTGGAGAAATTTTCGCGGATAGCTATACCCCTCACTTCACTAACTAGTAAGGATCAAAATTTCGTGTGGACTTAGGAGTGCAATCAGGCATTTGACACCCTGAAGGAAAGACAGATGATAGCTCCAATCCTAAGTCTGGCGAAAGGGACTGAAGGATTTCAATTTTTCAGCGACGCATCCGAATGCGGTTTGGGATGCGTATTGGTGCAACATGGCAGTGTGATCGCCTTTGGGTATAAGCAGTTGAAGCCTCAAAAGAGGAATTACCCCATCCATGATTTGGATTTGGCGGCGGTAATTTTTGCATTGAAATTGTGGCGCCACAACATTTATGGTGTGAAAGTGGAGATCTTCACGGACCACAAAAGTCTAAAGTATCTCCTAGATCAGAAGGATTTGAATATGTGGCAGTGCAGGTGGGTTGAGTTTCTTGGAGACTACGAGGTGGCGATTCAGTATACGCCAGGCAAAGCCAATGTGGTGGATGATGCCTTGAGTAGAAAATACTCTAGGCAAGAGAATTGGATCGAAGCTCATGATGAGCGACTGAGGCGGGACTGGGAGTCCCTAGGCATGGAGTGTGTAGCCAGAGGCGAGTCTAGTGTGGCTTGGTTGAACTGGATTGAAATGTAGAACAATTTGTCTGATCGGATTCGGGATGCGACCCGTTTGGATGCAGATTTCCAACCATATATGGAAGAGGCTCAAAAGGGCGATTGTAGTTCCTGGGAGATGATTGATGGGATTCTGAGGAAGGGCGGCAGGATTTGTGTACCGTAGTTCAGCAAGCTCCGTGAGGAGTTGATGTTTGAGGCCCACTTCACAAAGTACTCCATCCACCCACGTAGTACAAAGATGTACTTTGATATGAAGAAATCTTATTGGTGGTCTGGTTTGAAGCGGGACATAGCTTTGTACATGAGTCATTGCCAAACTTATGCCTTAGTGAAGGCCGAGTGTCAGAAGCCGGGCGGGTTGTTGAAGCCTCTTCCTATCCCAAAGTGGGAATTTGATGACATCTCTATGGATTTTGTGCATAGGTTACCTAGATCGCAGTAGGGTAACGACACAATTTGGGTGATTGTGGATCGCTTGACCAAGGTGGCACACTTCATCCCAAATAAGAAGGAGGAAAACGTTGAGAAGCTGGTGGAATTGTATGTTCACAACATTGTGAGACTACATGGGATTCCCAAGAGCATAGTTAGTGATCGCGATGGACGTTTCACATCTAAGGACTGGAGGTTGGTTCAAAAGAGTCTGGGCACGAAGCTCAAGTTCAGTACGGCTTTCCATCCTCAAACTGATGGGAAGACCGAAAGAATGAACCGTACTATGGAGGATATACTGAGGATGTGTATTCTTACATCGGCAAGAAATGGGAAGATCGCCTCTTCATGGTAGAGTTCGCGTATAACAATATTTACCAAGCAAGTATAAAGATGGCGCCATACGAAGCTTTGTATGGGAGGCGGTGTCGATCACCGATGTCTTGGACAGAAGCAGGAGACACCAAGCTTTTGGGAAAAGAAGTGGTAGCTGATGCATGTGAGTTGGTGCGAACCATTCAAGAGTGTATGAAGGTAGCTCAAGATCGGCAAGCAAAATATTTTAATGCTCGCCATAGGAAGGTGGAGTTCGCGGTAGGCGTCTGGGTATATCTAAAAATCAGTCATTCAAAGGTGTTTTGTGGATTCGCCAACTCAAGAAGTTGAGTCTGAGGTTATAGAACGGGTGGGCGAAGCAGCGTACCAGTTGGCGTTATCCATGGAGCTGAGTGGATTACACGATGTCTTCCATGTCTCCGTCTTGTGGAAAGCTTTGGTAGAGGCTAGCGTGGTGATTGAATCGGCATCAGTGCCGATAGAAGAGGACTAGAGGACGCGAGTTCGTCCAATTAGTATAGAAGATTCAGAAATTCGGCAGTTGCGGAACAAGGAGGACAAACTCGTAAAAGTTCGTTGGGACAACTATGGTCGTGAGGAGCTTTCGTGGGAGCGAGACTAGGCCATGCTTGAGAAGTAGCCCGAGCTTTTCTTCTCAGGTACCGTTCAGGTTTTGTGTACTTTCTAGTAAAATTTCGGGACAAAATTCTTTTAAGGGGGGGGAGTAATTGTAACGCTCTGAAACTCAAAAGAGGAACGGGTGGCATTTCCAGTCCAAGTTCGGTTCTTGATAGGCTGACACAGCCTGTGACACGGGCGTGTCACAGGGCGTGTCGTGCTTGAGGTCGACGTTTTTCTAAGAGGTCTGTTAGGTACATTGGAAAATGTGTACCTGATTTGGAGAAGCCTCACTTAGCTCAATGATATACATCAAGGTGTATTTGATGTTATTTTGAGTTTATATGTGCAGGTTAAGAATGTGCTAGAATGCAGGAAAAATATTCTAAGTCCATGTGTCGACACCTGAGGAAGCTGTGTCAAAACTTTTATAAGATTGTGTCGACACTTGGAAATAGCTGTGTCGACACTTCAGAGAATTTGTGTCGACACCGGGAGGCAGTGTCGACACACAGAAGATTATAGTCGACATCGACTGTGTCGACACCGGGAGGCAGTGTCGACACATAGAGGCAGAGTCGATAACAACTGTGTCGACACCTGGAGGAAGTGTCGACACACACTAAGTTCTGAGTCTACATCAACTGTGTCTACACACAGGACTTGTGTCGACACACAGCTGAGTCTAGACAAAGTTGATTGCTGATGAATGGTGAAGTGTTTGTGTCGACACAAATAATCAGTGTCGACGCATTCTCAAGATGTAATATCAAGAAGCTGTGTCGACATCTAGGCAGCTATGTCGACATCACCAAAGGCTGTATCGACACTTAAGTCACTTATATCGACACATATTGACAGTTGGTCTCGACACTTTATGGAAGACAGACTCGACGCTTTGCTGATAGAGTCAAAGGCTCAAGAACTGTTTGAAGACTTAACAGCTGTGGGTTATTACAGATTTACTTAAGCTGTCAGACTCTTCAGAAGTTAGTTATAGACCAGATCAGCCGGTTACCATGGATGAAGTCTATAAATAGATGGATTCAGAAGAAGAAAAATATACACATAGAGAAGACAAGTATTGTCACAACTAACACAATTAGAGATTGATATCTGATCAAGAAAGTACAAATAACAAAGAAGAAGATCTTCGTGAGAAGATCTAAGAAGACGTTCTGAAGTAGTTTACTATTCAGATTCTGTCTAAGTGGAATTCAATCATTAATTCAGAAGTATGTTCAACAGATTTGGATAGAGAGAGATCCAGCTATTTGAAGAGAAGGAGGAGACATTCACAGGTCTCTCAAGAAGCAGATACTGAACTAATCTGTCAAGAAAATTCAAATCTATTTCTGAATTCTAAGAAGGAAGCTGCCAGTCAGTTTTATTCAAAGGAAATCAACCCAACTAAGTTCAGATTCAAGAAGCTTTGAAGAAAGCTAAGATCAAGTTAATTTCAGCCATCAGCCTCTTCAAGAAGCTGATCAAGAAAGTTCTTATCCCTTCTCTCTCAACAGGGGTAAGAGATTACAAAAAGTCCTTATCAAATTCTGTAGGATCTATTCATAGATCTTAGTTGTAAGCCTATTTTATAAAGGCTGAGTGTAGGAGATTTATTCTCTGAGTGGTAGGGCTGTTTATGCCTGAGTTGTAGGAGAAGGTATTAACTGAGCTGTAGGCCTTGTGGCAAGGCTGAGGTAGGGCTATTTATGTCTGAGATGTAGGAGAAGGTATTCTCTGAGTGTAGGCCTTGTGGCAAGCCTGAGGTAGAGCTTGCCAGTCTGAGTTGTAGGAATCTTTCTGGATTCTGAGCTGTAGGATCTGAGGATCTGAGTTAAAGGAAGAGGTTAGGCCGACTCTAGCATACTGCTAGATAGGTGAAGGGGGAAAGTGGATGTACCCATACCTTGGGGAACCACTATAAATCTGTGTGCAATCTGTGATGTGTGTATGATTGTGATTGCTGTGCTGTGTTAGCTATAGAAATATCTTATTTATTCAAATAATTGTAGTTATATTCTGCCTTAAGTTAAATCAAGGAAAAGAACCTATTCACCCCCCTCTAAGTTTTTAGGTAGTCTTGAAAGTAAAACTATCAAGTGGTATCAGAGGGAGGTTACTCAAAGAAAGACTTAACAGTCTGAGTTAGATCCCTAAGGCAGAATCAAGAATCAAGAAAATGGGTTCTGGAGAGAATCACAAGGAACTAGTGTCAATGAAATTACCCATCTGCAGGAAAGAGATTTTTGGAATCTGGAAAGAAAAGGTTAGGCTGTTTATGGAGGCCTCTGACCCAAGGATATATATCACAGTAAAAGAAGGTCCATATATCCCAATGAATGTTTCTGCTCTAGATGCAAATCAAAGAACTCCTAAAGATTTTTCTGAAATGACCAAGGATGAGATTATATTGGCAACTATGGATAAGAGAGCTCAGAATATCATAGTGAGTGCCATAGATGTTTCTACCTTCCAAAATTTGATTCACTGCAAAACCTCCATGGAAATGTGGGACACCTTGATTGTCTACATGGAGGGTTCTGAAGAAGTTAGAAAAGACAGAAAGTCTATGCTCAATCAAGAATATGAGAGTTTAAGACTAGGGAAGTCTGATAGCATATCTGAATGCTACAAGAAATTCTACAGGATAGTGAATGAACTGATGTCCTATGGAAGGGTCTTCAGTACTTATGAGCTGAATGAAAATTTCCTAAGATCCTTGACAAAGGATTGGGATACCAAGATTTGTGTCATTAGAGAAGTGGCCAAACTAGCTGACATTTCTCCTCCAACCTTATTTGGAAAGTTGCTATCATATGAAATGCAACTAAGGGCTAGGAAGGAGGAAGAAAGAAATACAAAAGGAGAGCATAGAGAAAAGTCAGTGGCCTTCAAGGTTGAAGCCACTAGAAAGAGCAAGAGGATGTATCCATCACCTCCTAAGGAAGTTGCTGAAGTTATGTAACACCTCTACCCGTCAAGAAGAATATAATAGAGGGTCCGGACGGGGCCCCACACCATATTCCACAAACAGGCGGAGACGCTACTAAATAATATCATAACCAACGCATCCTAACACAGAGCATTCTAGCGGAAGCTTCACGGTTGAATTAATGAACTCAAGATAAACAATATTGTCCACTAACATAGGAATGTAAATATATACATCAAAAGAGTCTGGCCTTAAGGCCTTACAACAGTTTCTCTTAACAAGAGTGTGGTTTACAGACATCGGCACGCAGGCCGGCCACACATGAACAAAAGAAACAAAACAATGCCTTCGAGGGCAGCAACGCAGCTTTGGGCTTCAGCCCGCTAAGTCCCGCTCGGACCAGCTCCTCCAGCACCTGTAAGAACCAATCCACCAAACGGTGGCAAAATAGGGCAACGGTCAGCATTCAGCTGACCAATTATAACGACCCTGCCCCTGGCACGGGGCAGCGGAATTCCATCCCTGCAAAGCATTCATCCAACATGATATATATAGCCATTCAAGCAAGACGTGCACGCCCGCACCGTCACATATCACAAACGTCGGCTCGACGGCCCGACGCTCCGTGCACTCAGGGCACATTCACACCGTTCAGAGGTCCCAGACATAACGGCGCACTATGAGCATTCTAGTCTGATCGGCTCACCGGCCGTCGACTCTCGCTATGTGATCCTAACAGGGTCTTAAGCACCCAAGGTTAGACAACCATAACGCGGGTACAGATCCACCTTTCCCGTTGCTCACATCGTCAGACTCACGCCTGGACTGACGCGGGTACAGTTTCACCTTGCCCGTTCCACCATTTCCTAGTTGCAGCCTCACAGCTCAACTTTCCACCAGTAGCACTCACGGCCACAAGAGAGTCCAACTCTCATAATTTCCTGGACTTCCTCCAGTACTTTTATCCATCATGCATACAAGCAATCATCACGGAGCCTTCTCCGATATGCAACCAAGCATCACCAATCCAGACCATGTCCAGATGGGCTTCACACAGCATGCCTAGATCCGTACTCCAATTCCGGACTCTAACAAGGGGGACTTCACATATCTACCCCAAGGGACGCCACAACCCACCGCACACTCGCGGGGAAGGGTTTTCCCTATGCAATGCAGGAATTAAGGACTTCACATGTCCAAGTAGGAAATCGTTACCCTAGGAGTTCGCTTCGGAGCCATGGAGAGGAATTTGAGACGGATGAAAGCCTTCGCAGCAGCGTTGCCTTCGCAAATCCGAACTCGGCTCGCGATTTGGACCACCGTAGCACCACCGGCAGCCGGACTCCACTTCCTCTTCTTCCTCCTTGCTCTCACCTCTCTCTTACTTTAGAAAGAGAAGATGAAAAAGAAGAATGAGCTTCTCCCCCCTTTTTCCGGCCTTATCAGCCCAGGAATGAACTCCAGCCACAGGATCTTATTTAAAGAAAATGAAGGGCCACGATCTACTGAAAATTCCCCTGAAATTTGGCCGACACGGCCTGTGACACGCCCGTGTCACAGGCCGTGTACCCTTAAGCGGCACACGCGGCAGTCCCACCGACTGAAATATTCGAGAACACGGGCATCGACACGCCCGTGTCGAACCTGACACGCCCGTGTCAGTCATGAGACACGCCCGTGTCTCCTGTTACACGGTACTCTCCGATCTCCAAAACCAGTACACGGGTCGGAACACGGCAACTGACACGCCCGTGTCCAGCCTCACACGCCCGTGTTCCCGGCCGTGTTTAAGGCCGTGTCCGGCTCTGACTTGAATAGGCCAATTTCGAAAATTAATTCGAACACGCCCTGGGACACGCCCGTGTCGAAGGCCGTGTCCCAGGCTCGACGATCGTCGACTCTCAAACGTCGACTAGCCTGAACACGCCCTGGGACACGCCCGTGTCCCAGGCCGTGTACACCCGGCACGCCCTGGGACACGCCCGTGTCCCAGGCCGTGTCTAACACCCTCCAACCCAAAATTGTGTACAACCATATTTTGAGATTTTTGGGGTGTTACAATCCTCCCCCCCTTAATAAAATTTCGTCCCGAAATTTGAAGACAAAAGGGAGAAAACAACAAAACATTTATATGTTTCAATTACATATATAACGAGTGAACAAGCTACGAAAATAACTCGGGAAACTCGGCTTGCATGGTCTGCTCGCGCTCCCATGTTAGCTCTTCTCGGCCACAATTGTCCCACCGGACTTTGACCATCCCGACCACCTTGTTCCGCAACTGTTTCTCGGCTCGATCCTCTATCCATATAGGCTTCACCTTTGTCGTTAGCCCATACTCAACTGGCACTCGATCATTTTCAACTATATGAGCTGGATCCTTGACCGCTTTGCGTAACACCGAGATGTGAAACACGTCATGCAATCCACTCAATTCCGATGAAAGAGCTAACCGATAGGCAGCTTCCCCAATTCGCTCCACCACTTCAAACGAACCAAGGTATCGCGGACTTAGCTTTTTCAACCGTCGGATCCGAGATACGCCTTTGAAGGGCTTAATCTTTAAATAGACCCATTCACCCACCGCGAACTCCACGTTCCGGTGCTTAGCATTGTAATACTTGGCCTGCCGATCTTGGGCTATTAGGAGCTTCTCTCGAATAGAGCGTATTGTTGAGGTAGCATCCTCGACTTCCTTTTTGCCTAAAAGTTTAGTCTCGCCAGTTTCTGCCCAAGCTAGCGGTGTACGACACTTGCGACCATACAGCGCTTCAAATGGGGCCATGCCTATACTCGCTTGATAGGTATTATTATAGGCAAACTCCACCATAACAAGATGTTCTTCCCACTTCTTACCGAAGTCCAGGGCGCACATACGGAGCATATCCTCCATCGTTCTGTTGGTTTGTTCAGTTTGGCCATCCGTTTGCGGGTGAAAGGCCGTACTGAATGCTAACCTCGTGCCCAACATCTGATGAACTAATCTCCAATCCTTTGAAGTAAAGCGCCCATCTCGGTCACTTACGATGCTCCGGGGAACACCGTGCAATCGAACTATCTGCTCCACATAGAGCTTTGCCAACGTTTCCACTGAATCGTCCCGCTTGTTTGGTATAAAGTGAGCCACCTTTGTCAACCGGTCTACAATCACCCAGATTGAGTCATGGCCACGCTGAGATCTCGGCAATCCGTGCACGAAATCCATAGAAATATCCTCAAATTTCCATTGCGGAACCGGCAACGACTTCAGGAAACCACTCGGCCGTTGACATTCTGCATTTACCAAAGCACAAGTACGACATTTAGCCACATACGCGGCTATGTCCTTCTTTAAACCAGGCCACCAGAATAGTTTCTTCAGGTCTTTGTACATTTTTGTGCTCCCAGGGTGAATTGAATACTTTGTAAAGTGCGCTTCATATAGCAGCCCTTCTCGCAATTTCCCCGCACTAGGGACGCACAATCGACCATCTTTTCGTAACAAGCCATCATCCCAGGAGAACTGATCACCAGATCCCTCCTTTGCATAGCGTTGGAGACTTTCATCCAACTCCGTTGCCCGCCGAACCCTGTCAACAAGGTCATATTGAACTTCCAACCAGTTCATGCTTGCTTCAGTTGAAGAATCTCTTTCCACACAAGATATCTCCAAGGCTTCCAACTCTTGGACTAACCGCTCATCATGTATCCGCAACCAATTTGCCTGTACCGGAGCCCGACGACTCAAGGCATCAGCGACCACATTTCCCTTTCCGGGAACATAGTGAATGTCGAAGGTATAATCCCCAAGGAATTCCATCCACCTTCTTTGTCGCATATTCAACTCCTTTTGATCGAGCAGATACTTTAAACTTTTATGATCGGTATAAATATCTACTTTCATGCCATATAGATAATGCCGCCACAATTTTAGCGAAAAGATCACCGCCGCCAACTCCAAATCATGGACGGGGTAATTACGCTCATGCACTTTCAATTGACGTGAACCATAAGCGATCACCTTGCCAAACTGCAGGAGAACGCAGCCTAAGCCGCTTCCTGACGCATCGCTATATATTTCAAATCCATCTGTACCACATGGCGACGTCAACACAGGCGCCGTGGTCAAACGACTTTTCAGCTCCTCAAAAGCTCGTGCGCACTCCGGCGTCCAAACGAACTTCTGATCCTTTCTCGTCAACGTAGTCAGAGGCAAAGCAATCCGGGAGAAGTTCCCCACGAACCTCCTATAGTAGCCCGCCAGTCCAAGGAAACTCCTGACTTCGGCCACTGAAGATAACACTGGCCAATCCCGAATAGTACTTATCTTAGCCGGATCCACCGCTATGCCCTCTCCACTTACCACATGGCCTAGAAAAGCCACCGACGAGAGCCAGAACTCACACTTTGAGAACTTGGCATACAGCTTATTCCTTCGCAAGGTATGCAATACTAATCGCAAATGGTTTGCATGATCTTCCTCCGATTGTGAATATACCAGGATATCATCAATAAACACAATCACAAACAGATCCAGGTATTCGCGGAACGTACGATGCATGAGATCCATGAAAACCGAAGGCGCATTACACAAGCCGAACGGCATCACTGTGAACTCATAATGACCATAGCGTGTGCCAAACGCTGTCTTGGGAATGTCACCTTCCCTAATCCGCAACTGGTAATACCCGGACTTCAAATCCAACTTCGAATAGACGGTTGAGCCTGCTAGCTGATCGAACAAGTCATCGATCCGAGGAATTGGATACTTGTTTTTGTCCGTCAGCTTGTTTAGCTCGCGATAATCAATACATAGACGCAAACCACCGTATTTCTTTTTCACAAAAAGAACAGGCGCACTCCAAGGTGACATACTTGGGCGTATGTATCCCTGCTCCAACAACTCTTGCAACTGAACTTTCAGTTCGGCCATTTCTTTTGGCGCTACCCGATACGGCGAACGGGCCACGAGTTTTGCACCCGGCACCAGCTCGATAGCGAAGTCAATTTCCCTTTGGGGAGGTAACCCCGGAAGGTCCTTTGGAAACACATCCGCATATTCCGACACAATCGGCACTTCACTCACACTGGCCTTCGGCGCCACCGCCTCTATGAGTGTGAAGAACAACTCCGCACCCTTCCGAACTGCCTTAATAACTTGGAGAGCGGATAACAACATCCCACTCATTTCTTGCATACCAATGAACTTGGTCTCTCGTTCGGTATTTTGCCCAAGTGTGACCTCTTTTGAAGTGCAATCAATACAGGCACGCTGCTCTGAAAGCCAGTCCATACCAAAGATTATATCAAACTCTTTGATCGGCAATACTAGTGTTTCCACTTTGAACTCCCGACTTCCTATCTTGACCTCAAGACCGCAAGATCGATCGGCGCACATCAAACATCCGTTAGGCAACAACACCTTTACACTGTCTGTCTTGGTCCGGATAGGCACCCCGACACGCAAGACAAAATCCTCAGACAGAAACGAATGTGAAGCACCTGTGTCGAACAGTGCTCGCGCCGGATACTCTCGTATAAGGACAAACCCTATAACATGACAATTAAAACAAGCACAGCACACCAAAAGTACAAATATTAAAACTTAAGCGCACCTGTGATGACATCAGCCTGCTTAATGGCCTCCTGTTGTCCAAGGTTGAAGACCCTGGGCTGCGCGTGCGAGGCAGAAGACTCCACCACAGCCTTCCCCTTCTCCACATAAGACGCTCCCGTCTTCTTATCACCCTTTAGAGGACCAAATCGGCATTCACGTGCGAAGTGTCCAACCTTCCCGCACGTAAAACAAGCACGAGCTCCTTTCCTAGATGTGTCCGTCACAGTCGCAGAAGGAGCTTGTCCAGAAGACTTAGACTTCTTATTCCATTTCCTTCGGTAGCCAAACTTGTCCGGACGCGGCGGCTTAAACTTCGGCTTCACAACCGCCAAGTTTCCCATTGCTTGCCCCCGTTTCATGTCCGTCTCCAAAGAACGAGCCGTACAGACTAAGGCTTGGAATCCCTGACTCACAGAACTCGAGAGCAAATACCTTAGCTCATCTCGCAGTCCCGCATAAAACGACTAGTCTTACGCTCTTCTTCGGCGAAGATCGAGCCCGCATATCTTCCCAACCGGGTGAACTCATGCAGGTAGTCATCCACACTTCGATCTCCCTGTGCTAACCGTTGGAACTCCATTTCCATCGACATCCTTTGCTGCATCGGCAGATGTTTTGCTAAGAACAACCGAGAGAATTCGTCCATTGTAATCTCTGCCAATTGCCTGCCGGCCAAGTGATGCAGTTCAATCTCATCCCACCACAATCGCGCCTCTCCTTCCAGTAGGAAAGTGGCTAACATCACTTTCTGTTCCTCCTCAACCCTGATAGCCCTCATAATCCTCTTAATTCTTGCAAGCCAATCCTCTGCTTGGGCTGGTGTACCCGCCCCATGAAACTGCGGAGGATTAAAGCTCAAGAATTGCTTCCATTGTTGATCTGCTACCCGCGGATCAACTTCGGCTTCTATCGGTTCTTGCCGTACCCCAGCTTGCGTTGGCACCACTGCAGGACGTGCTTGCCCCGCTTGCTGAGCATTCATCACAGCAAGTACCGTTTCCGTGATGAGACGGACTGTTTCAGCGGATGGAGGAGTTGTGGGCACCTCGGCTGGTGCCGCACTCGCAACAGAACGTTGTGGTTCGGACTGACCCACAACACTTCTGGTCACCTATATGTGTAAAACACACAGGTTAACGACCAATAAAAACGGCAATCATACAAAGAGAATACACAAGTTCAACAAACAAGTGTATTTGCATTCCTAAGTGGACAATCTTGAGTTCAAATTAAGTGTTATAACGACGGCACTGACACGTGCTCGCCCCCTCTCAAAAGAATTCGTCCGCGAATTCGGAAGAGATCGACCAACAAGCTGATACCAAATTGTAACACCTCTACCCGTCAAGAAGAATATAATAGAGGGTCCGGCCGGGGCCCCACACCATATTCCACAAACAGGCGGAGACGCTACTAAATAATATCATAACCAACGCATCCTAACACAGAGCATTCTAGCGGAAGCTTCACGGTTGAATTAATGAACTCAAGATAAACAACATTGTCCACTAACATAGGAATGTAAATATATACATCAAAAGAGTCTGGCCTTAAGGCCTTACAACAGTTTCTCTTAACAAGAGTGTGGTTTACAGACATCGGCACGCAGGCCGGCCACACATGAACAAAAGAAACAAAACAATGCCTTCGAGGGCAGCAACGCAGCTTTGGGCTTCAGCCCGCTAAGTCCCGCTCGGACCAGCTCCTCCAGCACCTGTAAGAACCAATCCACCAAACGGTGGAAAAATAGGGCAACGGTCAGCATTCAGCTGACCAATTATAACGACCCTGCCCCTGGCACGGGGCAGCGGAATTCCATCCCTACAAAGCATTCATCCAACATGATATATATAGCCATTCAAGCAAGACGTGCACGCCCGCACCGTCACATATCACAAACGTCGGCTCGACGGCCCGACGCTCCGTGCACTCAGGGCACATTCACACCGTTCAGAGGTCCCAGACATAACGGCGCACTATGAGCATTCTAGTCTGATCGGCTCACCGGCCGTCGACTCTCGCTATGTGATCCTAACAGGGTCTTAAGCACCCAAGGTTAGACAACCATAACGCGGGTACAGATCCACCTTTCCCGTTGCTCACATCGTCAGACTCACGCCTGGACTGACGCGGGTACAGTTTCACCTTGCCCGTTCCACCATTTCCTAGTTGCAGCCACACAGCTCAACTTTCCACCAGTAGCACTCACGGCCACAAGAGAGTCTAACTCTCATAATTTCCTGGACTTCCTCCAGTACTTTTATCCATCATGCATACAAGCAATCATCACGGAGCCTTCTCCGATATGCAACCAAGCATCACCAATCCAGACCATGTCCAGATGGGCTTCACACAGCATGCCTAGATCCGTACTCCAATTCCGGACTCTAACAAGGGGGACTTCACATATCTACCCCAAGGGACGCCACAACCCACCGCACACTCGCGGGGAAGGGTTTTCCCTATGCAATGCAGGAATTAAGGACTTCACATGTCCAAGCAGGAAATCGTTACCCTAGGAGTTCGCTTCGGAGCCATGGAGAGAAATTTGAGACGGATGAAAGCCTTCGCAGCAGCGTTGCCTTCGCAAATCCGAACTCGGCTCGCGATTTGGACCACCGTAGCACCACCGGCAGCGGGACTCCACTTCCTCTTCTTCCTCCTTGCTCTCACCTCTCTCTTACTTTAGAAAGAGAAGATGAAAAAGAAGAATGAGCTTCTCCCCCCTTTTTCCGGCCTTATCAGCCCAGGAATGAACTCCAGCCACAGGATCTTATTTAAAGAAAATGAAGGGCCACGATCTACTGAAAATTCCCCTGAAATTTGGCCGACACGGCCTGTGACACGCCCGTGTCACAGGCCGTGTACCCTTAAGTGGCACACGCGGCAGTCGCACCGACTGAAATATTCGAGAACACGGGCATCGACACGCCCGTGTCGAACCTGACACGCCCGTGTCAGTCATGAGACACGCCCGTGTCTCCTGTTACACGGTACTCTCCGATCTCCAAAACCAGTACACGGGTCGGAACACGGCAACTGACACGCCCGTGTCCAGCCTCACACGCCCGTGTTCCCGGCCGTGTTCAAGGCCGTGTCCGGCTCTGACTTGAATAGGCCAATTTCGAAAATTAATTCGAACACGCCCTGGGACACGCCCGTGTCGAAGGCCGTGTCCCAGGCTCGACGATCGTCGACTCTCAAACGTCGACTAGCCTTAACACGCCCTGGGACACGCCCGTGTCCCAGGCCGTGTACACCCGACACGCCCTGGGACACGCCCGTGTCCCAGGCCGTGTCTAACAGCCTCCAACCCAAAATTGTGTACAACCATATTTTGAGATTTTTGGGGTGTTACAAGTTATCTCAAAAAATTCAGACAATCAGAACTCAGATAGTAGTGATTCAGATGCAGATTTTGCTGCCTTTACAAGGCAGTTTCAGAGGTTCTTGAAGAAGAAGCAGTGGAAGTCAAGGCCCTCCACATCACAGCCAGTTGGTGACTATTATCAAAAGAGAAAATCATCAAGAAAGAAAAGGAGCAGGTCTAAGCCCAGCAAAGCTACAACATCAAAAATTGTTTGCTATTGCTGCAATAGGCCAGGACATGTGGTGGCTGAGTGTCCAGAAAAGAAGAAGGAGTCAGCAGACAAAAAGAAGACTCAACAAAAGGGTAAGAAGGAGAAATCCTTTGTTGCTAAGAAGGAGAAGAGTCTTACAGATCAATCCTCCTCAGATTCAGAATCTGAAGATAAAGCATACATTGGACTGTATGCAGCTAGTGAAGAAGAGGAGTTTATGCAATTGCTGGACTCCATCAATGAACAAGAAGACCATCAGTGCATGGGACTGATGGCTGAATCAGAAGACAACAAGTGCCAGGATGAGCCTAGTCCCAGTAAGGTACAAAGTAATTCTAGAATTTCTGATTACAGTGCTGGTTCAGAGTCAGATTCATCTTCATCAAGTGATGAGGATTGATCAGAATCTGAAGGAGATATTCATCATTTGATAGATGAATATGGGGACTTATTGCAGGCACTTAAGAAAAGCAAAAACCTGGCCAAAAATCAGGCTAAGGAAATTGCAGCTCTTAGGATGACTGCATCTGGTTTAGAGAAAGAATTGGATCAACAAATGAATGAGGTTGCCAAGCTGAAAACTATTACTATTATTTAGATGGGTACAATCACATATAAAAATGATCTAATTAAAAGTCTGGAAGTCAGACTTCAAGTTGAGAAAGATTTGGTGGCTAGTTACTCTAAGCTAAAATCAGTCTTACCCTTAATAGATGAGTTTGTGGCTCAAAAGGGTAAGGCTGGAATAGGCTATAAAGGTAACACCAGGGCTGCCAATTTCAAGAGAAAGGGCAAAGCCTCTGTTCAGCCATTGAACTTTAAAGTCCCTGTAGTTTTTAGAAAGGTGCATGAGATTTCTAACAAGTATGATCTTTAAAACATTCATGGTCATAATAAGACTGATGTTCTGAATAATAAGGGTGTTAATGCCAATAAGTCAGCCCATATTCATAAACCCCATGGTTATAAGAAATCAGTGGGTGTAGCTGCAGCAACACCAACACAGAACAGAAATTTTTCTGCCAAAAATGTATCTAGACCTAGATACAATAAGTATGAATGCTGGTGCTGTGGCAAGACATGCCATTTTGCCTTAGACTGCTGGCATAACATAAGTGTCAGGAAGAATAATAGTCTACCAGTTAGAAGAGTTGCTGCTAGTTTTGATATGAATGGTGCTAACTTGAACCAAGGACCCAAGACTTACTTGGGTTCTAAGGGAAAGTAATTCTGTTTTACAGAAAAGTCCAAGTTCGCATGCCCCTATATGGTACTTGGACAGTGGATGTTCCAGGCACATGACTGGAATAAAGGGGATACTGAAGGAGTACACATCTATCAAGGATGGGCCTAAAGTAATCTTTGGTGGATCTGAAAGAGGAATCATCAAAGGATTTGGTAACATCTCTTCCAACCAAATTACCATCACTCAAGTGGCTTATGTAAAAGGTTTGAAACACAACCTGATAAGCATAAGTCAGCTGAGTGATCTAGGATATGACATTTCATTTGTTAAGAATGGATGTCATATCAAAAGGTCAAGTGATCAAAAGGTCATATTGACTGGGTATAGAAAGAGAAATGTTTATTGTCTTGATTTTGGGTGTGAGAACAAAGGTTCTCATATTTGCCTTGTATCTGATGAGAAAGCATCTCATTGTTTCAAATGGCACAAGAGGCTGGCTCATCTTAACTACAAGACAATTGGCCAACTCTTTAGTAAAGAGTTAGTGAGGAATGGTCCTCAAGTTAAGTGTATAAAAGGAGGGATATGTTCAGCTTGTCAAAAGGGCAAGCAGACAAAATCCTCCTTTCATAGCCTTGAAAACAAGGATTCAGTGAGGTGTTTATACCTCTTACATATGGATCTTTTTTGTCCTATGCCAGTTCATAGTCTAGGTAGGAAGGTCTACACTTTTGTTGTTGTAGATGACTAATTTAGATATTCCTGGGTGTTCTTTCTAAGACTGAAATCTGAAACCTCAAGTGTTTTACACAGTTTTGTCAGACAAATTTAGAATGAACTGGATAATACAGTGGTAAAAATCAGAAGTGACCATGGCACTGAATTTCAATCTGAAAGTATGACAAGATTATGTGAAGAATTTGGGATTTTCCAAGAATTCTCCTCACCTAGAACACCTCAGCAAAATGGTATTGCTGAAAGAAAGAATAGGACATTGATTGAAGCTGGTAGAACTCTATTGAGTGACACTTCTCTGCAAGAATATTTCTGGGCTGAGGCAGTAAACACTGCATGTCATGTACTCAACAGGGCTTCTATCACTAAGTACCACAAAAAGACTCCCTATGAGATTATGAAAGGTAGAAAACCAAATTTATCCTATTTTAGGATCTTTGGTTGCAAGTGTTATATCCTTAATAATGGCAAGTCTTATTTAACTAAGTTTGCTGCCAAATCCCAAGATGGGATATTTGTTGGGTACAATAACAATAGTAAGGCTTATAGAGTCTACAACTTGATTACTCAGGTTGTAGAAGAATCTGTACATGTTGTATCTGATGAAACAAGATTAATCAACAGTGAGTTGCCTTGTAGTTCATGCAGTCCAACAGGTATAAGTAATAGAATGGACAAGCTTTCCATTGCAGCAGGCTCAACTACAAATGAAGTATTGGAAAATGATGGCTATTGTCCAGGGGGAGTACAAGACTCACTAGAAGCTGATGACAACCAAGAGGTGTAGCATAATGAAGAAACTGGAGGTGCTTAGTTAGAAGGAAGTCTACCTCCAACTGTAAGACATCTAAAGGATCATCCAGCAGATCAGATAATTGGTGATCCACGACATGGAGTGCAAACCAGAAGTAGAAATCTGAATACAGTTCTGCACTCAAGTTTTCTATCTCAACTAGAGCCAAATAAATTTTAAGAAGCTATCCAAGACCAACACTTGATTAATGCTATGCAAGAGAAGCTTAATCAGTTTAGAAGATGTAAGGTCTGGGAGTTGGTTCCTAAACAAAAAGACTATAACATCATTGGTACAAAGTGGATTTTTAGGAACAAGTTGGATGAGAATGGAGTTATTGTGAAGAATAAAGCAAGATTGGTTGCAACAGGATACAGGCAGGAAGAGGGAATAGACTTTGATCAAACATTTTCCCCAGTAGCAAGAGTGGAAGCAATCATAATGTTCCTTGCCTATGCAGCATATCAAGGCTTCAAGGTATATCAAATGGATGTGAAATCAGCATTTCTGAATGGTGATCTAAAAGAAGAAGTCTATGTAGAGCAGCCATCAAATTTTGTAGATTCTCTTAAACTTGGTTATGTCTATAGACTTAGGAAAGCATTGTATGGGTTAAAGCAAGACCCAAGGGCTTGGTATGAAACCCTGTCTACTTTCCTTATTGAGAACAAATTCTCAAGAGGTAAAATAGACAAAACTCTATTCCTAAGGGAATCTAAAGGGAAGATAATCTTTGTTCAGATCTATGTAGATGACATAATCTTTGGTTCTATAGAGAACAACCTTTGCAAGAAGTTTGCCCAACTTATGCAAGGAAAGTTTGAAATGAGCAGTATGGGGGAACTTAAGTTCTTCTTGTGACTCCAAGTAAGATAGACTGATGATGGATTGTCCATATCCCTGTCTAAGTTCACCAAGGAGTTAATTAAGAAGTATGGTATGGAATCATCCTCCACCATGAGAACTCCTATGAGAACAAGTATGCCTATATGCAAAGATGATGCAGGTAAACCTGTAGATGAGTGTTTGTATAAAGGAATAATTGGCTCTCTATTATATCTAATTACTAGTAGACCAGACATTATGTATGCAATATGTGTCTGTGCTAGGTACCAAGCATGCCCTAAAGAATCACATTATACTGCAGTCAAGAGAATTTTGAGATATCTAAAGGGCACACCTAATCTAGGCCTTCGGTACATGCCAATTCCTGGGAGGAAGATTGATATCTTAGAGCAGTAAGAAGCAGACTAGTGTGGCAATATCCACAGCTGAGTCTAAATATGTGGTAGCAGGAAGTTGCTGTGCACAGTTGTTGTGGATTCAACATCAGCTAAGGGACTATGATATTCAAGTAAGTAGAACACCTTTATTGTGTGATTCTAAAAGTGCCATCTCTATTGCAAACAATCCTGTTTCACATAGTAGGACTAAGCATATAGAGATAAAATACCATTTTCTTAGAGAACATGTAGAAAAAGAAGACATCTTATTAGAATTTGTTAAAACTGATTTTCAAATTGCAGATGTATTTACTAAGCCTCTAGATGAAACTAAATTCAATAAATTTAAAATTGAATTAGGAATGCTGACCAAAGGTTAGTTTGCCAAAAATTGGCAAAGTAAAATGGTGTCGACACATTCAGTGATAAGGTGTCGACACAGAGAATTCATGTCGACAATTCAGGGAAATTGTGTCGACATAGAGAAAATGTGTCGACACCTAAGGGACGAAGAGTCGACACATCCAGAAATGTAGTGTCGACACAACCAGAGTAATGGTGTCGACACTTACAGATTTTGTGTCGATACTTATAATAAGAATCTACACAGAATTTCTGATGAACTACTAAGTATCTCCTGTGTCGACATATAATCAATTGGTGTCGACACATAGTAGTCTGCACCGTGGTCTAGACAATAGAAGTTTGTGTCGACACTTTTAGACATTTTTGCCCGCCTTTTGATCTTCTTTGATTAGAAGGGTATTAATAGGTCAAGAACTTATTCTGTCGACACGCTCACCAGGGTTTCGAGACAAAAACCTTGTGTCGACAATCTCTCTCCTCTCCAATCAAGCTATCTCTTCATTCCAATGGATCCCAAGGTTGAAGACAACGTCAATGAAAGATATGAGTTGGATAGGCATGCATTCAACGATGCCTAATCGGAGATCAAACATGTCATTTCTCTTCTTGCAGACAATGGATTAGAATATCTTGTCTCTAAATCTAGTAAAATATGGAAGAAAGAAGTATTCGAGTTCTACATGGCTGCATCGATGGACTCAACAGGCTTGAAGATCAAATCTACAGTTCATGGAGAAAAAGTCAAGCTGTCTCAAAAGAGGTTAAGCAAGATTCTCCATCTTCCTAGAATACAAGATGAGGAAGAGGTACCAGCCTCAAGAACAAGGGAGGCACTTCAATGGTGTGGATTGGATCCAACCATAAAGATAGGATCTGCAATCAATAGGAAGTGCATGAATCCTCAGGGGAAATTCCTGTCTGAAATAATAGGAAAAGTGATCTTATGCAAACCAGGTGGCCATGATAGGATATTAGCCTATATGTTCAGCCTGATGACTAGGGTGATCTTTAAGATTCAAACAAATTGGTCTGTTGTACTATTTGATAAGATTAAAGAAGGAATCAAGAAGCAAAACTTGGCTAGGATCATGAGTCTGTACCTGGCTGGAATGATTCCAGATGTAATGCAACAGATTCCTGAATCAAAGATAAATCATATGAGGAGAATTGACATGAGCTTATTCTCCAGGTGGGATAGAGTTATTTCAAAAGAGATGCCTGAGCATGGTCATGAAGATGCACAAGACAAGGAAGAGCAAGTAAGAGCACAAGTTCAGAATCTGGCTGTGACTACCCAAGTCCAGGAAGAGACTATATTTGCACAAGTGCAGGGGGAGCTGGAAAGTATACAAATCCAGAATAATGCTGAGAATGCACATTTGAAGGGGGAGCCAGAGTCTGAACAGGTACAAGAGGAATAAAGAATCAATTTATCAGAGGACATTGTCCCTCAAACTGATCCTGATATTTCTGGTACTGCTGCTGCTGTTGTTGAGAAAGTATAATCTCCTTCTCTCACACACAAAAAAATTACTCTTAAAGAGCTGTTTCCTGATATTGGAGAAGAAACAGATAAAATGGAGACCCTAAGATTATAAGGGGAGCAAGTAAGAGTTGAGGGGGAGCAGGTTGATATAGAGGAAGAGCAACAAGTAGCTGAAAAAGAAATTTCTTCCACTCCTCATGAGAGGGTTAATATTGATAGTTATTCAGAATCTGAGCAAGAAGAAGTTAGGGAGACAAAGAAAAGAAAACTTATGGTTTTCAAAAGGAGAAGTCAAAGCTATAAGCAGGCTTTACAAGCTACTTCTTCCCAACCAGCACCTGCAATTGATTACAACAAACTTCTGGTGGACTTACAAATCAAAATGAATGAGCAGAGATTGCTTCTAGAAAAATATGTGGATGAAAGTCAAAAGGCTCTTCAATTTGATCTGGCACAAGAGATAAAATCTATAAGATTTGAAGTTAATCAGAATAAAAGAGAGATGACAGATTGCTTCCACAAGGGAGGAAATGCTGTGGTATTTCTTGCAAAGCAACAAGCAGACATAAAGAAGCAAGTGGATGAGATGGCTGTTAAAAAAGGCTATGTCCTTGAGAATCAAATACGAATGAATGAAAATCTGACTGAATCACATAATGTGATATTCACTGAGTTCACAAAAACTGTTGTTGCAATGACTGCTGCAAGGGCTAAATAAAAAGAAGAATATGATCAGAAGCTACAAGCTGCCCTAGATGTCGTTAAAACTGCCATCACTTCATCTAAGAAGTTGATTAGTGACAAGTTTCAAAAATTAAAGCCATTCTTTAAATATGGAATCAACTATCTGGATGGACAAATCAGATTTCAGAAAGATGACTTGAGAGAGCATGTGGCTAGAGAAGTCATAAAGGGGGAGAGGGTGTTAGTCTATGCTGGGTATGATCATGCCAAATGGGTAACTAACAGCATAAGAGCCACTCTTGGATATCCACCCCTGTGTGATGATGATAATATGGCTGAGTCAGGGGTGCAACCAATTCTACTTGAAGGTAATCAACCTGAGGTTTCCCAAGTTATTTACCCTCCTGCAAATCTTGAGATGATACATGAACAGGTTCAGTCATTGTACAGCCCTCCACAACCAATTACAAATGTGATTATTGAAAAGGTTGATATGCTAGATACTGCTATGAAAGCTCAGCAAGATGCTCTATTATCAAAGAAAAGATTTAGAGAGCAAGCAGAATTAAAGCCAGACTTTGAGCAGTGGAGCCCTACTTCAAGGAATATCATTTTAACTGCATGGAAGGCTGTAAAAGATCAAGTACATGAATGAGGAAAATGGTACAATGACCAAGAATGGCAAAAGTATGAAGCCAGACAAGAATCCATAGTTCAACACAGAAGAAAGGCTAAGATGGGGAAGCTACCTCCTGATACTCAGGAACCTAGCAAGTATTTCTCCAAGCCCTTTCATTATTTTGAAAGACAAAGGATCAAGGCTGAAGCACAGAAGAAAGTTGATTTGAAAGGCAAGAAGCCCATGGAAGATACAGAACCTCCTGCTCAGGCTCAGATAATATCTGGAAAAGGGATAGTCAAAAAGGAGCCTGGCCAGCCTTAGTCTAAGCTTTACTAGTTTTTGTTCAAGAACTTTGTAATTGTTAGTTTGTTAAAGAAATCAATGTAAACATTTTGTAACAAACTTTTTGAGTTGATATACAAAACATTGTTCTGTGATCATTTACTTTTACATCTTTATTCTATGATGTAACTATGATATGTGTTTTGTTTATAAAGTACCATGTCATATAATGCTTATGTACAACATCTTGTTTATTTTCTAAGTGGTGTATATCATTGGCTAATGGATAATGACTTCTCCAAATAGGAGGAGATTGTTGGTTACATTGGAAAATGTGTACCTGATTTGGAGAAGCCTCACTTAGCTCAATGATATACATCAAGGTGTATTTGGAATGTGCTAGAATACAGGAAAAATATTCTAAGTCCATGTGTCGACACCTGAGGAAGTTGTGTCAAAACTTCAGTAAGATTGTGTCGACACTTGGAAATAGCTGTGTCGACACTTCAGAGAATTTGTGTCGACACCGGGAGGCAGTGTCGACACATAGAAGATTTTAGTCGACATCGACTGTGTCGACACCGGGAGGCAGTGTCGACACACAGAGGCAGAGTCAACAACAACTGTGTCGACACCTGGAGGCAGTGTCGACACACACTATGTTCTGAGTCTACATCAACCGTGTCGACACACAGGACTTGTGTCGACACACAGCTTAGTCTAGACCAAGTTGATTGCTGATGAATGGTGAAGTGTTTGTGTCGACACAAATAATCAGAGTCGACACATTCTCAAGATGCAGTATCAAGAAGCTGTGTCGACATCAAGGCAGCTATGTCGACATCACCAAAGGATGTGTCGACACTTAAGTCACTTGTGTCGAAACATATTGACAAATGGTCTCGACACTTTATGGCAGACAGACTCGATGCTTTGCTGACAGAGTCAAAGGCTCAAGAACTGTTTGAAGACTTGATAGCTGTGGGTTATGATAGGTTTACTGAAGCTGTCAGACTTTTAAATAGTTAATTATAAACCGGATCAACCGGTTACCATGGATGAAGTCTATAAATAGATGGATTTAGAAGAAGAAAAATATACACATAGAGAAGACAAGTATTGTCACAACTAACACAATTAGAGATTGATCTCTGATCAAGAAAGTACAAGTAACAAAGAAGAAAGTCTTCGTGAAAAGATCTAAGAAGACGTTCTGAAGTAGTTTACTATTCAGATTTTGTCTAAGTGGAATTCAATCAAGAATTTAGAAGTATCTTCAAGAGATTTGGATAGAGAGAGATCCAGCTATTTGAAGACAAGGAGGAGACATTCACAGGTCTCTCAAGAAGCAGATACTGAACTAATCTGTCAAGAGATTCAGATCTATTTTTGAAGTCTAAGAAGGAAGCTGCCAGTCAGTTTTATTCAAAGGAAATCAACCCAACTAAGTTCAGATTCAAGAAGCTTTGAAGAAAGCTAAGATCAAGTTGATTTCAGCCATCAGCCTCTTCAAGAAGCTGATCAAGAAAGTTCTTATCCCTTCTCTCTCAACAGGGGTAAGATATTACAAAAATTCCTTATCAAATTCTGTAGGATCTATTCATAGATCTTAGTTGTAAGCCTATTTTATAAAGGCTGAGTGTAGGAGATTTATTCTCTGAGTGGTAGGGCTGTTTATGCCTGAGTTGTAGGAGAAGGTATTCTCTGAGCTGTAGGCCTTGTGGCAAGGCTGAGGTAGGGCTATTTATGCCTTAGTTGTAGGAGAAGGTATTCTCTGAGTTGTAGTCCTTATGGCAAGGCTAAGGTAGGGCTTGTTAGCCTAAGTTGTAGGAATCCTTCTGGATTCTGAGATGTAGGATCTGAGGATCTGAGTTAAAGGAAGAAGTTAGGCCGACTCTAGCATACTGCTAGATAGGTGAAGGGGGAAAGTGGATGTACCCAGACCTTGGGGAACCACTATAAATCTGTGTGCAATCTGTGATGTGTGTATGATTGTGAGTGTTGTGCTGTGTTAGCTATAGAAATATCTGATTTATTCAAATAACTGTAGTTATATTCTGCCTTAAGTTAAATCAAGGAAAAGTACCTATTCACCCCTCCTCTAGGCGTTTAGGTAGTCTTGAAAGTAAAACTATCAAGGTCGATGATTTTTAGTCGACTAGCGTCGAATAGGGCACACGGCCTGTGACACGGGTGTGTCATAGGGCGAGTCCTTCTCGAGCAGTTTGGCGAGTGGTGCTGAGTTGAGTAACACGGCCCAGACAACAGGCGTGTA
Source organism: Platanthera zijinensis (assembly GCA_039513925.1). NCBI lineage: Eukaryota > Viridiplantae > Streptophyta > Magnoliopsida > Asparagales > Orchidaceae > Platanthera > Platanthera zijinensis. The sequence goes on from CM077081.1 coordinate 126,847,743, forward strand.
CTGGTTGACACTGGCATATCAAGTTTGACACGAGCATGTCTAAGCCCGTGTCCTGTTCGGAACATGTCGGTCCTGTGTTGATTTAGGCACACGACCAATAACACGGGCATGTCACTTGAGACACGGGCGTGTCCCAAGTCGTGTCAAAGGTCGTGTCCTATTCTGTAATTTTTGGTTTGACGGTGAGTGAGGGAATACGGCCTTGGGCACGGGCGTGTCGCAAGCTGTGTTCGGCCCAAGAAGTTCTTTTTCAAAGCGAATCGTGGCCGTTCGTTTTCTTCAATTAGGATCCGACGCCTCAGGCTCTCCCCTGCTGGTATTTGGCCGGGAATAGGGTTTTCAAACCCTCATTTTACACTTAAGCTATCTCGTTCCAAGGTTTAGAGAGAGGGGAGAGCAAGGAAGAAGGAGGAGGTCACTCCAACAGCCGGAGATGCTTCGAAGCCCCGTTTCTTGAGCCAAGTCCAGATCTGCGATGGCAAGACTGTTGCGGTGGTGTTCATCTGACTAAGTTTCTCCATGGCTAGGAAGAGGGGTCGTAAGGTAATGACACTTCTCCTCTTGGTTTTTAGGATGCACACTTAGCATCTCTTCTTTTCAGTTTTTGGGCTCCAAATCTCTCAAATGAGAGGGGTTTGGGTTGCTATGGTTCAAGAGGAACCTCCGGGTTGATTGTGTCCATCTCCGACATGATTTTGCAATAGAGATTCGCTTCGTTAGTGGATTAGGCATTATGGGTGAATCCATAGTCGCGACTGTTAGTCTGACTCGGTGATGTTGCATAGAGAGCCTTAAGGATTTGTTAGAAATCCGTTGTGGCAAGATGTCATTGTGCGCGGGAACGTTGCAGTACCAATGGTGGAATTGGGTTGGAAAGTTAATGGTTGTGCTATGCTAAGGCATGGCTATGTATCCGTGGTCAGCAAGCTATCCCATGATGTGCAAGTCATGTGAGGAGAGTGTCCCGGCAAGACTAGTCCCCTTCTGTGAGACTGACGAGAATGCCAAGCGTAGGGCAAGCCCGGGCAATGAAGGCATGAGCGGGTGGGGTCCAACAAGGGGTCTTAGAATCGGTTTGTGTGTGAGACGGAATCCTGATGCAAGAAGTAAGAATTTGCAGGCAAGCCCGGGTTAAAGACCCATTTGTGGGTGGGGCCTTGGCAAGATTTCCGTGTAGCGGCTTTTGGGACATTTGGGGCATTGTAGTCTCATTTTGTTTGCGACTTTACGCCAATAGGGAAATGGAAGTACCCAGTTGATATGATGATGTGCTAGTTGCATACGCTATAGGGTGCCTTGGGCGAAGCCCGGGTCCATATACATGCTGCATAGTAGGCCCCTTTTTGTTCTATGCTCAACATAGAAAATGTAATTGTTGTATGATACATCCAAACCTGTTTTAAATCTTTACATGTTTATGTATATGTTATACAGAGTGCTGACTTGCAGGTTAGAGGAGTACCCCGGGGTTAGGGGCGGCCGGGAGGAGATGTGTTGGATACACAGTAGAGGTCAGCCTTTGCTGACCCACATTACTACAAATTTTTATAGAGCAAGGATCGTAAGTGGGAGCAAGTGCGCTGGATGAAAATCCCTAAGCCTCATGAAGTGTTTGATATGCTTTCTAGCTTGTTTCCTTTTGATTATATGCTTCATGTTTTTGTATATTTCGGCTTGCATGTCGAGGTAGCATAAGAGTGTTATTTCACGTTGATATAAGACCTTGTGGTCTTTCTGTTTTAGACTCTTTTGTTGTAAGGCCATAAGGCCGTGGTGATACTCCTGTTTTAGTAGTGGATAACTTCGAGTTGTTTGGTTTATTTCTGTTGTGTTTCATTCTGAGTTTTGAGATTGGGTAGATAATATCATCTTTTAAGGCCAAAGCTGTGGCATCTATATGTTGTGGGGTCCCGGCCAGACCTATATTATACGGTCATTATAGGGGAGGTGTTACATTATGAATCAAGATTACAGCTTCAGTTGAGTCCTTTATATGAGAATATAAAGGGTACAATGTGAAGCTGGTGGCTAGAGGAAGCTAGGTGAAGCTGGTGCCATTAGAATCCCTAGAAAAGTACAAGAGAGAATAGAGAGAAAGAGTAGAAAGAAAATAAAGCAGGGAAGATGAAGAGTTTGGAGAGAAATAGACGATATGTTGAGAAATTAGGACATAAATAATTTTGTTAGTTGACGTAGCGTCGATTTATTTTCGATGTATACATAAGTATGATAATTGATGCACACATTGAATAAAATCAATGTTGCGTAGAATGGATCTAATATTCTTTATAAGCACCATCTCTTAGACGTTATGTCGAATAGAATTTGACTTTCCGTACATTTCAATTCGATGCTACGTCGAGTGAAGACTTAAAAAATTTGAGTCTTATGCAAGTTTTTCCTAGCAGTATTTGTAGTTAAAATTAAGACATTTAAAATTATTGAGCTTTATCAAGCATGCCTAAAGCATTTATAAAGTAGTTGTGTTTTGTTTCATCAAGAGGCTTAGTGAAAATATCTGCCTACTGATTTTTAGAAGACACATATTCTAGGGAAATTTCCCCCTTTTCAACATTTTCTATGAGAAAGTGATGTCTTATCTCTATATTCTTTGTCCTACTGTGCAAGACATGATTTGATGCAATTGAGATAGCATTTGAACTATCACAAAATATTATGGAATTGGAAAAATTTAAGTTATAATCGAGTAGTAGATTCTGCATCCATAAAATCTGTGAACAACAGCTTCCAGCAGCAATATATTTTGCATCAACTATAGACGTAGAGACTGATGTCTGCTTCTTACTGAACCAAGATATTAGTCTAGCACTAAAGAATTGACAAGTTCCTAAGGTACTTTTTTTATTCAATCTACATCCTGCATAATCAGCATCTTAATAACCATATAGTTCAAATTTTGATTCTACTGGATACCACAATCCCATTTCAGGTGTACCCTTAAGATATCTTAAAATCTTCTTACAGAACAAAGATGTGATTCTTTAGGATCAATCTGAAACCTTGCACAGACACCTGTAGCAAACATTATATCAGGTCTGCTTGCTATTAGATAAATAATTGAGCCAATGATTGCTCTATATATTTTATGGTCTGCAGATTTACCAGATACATCCTTATTTAAAATAGCATTGGATTCATAATAGTGGCAGTTTTTATGGAAAATTTCCTTATCAATTCCTTGGTATTTAGATTGAGAAATGAAGATACCTCCCTTACTTTGTTTTACTTGTAAACAAAGACGAAGGATAACTCTCTCATGCATCTTATTTAAAACTTGGATTGCATTAAATTGGAAATCATTTTGTATAATTGATGCATCGGCAAGTGAACCAGTCGCTGTCAAGTAATAATTTTGAGAATAAATTCCCCGAATGTCGATCTCGAGGGAATGCAAGATGGGTATCGTGATAGCGTTATAAAAAGATTGTTACTAAGAGTAATACAAAAAATAAGGGGGTTGGCTTTTGATTCCTAATGCTATCAAAACAAAAAGAAAACAAATGCATGTCGTAAGCACCGCTTCGCTTGGTGGATGGAATTAGTGCAGGCTGCTATGCCGTGCTTCGTTAGGCGGATGGATAGAGAGAAAGCGGATGGAATAATAACAAGTGCGAAAAGTGAGGGTCGCAATCACCTCTTCGACTACCAACACTAGCCTTTGCTACTGGGGTTCTAGTGCGCGAGTTGAGTGGATGTGGATTGAAGCGAGTGCAACATAGTTAACAACAAAGAATGTAACTAGCCAAAACAAACTTCATTCATAGAGAAATAAAGTAAGTTTAGGTTCATTACAAGCTTAATAATAGACTTCACTATGAGAAAAAGGTAGAATAAATCGATAAGAGGAAAGCCTAGCCATGGTTCTTGGCCGGAGCGGTGGGTTGTCAGTCCACTTCACGACTCGACCGGGGTTGCTTCCGGAGGTAAATTGGTTGTCAGTCCACTTGTCTTCCTCCATCGTATTCCCTTTCCTTTAATCTTTTCTCCACTTTGCCCAACTGAGTTGTACCGAAAGAGTCTTGTTGCAAGCTACTAGTGGCCGGATTCTCTCCGAAGTGTTGAAGATGGCTACAGATCGTCGGATAAAGCTTCCTGGAGGATGGAGATGAGTGGAGGACCTATGTAGGTGAAAATCGGCGCTTCATGCGCAATAGTGGGGTAGAAAAATGAAGGTGTTTACCTAAATCGTGGAGCAAGGGCTTAAATATAATAACAAAAAATCAGAGTGCACGATCAGTGGCACACGACCAGTGGTCGTGCGTACTGACAGTTGATGATCGTGCACTCAGCTCCAGAGAAACCTACAGCAGACAGAAAAAATATATATGCGCACGATCAGTGGCACATGACCTGTAGTCGTGCGCACTGGATCCCATGATCGGGCGATTAACCAAGATAGAACTCATGAAAAACTAGGGTAACGCGCACGAGCAGTGGTGCATGACCAGTGATCGTGCACACTATGTCCAATGGTTGTGCAATTGCCCCAAACAGAACTCCAGAAAAAAGGAATAAATGTTCATGAGTAGTGGCGAACGACTGGTGGTCGTGCACACTATGTCCAATGCTCGTGCGAATGCCCCAGACAGAACTAGGGAAAATGGAGAACAGTGCGCATGATCAGTGTCTCACGACGAGTGGTCGTGCATTATAGGTCCAATGATCGTGCACAGTGTTCCTGGACTGTTTGGGAATTTGATGAACAGACCGCGCATGACCAGTGGTCGTGTGCTAAGGAGTCCACTGACCGTGCGCATGTAAAAACGCACGATCAGTGGCCCTTATGCGGAAAACTTTCCAAAACAATCCGGAACTTGCTCAACACCTTTGTACCTGCAGTAAAAACAGCAGATCCACTAAGACAGGCATACCATATTCTCCAAACATAGGAAAACACTAAGTAGGGCAAAAGAATAATAACTATGAAATCACGCTGAAAGCGGGCCAAAAGTGCACTTAACATGGAATGGACATAATAACAAATATGAACAAATATAGCTCTAAAGTGTAGTGCAACAACGAGAAAACTAGCCTAGATGAGTCCAAAAATATGCATATAACTTGGACTCATCACACCCACAGACTTAAACATTTGCTCGTCCCGAGCAAATCATCACTCCGTGGACTAGAAAATAATAAGCTGCCTTAGTAATTTCCGAATATAGTATTGAGTGAAATCAAATATAACATGGGCATAGAAAATAGAATAGATGAACTTTTTAACTATACTAAAGAATTTATATTTTTCGACAGGCATAAAAAAATATTATATCTACTCAAAATTGGAATTCTGGAGCATCGTTCGGTCATATGTAGGAAGAAAGTATGCAGGCCACTAAGGTGAGCTTTGCCAAATATCGGGGCTCACGATCACCTCTATAGGAATCCACCAATGTCGATGACCATATGCTTGCCCGTTCATACTCTATTCACCCAATCCCTTCTATTCCCAAGAATAGACTTTTCTATAATTCTTTTCAATTCCGTATTAGAAACTTCCACTTGTCCACATGTTTGTGGGTGATAGGCCAAAGCGAACCTATGATGAACTCCAAATCGCTTTAAGAGATTAAAGAATTGTTGGTTGCAGAAATTGCTTCCACCATCCTAGATGATAGAGCGCGGGGCTCCAAATCTTGTAAAAATGTTCTTGTGCAAGAATTACAGCATAGTGCAGCCATCGTTGGCGACAACTGCATCTGCTTCCACCTATTTGAGACATAATCAACTGCCACGAGAATATATTTTTTTCCAAATGATGGAGGAAAGGACCCCATAAAATCAATACCCAAATATCAAAAGGCTCACAAACTAACATATTGTTGATGGGAATTTCATATTTCCTGGAGATATTCCCAGCCCGTTTATATTCATTGCATTCCTTCACATGAATGTAAGTGTATCTGAAAAGAGTTGGCTAGAAGAAGCTGCATTGTAGAACCTTATGTGCTGTCCTAGCCACTCCCATGTGGCCACCTGCCTCGCGATTGTGACAGTGTTGAAGAATCGATCCATGTTCAGATTCTGGGACACACCTTCTGATGATGCTGTCAGCACAAGTGCGGAACAACAACAGATCCTCCCAAAAGTAGTACTTAGCATCCGAGAGAAACTTCTTCTTCTTCTGGAAGGAAAGATTGGGAGGCAATTTTCCGCACGCAAGGAAGTTAGCTAAGTCAGCAAACCAGGGAGCCTTACCATGTTCCATTATTAAAGATAAAAGAGTCTCATCGGGAAATGAGTTAGAAATTATAGAGTCTTCATGTTGTGAATTTTCATGCGTTTCCAACCGCAATAGATGGTCTGTAATAACATTCTCAACTCCCTTCTTGTCCCGCACTTCCATATCGTACTCTTGTAATATTAAAATCCATCGGATGAGTCATGGCTTTGCATCCTTTTTCTGCATGAGGTACTTAAGAGCGGCATGATCTGTGTACACCACGACCTTTGATAGCACTAGGTAGGGGTGAAATTTCTCCAATGCGAAAACCACTGCTAATATCTCTTTCTCAGTAGTGGTGTAGTTCCGTTGAGCATCATTCAAAGTACGACTTGTATAATAAATTGTGTGGAAAACATTTTTCTTCCTCCATCCCAAGACTGCTCCGACAGCGAAATCACTCGCATCGCACATCAATTCGAATGGTAATGTCAAATCTAGGGATGTGAGAACTGGGGCACTAGTCAGACAGCTCTTCAATGTGCAAAAATCTTGCAAGCAATTTTCGTCAAATTTGAATAACACATCCTTACCAAGAAGATTGCTCAGCGGTTTCACGATAGAAAAGAAGTCTTTAATGAAGCGCCAGTAAAATTCGGCATGCCCTAAGAAGCAACGGATCCATTTCATAGAAGTTAGAGGAGGCAGTTTCTTGATGAATTCAACTTTAGCTTGATCCACTGCCATACCCATGCTTGACACTTCATGCCCGAGGACTATACCCTTCTATACCATGAAATGGCATTTCTCCCATGCTTCGGCATAGCTCTCACTGAACAAGGATCCTCCTACCGCTAAATCAAAGTAGTGTCTGTACTGAATCGAAACCCCAAAGTAGAACATTTGAAGTTGTGTTGCTTCAGACGGACTATTTCCAAAGCAGAATTTTTGCAATTTTTGATATCTCTCCCAAGCTTCTATCAATTGTTCACCATACCATTGCGAAAATAGAAGCAGCTCATTGTGCAACTCCCATAGTCGCTCGAGGGGGTAGAATTTCTTTAAAAACTCTTCTTCAACCCTGCTCAAGGACACAATCGAGTCAGTTAGGAATTCACGATACCATATCCTTGCCTTTCCAACAAGTGAAAATGTGAATAATCTCTTCTTGACTCAATCCGACTTCTCCTTTTCGTAATTGAGTGTGTTGCAAACTTCACGAAAATACTACAGAGGATCAAGAGCGTAATCCTCTAAGACTCCACAGAAGGATCTTATGTGAGACACAAATTCGACTAAATATGTAGAAATCTCAAAGCAGTCCATATGATCACAGGTAAAAGAAAGTTAATTCCAACGTATACTCCCTTGCAACATCAGATAGTTGCCAAAAAAATGACAAAATTTCGTAACCGCTTATCAATGACCTCATACACAACAAAAATCAACAATACGCCTGCATTCCCCGGCAACGGAGCCAAATACTTGGTGCATCGACAAGTGCACCTTTCGCTATCAAGTAATAAATTTGGGAATAGCTTCCCCGAATGTTGATCTCGAGGAAATGCAAGATAGGTATCGTGATAGCATCGTAAAAAGATCGTTAATAAGAGTAATACGAAACAACAAGGGGATTGGCTTTTTATTCCTAATGTTATCAAAACAAAAAGAAAACTAATGTGGTTCGAAAGCACCGCTTCGCTTGGTGGATGAAATTAGTGCAGGCCGCTATTCTTTGCTTCATTAGGTGGATGGATGGAGAGTAAGCGGATGGAATGATCACAAGTGCGGAAAGTGAGGGTCGCAATCACCTCTTCGACTACCAACGCTAGCCATTGCTAGTGTGGTTCTAGTGCACGAGTGGAGTGGATGTGGATGGAGGCGAGTGCAACACAGCTAACAACAAAGAATGCAACAAGCCAAAACAAACTTCATTCATAGAAAAATAAAGTAAGTTTAAGTTCATTACAAGCTTAAGAATACACTTCACTATGAGAAAAAGGTAGAATAAATTTATAGGAGGAAAGCCTAGCCATGGTTCTTGGCTGGAGCGATGGGTTGTCAGTCCACTTCATGACTTGACCGTAGTTGCCTCTGGAGGTAAATGGGTTGTCAATCCACTTGTCTTCATCCGTCTTCTTCCCTTTCCTACAATCTTTTCTCCTGTTTTCCCAACTGAGTTGTACCGAATGAGTCTTATTGCAAGCTGCTGGTGGCTAGAAACTCTCCAAAGTATTGAAGATGGCTTCGGATCGCCGGAGAAAGCTTACCGGAGGATGGAGATGAGTGGAGGACCTGTGGGGGTGAAAATCGGCGCTTCACGCGCAGCAGCAGGGTGGAAAAATCAAAGGCATTTACCTAAATTGTGGAGCACGGGCTTAAATAAAACATCAAAAATTCAGAGTGCACTATCAGTGGCGCATGACCAGTGGTCGTGCGCACTAATGGTTGATGATCGTGCACACAGCTCCAGAGAAACTTGCAGTAGATAGAAAAAATAATATATATGCGCACGATCAGAGGCGCACGACCGGTGGTTGTGCGCACTGTATCCCATGATCATGCGATTATCAAAGAAAGAACTCAAGAAAAACTGGGGTAATGCGCACTAATAGTGGAGGACGACCGGTGGTCGTGTGCACTATGCATAATGGTTATGCGATTTCCCCAGGCAGAACTCCAGAAAAAAGGAATAAATGCGCACTAGCATTGGCGCATGACCGGTGGTCGTGCGCACTATGTCCAATGCTCGTGCGAATACCCCAGACAGAACTTGGGAAAATGGAGAATAGTTAGCACAGTGATTCACGACCAGTGGTCGTGAGCTATAGGTCCAATAATTGTGCGCAGTGTTCCTGGACTGTTTGGGAATTCGATGAATAGACCGCGCACAACCATTGGTCGTGTGTTAAGGAGTCCACTGACTGTGCATGTGTAAAAACGCACGACCAGTAGCCCTCAGGCGGAAAACTTTCCAAAACAATCCAGAACATGCTCACCACCTTTGTACCTGTAGCAAAAATAGCAGAGCCACTGAGACGGGCATACCACATTCTCCATGCACAGCAAAACACCAAGTAGGATAAAAGAATAATAACTACGAAATCACACTGAAAGCGGGCCAAAAGTGCACTTAACATGGAATGGACATAATAATAAATATGAACAAATATGGCTCTAAAGTGTAGTGCAACAATGAGAAAACTAGCCCAGATGAGTCAACAAATATGCATATATGTTGGACTCAGCAATAATCCGGAGTCTGTTGACAATAAGTAGATTTTCCTTATGTGTTTAGTGAAAAGTGTTTTATCCTCCTCTCCTATTTTGAATGATTTATCTATGAGAAATGTGGATAAGGTCTCATATTAGGCTCTTGGAGCTTGCTTTAGACCATAAAGTACTTTATTTAATTTATAAACATAAGAGGGAAGAGTTGGATTGACAAAACCTGGAGGTTGTTCTACATAAACCTCTTCTTGTAAGAATCTATTTAAAAGGACATTTTTGACATCCATTTGGTAAACTTTAATTCTTTTATAAGCTATATAAGTTAGAAATAGTCTGATTGCTTCTAGACTTGCTACTAGTGCAAAGGTCATATTATAGTCATATCTAAAAGTCTTTGTTTCAAGAGTAGTTAAACACCTAGAGGGGGGTGAATATGTTTCTTAGTCTTTTAGACTACTATCTAATTTTAGCGTGTTGAGTGATTAGTTAATGAGCTTGCTTTAAAACACACACAATCAACACACAGGTATTTATAGTGGTTCCCCAAGGTATGGGTACATCCATTGTCCCTCCCACCTTTCTAACAGTGTGTTAGACAAGGCAATCTTCTCCAAATTCAGCTCAAAGAGCATACAACTCAGATCCCTCAGGATCTCTAAGACTCCTCCAAGTCCTACCATTGGCACAAGGCCCTACCTATCACAACCCGCATTTTCTCCGAGGAAAATGAATTATCAGAGAAGGAGAAAACACGCGTCATGATGCCACGTCGAGCAGGGGATAACTGCCGACGCTCAGGCAAACCACTAGCAAATAAACTTTATGAAAATTTATAAGTTAAATGATTAGAAAACCAGTTATATTTTAAGAGGCCGTATCCCTCCGCGCGGTGGATCAACTAGTTCACAGTTTGAAAATTATACTTATACGCTGCGGAAAAATACTTTATTCAAGTTAGACATCCTAAAAGAGTGCATAAGTGTCCTCAGAGGACAACTTATACTATGTAAGACCCTACATTTAATTTATTCTATATATAAGAAAATTATCTTTTTACGTTGTTTGAAAAATAGTGACGAGTTTTATAAAACATGCTGATTATGAGTAATACTTATAATAGTGTTCTTAAGTTTAAAAGTTACTAGCAACCTAACATAAATCATCTCAAGAGCAAGTAGACTATCACCAATAAAGGTAGCAGCAAAAATTAACATATCTAGTATCATGGTAAAAACTACCAGTGGGCGCCAACAAACTGACATTAACCCACTGGCAAGTATGTATGCTTGCAAGAAAAATAACACCAAGACCACCAGTAGCTGCACAACACCACTAGCCGTCAGAGCGGCTACTATCCAGAACCTGAGACATTCAAAGAAGAAAGAATACCTCAGCAATAAAAACTAGAAAACTGCTCGAAAGTGTCAAATTAGAAGATAAGTAAAAGAGGAAAACAAAGCAGTAACAGTCACAACTGCCCAAGGCAAGACAAAAAGGAAGTGCACTAAGTGCGATGACACAACAGTAACTCTGCCCAAAAGCTGCAGAGTCAACAAGGCTACCATGAGCCCAAATGTTGTAATCTACCAAGGAAGAAACGTCTAACACCCTAAGATGTGAGAGATGGTAGTAGCAAAAACATCGCGGATCCGGATTAGAGGCAAACTCAGTCCCCCAACCACTATTTCCAAGAAACCAAGCTCAGTGGTCTACATGTGAAAGCACTAGGGACCTCCCACCCCCTTGCCCAGCCCGTACCTGGAGTAAGATAAAAGAACAAGGGTGGCCATGGCTAAATTACACAACACCTCCCCAATTAAGAGCTTCAAACCAACAGTACTAACCACGACCCATGATTCGACCTTTTTGAAAAAACAAGTAAATAGCCGACAAGGAACCTCAAAATCAAGAAATTCACTCGGGGAAGAAAATCAAGGTAAGGGAAAAGCGTTGAGATGACTCAACACGACCTGGCATTGAGTGAGCCCCACTCACTCAACGCCTAACCAGACCTTGGCGTTGAGTGAGTTAGCCTCACTCAGCGCCGGAAACCACCATGGTGTTGAGTGAGGTTCACTCACTCAATGCCCTCTGCAAGAACAACTCTGGTGTTGAGTGAGCTAACCTCACTCAATGCCAAAACAGCCATGGCGTTGAGTGAGGTTCACTCACTCAACGCTTCCCGCAAGAAAACTCTGGCGTTGAGTGAGCTAACCTCACTCAATGCCAAAATAGCTATGGCGTTGAGTGAGGTCCACTCCCTCAACGCCTTCCGCAAAACAGGCAGTGGCATTGAGTGAGCTAACCTCACTCAACGCCAAAACAGCTACGGCGTTGAGTGAGGTCTAATCACTCAACGCCTTTGCACTTAACCGTAGGAAAACCCTAAACCAACGCCATCCAGAAGAGGTCGGCGGGAATGCCGACCGATTCTCGCCGAATCGGCGGGAATGCCGACCGATTCTCGCCGAATCGGCGGGAATGCCGACCGATTCTCGCCGAATCGACGGGAATGACGATTGATTCTCGCCGAATCGGCGGGAATGCCAATTTATTCTCACCGAATCGGCGGGAATCACTAACGATACTCGTCGAAGTCGGCGAGAATCACTTAGTGATTCCCGTTGATTTTGACTTAGATGAATTTTCTTACTCAATCGCCTCACTACTTAGCCGCAAAAGAATAGACAAAACTATGGCTTTGATTGTGTGCACCACACTCAACGCCAAATCCCGGGCGGCTTTTGGTTTTGAGTGTGTGCACCACACTCAACACAAAATCACGAGAGCCTACCAAGACTGGTTCTAACCAGAGAACTACCACAGAAACCTCCCTCTCTCTATCTCGGCTCGACCCGCAAAAGCACCAAACTAGAAATAAAAATCTGGAGTCTAAATGGTGAAAACAACCAGCGGGTTGAGCAAAAACAGCATAAGGAGGGGGGCTCAAAAAGGGAAACTGAAGCACAAAGTTTTAGCAAGCAAAAAGAGAAAAGCTTGGCTTCTATCCTAGGGCTAACTGGGTAGTTAAGAGGGGGAAAATCAAAACAACAAGTGCAAGGACCACTTGCCTTGGTTTCCGACGAAGCTTGGTCGGCTTTCCCTTATCTTCACACGGCACCAGTAGCAGCAACACCCTAACATCAAAAATCCCGAACTTTAATGGCGGAAAGGGCAATAACTGAGAATCTATATCTCTTAAAAACTCCACGAAAATCAAATCTCTTACCGTAGAAACGTAGGTCTAAGAGAGAGCAATCCAAATCTGCTTTCGAAATCGAAATCCGTCAACAAACGCTCCCAGAATCGTCGTCTGAAGGGTAGCAGGTCTGCGGTTTCTCCGCTGCTTTTCCGCGTACAGGAGAGGCGAGTTCGGTCTCGGGAAGAAGAATAAGAGTGGTCCCTCCATCTACTGATTAAGTATTTAAAATAAAATGACACGCCTATTCGGCCCTAACCGCTGCCTAAACTGCCGGTTCACTTAAGTTAAGAAATTTCTTATTTGCTTTTACTAATAACACACCCAAAACGACTCGAAAACCGAACTACCTTGAAATCCGACGAAATTCGCACCGTAGATAAATACCCATGCTACGAACGCAACGGCGAAGTCTAAATTAACTTTCGATGAACAGAACTCGAGTTATACCCACCCAAAGCCAAAACACAGGCATCCCCCGAGAGGCCACACCGGGTCACCCAAAACGACTCGGCTTACTAGGGAGATCTTGTCAATAGGCTACAAAATAGGCCACCCAGTTCTAAGGAGTTAAGAACACACTCCACAGATGGCATAAGCCAAGAAAATGTGTCGACATAACGCCAAACGAGAATTAAATAATCGCAGAAAAATCGGGGGCGTTACAGTCACCCCCCTAAAAGAAAGTTTCGTCCCGAAACTTTACGCAAAACACTTCTACTATAGAAGGAAAAGTAACAAGCCAAACATTACAAGAAGAAAACAAACCAAACAAATCAGGGAAATAGTTGAGGGTGAGCCTCCCTCATAGCCGACTCTAACTCCTAAGTCGCGCTTTCCAAACCCTGATTCTTCCATAGAACTTTGACCATCAGGATGGACTTCCTTCGCAGCACCCGATCTTGAGTATCCAAAATGCGGACCGGCACTTCAACAAAAGAGAGATTAGGCTCTAACTGGGGCACAACATCCAAGACTTGCCCACTACTGCACACACACTTCCGCAATTGGCTTACATGAAATACATTATGAACACCTAGGAAGTTTGCTTGCAAATCCAACCTATAAGCTGACACGCCAATCCGCTCCACAATCTTAAACGGGCCAACATACCTCGGGTCCAATTTCCGATTCTTACCAAACATCTTAACTCCAACCATCGGGGAAACCATAAGAAACACAAGGTCCCCTACAGAAAACTCCAAGGCAGACCTACGCTGATTGGCGTTCTTCTCGTATCTCTCCTGAGCTATACAAAGATTTTCTCGGATAAGCTTCACTGCGACTACCTTCTCCTCAAGTACATCCGGACCCAACAAGGGTCTCTCACCTGCCTCAGCCCAAAACAAGGGAGTTCTGCAGCGCCCCCAATACAAAGCTTCAAACAGAGCCATTTGCAAACTTTCTTGATAACTGTTATTGTATGCAAACTCCATAAGCCGCAATCGCTCATTCCACGCTCCACCGTGGTCTAGAGTGTAGCATCTGATCATATCCTAAACTATCTGGTTCACTCGCTCCATCTTCCCATTGGTCTGTGGGTGGTAAGCTGTTGAAAACCTCAGATAGGTACCCAAACCCTCCTGCAGACTCTGCCAAAAGCGAGAAGTAAACCGGGAATCTCGATCGGAAATAATACTAACAGGCACACCGTGCAATCTGATGACCTCATTCAAGTACAACTCTGCTATCTTCTTCATCGGGTAGTCAATCTTATACGGCACGAAGTGAGCACACTTCGTCAGTCTATCCACTATAACCCAAACAGAATCAAATCCCCTTGGAGATTTCGGTAAGCCCGTGATGAAGTCCATAAAAATACTTTCCCACTTCCAAGTCGAGATCTTTAGTGGAGTCAACTTGCCACCAGGCCTTCCGTGATCGGCCTTCACACGCTTGCAAGTGTGGCACTCAGCAACAAATCGTGCTATATCACTTTTCATCCCATACCACCAGGCAATTTGCTTCAAATCATGATACATCTTCGTAGATCCTGGATTGTAGGCAACACTGGATCTATAAGCCTCTCTGCATACCATACCCCTGATGTCTCCCATAGCAGGGATGCAAAATCTACCACTGTACTTCAAAGTTCTCGCCTCATCGATGGAAAAATTCGGTAACTCCCATCTCTCAGTCCTGAGGTATAAGTGTAGAAGGTCCGGATCATCCTTCTGGTGCAACCTAGTAAGGGAAATCCAAGATGGCTCTGCCACTGCCAAACTACTCTGCATGTCGCAGCATCCCACTGAGATATCCATAAGGAGGAACTCTTCCACTAAACGATCGGCGGAGAGATTAAAGATTTTCCCCGTCTTCCGACTCTGGGCGTCGGCCACCACATTGGCCTTGCCTGGATGATACTGGATCTCTACATCATAATTGGCCACATACTCTAGCCACCGACGCTGGCGCAGATTCAACTCCTTCTGCGTGAACACATACTTCCGGCTCTTATGATCAGTGAATATCTAGCACTGATCCCCATAAAGTAGATGCCTCCACAGCTTTAACGCATAAATAACCACCTTAAACTCAAGGTCATGCGTAGGGTAATTTCTCTCGTGAGTCTTTAATTGCCTTGACCCATACGCAATCAATTTTCCAACTTGCATCAACACGCAACCTAAACCAACATGCGAAGCATCCACGTAAATGTCATACTCCACACCCTCAGTAGGTAGGGTCAGAATGGGAGCAGTGTACAATCTAATTTTTTGCTCCAGGAAGGCTTCTTCGCACTTCTCGCTCCAAACAAAGGCCGCGTTCTTCTGAGTCAACCTGGTCAAAGGTGCAGCTAGGGTAGAGAAACCCTCCACGAACCTCCTGTAGTAGCCGGCCAACCCTAGAAAGCTCCTGATCTCTTTTGGCGTGCCCGGCCTACTCCAATCCATCACTGCTGCGATCTTTTCCGGGTCAACTGAGATCCCATCCTTATTCACCAAGTGGCCCAGAAACGAGACCTGAGGCAACCAAAATTCGCACTTGCTCAACTTGGCGAATAACTTGTGATTCCTCAACTCCGATAGAACCAAGCGTAGATGCTGCTCATTCTCCTCAACGTTGCGAGAATAGACCAGCACGTCATCGATGAAAACCACAAAAAACTTGTCCAGGAAATCCTTGAACTCCCGGTTCATCATGTCCATGAAAGTTGATGGTGCATTGGTCAGACAAAACGACATCACCAAGAACTCAAAATGTCCATGCCTCGATCTAAATGCAGTCCGTGGAATATCTTCCTCACAAATCCTAAGCTGATGATAGCAAGAACGAAGATCGATATTGGAGAACACTGTGCTACCGCGCAGCTGATCAAACAAGTCATCGATCCTCGGCAGAGGGTACCTGTTCTTAATAGTGACTTTGTTCAACTCCCTGTAGTCGATGCAAAGCCGCATTGACCAATCTGAAAGTGAGAGTAAGATCTATCTCAACTCTAGAGGGGGGTGAATAGAGTTTATTTAAAGTAAATTCACAATTTTAAACTTGGCAAAGCTTTAAGATTTAATTTATATATAGGTGTAAGCTGCCTTGCTATAGGATTAAAAGAGCAGTAAAAAGAAGAGCACAACACACAGCAAAGAGAACATACAAGCAAACCAGAAAACACAATGAGCTATAGTGGTTCCCCAAAAACCTGGGTACATCCACTCTTCTACCACCCTTGGTAGAATCCACTGCAGGAAGGGTTGATCAGGTGTCCTGGCACCAATGAGCTTTTGACAAGGTGCTCAAAAACCAAACTAGATTTTTGATAAGGTGTCTTGCCACCACTGAGTTTCGACAAGGCTCTCAGAACCAGACTCAGAACTTTTGAAGTGAGTTTTGAAAAACCTATTTACAGAGTGAAAGGAAAAGAAAAAGAAAGAGAGTGAAGGTGTCTTCTCTGTCTCAATCAAAGAGAGAAGTACTAGTGGATTTGTATTGTCAAAGCTCCCCCTGAGATGTTGACTAGTTCAGGAGTGGAAGATTTGCTTCAGGGTGATAGGTCTTCAGAAGCTTCAGATCTCCAGCATAAGATAGTTTCAGTAGAGGCTGAAAGATGAATTGTCTGGAGTCCTTGGGATGAAGCTGTGATCACTTTTTGAGTACACAAAATTATTCAGCTAATTTTTCAGGATTGATCACTTGAGTTTTCTTGTATTGATCAGAGAATCCTTTGAATCACTTCTTCTTCTTTTTTCTCTTATCTGTATCAGTCTGCGTATCTGTGTATCTTGTTACTTGAGAAAAGAAGAAGAAGATTTTTTAATTCTTTGGAGATTCTATATCCAAGATAGCCGTTAACCAGACATTAAATGCCTTCCATAAAAGATTTTGTCTTCTAGAGGAAAGTCCAGTAAAACATTCTCTGAATAATTCCTTGAAACTTGCTCCAGAGTAAATGAAAATGGCTGGCAGATCTCTTGACATAAATGCTGAGATAATTTGAAACACATTCCAAAGTCTGACTGAATTTGAATCCTTAAGATCGTCGATCTCTCAGGAAAAACATCGGTCTGAGCTCTACGATCGTCGACCTGAGCTCAGAGACTGGAAATGATCATCATCCAGAAAACATCGAACTGAGCTCGAAGATCGTTGAACTGAGCTCAGCGACCTGGAGAATAAGTGAAGAAGGATCGTCGACCTGAGCTAGAAGATCGTCGACCAGAGCTCGACGATTCAGCTAGGTTGAGCTCAAAGAGCGTCGAACGGAGTTCGACGTTTCGTCGACCTGAGCTCGATGATAAAAGTCTTAGACTTGGCTCTATTTCTGAAATCTTGGAATGGTCCTGGGGGCAGCTTCAAACCTAAGTTCTAAGCCCTAAACACATTCTAATGTTGACCTTTTCAACTATACATCTAGGTCAACCTGGTTTCCTAAGAAAAACATAGTGATCCTTATCCAAATTAGTAATAGGGTGTTCCAACAATCTCCCCTATTTGGGTTAGGATTACTATTTACATATTTCAGAAATAAAAGATACAACAACATATATATAAGAGCAACAAACAAAATAACAGAGCAAGAAATCATAGCAGCAATCAAGAGGAATTTCAGCAAGAGTTCAGAGAGATTATACTGTCTGCTTACACATGTTATTTCTTTTCATTTCCTTTCTTAAATTTGATTTCTCTGTTAGGATTAAGGGCTTCCTTCTTTGACCTTCTGTCATCATCTGCACCTAAGGAGGTTTGAGTTTTTGGCCTTGGAACCACAGCCTCAGGATGCAGCTTCAGGTAGTCCACTGGGTCAAAGAATTTACTTGAAGAGTACCTTTCCAATTCAGCTTTTCTTTGTTCTGACAGAGTAGTAATATTAGAGGTATCTTTTCCTTGCTCTCTTGCTTTCTTCAATTGATCTAGTGCAGCCAATTCTTTCATCCTTGCAGTCCATGGCAATGGATTGTTCTCTGGGTCTTCAAATGGCACTGCAGGCTCATATCTGTTAATAGTTTCTGAGGCAGTAGGAGTTCTGGTCTCAACTTTTTCTCTGAGCTTGTAAGGGAAAGGACCTTGAGTAGAGTCTGTGAACCTTTGTCCTTCCCTAGCTTGAAATCTATGCTCTCTTTGGTTTCCTCTATACTGACCCCTTTTGGACTGATAGCCCCTTTGGTATTGCCCCCTAGGAAAGTATCTCTGAGAAGACTGGGAGGAACTTTGTTTGGAAGCTGGGGCTTGAGAAGCTGAGCCTGACCTAGAATCTGGAGGAGGAGGAGGAGGAGGCTGAAACTGAGAAGATCCCTTTTCATATCTGTCTAACTTCCTTTTCTTCTTCATAGCTTTTAATTGATTCTTGGAGTACTGCATCCAGGGCTCAGTGATAGAACATTAATGCAAAATGTAATATGGAATGTCATTTGAATCTTTAGCTTTAGCTAGGGGAACCTTCATCATAGCCTTGCTTCTGGCCTTCCTTTTCTTGGCAATAGTATTAGAGGAATCATCAGATTCAGTTTGAAACTGATCACTGTCTGAACTTTATGGTCTATCATATAAGTCATCAATGCTTTTTATATACTTTTCTTGTTGCTTGATTTGATCAGGGGTAAGAGCTGGAGCAGTAGCAACAGAAATAACAGGAGCAGAGACAGCAGAAGTAGAAATATTGAAGCAGAAACAGATTCAGATTCTTCTAGATAGGTAGTAAGTTCTTTAGTAGCAGCAGTATCCTTAATCATAGAGAACATTTCAGTATCTTCTGAAAGCAGACTTGTTGTAACAGCAGCAGCAGCACTTAAAATATCAGTATCCACAGCTTTGAAGGAATTTACATATAGGGCAATCAGGCTGGGATCACAGTAATTGATAGGCACAATGGCCATAGTGAGGTCTTCAGATTGTTGAACTTACAGAGAGCTGAAATATTCAGTACCAAAAATAGAGGGTAGACTCTGAAGGTCGATTTCAAAAATAGGAGCAGAACTGGAACCTTCAGCAGTCTCAGGCACATCCACTGCTTCATAAGGCATCTCCCCCTGCCTTGGTTTAGAGACAATTGAATCAAGGCACCCAGATGAAGGGATTGCCTGGGAAGAGAGGAAGGAAGATAACTTGGTAGACAACTCCTGAACATGTTGCAGGAGTGGAGCCAAGGAGGTCTCCAGCAGAGAGGTTAGCCTGGGGGCTAGCAACACATAAAGCTTGTCTGCCAGGTTTGAAATCTCTACTTGCTCAAGATGGGCTTGAACAGAGGTAGGAGGTGAAGGTACTGGAATGGGGGTGACTGGGACTAATGGGATGGAGGATGTGGTGGAGGAAAGTGTAGGGATGGATGGCTCTGAAGGAGGAATAGTGGTGATAGAAGTTATTGAGGTGGAGATGGATGAGATGGAAGAGTCAAAGGATTGGGTGAAGGATTTTTGAGAGAGGATTTCTTGAAGAAGTTGTTGATAGGAGGATGTTGGGGGAAGCTCAGGAGGAGAAGGAGGAGAATCATCCATAAAGGAGTCACCTATAAGAGAAAATGATGGAGTGGTGAAAGTTGGATAAGAGAAAAGAGGATAGAATTCTTCTGAGGTTGTGGCTGGAGGAGGTGACATTGGTGAGGAAATGGGAATGGGGGAAGAAGCTGAGATTTGAGGAGAGGTTGAGGTGGTGACTGGGATAGAAACAGCTGGAGGAGGAGAGGAAGAGGCAGACAATTCTTCTACTAGGGCAGATACTTGAGGAGGAGTGACTTGAGTAGTCCTTGTGCCTGAAGCAGCCCTGATGGGGTTGATGATTTGCCTGTCCCATTTGCTGAATAGGGCACAGGGAAGCCTCTTGGATGCATTGATGAACATCCCACTAGATGTCAGCAGCTCAGGGCACCTGGAGTGCAGGTAAACCCCTAATATTCTCCCAAAGCTTACATGGTTTTTGTTCAGTTTCTTCTTGATTAAGCTGAAAAAGATTGATCCCCAGTCTAAATGCTTCTTATCAACCAGTGCTCCCATTAAGCAGAATTGATATCTTGATATAGTGTCATGGGCTGAGTGCTTTGCCAGAAGCACTTTGCCAACCACATCAGCCAGAAATTGGTATTCGATAGACAAATTCTTTTGAACAGTTTGTTAGGGTTCACAACAGTGTGACCCATTCTATCAAGCATAGAGGCATACTCTTCTCTAGATAAATCGATGGAGTCATCTCCAGAACTAAGGAAGAAAACTTCAGTCAGAAGGGCCGGGGATAATGGTACTTGAGTCCTTTTTATTGAGCCGATGACAGAATTCTCATTCTCATCTGTCGCGGTAAAACACCACTCTTTTATCTCTTCTAAAGCAATCTTCATTCGGGTGGTCATGATCTGAGATAGCTGCTGTTCTCGAAAGAGGTTGAGAATGTCCTTGAATCGCTGATCACTTCCATCGAACGAATTCATATCAATATCAAAACCTGTATCAAATTTCATCTTTGAAATGGCAGCACTTGATCCAGCCATCTGTACCTGCAACAATGAAACAAACACGACCAAGTGTAGAAGATTTGGAGGGAAGGAGAGAAAGTTGCAGAGAGTATGAAAGCGTAAACGACGAGCGGCAGCCGAAAAAGGATTTTATATTAGGGTTCGACGCGAAAATAGAAAATCGTTGAGCTTAGTTCGACAAAACTTCGAACTCAGCTCGACGATTTGGGCTACTGAAGGAATCTGAAGAGTCTCCAATAATGTCAAACTCCGTTCGACGATATTGTCGAGCGTCGAGCTCCGCTCGACGACCTCTGAACAGACAAAATGGAAGCCTGGAGCTAACGGCGGCGCTGAACTCAGATCGACGATTCAGGAAACGTCGATCTACGGTCGACGATTTCTGGAAAATCGTCGATCTCCGTTCGACGATTTCTAGGGAAACGTCGAGCGCAGTTCAGAGACAAAACCTATTCTACAGACACAAAAAGAGATAAATTTTTAGCCTAGTCTTGGTCTGTTTTTAGATTTACAAAATCTTGGAGTTTATTTTAAACTGCCTCCATCTAGCATTCCTAACTAATTGAGGAAGAAGTTATGCTTCTTTTCATCCAAAGGCTTGGTGAAAATGTCTCCCCTTTGCAAATCAGTTGGGATGTATTCAAGTTCAATTTTGTTTTTCTCAACATTATCCCTTAGAAAATGATGTCTAATTTCTATGTATTTTGTCCTACTATGGAGGACTGGATTTTGTGCAATGGAAATAACACTGGTGTTATCACAAAATATTTTAGACTTCTCTAAGTTGTAACCATAGTCTAGGAGTTGGTTTTGTATCCACAAGATTTGTGAGCAACAACTGCCTGCAGCCATATATTCAGCTTCAGCAGTTGAAGTTGACACAGATGTTTGTTTCTTACAAAACCAAGAGACAAGTCTGTCACCAAGGAACTGACAAGTTCCACTAGTGCTTTTCCTGTCTATTCTGCATCCAGCATAATCAGCATCTGAGAATCCAGTTAAGTCAAATGCTGAATCTTTTGGATACCAGAGTCCTAGATTTTGACAGCTTTTAACATACCTAAGAATCCTCTTTACTAAAGTTAAGTGAGACTCTCTAGGGCTAACTTGGAATCTAGCACAAATACATGTAGCAAACATTATATCAGGCCTGCTAGCTATTAGGTACAGTAAAGAGCCAATCATTGCTCTATATGTTGTCTGATCAACTGGTTTCCCATGTTCATCAGTATCCAAAACAGCATTGGTAGGCATGGGTGTTTTCATACATGATGCATCAGACATACCAAATTTCTTAACCAGCTCTTTTGCATACTTGGTTTGAGAAATAAATATGCCTTCAGCATGTTGCTTGACTTGCAATCCTAAGAAGAAGGATAGCTCACCCATGCTACTCATTTCAAATTTTGAATGCATTAGATTAGAGAATCTTCTGCACAAGTTTGAATCAGTAGACCCAAAAATAATATCATCTACATAAATCTGCACTAGTAGGGTGTGGGACTTATGGGTTCTAATAAAAAGAGTTTGGTCTACTCTCCCCCTAACAAAATCATTTTTCAGCAAAAAACATGCTAGGGTCTCATACCTTGCTCTAGGAGCTTGCTTGAGACCATATAATGTTTTGTGTAGTTTAAAAACATAATCAGGATGGGTTAGAGAGATAAAACCTGGAGGTTGTCTGACATAGACTTCTTCTTTGATTTCCCCATTGAGAAAAGCACTCTTGACATCCATTTGGTAGACTTTGAATCCCTTGTGAGCAACATAAGCCAGAAAAATTCTTATGGCTTGTAATCTTGCAACTGGTGCAAAATTCTGGTCATAGTCTATCCATTCTTCCTGAGAGTACCCTTGAGCAACTCGCCTTGCCTTATTCCTTACAATGATTCCTTGATCATCTAGCTTATTTCTAAACACCCACTTGGTTCCAATAATGGGATGATCCTTTGGCTTAGGCACTAGTTCCCAACCTTTATTTCTTTCAAATTGATGCAACTCCTCTTGCATTGCAATGATCCAGTGTGGATCTTGTTCTGCATCTTGAATGGTTTGAGGTTCAATTTGAGAGAGGAAGCAAGTGTGCATCAGGTTCTGGTTGACCTGATTTCTAGTTTGCACACCAGCTGAGATGTCTCCAATTACTTGAGAAATTGGATGATCTCTTGTTGTTACTAGATCAACAGGGGGTGTTGATGGTTCACCAACCTGTGTTGTTGTTTCCTCTTGTGGAACAACAGCTGTTTCTTCAAGAAGATTTCCTTCCTGATGGTGAGCAGCTTCTTCATCTTCACTACTGTCATCCTTTTGTGTAACTTATAATCTGTCCAAGTCTTCAGCTAGATAGTGCACCTGCAAATGTTCTATGGTAGAAGTATTCTTCTCCTTGAAAGACATGTTAGCTTCATCAAAAGAAATGTGGAAAGATTCTTCTATTTTTAGAGTAGTTTTATTATAAACCCTATATGCTTTACTGATCATGGAGTATCCCAGAAACACTCCTTCATCAGATTTAGCTTGGAATTTTGCTAGATATTTCTTGTCATTATTATGAATGTAACAAGTGCAACCAAAAACCTTAAAATAGTCTACTTTAGGTTTCTTCCCTTTGAGCAATTCATAGGGAGTCTTGCCCTTCAGTTTATGTATCAGACTTCTATTCAACACATAGTTGGAGGTGTTCACTGCCTCTGCCCAAAAGGATAGAGGTAGGTGAGCATCTGCCAACAATGTAGTTGCAGATTCAATAAGGGTTCTATTTTTTCTTTCATCTACCCCATTTTGTTGAGGAGTTCTAGGAGCTTAGAAAGTATGCTTGATCCCTTCACTTTGACAGAACTCTTGCATGAGAAGAGAATCAAACTCTGTCCCATGATCACTTCTGATCAGGGCAATATGAGTGTTGAACTCAGTCTGAATGCATTTGAGAAAATCTGTCAAACATTTAAAGTTATCAGACTTCTTCCTCAGAAAGAATACCCATGTGAATCTTGAGAAGTCATCTACAACCACTAAAGTATAGGATTTCCCTCCTAAGCTTTGTACTACAATGGGTCCAAAAAGATCCATGTGTAACAGATAACAAATCCTAGGTGAATCACTCTTGTTAATTGATTTAAAACTACTTTTAGTTTGTTTGCCTAATTGACAAGCCTTGCAGAGTCCTTCCTTCTTGTAGGGGCCAGAAGGCAGTCCTCTGACAAGGTTGTCCTTGGATAGCCTAGCAATGGTTCTAAGGTTAATGTGTCCTAATCTTTTATGCCATAGAATATTAGGTCTAGATATGGAATTAAACAGGCAAATATCTACCTTAGATGAATGAAAGTTTACCAAGGAAATGTTACCTTTCTTG
The DNA here is from genome assembly GCA_039513925.1 of Platanthera zijinensis. NCBI lineage: Eukaryota > Viridiplantae > Streptophyta > Magnoliopsida > Asparagales > Orchidaceae > Platanthera > Platanthera zijinensis. The sequence goes on from CM077081.1 coordinate 126,871,606, forward strand.
GTACCTGTCAACACAGCTGTGTTGTCTTCTGACTTGATCTTGCATATTTCTTTGCTGAAAGTCACTTGATATCCTTCATCACACAGCTGACTAATGCTTATCAGGTTGTGTTTGAGTCCTTCAACATAGGCTACCTTCTTGAAGGTGACTGTTCCAATTTGAACTGTACCATATCCTTTTGTAGTTCCAAAGTTTGAATCACCAAAAAATACTTTGGGTCCAAGCTTGGTGATGAGTCCCTATTTTATACTATATTTTGGACTCATCTAGGCCTATTTCCATGTCTTTGCACACCGTTTAGCGCCATTTGCACTCCTTTTGGTTCGCTACGGTTTTCCACGCCCTGTGCACCTTTTTAGCCCATTTCCATGCTTGTGTGCATTTACTTTCTTGCTGTGTTTATCACTGTTCGCTGTGGCTGCCGCGATCGATGCCCCGTGCAGTTTTCCTGCAGGTTTGGGGATCGTGAGGGCATTCGGGATAGTCGTTTCACTATTTTTGGCAAAGGAGTCAGTGGTCGTGCGTTTTTGCCCACGCACGACCATCGACCTCCTGGCGCACGATCACTGATCGTGCGCAGCCCGGTCTCATTTGTGAAACTCTGTCTTGAACATTCCGCACGATCACTTGCCATACCGCGCACGACCACTGCTCGTGCGCCGCCGATCGTGCGCAGTCATATCCATTTTGCAAAAGTCTGTCTGGCTATTTCCGCACGATCATCAGCCTTGCCTCGCACGATCACTGATCGTGCGCTGCTGATCGTGCGCGACTACTAATTTTCTGATGCAGGTCTGCAGGTTGCTCACGCACGGGCGCTGACCTTGGTCGCGCACGACCACTGGTCGTGCGCCAGTGGTCGTGCGCGCTATTTATTCTGCAAGCTATAAATACGCTGTTCCGCGAATTAGGGCGAGAGAATCGTTACGGGACCTTCGCCATTCCGCCGTTTTCGCCCTCCAGCAGTCCCATTCACCTCCACTTCCATTCCTACCAACGGGAGGACTTTCTCCCGTGATTCCGAAGCATCCCTCATCCTCCGGCGATCCTCCGGCCATTAAAGCTCTTCTCCAAGTTCTCCACCGAGGAAGACGACGAAGCTTGCCTCAAGAACGGACTTACAGGCCACCGAAGTGACAGTTCGGCGGTACCGGAAGCCCTCCACGGACTGCGCTTGGAAGCGGTTTGACAACCCGCACCTCCGGCCAACACCCGCGAAGGATCTTCACTCTTGTGGTTTAGCTTTCTCCAACCTTTCTTGTTGTATGGTTTATGTATGCAAGTATGAACGGATTAAAACTCTTTTGCAATGAAATGTTTATGCTTTCATCTTGCTTGTGAGATTCGTTGTTAATGCGCTTCGCTCTCTTTCGTTCACTCCACGCATTTGCTTCACTTCATTTTACTTCACATCACACACTTCACTCACTAGCTTACCGCCCACTCGCCCACCGAAGTACGGCATCGCGGCCGCTACATCCATCTCGCCTTGCGAAGCGGTGATTGCGACCCGCAAAGCTCTCGTTAGTGTAGTCGGTCGTAAGACCACCAACCAAAGCCCCTTTCTTTTTCTGTTTATTTCATTTAACTCTTATAACGATAGTTTCAAAGTCTAAATCGTTCGACGCCAATTGCATTCCTCAAGAGACCGACATCTGGGGATTCATTCCCAACTTTATTACTTGAGCGACCGGTACGCTTGCCGTATTTTACGCGCATCAAGTTTTTGGCGCCGTTGCCGGGGAATGCAACTGTTGAACGATTATGATTTCTGAAAATATTGGTATAAGAGTTAGTGCTTTTTGATTTTTGTTTCTTTGTTTTGTTGTTTCAGTGAATACAGGGTCAATATTCTATCAATGCCTTCTATTCAGCAGCTGATTTATCAAGCCCGTCTCACCAATCGAGTGGAAACGGGAAATGACAGTTTCGAGATTTCCTCTGATTTGATCGAATACATTATCGAAAATTGTCAATTCAACGGAGACGGAAATGCTGATGCCTTGTGCCATGTGCGCAGGTTTTTAGAAATTTATGACACATGCTCTTCGAACACTGCCAACGGTGAGCAGCAGAAGATTCGACTCTTCTCCTTTTCCTTGAAAGGCAGCGCAAAACGATGGTATCATGATACCAGGAAGGAAATGTTTCATTCGTGGAAGCAACTCGAAGGAAATTTCTTGGCCAAATTCCGACAGCAACTGCTCACCACGGACGATTACAAGGAGCTCATCACCTTCTCCCAAAGAGATGAAGAATCCTTATTCGCAGCCTGGGAGCGTTTTCAGTATCTGCGGAGAGAATGCTGCAGAGAGGGAGTGTCAGATATTCTGCTGCTCCAAACCTTCTATTTTGGGATCCTAGACAGATTCCGGCCAGCACTTGACATTGCAGCTGGCGGAACTTTGCTCAACAAACCTTGTCGGGATGCTTGGGAAATAATTGACAACATTGCCCAAACCAGCAGGCACTGGAATTCCCCACCTTTCCCCGACCCTTCCATGGAGGCAAAGTCGGTGGTCACTGATGAAGCCGCCAATCTTCCCGCGTCTGTGATGGAGCGTTTTTTCGCGTACTTCTGCAAAATAATGGATGTGTTCAACGATCAAGCTGCCACCATTCAGCGCCTACAAACGGCCATTGGGATTCTTACGGAAACGTTGCTCAGCTCTACCAGTCAGAAACAGGAAACAGTGCATTCAATGAGGCTGAGAAGTGGAAAAAGTCTCGAGAGAGTCTTGCCGCCCGATCCTCCTACACAATCTCCGTGTGTACCCACTTCTGACTCGACAATTGAACCTCCGTCTGCACCGATCGCGCAAGAACCCGTATCAGTACCGCCACTCGTGAGGAACACCTCGAGGCCGCCGTTTCCCCATCGGCTAAATAATGAAAAGACTGAAAGGCATTTTCAGAAGTTCCTGGAAATCATGAAAGGAGTTCAAGTCAGCATACCTTTAACAGAAGCTATCACGCAGATTCCAGGATACTCCAAGTTCCTCAAGACCCTCATCTCGAGGCGTCGATCCTTGGAAGGTCTGAATATGATTAACCTCACCGAAGAGTGTTCCTCTCTCCTCACCAACTTTTTTCCTACCAAACGCAGAGATCCTGGCAGCTTCACCATCCCTTGCCGAATTGGTCTCCACAGGTTTGGCCACGCACTTTGTGATTTGGGAGCGTCGATTAACCTGATGCCCCTCTCCATCTTCCAGGAGCTGGGAGTTGGGATTCTCCAGCCCACCCATCTGAAGTTACAGCTAGCCGATCGATCGATAAAAACGCCAGCTGGGATGGTTGAAGACCTCATTGTCATGGTTAACGACCTTGCTTTCCCGGCCGATTTTGTCATCCTTGACATGAAGGCTGACCCCAAAGTCCCTATAATTCTGGGAAGGCCCTTCCTTGCCACTGCCCGGGCTATTATCAATGTCGACCGGGGAGAACTGACCCTAAGCCTGGGAGACGATTCAATTTCCTTCAATGTCCATGAACCTCCGCAACAACTCAGAATCACTAATTGTGACAGCGCTGACTTGTTTGACGAACCGGGAACGAGCAGCGAATTGATTCTTGACCATGATGAGCCAGAATGGGAAATTGAGGACACACCACCCGCTGCCTCGTCTGGGGCTCCGCATTTGATCAAAGAACCCACCATCACTTCTTCTGTCACAGCTACTACCGTAACCTTGAAGCCGCTGCCCGAATCCCTGAAATATGCTTTCTTGGAGGAAGGCACAGCATGTCCGGTGATCATCTCCGCTACTCTCTCCGCCGACAACGAACGTGCATTGGTCGACGTGTTAAAAAAATATAAGAATGTTTTTGGACGATCTCTGGCTGACATTAAAGGCATCAGCCCGGCGTTCTGCATGCACAAGATCCTCCTTGAAGATCAATACAAACCATTGGCACAACCGCAACGAAGACTGAATCCCAAGATGCATGCGGTGGTCCAGGCGGAAGTCATAAAATTGCTCGACGCTGGTATAATTTACCCCATCAGTGACAGCAAATGGGTAAGCCCGGTCCAAGTTGTGCCCAAAAAGGGCGGAATTACTGTGGTAGCTAATGACGAGAATGAACTACTGCCTACCCGTGTGGTCACTGGGTGGAGAGTTTGCATCGATTACAGGAAGCTGAATGAAGCTACACGCAAAGATCATTACCCGCTCCCTTTCATCGATCAAATGCTGGAAAAATTGGCTGGTCAGGAATACTACTGCTTTCTGGATGGCTATTCGGGATACAACCAAATTGCAGTCGACCCCGAAGATCAAGACAAGACAACATTCACCTGCCCATCTGGCACCTTCGCGTTTAGAAGAATGCCGTTTGGCTTGTGCAACGCCCCGGCAACCTTCCAACGTTGCGTCATCGCCATTTTTGGCGACATGATCGGTGATTTTCTCGAAGTCTTCATGGATGATTTCTCTCTTTTCGGGAACACCTTTGACTCCTGCCTCGCTAATTTAGCCAAGGCCTTGCAGCGTTGTGAAGATACCAACCTTGTCTTGAATTGGGAGAAATGCCACTTCATGGTTCGTGAGGGCATCGTTTTAGGCCACAAGGTCTCTCGTCGGGGGCTCGAAGTCGATCAAGCAAAAATCAGTGTCATCAAGAATCTTCCCCCTCCATCTTCTGTCAAGGGAATCCGCAGTTTTTTGGGACATGCCGGCTTTTACCGAAGATTCATTAGTAATTTTTCATCAATATCCAAACCTCTCACGAATCTGTTGACTAAGGACGCCTTGTTCGTCTTCGATGAGAATTGCATGCAGGCCTTCACATCTCTCAAGGACCGGCTAATCTCCGCTCCCATTTTGGTGGCGCCGGATTGGACTTTGCCCTTCGAAGTCATGTGCGATGCCAGCGATTTTGCAGTTGGTGCGGTGCTCGGTCAAAGGAGAGACAAAGTATTTCACACCATCTCTTATGCGAGCCGAACCCTCAACGATGCCCAGCTCAATTACACTACCACAGAAAAGGAGCTTCTGGCCGTGATTTTTGCTTTCGAGAAGTTCCATTCGTACTTGGTGTTATCCAAAGTCATTGTCTACACCGACCATGCAGCTCTAAGGTATTTGTTCAAAAAAAAAGATGCCAAGCCTCGGCTAATCCGATGGATTCTCCTGCTTCAAGAATACTCCATTGAGATCCGAGATAAGAAAGGAGTGGAAAATGTCATAGCCGATCACTTATCTAGATTGGAAAATGATAGTGGTGGATCCGTTTTAGAGAATGAGCGCAATGCGATCGCTGAATGCTTCCCGGATGAGCGATTATTTTCCATCTCTTCCCTCCCCTCGACAACCCCGTGGTACGCAGACTTGGCCAACTATCTTGCATGCAAATCGGTATCCCCAAGTCTATCATCGCAGCAAAAGCGGAAACTTTTATCTGATGCTAAATATTATTTCTGGGAAGACCCGCTACTTTTTCGCACGTGCAATGATGGAGTTATCAGGCGCTGCGTACCCGAGAGTGAATTCCAATCCGTTTTAAACCACTGTCATGATCGGGAGGCCGGCGGACATTACGGCGCCACAAGAACGGCACGCAAGGTTCTGCAATGTGGCCTATTTTGGCCAACCCTTTTCAGAGACGCCCACAGTTATGTTACTAAATGCAATGAATGCCAACGGACAGGAAATATCTCTAAGAGGGACGAAATGCCCCTCAATAACATGCTCGTTTGTGAGCCATTCGATGTTTGGGGGATAGATTTCATGGGACCCTTTCCCATGTCGCACGGCAAACTCTATATCATTGTTGCGGTTGACTATGTCTCCAAGTGGGTCGAAGCCGAAGCTGTTGCTGCCAATGACGCTCGCACTGTTCTAACCTTCTTACACAGAAATATTTTTTCTAGATTTGGCGCTCCGCGCACAATCATCAGCGACGGCGGGAGTCATTTTTGCAACAAGTCATTCTTACAACTCATGAAGAAGTTTGGAGTTCATCACAAAGTCTCTCTCGCCTACCATCCTCAGACTTGTGGGCAAGTTGAAGTCTCCAACAGGGAGCTAAAAAGAATAATTGAAAAATCCATAAATTCCAACCGAAAAGAGTGGGCTAAGAAGGTCGACGACGCCTTATGGGCATACCGAACCGCCTTCAAAACCCCTATCGGTATGACCCCCTTTCAACTTGTCTATGGAAAGGCTTGCCATCTGCCGGTCGAATTGGAACACAAGGCGCTGTGGGCAACCAGATTTCTTAACATGGACATTGAGACTGCAGCAGGCGAACGCCGCTCCCAACTGAATGAACTGGAAGAACTACGGCATTTTGCTTATGAAAACGCGCGGATCTACAAAGAAAGAACAAAAAAATGGCACGACCGTCACATCATCCCAAAAGAATTCCAACCGGGCGATCAAGTCCTAATGTACAACTCCCGCCTCCGTTTATTCCCCGGAAAGTTAAAATCGCGGTGGAGCGGCCCCTTTACAGTGATCGGAGTTTCCCCTTTTGGAGCTATTGAAATATCCGGGAAGGGCGGCGACAAATTCAAGGTCAATGGGCATCGGCTAAAGTTGTACGATGGAGGTGCTATCATCGGCGAGCCTCAAAGCGTACAGCTCGGCGACCCACTACTTGGTGACGGGGTGGCGCCTTGATCCCAATTTCCGCTGCGGGTCTTTTATTTTATTGTTGGAACATTTTGAGCTTTATTTTATTTTGCTGCATAAACATTATATACAATTGCTAATACAGGTATTTGGTCCACCTTAAGGACGGTAAACAAAAGGGCTATTCGGGAGACAACCCAAGCTTGGACCTTTTGGTCCCCTTGTTTATGTTTGATTTTATTTTGTGCTTTCTATCTTTTTGTATTCTCTATTGTTCGGCCTAATTCGCAGGTTCAGCTTATCTTTTGTGCGATGCAGCACTTCCCGCGAATCATCATGCAATCTTCCGGCATGCTCCCCCCTTTGGAGCATTGGTACTCTCTCTCGCTTCAGATTTCATTTTCGGGTTGAATGTTTATTTTTCTTGCTTATGTTTTCATTCAAGTTTGGGGGGAAGAGCCGCCTATGCACTCACGAGCACATTTCATTCGCACACCGGTAGATTTATTTATGCTTCATGTTTGTAGACTCCTGCTGTGCGCACACATTTGCACCCACATGAGCGCGCACTCTTACCACGCGCGCGGCTCGGGTTGAGTACTTATGTTGTGTAAGTTTTAAGATTGTGGTGCTGACGTAGGATTTTGTCGTACAGTAGTTCGAAACTCGTGCAGTGCTCCTAATCGAGTGCTCACGTTGTGTAGGAATTGTATAGAGCTAGTTTCTTCTCATGCTTGCATTTTATACTTTTTCTATATTCGTAAATACTGTCTGTCCTACTCAACTTCTGAATCCGGAATGATCTCGCGGTAGTGTAGGCATGTGTGTAAGCGTCGCTGGCTTTGTTTTGCTCGAGTCGGGAGGACGGATCACTTTTCTCGGTGGCTAAGAACTTGCCCCAAGCGACTTTCGAAGCATTGGTGCCCGGTTAGTCGAGCGTGAGCGTGACGTAGGCCATCATTTTGGCCCGGTTGATCCTTGCACCCGTCCTAACATAGCCCTCGCTAGCCCCGTTGAGCCTACCTTCCCTTTTGATCAGCTCCACATGCAAGTCACCAAAGCCTCAAGCCACTCCTAGTCGCACACCCGCATTGAGCTCTTGTTTCGTTAATTTCTCGTTGGGTTGTTGTGATGGGCGGATTTTGTGAACGTGTGGATATGCCGCAAAGTTTTTAAATGCTGAATTATTGAGAAAAGAAAAGAGAAAAGAAAAAATGTGACCAAGAAAAGAAAAGAGAAACGGAAAAGTATAAATGAAAAAAATCTGAAATTGAGAAATCTGTTTTATGGTAGGCGGTGCACCCACTCATGTTGTAAAAGCTAAGTTTGGGGGTGTGGTGCACTCGCATTCTTGTTGTTAGCGAGAATTCTGATGTGTGCGAGCTCCGTTGGGTTGTGCGTAGCCTTCGTCTTTATCTTGTCCATCCATACCTACATCTACACCCAAGCCCCACTCTTCACCTCAAGTCCTACGGATTTACGCTCGAGTCAAACCCGCATCGTGGAGAAAGTGCGAACGGGCAAGCATATGGCCCCCGACATTGGTGGATTCCTTTGGAGGTGATCATGAGCCCCGGTCTTTGGTAATACCTCGCCATCCGACTTGCCTACTTTCTGCCTTCCCATGACCGTGCGATTCTCCGGAATTCATTCTTTGAGTAGTGACAGTATCTATTTACGTTTTTCGAAAATTATAAATTGCATTGCATGATTAGAAACTCTTTCTATTATATTTTTTACGCATGTGAGCTTCTCGATTTCTCGTCCTACTGTAGGTTGTAATTACTACGTCAGCTAGCCGTTTTAGAGCCCACAACGTGATTATTTGCCCGGGACGTGCAAATGGTTAAGTTTGGGGGTGTGATGAGTCCCTATTTTATACTATATTTTGGACTCATCTAGGCCTATTTCCATGTCTTTGCACACCGTTTAGCGCCATTTGCACTCCTTTTGGTTCGCTACGGTTTTCCACGCCCTGTGCACCTTTTTAGCCCATTTCCATGCTTGTGTGCATTTACTTTCTTGCTGTGTTTATCACTGTTCGCTGTGGCTGCCGCGATCGATGCCCCGTGCAGTTTTCCTGCAGGTTTGGGGATCGTGAGGGCATTCGGGATAGTCGTTTCACTATTTTTGGCAAAGGAGTCAGTGGTCGTGCGTTTTTGCCCACGCACGACCATCGACCTCCTGGCGCACGATCACTGATCGTGCGCAGCCCGGTCTCATTTGTGAAACTCTGTCTTGAACATTCCGCACGATCACTTGCCATACCGCGCACGACCACTGCTCGTGCGCCGCCGATCGTGCGCAGTCATATCCATTTTGCAAAAGTCTGTCTGGCTATTTCCGCACGATCATCAGCCTTGCCTCGCACGATCACTGATCGTGCGCTGCTGATCGTGCGCGACTACTAATTTTCTGATGCAGGTCTGCAGGTTGCTCACGCACGGGCGCTGACCTTGGTCGCGCACGACCACTGGTCGTGCGCCAGTGGTCGTGCGCGCTATTTATTCTGCAAGCTATAAATACGCTGTTCCGCGAATTAGGGCGAGAGAATCGTTACGGGACCTTCGCCATTCCGCCGTTTTCGCCCTCCAGCAGTCCCATTCACCTCCACTTCCATTCCTACCAACGGGAGGACTTTCTCCCGTGATTCCGAAGCATCCCTCATCCTCCGGCGATCCTCCGGCCATTAAAGCTCTTCTCCAAGTTCTCCACCGAGGAAGACGACGAAGCTTGCCTCAAGAACGGACTTACAGGCCACCGAAGTGACAGTTCGGCGGTACCGGAAGCCCTCCACGGACTGCGCTTGGAAGCGGTTTGACAACCCGCACCTCCGGCCAACACCCGCGAAGGATCTTCACTCTTGTGGTTTAGCTTTCTCCAACCTTTCTTGTTGTATGGTTTATGTATGCAAGTATGAACGGATTAAAACTCTTTTGCAATGAAATGTTTATGCTTTCATCTTGCTTGTGAGATTCGTTGTTAATGCGCTTCGCTCTCTTTCGTTCACTCCACGCATTTGCTTCACTTCATTTTACTTCACATCACACACTTCACTCACTAGCTTACCGCCCACTCGCCCACCGAAGTACGGCATCGCGGCCGCTACATCCATCTCGCCTTGCGAAGCGGTGATTGCGACCCGCAAAGCTCTCGTTAGTGTAGTCGGTCGTAAGACCACCAACCAAAGCCCCTTTCTTTTTCTGTTTATTTCATTTAACTCTTATAACGATAGTTTCAAAGTCTAAATCGTTCGACGCCAATTGCATTCCTCAAGAGACCGACATCTGGGGATTCATTCCCAACTTTATTACTTGAGCGACCGGTACGCTTGCCGTATTTTACGCGCATCACTTGGCTTTAAAGGATGTGAAGTTGTCCTTATTCCCTTTCATGTGCTTTGAGCACCCACTATCCAGATACCATAATTGGTTTGATGTTGGATAGGTCTTCACCTGCATAGATAGGAATTTACATATTTTTGACCCAGTTTACCTTGGGCCTAGGTTGATAACCTTTAAATTCAGAAATAAAAGACATCCCACGTTGACTCTTATAACCTTCAGGATGGTATCTCCTAGGAGGTACTATCCATTCAGTATAAGGGTTAAAGTTTTGGGATGAAGCATTTCTAGGATTGAATTGAGATTTACCTCTGAAAGAAGTTTCAAAGCTCTGAACTGCGTTCGACGATCGTCGACCTGAGTTCGACGATCTTGGAAAAAATCGTCGAGCTCCGTTCGAAGATCGACTATGAGGGAGTTCAGAGTTCAGGAAACATTGAGCTGAGTTCGACGTTTTAGTCTAAGATCGTCGATCTCTGTTCGACGATCGTCGACCTCTGCTCGACGTTTTCTGTTGAACTTTCTTTTTCTTTGGTAGATCTGAATTTTTCCTAGCTACCTCTACAACACCCTTTCCTTTATCAGAAATAAATTTGATTGGGGTTGTTAATACTATGGGTTGGCTAGATGAAGCGCCCAAGCCCAGTGTACTATTTAATCTTGAGTTCACTGTGCTTGTGATGTCCATTAATTTGATACTTCTCCCATTAAGGGATTCTTCAAATTGCTTGGCCTTAGATAGTTCACTTTTTAGTGAAGCTATCTCTTCTCTATAGCATTCTAACTCTTCAGAGAGTTTGAGGTTCTTTTATTTTACAGTGCTATACTCTGATAGTTGTTTTCTGAGGGAAGTGATTTCCTTCTCAGACTCCAACAGATCTAGGCATAGTACTTTAAACTCAAGTTTAAAATTCTCAGAACTGAAATCAAAAGAATTGATTACCTAATCTTCTTCCAGTTGAGCTTCTGAATCTGATTCTGACTCTTCTGCTTCTGAATCTGTTTGAGAAGCATTGATAGCCATCATGCAGAATTCCTTTTCATCAGCATCATCCTCATCATCACTGGAGCTGGATGAGGCTTCAGAGTCCTCTTTAGTTTCACTCCATGTCTCAGCAACAAATCCCTTCCTTGTATGTTTGTTCCTGCTGGAGGATGGTTTGTCTGAGCTGTTCTTTCTGAAATCTTTCTCCTTGCTTCTTTCTCTTCTATCTTTCTTGTCCTTGTTCTTATTTTCTGGACAGTCAGGCACAATATGGCCTGGTTTCCTGCAACCAAAACATATAATTTCTTTATTGTTATTTGATTTATCATACCTTGGTTTATCATGACCCTTGTATGATCTCTTTCTGAAGTCTTTTCTGGCCATCTTGTAGAATCTTTTGGCCAGCAGACTTAGGAGCTCATCATTTCCTGTAGCTTTATCTTCAGGCTCCTCTTTTGCCGCTTTGAAGGCTATGGTCTTTTCTTTCCTTGTGACTGGAGAAGTAGCCTTTTGTTGTTCTTCTCTATTTTTAATAAGCAGCTCATAAGATTTGAGCTTGCCCGGGAGAGCTTCAGTGGTGATCTCATTTAGACTTCTGACATCTTTTATTGGCCAGATTCTTGAATCCCAAGTGCTGGGGAAGCACATTAAGATTTTTTCATTCAGCTCAGTCAATGAGATTTCTTTATCCAGAGTCTTTAACTCATTGACAATCAGACTTAGTCTATTGTACGTGTCAGCCACTGATTCAGCTTCTCCCTTTTTGAAGTTCTCATATTGGCTTATCAGATGGGATCTCCTGTCTTTCCTTTCATCAGCAGATCCTGAGACAATTTCAGAGAGCTTGTCCCAAATTCCTTTGGCTGAGTTGTAGTCAGCTACCTTCTGAAATATCTCATCAGACATTATCTGAGCTAAGATGTTCATGGCCTTGGCATCTACAGTCTTCCACTTCTTTATTTCAGCATCTGTTCCTGAAGGAGGTGGAACAGCATTTGTACTTGAGCTTGCTGGTGGACTTGGGCACACTGTCAAAACAGAATTAAATATGTCTTCATCAATAGAGTTCATATAAAGTCTAATCCTTGCTTTCCAAAGTGCAACCTTGGATAGATTGCACACTGGAGGCCTAGTGCTTGCATAATCTTTATTCTGTGCCATGTCTTTATATAAAATTAAATATAATGAAAATAACCCTCTTAAAAGATTGATCTTATCAAGGATCTTTTGGTTCAGGTGTTAGCCTGTATGAACAACCAACCTGGCTCTGATACCAATTGAAAGTGAGAGTAAGATCTATCTCAACTCTAAAGGGGGGTGAATAGAGTTTATTTAAAGTAAATTCACAATTTTAAACTTGGCAAAGCTTTAAGATTTAATTTATATATAGGTGTAAGGTGCCTTGCTATCGGATTAAAAGAGCAGTAAAAAGAAGAGCACAGCACACAGCAAAGAGAACACACAAGCAAACCAGAAAACACAAGGAGCTATAGTGGTTCCCCAAAAACCTGGGTACATCCACTCTTCTACCACCCTTGGTAGGAATCCACTACAGGAAGGGTTGATCAGGTGTCCTGGCACCAATGAGCTTTTGACAAGGTGCTCAAAAACCAAACTAGATTTTTTGATAAGGTGTCTTGCCACCACTGAGTTTTGACAAGGCTCTCAGAACCAGACTCAGAACTTTTGAAGGGAGTTTTGAAAAACCCTTTTACAGAGTGAAAGGAAAAGAAAAAGAAAGAGAGTGAAGGTGTCTTCTCTGTCTCAATCAAAGAGAGAAGTACTAGTGGATTTGTATTGTCAAAGCTCCCCCTAAGATGTTGACTAGTTCAGGAGTGGAAGCTTTGCTTCAGGGTGATTGGTCTTCAGAAGCTTCAGATCTCCAGCATAAGATAGTTTCAGCAGAGGATGAAAGATGAATTGTCTGGAGTCCTTGGGATGAAGCTGTGATCACTTTTTGAGTACACAAAATTATTCAGCTAATTCTTCAGGATTGATCACTTGAGTTTTCTTGTATTGATTAGAGAATCCTTTGAATCACTTCTTCTTCTTTTTTCTCTTATCTGTATCAGTCTGTGTATCTGTGTATCTTGTTACTTGAGAAAAGAAGAAGAAGATTTTTTTAATTCTCTGGAGATTCTATATCCAAGATAGCCGTTAACCAGACATTAAATGCCTTCCATAAAAGATTTTGTCTTCTAGAGGAAAGTCCAGTAAAACATTCTCTGAATAATTCCTTGAAACTTGCTCCAGAGTAAATGAAAACGGCTGGCAGATCTCTTGACATAAATGCTGAGATAATTTGAAACACATTCCAAAGTTTGACTGAATTTGAATCCTTAAGATCGTCGATCTCTCAGGAAAAACGTCGGTCTGAGCTCTACGATCGTCGACCTGAGCTCAGAGACTGGAAATGATCATCAGCCAGAAAATGTCAAACTGAGCTCGAAGAACGTCGAACTGAGCTCAGTGACCTGGAGAATAAGTGAAGAAGGATCGTCGACCTGATCTAGAAGATCGTAGACCGGAGCTCGACGATTCAGCTAGGTTGAGCTCAGAGAGCGTCGAACGGAGTTCGACGTTTCGTCGACCTGAGCTCGACGATAAAAGTCTTAGACTTGGCTCTATTTCTGAAATCTTGGAATGGTCCTGGTGGCAGCTTCAAACCTAAGTTCTAAGCCCTAGACACATTCTAATGTTGACCTTTTCAACTATACATCTAGGTCAACCTGGTTTCCTAAGAAAAACATAGTGATTCTTACCCAAATTAGTAATAGGGTGCTCCAACACAATCCTTCTTCTTCACAAATAGAACAGGAGCACCCCAAGGTGACGAACTCTGCCTGATAAACCTTTTTGCCAACAACTCATCTAACTAGACTCGCAACTCCTCTAGCTCACGAGGGGCCATCCGGTACGGCGCCTTAGCAATAGGACGCATACCCGGTTCAAAATCAATCACAAATTCGACATCCCGATCGGGAGGAAGACCAGGAAGGTCATCAGGAAACACATCAGTAAAACCGTGAACAACGGGAATCTCCTCTAAGCGCGGTATACTAACAGCAGTCAAAAACCACTGAGACTAAACAAGCAAAACAACCAGAAGGAAACAACTTTTGAGCACATACCGCAGAAATGACAGGAGAATCTTGGCACGGATCCGCATACACGCTTCCCGACTGACCATTGTCCTTGATGAAGTCCAAGCGCTTCCCTTTGCACTGAATGACCGCATAATACTTAGACAGCAAGTCCATGCCAAGAATGACATCAAAGTCCTCCAGGTCAATCATCTTCAGGTCTGCCCTCGCAAGAAAATCCCCTAACAAGATAGGGCAATCTAGAATGCCCAAATCTGATAACACAAATTCACCAGAAGGGAACTTGACGCGGAAGGTACCACGAACTCGATCTAGAGTTAACCGATGTCGCTCCACAAAGGCTCTAGCCACAAATGAGTGGGTAGCGCCAGAGTCAAACAGAACGCGCGCCCAGCGGTTCTTCACCTTAAATTTCCCTATAGGAGTATATACAACTAAGGATCTACCAAAACAAAACTGTAACCATTCTAATGAAAAAAACTTTCCAGCTGGAAAAATAAACAACTAACCTGAGATTACCTGAGTCGAAGCTTGAGCCTCCTCGGAAGAGATCACGTTCAGCTTTCCTTTGCCCTTGTCCACATGCTGAGGCGGAGGTAGCGCCTGAAGTAGAACTGCATGAAGAGCAAGCTGGACCTGAGGAAACCTAGACTTGATGTGACCCTTCTGCCCATACTGATAGTATACTTTATCCTTGGACCAGCACTGGGCAGCATCATGCCCGGGTCGCTTGCAAAAAGAACAGGAAACATCCCTCCTAAAAGCACCCTGAATAGCATGAACCTGCTCCTTTTTCTGAGCTGCTGCCTTCTTGAAACACCTTTCGACAGGATGGCCTGACTGGCCATAAAAGCTACACACCACCTTGCTCTTCTTTCCCGAAGCAACATCGAGTACCTTGGGTTTCTTCTCCTCGACGGACTTCCTCTTGTCCTTCCTCATTTGCTGGCCTCTGCTCCTTGCGGTCTCGATAGCCTCAACCTTCAGAGCAGCCTCCACTACCCCTGCATAGGTCTCCGATCTATAAGCACTGGTCAACTGCTGCACCTCACTCCTCAAGCCACCAAGAAACCGCTTGACTCGATCAGCCTCAACACTCACAAACCTAGGAGAAAACCGGCTCAACTTGCTGAACTCTATCTCATACTTACCAACTGTGAGTTGCCTTTTCTTCAGGTGGAGGAAGTCATTCATAAGACGGTCACGCTCGACCAAAGGCAAGAACTTCCTCAGCAGCATTTCCTTGAACACTTCCCAAGACCAAACAGCTACCAAGCTCTCCTTTTCTCTAAGCAACCAATTCTTCGCCAAACCCTTGAGTTATAGGCGGCTATCATCACTCTCTAATTGTCTGCAATACCGGAGTACGACAACATCTCCTCCATAGAGATCAGCCAATCCTCTATGACCGTGAAATCTGCCTTCCCATCATACGTAGGAGGGCTAAGTCTCTGAAACTATGAGATGAATGCCATATCCGCTGGCACCACCACTGGAGGTCTCAGGGGTGCAGGAGGAGGAGGAATAACAATCCCCCTGTAGGGCCTTGTACTCCCTGAGTCTGCCCTGCCACAACTGCCACCAAAGACTTGATCTGGGCTCGCACCTCCACAAACAGCCTGCTCAAGGAATCGCTACTCTGCTGCAAGCTCTCGATCACTGCATCATTCTGCGCTCCAGATGACTCACCCTCAGATAGGGGGGGGGGGGCGGGGGGGTCGATCTAGTCGAAGGGCATCTCGCCATCCTAATGTCATAACAACCTTAGTCAGATCCTAGTACGACAGCTGCAACTAACTACAAGTACAGACAATACATACATAAATATGAACTTAAAGCTGCTAAACTTGCTCTGGGAGTTTATTTTTACAAGAATTGATGTTATGCCTTCACCTAGGATGGTTAACCACCACCACACTAACTCTTGTGCCTAGATCGGGAATGCATGACTTTATATTATTTTCGGCTCGAAAACTTATGTGTGTACATATGTCATCCTGCCAGTCTTTAGCTTGGCACGTTGTGCTTATGCAATGTTATGCTATGCATGTTTGTGCTATGCATTCTAAAAAGGACCTAATGCATGTTATGAGCGGCGTACACATGAAAATGTTATGCATCCCATACTACATAACATTTTCTTGCAACGAAAAGAAAACGAGCTAGTCACAGCCAAGTGGTGAGGTTATGCATCCCATACTACATAACCCTCACATGTTGCCCCTATGGTGGATCCATATACAAACACATATTATGCATCCCATACTACATAATATGCCCCGTATACTTCATATTATGCTATGAGTGTAGTGTTGATGCTTTTGCCAAGACGTGCTGATGACATATCAGTGTGTTAATGACATGATGCTGAACTACTAATGCAATCAAAAAGGAAGGTTGCCCGACTAACTTGTCAAGCAACCTCCCTCTGATACCAACTATCACAACCCGCATTTTCTCCGAGGAAAACGAATTATCAGAGTAGGAGAAAACACACGTCATGATGCTACGTCGAGCAGGGGATAACTGCTGACGCTCAGGCAAACCACAAGCAACTAAACTTTATGAAAAATCATAAGTTAAATGATTAGAAAACCATTTATATTTTAAAAGGCCGTATCCCTCGGCGCGGTGGATCAACTAGTCCACAGTTTGAAAATTATACTTATACGCTGCGGAAAAATACTTTATTCAGGTTAGACATCCTAAAAGAGTGCATAAGTGTCCCTAGAGGAAAACTTATACTATGCAAGACCCTACATTTAATTTATTCTATATATAAGAAAATGATTTTTTTACGTTGTTTGAAAAATAGGGACGAGTTTTATAAAACATGCTGATTATGAGTAATACTTATAATAGTGTTTTTAGGTTTAAAAGTAACTAGCAACCTAGCATAAATCATCCTAAGAGCAAGTAGACTATCTCCAATAAAGGTAGCAGCAAAAAGTAACATATCTAGTATCAAGGTAAAAACTACCAGTGGGCGCCAACAAACTGACACGAACCCACTGGCAAGTATGTATGTCTGTAAGAAAATCAACACCAAAACTACCTCGTAAAAACAAGGAACTGATCTCTATAGCACCAGAGACCAGCAGCAGCTACACAACACCACTAGCCGTCAGAGCGGCTACTATCCAGAACCTGAGGCTTTCAAAGAAGAAAGAATACCTCAGCAAGCAAAACTAGAAAACTGCTCGAAAGTGTCAAATCAGAAGATAAGTAAAAGAGGAAAAAAATTAGTATCAGTCACAACTGCCCAAGGCAAGGCAAAAAGGAAGTGCACTAGGTGCGAGGACACAACAGTAACTCTGCCCAAAAGCTGTAGAGTAAACAAGGCTACCATAAGCCCAAATGCTGCAATCTACCAAGGAAGAAACGTCTAACACCCTAAGATGTGAGAGATGGTAGTATCAAAAACATCGCGGATATGGATTGGAGGCAAACTCAGTCCCCCAACCACTATTTCCAAGAAACCATGCTCAGGGGTCTACATGTGAAAGCACTAGGGACTTCCCACCCCCTTGCCCAGCCCGTACCTGGAGCAAGATAAAAGAACAAGGGTGGCCTTGGCTAAATTACATAAGACCTCCCAAATTAAGAGCTTCAAACCACCACTACTAACAACGACCCACGATTCGGCCTTTTTGGAAGAACAAGTAAATAGAAGACAAGGAACCTCAAAATCAAGTAATTCACTTTGGGAAGAAAATCAAGGTAAGGGAAAAGTGTTGAGATGAATCAATACGGCCTAGAGTTTAGTGAGCCCCACTCACTCAATGCCTAACAAGACCTTGGCGTTGAGTGAGTTAGCCTCACTCAGCGCTAGAAACCGCCATGGAGTTGAGTAAGGTTCACTCACTCAACGCCCTCCGCAAGAACAGCTCTGGCGTTGAGTGAGCTAACCTCACTCAACGCCAAACTAGCCTTGGCATTGAGTGAGGTTCACTCACTCAACACTTCCCGCAAGAAAACTCTGGCGTTGAGTGAGCTAACCTCACTCAACGCAAAATAGCTATGGCATTGAGTGAGGTCGACTCCCTCAACGCCTTCAGCAAAACAGGCAGTGGCGTTGAGTGAGCTAACCTCAATCAATGCCAAAACAGCTATGGCGTTGAGTGAGGTCTACTCACTCAACTCTTTAGCACTTAACCGCAGGAAAACCCAAAACAACCACCATCCGAAAGAGGTCGGCGGGAATGTGAGAGGTCTGAGGTTGTTAGCCTAAATCACCTAGAGGGGGGTGAATAGGTGAAATGCGTGTCAAATGCGGAAATAAAAACTAACACAGCACACATCAAGCAATCACAGATGACAAGAGATTTATAGTGGTTCCCCAACCTTGGGTACGTCCACTTTCCTCACCGATCTAGCAAATCACTAGACTCGGCTACTCCACTATCTCGGATTGAAAACAATCCTACACCTCGGAACCACGTTCCTACAAAACTCGATCCAACTGGATCTACAAAACTCGGAAGCAAAAGCCTTCCTACGAATCTCGGAGAAAAACTCCTACACAATAATTTGTTTAAAGAAAATACAAACAATAATCTCAGATCTGGATCTTGACAGTCTTCTTCCTTAAGAGCTTTGGCTTGATCAGAAAATTTGAAGACGACTTGAGAGAGATCCACAAATCTGAAAAACTAAATCACCTCGATCGAGAAAATAGATCTGGAATCTTTAAGGCGCGGCGAGATCGAGTGATTGACTTGCGTCTGGATCACTGAAGAATCAGAGTTACAAACAGAGATCAGAGATCGTCGATCCAGAGCTTCTTCCGTGAACGTTAATGGCGGCGGCGACGACTAGAAGAATTAGGGTTCACGGGATTTTTCTCTTTCTCTTTCTTTAAAATAATAATCTCTGAAGGAACTTAATAATAGTCAAATCTGAAATGACTTATTTATAGGTAGACTCCAACGGTCATAAGAATAATTAATGATGACACGTGGACCTATCAGAAAGGATCAAATCAAAATGTACAGTGACATTGACTTAGAAAAATTCAGGAAAGATTTGAACAGACATACTCGAGTCATAGAAGATACATACTCGAGTATCAGATAGTATATACTCGAGTGAACAAGAATTGGCATACTCGAGTAAGAGAAGTTATATACTCGAGTGGAAAGGATTGGCATACTCGAGTAAGAGAAGAGAAAACTACTCGAGTGATCCAGAGATCAATACTCGAGTGATTAACGAACTACTCAAGTATGAGAGTAGATACTCGAGTGAAAACACTTAGAAAAGTTTCAGATAAAGTGTGAATAAATACTCGAGTACAAGAGTTGCAGATACTCGAGTGAGAGAAAAAGAACTACTCGAGTATATTAGGAGAACTACTCGAGTGAGGGGAAAATGAACTACTCGAGTTTCTTAGAACAACTACTCGAGTAAACATTGACTTACTCGAGTATGAAAAATAACTACTCGAGTACAGAGTCACTTACTCGAGTATATAGGGAACTACTCGAGTATGTGGACTTAGAATATTTCTGAAATGGGAAGAACAGAACTACTCGAGTATAAACAAGGCACTTACTCGAGTAACTAACCAACTACTCGAGTACAAGTTATCACTTACTCGAGTGAATACAGTCTACTCGAGTATGTAAACTAACTTACTCGAGTACAGACCCACTAACTCGAGTATACTAGAGAAGTACTCGAGTATGTGGACTTAGAAAATTTCTGGATTAAGAACAGAAGGATTTACTCGAGTATAAGAAATGACCTACTCGAGTGACTGATTATCTACTCGAGTATAGACTTACCTACACGAGTATATAGAGTCTACACGAGTATGTCCAAGGATCTACTCGAGTACTAAGTCACTTACTCGAGTATGTGAAGGGTACTACTCGAGTATGTGGACTTAGAAAAATTTCTTCTGAAAATCATACTTCAATGCTTGACTCCACCATTTCAAGTGCATGTAGGAAGTGTATCCCAATAGAGAGGCTATACATGGGCCAACACTTTGGATCACACAATGAGGGATTACATTGTATGGTCCTGTGTTTAGTGACCCATTATAGACTGATATTGGTCTACACTTGGCATTAAGGACCTGCACACATACAACTTAAACACAACATCAAATACACCTTAATTCATCTTAGTTCAAGGTCTGACCTCCTACAAATCTGAGGTATTGTGGAGACAAGTCCCAACAATCTCCCCCTATTTGTAGATGTCAGCATTCTCTATACTAAGGTGAATTATTCAGAGTAAAAAGAACAATACACATATACTTGAAAAAAAATAAGCTAAAGCAGGATATTTAATGAAATAACCATAATCAGAATCAAATATATATATATAGAATTATTTTTAACAAAAGGAATCCATTTCCACATTCTCTTTACTCAAGAGGGTCCTTCCTTATGCATCCTTTCTCTCTTCAGCTCTTGCCTCTCTAGGTAACTGAAAGGTTTAGGAAAGTAAGTCCTGGGCCTAGGAGGAGCAGCTGGGTTGTTGTGCCCCCAATTCCTGTCATGGAGCCTGATCTTTATCTGAGATGCTTCATAGGCTTTCCATTCTGAATAACTGTAGTGGTTATCTCTGTTCTCACCAAGATCTGTCACTAACCTTAAGGTATCAAGAATTAGAGACTTAGAGGTAGGACTCCACACTTCAGCATGTACAACAGGTGGTCTACCTTCAGAAGCTGGCTCTTTCCTGGGTGCAGAACGGCTGGCAGAAGCGCCGTCACCATATTTTCTTTTCTTCTTTGAGGGACCTTGAGAACTTTGTGGAAAATCATCTTGCCATGTCTCAGTATAGGATAGGGAAGGCTCAGTCACATCACCCTCAGGTCTGGGTGAGAAGACTGGCACACCTCCTTGAAAGGTTGCTTGAGCTGAATCATCTGCTGGAGGCTGTTCTGCAAGAGGATCTAGATGTTGAGGTATGATAAAGGGGTTCAGTTGAAACTCAGGAAAGTTCTGATTATGCAGTCAGACAACAGTGTCATAGGTATAAAATTTTACAGACTGGAGCTGGGAAAGAATAGATTCTTTCAATCCTTTTACAAGATCACTTACAGCATCTTGAGATTGGGTAGATAGTTGTTTAATTTGAGCTTCAGCTTGTTCAGAGAGCTTTTCAACTTGTTCTTTTACGATCTTCTCCCCCTTGCTGATATCTATGGATAGCTGGGCAATTGCTTCATCTCTGAAGGTGCTCACTTCATTACATACTTTCACAACATTAGTTTCAACTCTATCATCTAGCTTGAGCTGATTGTGAGCTACTGTCTCTGCCTGATTCCTCAGCTCACCTATGCTTGTGATGGTGTGATCTATTGCTTTGCCTCCAATCTTGAACAGCTGCTTGAGTGTGTCAGTGTTTGCTTGAATTTCAGCAAAGCCTCTGCTCATCTCCTTTTCAAGAGCAGAGACCTTGGAGGTGACTGACTGCAGAGAGGCATCAAAGTAATCTCTCTGTTCTTTGAGCATAAGCTCAATCTTGCTTACAAGATCTGAAGAGGAAGAGGAAGAAGGGGCTGAGGTTGATGCAGGGACTGAGGGAGCAGGAGTAGTAGTAGTCCAAGGAGGGATTTCTGTAATGACCACTGAGCTAACAGCTCTTTTGAAGGGTTCTATTTCAACAGTTTCTTCTGTATTTAGGAAGGATGGCATGGAGAAATCCAAAGTCTTCAGAGGTGCCTCCACAGGATCTGGAGACATTTCCTCATCATCAGACAAGAGAATATGATCAGATTTGCTGGGCTCACTATCAGGAGACTTGGCAGGAGATTGTACTGGAGTTTGAGCTGGAAACTGCACAGGAGATGGAACTGGAGACTGAATGGGAGACTTGGCAGGAGACTTGGCAGCTGAATCATTCTGAAAAAGAGGAGCATCTGAGCTGAGCTCATCAATAAATCTGTTAATATCTTCAGTTGTAGACAGTAAAGTTGTGGTATCTGGAATCTCTGAGTCAGGAATTTCTGATTGATGATCTGCTGGAGGAGGAGAGACTGGAGGAGTAGAAATTCTGACTTCTTCTTGTTCTGGAATCACTGATTCTGAAGAAACTTGATGCTGAGGAAGAGAAGAGGCAGGCTCCCCCTCAACTAATGCACCAGAGGTAGCAGTTGTTTGATGTAGAGGAGGAGATGGAATCCTATCTTCAGGTAAACTGGTTTCTTGGTGAGTTTCTGAGATGGCATCAGCTTTTGAAGTTTGGGCAGAATTCAGGATCTTGATGTCATACCTCTGTATGGAAGAGATGGAAACTTTCTTCATGTGGTGAAGAGGAGTCCCTTTGGAGAAGTCAAACACTGTAGGATTAATCTCATGGAGGAGGAGTGAGATAATCCTAGCATAACTTGGATGTTTCACGCTCTCTCAGATCTTATCCAGTATCATCATTCCGAACTGGAATTTCTTCCTGCAGACTATGGCTTGCATAACATCGAATAAATTTTGGGATACATCTCTTATGGAGTATGTCTTGCACCATAGGATTTTGGCGATGACATCGACTAGAAACTTGCCTTCTGAATTGAACAAAGACCGATTCAGGGTTTCACCTCCACCTTCAGGATCTCGACCACAGAATAGAGAAGTACGGTCGGCATCTTCCTTTTCTAGGTCATCTTCTTCGTCAACCACGGGCATCCGAAGCAGAGTGGCGACTGAAGTTTTATCCAACCGAATCTCAACTCCTTTTACCTTTGATTTCAGAACTGTGCCATTTCGTCTAACCTTCAGATTTCTGTAGAATTCTTCAACATCAGGAAGCAGGAGACGGCAGGGTTCTTGAAGAATGAAGGACAATCCGGCCGTGTCCAAGAGAATCAGTAAATTCTTGAAGTCATCAGAAATATCTTCAATACCATCTGTCACTAGCTCGGAGCCGATTCCAATCTTGGAGGAGGAGGGAGCCATCAGCAATTCTGTAGAGCGAAGGAAACAAAAACGAGGAAGACAAAGCTCTGCAACTGTTCTGGGAGATGAAGAGACGGCGGCTACTCGAGTGAAATGAGAAGTGGAAAGGATTTCCGATTTTTCTAAATATATATATGACCCTAATTAGGTTTAAGGAGGAGTATTGAAAATAAAATCATACCTGATATGGAGCGCCAAAACTTTGGTGCGAATAGAAGAAAAAAGGAGATTTTCAAATTTCTAATTTCCGTATACTCGAGTAGGTCAAGTGACATACACGAGTAGGTCAAGTGACATACACGAGTAGGTTACCAACTACTCGAGTATGTCAATTTTATTCTACTCGAGTATTTCCGTTTACTCGTGTATATGTCTCTATGTACTCGAGTATATCACTTTGAAATACAATTTTCTTGGGAGAGATTTACTGCCACTGATATCTTCAACTCTGAGCCCGGCTGTGAATCCACCATCACTATTCCTCTTTGTTGAGCAGTCCGAGTTCCGTTTTGAAGAACGAGAACTTGGAATCGTCCAGCAGCTTCGTGAATATATCTGCCACTTGCCTGTCTGTGGAGACATATTGTAGATCTATGTCTCCATTCTCCACATGCTCCCGGATGAAATGATAACGAAGCTCTATGTGCTTGGTCCGGTTGTGGGAGACTGGGTTGTTGGCTATTGCTATAGCACTGGATGAGTCGCAAAACAAAGGAATGTTCTGGAACTTCATGTTGTAGTCTTCAAATTGATTCTTGATCCATAAGAGCTGTGCACAACAGCTTCCTGCAGAGATGTATTCTGATTCAGCCGTTGAGATGGCTACACAGTTCTGCTTCTTACTGCTCCAGGAAATAAGTCTCCTTCCGAGAAATTGGAAAGTCCCGGAAGTGCTTTTCCTGTCGTCTTTGCTACCTGCAAAATCTGCATCTGAAAAACCAATTAGTTCACTATCATTACTTCTTGGGTACAATAAGCCAAGATTTGGTGTGCCTTTGAGGTATCTCAGGATTCGCTTTGCAGCGATGTAGTGAGATTCCTTAGAGTTCACCTGAAATCTAGCACATACACATGTTGAGAACATTATATCTTGTCTACTCGCAGTAAGGTAGAGCAAGGACCCAATTATGCTTCTGTACTTGGTTTCATCAAAAGGTTTCCCTTTCTCATCCTTATCCAGAGACATAGCTGAGGCCATTGGAGTCCTCATAGAGGTTGCATTCTCCATTCCGAATTTCTTAAGCAGCTCCTTGGTGAACTTCGTTTGTGAGATGAAAATCCCATCTTCAGATTGTTTCACCTAAAGCCCTAAGAAATACTTCAGCTCTCCCATACTGCTCATTTCAAACTTCCCTTGCATAAGTTTAGAAAACTTCTTGCAGAGGTTGTTATCCGTAGAACCGAAAATAATGTCGTCGACATAGATCTGCACTAGCAAAATCTTGCCTTTTATTTCCCTAAGAAATAATGTTTTGTCTATCTTTCCTCTTGTGAACTTGTTCTCAAGAAGGAAGCTAGACAGAGTCTCATACCAAGCTCGAGGAGCTTGTTTAAGACCATATAGTGCTTTCTGTAATAAATATACATAATTAGGATGGGTTGAATCAACAAAACCTGGCGGTTGCTCTACGTACACTTCTTCCTTTATGTCACCATTCAGGAAGGCGGACTTTACGTCCATCTGATAGATGGTAAAGCCCTTAAATGCAGCGTAGGCAAGAAATAACCTGATCGCCTCCAGTCTTGCTACTGGAGCATAAGTCTGGTCGAAGTCGATTCCTTCTTCTTGACGATATCCCTTGGCGACAAGTCTGGCTTTATTCTTTATAATTGTTCCATCTTCGTCTATCTTGTTCCGGTAGACCCATTTTGTTCCAATGACGTTCTTATGCTTGGGTCTAGGAACAAGTGTCCAGACTTTGCATCGTTTGAACTGATTCAATTCTTCTTCCATGGCTAGAATCCAGGATGCGGCGGAGTTGGCTTCCTCAAATTTTTCTTTGGTTCAACCTGTGAGAGAAAACTTAAGTGTAAATTCTCGTTAGTTGTACCTCGACGAGTTCTGACGCCATCCCGAGGATCTCCTATTATTTGGTCAACAGGATGATCCTTCAAGTGTCTGAACTCTAAAGTCCTTGCATCTGGGATCTCTTCAGCCACTGGAGTTGCATCTTCAGCTGGGATGTCTTCTTCATCTTGATCATCTTCCTCTCCAATGGTGGTTGTAGAGGGGATCTTGATGAACGTCTCATCTTTATCTTCACTAGGTTCATCCAAGCTAAGTTCTTTCAACTTTGTACCTGCATCTACAATAGGCACACTAGACGAGTTGCTTTGCAACAGACTCGTCTCATCAAATACAAGATGTATCGACTCTTCCACCACCAGAGTTTTTCTATTGAATACTCTATAAGCCTTACTATGGCTACTATATCCTACAAAAATACCTTCAAAGCTTTTCTCGCTAAACTTTGTAGTGCGATACTTGCCATTGTTAAGTACGAAGCACTTACATCCAAAGATTCTAAAGTATGAAATGGTTGGTTGCCTGCCTTTTAGAAGTTCGTAAGGAGTCTTATCATGGTTCTTGTTGATGAGTGCTCGATTTTGCACGTGACAAGCGGTGTTGACGGCTGATGACTACTTTTTAGTCATCCTTTTTTGGGTAATTTAGTAGCTTAAATTTCTAAGTATTATTATAATTTTATGTTGTTGTATGCTGATAGTCCGTTTCGTAATGGTATTTTCTATCTTTCAATTTACGAAGCATGTCTTGTATGCTTATATTTTGACCTTTTTTTGTATATATTATTGTCACTAACATCTTCCCTTATTTTTGCAGGATTTTACAAGTTTTGCTGTTACACGCCCCATGGTCACGCCCTCCTAGGGCGTGTACCAAGGGCGTGTAACCTAGTGGAATGAAGCCGCCGGTCCGAAGTCAATCTCCACCAGAAACTAGCTGTCACGCCCACTGACACGCCCACTGACACGCCCTCCAGGGGCGTGTCTGACAGGCGTGACCCGCCAAGTCCCGAGAAGTCAGTACCGAGCTCAATTTCAACGCACCGAATCCGACACGCCCTATGGTCACGCCCTCCAGGGGCGTGTTCGATGGGCGTGTAACTCAACAACCATGCCAGAATTAAATGCCAACGCTCTAGATGTCGCACCGAATCAGACACGCCCTATGGTCACGCCCTCCATGGGCGTGTCATAGGGCGTGACCCAGCCCGAAAAAATTCTATAAATAGGGATCATCTTCTAGTGTTTTGGGGGGTGGTGGAAAGAGATTAGAGAAGAAGAAGTGCTGCTATTTTAGTGTTTATGTCTTAAGCTTGTCTCTTCCTTTTTACTTCAAGTAATTGAGTTTCTTTTCATGCAAGCCTTTTTCGCATTTCTGTACTTCCTTTTTACAACATTTGTAATCATTGTAGAAGGTGTTCTTATAGTATCTGTGTGCCCTACTTGTGATTCCTCCACATTACAAAATAAAATAGTTCGCTATTCTCTTTCCCTTCTACTCGGTGTTATTTTCCATACTATTAATATGATCTTCATTTTCTATACCATGAATAACTAAATCCTCCTTGTACTCGATCTTGATGATCTAAGGTTTGAGTGATTAAGTTATGATGCTTTAATTTTACCTTTCCTTTTTAGGGGTTTAATCTTGAATTGCTCTTGAATTCTTTTGGGTTGGAGATATATCATCGATGTATACTCTCCGCCTTAGCTTTCATACTTGGCAAGCCGAAAGGCCGATAGTTTGAAGTGAGCACTCAAGAGGAAAGGGATTTGTATGCACCCCTCGAGAGAGGCAGACATTCAAATCCCCCGGATTGGAGTAAAATCTAATAGTGGGGTTCACCGCGTAAAGCGAGCTTTAGGCCTCTGATTCAGACGAAAGTCGGTCGGACCTTCCTAAACTCAGTCGGACACGACTTCGAGAGAAGCGTGTTTAAGCTTAAGGAACCTCCACGGTCAAGAAACTCTTCCCTATTAAGTTTAGGCTTTTATCGCATTTCTTTATTACTCTGGCCGAGGTGATTCTTGATCGAGTACATTTCCATCCCTTTGTCGTAGTTCTTTAACACTTTATCGTTATCGCCTCTAATAGTTCTTTAACTTAATGCAGTGGTTCTCTTTCTAGCGATTAGCTATATTTCCTTTCTTAATTGCAAGTTCCTTTTTAGCCCTCAAGATTTTCCTTTGATAAAATAATAGTCTTCGTGTGAGTAAGTGTATTCAGCAGTACCCGGATTTCAATACGACACTTGTGTCCCCTAGCTACAATTCGATAGGTATACTTGCCTAGATGGATTGCTAGTTCGGTTGCTTTTATTTTCTTCACGATTAGTAGACACCAAGTTTTTGGCGCCGTTGCCGGGGATTCAGCTCTTGTTGATATATTAAAAACACGAATCTATTACTTTTATCTTCCTTATTGCAAACCAAAAAGAAAAAAAAATCGCTTTAAAAATAATAATAATAATAATAATAAATATAATCATTTTCAATAGATACCCACATCACAAGTTTCCTACACCAACAAAATCCTCTCAAAAAGGGCAATGTGGTTTTAAGTGCCGCTATCTTGTCTAGTACCTTGCGAACCCTTCATCGGGTAGTCCTTGGGAAGTTTGGGAGCTAAAACAAAAAAAATATATATATACTTAAAAAAAAAACAACAAAATATTAATAATAATAAACAATACTTCTCTCTTTCTTCTTCCAGTGCATGACCCGGGGAAGTCCGTCGGTTATTTTGGACTTGGACCACGAAATCGAGCGTACTCTTCGGAGAAGATTGCGATTTCAAGGCCCGACTCTTCAAATACCGGTCGAACATTCCGATTCATATTCTACCTTAAGAATGGACAATCCCAACCAAGAGGAAGTCTTGCAAAGACCCAACCAAGAGGAAGTCGTGCAAAGGACTATGTCCCATTATGCAAGACCAAACCTGGAGGGTACAGAATCTAGCATAGTTCGTCCCGCTATTGCGAACAATAACTTCGAGCTTAAGCCTAGCATCATTCAAATGGTGCAGCAATATGTACAGTTCGACGGATCGCAAGATGAAGATCCGAACTTGCATATTGCTAATTTTCTTGAAATCTGTGACACCTTCAAGATTAATGGTGTCTCGGACGATGCGATAAGGCTAAGACTCTTCCCATTCTCCTTAAGGACTAAAGCCAAACAGTGGTTGAGTTCTCTTCCAAGAGGATCAATCACTACTTGGAACATTTTAACTGAAAAATTTCTTTCTCGTTATTTTCCCCCCGCCAAAACTGCTAAGTTTCGAAATGATATAACTTCATATTCCCAAATTGATTCTGAAACCCTCTATGACACTTGGGAGAGGTTCAAAGAACTTTTGAGAAGATGCCCACATCATGCTCTGCCTGTATGGTTGCAAGTTCAGACATTCTATAATGGGCTAAACCAAGTGACTAAGCAAATGATAGATGCCGCTTCCGCTGGTTCTTTAGACCGCAAAACTCCGGAAGCCGCTCTTGAGCTTATCGATGACATGGCGATGAACACTTATCAGTGGAATTCGTCCAGGTCTCGCCCATCTAAACCTGCAGGTATCTATGAAGTGGATTCGGTGACGCAACTGGCGATGCAAGTGGAAATGCTCAACAAGAAGATCTCGGAGATGACTGCTCCCTCCACCGCTAAGGTATATGAAAATGCTGCTGCTGCCGAGCAGGTGGATTATCTGGGGAACATACCCAGGCCTGCTCAAAATATCTCTGCGAATAATTTTTCTGCTTTTTCGAATTTTTCTTCTCCCCCTGGTTTTTCTGCTTCGTCAAACACTTATCATCCCGGATGGCGTAACCATCCTAATTTTTCTTGGAGTAATAATGCTAACGTAATACGCCCACCGCACGATTTCACACCGCCACCACCACCGCAACAAAATTTTCAAAAACCTTCCCCTTTGGAAGAGATCCTCGCTAAATATATAAGCTCGAACGATGCCACTATTAGAAATTTAACAGGATCCATGAAAAACTTAGAAAATCAAGTTGGCCAACTCGCCAAGGCCTTTTCCGAGAGACCACCTGGAACTCTTCCCTCGAACACTGAGCCTAACCCAAGGGAGCACGCAAATGCGATTTCCCTTCGGAGCGGTAAAGTTGTTAACGAGCCCACCACAAGGGAAGAGCCAAGGGTGAGTATCCCTCCTGTTCTTACCCCCACGGAAAATGATAACTTAGATCTTGAAAAAGACAAATCTATTTTTGAAAAAGAAAAGGATAGCTCTATTATTTCGAATTCTGAAAAAGACAAAAATGATTTTCAAAATGATGCTCCGATTATTATAAATGAATTCCCGCCACCTCCTTATCCGGCTAGACTTAGGCAAGAAAAACTAGATAATCAATATCAACGCTTTCTTGAAATATTTAAACAAATTCATATTAATTTGCCATTTCATGAAGCGATTAGCCAAATGCCTAAGTACGCTAAATATCTTAAAGATTTATTAACAAACAAAAAGAAATTGGAAAATCTTTCTCATGTAACATTGAATGAAGAATGCTCGGCAGTCATTAAAAATTCAAATCTTCCGAAAAAGATAAATGACCCGGGTAGCTTTTCAATTCCTTGCGTCTTCGGTGATTTATTCGTTAAACATGCGCTAGCGGATCTAGGAGCGAGCATCAATTTGATGCCTTTTTCCTTATTTAAAAAGCTAGGTTTGGGCACTCTCAGCCCGACACGCATGAGTATTCAGTTAGCCGATAGGTCAATAAAGTATCCACTAGGTATCGTTGAGGACGTGTTAGTAAAGGTCGACAAATTCATCTTCCCGGTGGATTTTGTCATTCTTGATATTGAAGAGGACGTCGAGGTTCCTCTTATCCTTGGACGACCTTTTCTCGCCACCTCTCGAGCAGTTATTGACGTTAGTAATGGAAAGTTGTTTTTGCGAGTGGGGGATGATGAAGTCACATTTTCTATTAATAACTCGATGAAAAATTCTTTACAAAATGATGACTCATGCTTCTTTATCGATGTTTTAAATGAAGATTCTTCCCTTCCTCTTTCTAACATCTCCTCTAATGAATTTTCCTCTTCCTTTTCTGAAATTTCTTCAAATGTTTTTGAAAGTACGGTGATGTCAATACAAGAAAATTTTGAAAATGAGTCTATTTTTTGTAGGAAAAACTATGAAAAACTTATTTTTGAAAATGAAAAAGTCTTAAAAAATTCTTATGAGGAACCACCCAACTTAGAACTCAAACCCCTTCCCGAACATCTTAAATATGCCTTTCTTGCAAAAGATTCAAAATTGCCCGTTATAATCTCGGCTTTTCTTTCCCAATCCGAAAACGATCAGTTGATCGACCTACTACAAAAGCATCGCCGAGCCATAGCATGGCAAATTTGTGATATTCCTGGCATAAGCCCCTCTTTCTGCACGCACAAAATATTTTTTGACAATAATCCTAAGGGTGTAGTCCAACCACAACGTCGTCTTAATCCAAAAATGAAAGAGGTTGTGAAGGGAGAGGTGCTTAAGTTATTAGATGCCGGGATAATCTATCCTATTTCCGATAGTCAGTGGGTAAGTCCAGTTCAGGTTGTCCCTAAGAAGGGTGGGATCACGGTAGTGCCAAACGAAAACAACGATCTAGTTCCAACTAGGACGATAACAGGATGGAGGATGTGCATCGATTACCGTAAACTAAACGATGCCACTCGAAAAGATCACTTCCCCCTCCCCTTTATCGATCAAATTCTAGAACGTTTGTCCGGGCACAATTTTTATTGCTTCCTCGACGGTCTCTCGGGATACTTTCAAATCCCTATCGCACCCGAGGACCAAGAGAAGACGACATTCACTTGCCCCTTCGGAACCTTTGCTTATCGTAGAATGCCTTTCGGATTGTGCAACGCACCCGCCACCTTTCAGCGGTGTATGCTTGCCATTTTTGATAAATATGTAGAAAATATTATGGAAGTTTTTATGGACGACTTTTCCGTTTTTGGCGACTCTTTCGAATTATGTTTAGAAAATTTAGGAAAAGTTTTAAAACGCTGCGAGGAGACAAATTTAGTCTTAAATTGGGAGAAGTGCCACTTTATGGTACGTGAGGGTTTAGTCCTTGGCCACAACATTTCCGCTAGGGGGATTGAAGTGGACAAGGCAAAAATTGAAATAATTGAAAAGCTGCCGCCACCCACAACCGTTAAAGCGATTAGAAGTTTTTTAGGTCATGCGGGTTTTTATCGTAGATTTATTAAAGACTTTTCAAAAATCACTAAACCTCTCACCCACTTGCTCGAAAAAGACACTCCTTTTATTGTTGATAAATCTTGTCTCGAGGCCTTTGAATTAATAAAATCAAAACTTATAAACGCCCCTATTATGATCGCCCCAGTTTGGGATTTACCATTCGAAAATATGTGTGATGCGAGTAATCATGCGGTAGGTGCAGTTTTAGGTCAACGAATTGCTAAGAACTTTCATCCGATTTTCTACGCTAGTAAAACTCTCACTTCTGCGCAAGAAAACTACACTACGACGGAGAAAGAGCTCTTAGCAGTTATTTTCGCTTTTGATAAATTTCGACCGTATGTCACTCTTTCTAAAGTTATTGTTTTCACGGATCACTCCGCTTTGAAATACCTCCTTTCTAAACCGGATGCCAAGCCGCGTCTTATCCGTTGGATCCTCTTACTTCAAGAATTCGACTTGGAGATTCGGGATAAGAAAGGAGCGGAAAACTTAGCAGCTGATCATCTCTCGCGTCTTGAAAATCCCAAACTTGATTTTTTAAATGAAACTTCTATAAATGACTCTTTTCCGGATGAACGCCTTTTTAATATTTCCTCATCTCCTACCCCCTGGTTTGCCGATCTGGCCAATTATCTTGTGGCCCGGGTCCTTCCAAAAGAATACTCCACTCACCAAAAGAAGAAATTCTTTTCGGAGTTGAAGTATTATTTTTGGGAAGACCCATTTCTATTTCGCATTTGTGTGGACCAGGTGGTAAGGAGATGCGTTTCGCAGGAAGAGGGTCACCAAATTTTAAAACATGTTCATGAAGGTCCGACTGGCGGGCATTATCAAGCAAACCGCACCGGCCACAAAGTTCTTAGTGCTGGCTTCTATTGGCCAAGCATATTTAAAGATGCACAAACCTTTGTGGGTGGATGTGATCGATGCCAGCGGACTGGAAATCTCTCACATAAAAATGAAATGGAACAAAACTATTTTCTCGAGTGCGAGGTTTTTGATTTGTGGGGCATCGACTTTGTTGGCCCGTTTCCTTCAAGTTTAGGTAATACATATATTTTAGTAGCGGTAGATTACGTTTCTAGATGGGCAGAGGCCCAAGCTCTGCCAACTAATGATGCTCGTGTTGTTGTCAATTTTCTAAAAAAATTGTTTTCTCGCTTTGGATTCCCTCGAGCGATCGTTAGTGATAGGGGAAGCCATTTTTGCAACACCCAACTCACTAAAGCATTAACAAAATATGGTGTCACGCATAAATTGTCAACTGCTTATCACCCCCAAACTAACGGTCAGGTCGAGGTAGTCAATCGCGAACTAAAAAGAATTTTGGAAAAAACTGTTTCTACTTCTCGTAAGGATTGGTCCCTAAAATTAGACGATGCTCTTTGGGCTTATCGGACAGCGTACAAGACCGCCATCGGTTGTACTCCTTTCCGATTGGTCTATGGAAAGTCGTGTCACCTTCCGGTAGAAGTAGAGCACCGAGCGTATTGGGCATTAAAGTTTTTCAATTTCGATCCGCATTCGGTAGGCGAGCATAGAAAACATCAATTAAATGAACTCGATGAGTGGAGAGCGTATGCATATGAAAATAATCGAATTTATAAAGAACGCACAAAATTATATCACGATAAGAACCTGCGCCACCCTAAAACGTTTACACCCGGCGATCAGGTTCTTCTTTTTAATTCACGTTTACGTCTCTTCCCGGGAAAGCTTAAATCTCGATGGTCCGGACCATTCACGGTCAAGGATGTTTTTCCTTACGGCACTGTGCTACTTTCACACCCCGATAAGGGGGACTTCAAAGTTAATGGCCATAGACTCAAACGCTACTTCTCTAATGATTCTGTGACTCCTGCAAAGGAGAATCTTCTTTTTGATTCTTAGTTATTATTATTTCTGATGGACATTTTTTTTTTCTTCTGTGATGGACATGTTTACTTTTATTTTTGGACTTCTTATTATTATACTCTTTTATTTGAATGGTTGTAATAATAAAAACATTATCGGGCAATCTACCCATGGACTCTATTTCTTTTTGCTTTTATTTTTGCTCTTCCTACCGGAGGCACATCAAGTCCATGATCGTGGTCGCCGCTCCACCGTTGCTGATATCAGATGGATTAGGTCATACCTGCTGACGATCAAGTACTCCAAAAAGCAAGCATGGGGGAGCGACATCCGCCTTCATCTCACGAACCCGGGGAAGTCCTGTTCCTTTTCCTTATTTATTTTTCTGCATTTTTCTTTTTCTCTTCTTCTCAGTCCCCTTCTTTTTCTTTATGTTTTCTTCATTGAGGGCAATGAAGAATTTAAGCATGGGGGGGTCTAGTTTCTTTTTGCCTTTCTTTCTGTTTCTTATTGAAAAAAAAAATATATTTTTTTATGTCATCTAAATCTAAAAATCAAAAAAAAAAAACTATAAAATATAAAACCCAAAAAAATTAGAAAAACAAAAAGATCAAAAAATTTTTTGTGCTTAAAATCGATTTGAAAAACAAAACCTAAAATTATTTTCTATCTTTATTTTCATGTTGCTTCTAGTGAAGTGTAGGCCCATGCGGTTTTTGTAGTTCTATATAGATTACTTTGAAAATGGTTTTCTAAACCTATCATTTTAACATAGTTTAGTTCTACTAGTTTCTTTTTCTTAAATATAGGCATCCGGTTTTTAAGTTATAAGCTAGCAATACGTAGTTATGTCTTTTTATTCGGTTAGTTACTTACGAATGGTTGCTAGGTATCATTAGTTCTTTTTCATTTGCGGGGTAGTCTTTCTTGGTGTCTAGAACTTGTACCAAGCTACTCTCGAAGCATTTGCGCCATTTTTATGTTCTTTAGAAATGATTTAGGCCACCATTTGAATAGTTTGAGCTTTTCTTGCCCACCGAAAACATAACCCTTGCAAAACAATTTTGGGCCTTATCCTTATTTTCATTGTTTTTAGCTCCACCTTTCATTTCATCTTGTTCACCAAAGCCAAATGCCCGTCCTAATTTTTGCACTATAACCTTGAGCTTAAAAATTATTTTTGTGGGAGGGGTATTATATTTTTTTGGAAATGAAAAGGACAATTATAAAGCTTATTTTTGGAGTTTCCTTATCGATTGTTATTCAAAAAGTGAGAAAAAAAAATATCATTACCAAATCAAAAAGAAAAAAATGAATGCAAAAAGTTTATGGTTGGCCAAGTTTAGAAAAGAAAAATTTTCATGGCCTTGTTTTGTAGTTTCATATTGGAGAAATGACATACTTGTTATTTCTCAATTTTTATGTTTTTGGTTATTTTTGAGCTCATCTTGGTTTAGTGCCTAAAACCTTCATGTTTACCTTTGAATCCACTTCCTAATTATTTACCTAAGCCAAGTTTAATGCCTAGTAGAAGTCCTAATGATCTTAGAACTTAATTTCGCGTAGTGGAGAAAGTGTGAACGTACAAGCCTATGGCCACCATCATTGATGGATTTCTTTGGAGGTTATCTTGGAGTGTTTTAGGGTTAATGTTTATCTAGCAACCTAGTAGTTTGTTAATGCGCCGTTTATTTAGAACTTCTACTTTTGTTTTCCTTATTTTCATTTATTTTGGATGCCTTGTTTTTAAGAGTTAGAAATTAGTAGACTTCTCTTATGTTTTAATGAGATTTTTAGGCTTTCCCTTTCAAATCTTCTATTGTGCACTTCTCACCCCACTAGTTGATAATATGAATACTAGGATAGTTTAATTTTCCATGTTTTGTTTTTCTTAATTATGAAACCTAAATTAGCTTTGTTTATTTTCTATTTCCTTCCCTAGTTTTCATTTTTTATTTGCTTGAGGGCAAGCAAATGTCTAAGCATGGGGGTGTTTGATGACTACTTTTTAGTCATCCTTTTTTGGGTAATTTAGTAGCTTAAATTTCTAAGTATTATTATAATTTTATGTTGTTGTATGCTGATAGTCCGTTTCGTAATGGTATTTTCTATCTTTCAATTTACGAAGCATGTCTTGTATGCTTATATTTTGACCTTTTTTTGTATATATTATTGTCACTAACATCTTCCCTTATTTTTGCAGGATTTTACAAGTTTTGCTGTTACACGCCCCATGGTCACGCCCTCCTAGGGCGTGTACCAAGGGCGTGTAACCTAGTGGAATGAAGCCGCCGGTCCGAAGTCAATCTCCACCAGAAACTAGCTGTCACGCCCACTGACACGCCCACTGACACGCCCTCCAGGGGCGTGTCTGACAGGCGTGACCCGCCAAGTCCCGAGAAGTCAGTACCGAGCTCAATTTCAACGCACCGAATCCGACACGCCCTATGGTCACGCCCTCTAGGGGCGTGTTCGATGGGCGTGTAACTCAACAACCATGCCAGAATTAAATGCCAACGCTCCAGATGTCGCACCGAATCAGACACGCCCTATGGTCACGCCCTCCATGGGCGTGTCATAGGGCGTGACCCAGCCCGAAAAAATTCTATAAATAGGGATCATCTTCTAGTGTTTTGGGGGGTGGTGGAAAGAGATTAGAGAAGAAGAAGTGCTGCTATTTTAGTGTTTATGTCTTAAGCTTGTCTCTTCCTTTTTACTTCAAGTAATTGAGTTTCTTTTCATGCAAGCCTTTTTCGCATTTCTGTACTTCCTTTTTACAACATTTGTAATCATTGTAGAAGGTGTTCTTATAGTATCTGTGTGCCCTACTTGTGATTCCTCCACATTACGAAATAAAATAGTTCGCTATTCTCTTTCCCTTCTACTCGGTGTTATTTTCCATACTATTAATATGATCTTCATTTTCTATACCATGAATAACTAAATCCTCCTTGTACTCGATCTTGATGATCTAAGGTTTGAGTGATTAAGTTATGATGCTTTAATTTTACCTTTCCTTTTTAGGGGTTTAATCTTGAATTGCTCTTGAATTCTTTTGGGTTGGAGATATATCATCGATGTATACTCTCCGCCTTAGCTTTCATACTTGGCAAGCCGAAAGGCCGATAGTTTGAAGTGAGCACTCAAGAGGAAAGGGATTTGTATGCACCCCTCGAGAGAGGCAGACATTCAAATCCCCCGGATTGGAGTAAAATCTAATAGTGGGGTTCACCGCGTAAAGCGAGCTTTAGGCCTCTGATTCAGACGAAAGTCGGTCGGACCTTCCTAAACTCAGTCGGACACGACTTCGAGAGAAGCGTGTTTAAGCTTAAGGAACCTCCACGGTCAAGAAACTCTTCCCTATTAAGTTTAGGCTTTTATCGCATTTCTTTATTACTCTGGCCGAGGTGATTCTTGATCGAGTACATTTCCATCCCTTTGTCGTAGTTCTTTAACACTTTATCGTAATCGCCTCTAATAGTTCTTTAACTTAATGCAGTGGTTCTCTTTCTAGCGATTAGCTATATTTCCTTTCTTAATTGCAAGTTCCTTTTTAGCCCTCAAGATTTTCCTTTGATAAAATAATAGTCTTCGTGTGAGTAAGTGTATTCAGCAGTACCCGGATTTCAATACGACACTTGTGTCCCCTAGCTACAATTCGATAGGTATACTTGCCTAGATGGATTGCTAGTTCGGTTGCTTTTATTTTCTTCACGATTAGTAGACACCAACGGCTTCAGCCCAGAAATACTCCGGAAGTGAGGCATCACTCAACATGGTCCGACAAGCCTCTATGAGTGTTCTGTTCCTTCTCTCAGCTACTCCATTTTGCTGTGGAGTGCGAGGAGAGGAGAACTCATGAAAGATACCTTGACTTTCACAAAATTCTGTCATGGCTCCAGATTTGAATTCCGTTCCATTGTCACTTCTGATTTTGACTACGGAACAGTTGTATTCATTCTGGATCTGCCTCACAAAATTAGTGAAAATACCGAAGGTATCTGACTTGTGTTTCAGAAAGAACACCCACGCAAAGCGCGAGTAATCATCCACAATAACCAACGTATATTCCTTACCTCCCAAACTTCTAACCTGCAGTGGACCAAACAAGTCCATATGGAGAAGCTGCAAACTTCTATTGGAATCCTTGCCTATTATGCTTTTAAACGAACTTCTTGTTTGCTTGCCTTTGATACAAGCGTGACAAGGACTGTCCGTAACGCACTTGACATTAGGTGCATCACGCACTAAGTTTTGAGAGAATAATTTATTAATAGTTTTGAAATTAATATGTGCTAGTCTCTTGTGCCATTGGTCAGCAAGAGATGCACTACTTTTTGCCAAAAGACACACTGGTGTCGAGGAGTCTATACAAATAAAATTTAAACGGAAAATATTTCTGCTTCGAGTGCCTGATAAAATAGTTTCCAAGTTGTTAACCGATTTTATCAAACACTTGTCAGCATGAAATTCAACTACGTATCCTTTGTCGCATAGTTGGCTTATGCTAATAAGATTGTGTTCCAATCCTTCAACATAGGCTACATCCGAAAAGGATACGCTACCGTTAGAAATCATACCATAGCCTTTAGTGATTCCTCGATCTGAACCTCCAAAGATGACCTTTGGTCCATTGCAGACTGAGGTGTAATTCTGTAGTAGGCTCCTTGTCCCGGTCATATGTCGAGAGCATCCACTGTCCAAGTACCAGATTGGCGTTTTGGTGGCCTTTGGACATACCTGCAATTACAATCATTTAGCCTTAGGAACCCAAACAAGTTTGGGTCCTTGGTCTCGAGTTAGAATACTCCCCCTACGAGTATTAGCCTCATGAGTGGTCACTCTCACGTTGCTAACTTTAGGGGTTGCAGCATTTTCAGGATTGAACCAACAATCACTGGCAAAATGACCAATTCTGCCACAGCACCAACAGTTGAACCTGTTGTATCTTTGCCTTGTGTAGTCCTACTTGACTTTCTGGAATGAAGGTCTAGCAGGAGCTTTACTCTTGGAGGAAGAGGCTTCATGATGATGGCAGTTACATGAGGTCTTCTCCTTCATAGGCTTTTCTACAATGGGTTTTACTTTTGGTGTCTTTTTGAAATTATGACCATGAGCATAAGGTCCATAGCTTTGAAGCCGAATCTCCTCATAAGGTGCCTTGAAGACACTCTCGCCAAAGTTACGAGGACGAGTCCAACCTTGGTATCTTGACTTAGGCTTCTCAGGGATCGGCCTAGAAAAGTGTCCGTAGGTGGACTCATAATCGAGTTCGTTCGTGGGAAAGATAACTTTCTTGAACACAACAGGTTCCAAGAGAGCTTTCCCTTTTTCTTCAGCTAGAGCCTTCCGGGCAGCCTTATTCTTTCTCTTGGCCTTGTTTCTCCTAGAGGATTTACTAGAAGAGCCAATGTGGCCTATACCAGCAACCTTGGTCTTAGCAGAGAATTCAGCAACGATTGGAAGAACTGTCTTAGGCTTAGAGAAACTCTCAACAAGCTTCTTTTCAGCCTCGAGTTGTCGTTCCAATTCTTTGATGATTTTCTCTTTAAGGTCGATGTGCTCGAGAGCTTTATTGTATTCCTCCATAGCTACATTGAGGTTCTCTTGAAGAGAGTTAGTCTTATTGACTTCTTCTCTCAAGCTGTTCTCACTAGCCTGTAGAGAATTTATCTCTTTGGCTTGAGTTTTCATTAATCTACGACATTTTTTGTAAGCGGTGAGTAACTCCTTATACTGACTCATGAGCTCAGATTCATCTTCAGAGGAATATCCCTCTTGCTCATTGTCATCATCAGAATCAGAGAGAGGAGTGTGAGATTTTACCTCCCCAGTAAACTGGGGGACTTGTTCATCATCTGAATGAGCCATGAGCCCAAAGTAAGCTTCCTCTTCTTCACTCGACTCAGATGAGTCAGAGTTGCTGAGAGTTTTGCTCTTCTTGGCTACTAAGCTTTTCTCTTTCCTGTTCTTATGGTGTGAGGATTTCTTTTCCTCTCTTCTTCCACCCTCTTTCTTTTTGTGAGGGCAATCGGCGATGACGTGACCTGGCTTATTGCAACAATAACAAATGATGTCAGTTGAGATCTGTTTGTTCTGTTTAGAATTATACCTGTCATGGCTGCTTGAGCCTTTCTTCCGATGATCACCGTCATGTCGTGATCTTCTATACGAGGCATCCTTGCCTCTACATTGCTTCTTCTTGTTCAAGAACTTCTTGAACTTCCTTGAGAGTAGGGAGAACTCTCCATCAGATAGTTCTGAGCCAGATGAGCTGGGCTCAGATGATTCTTCTTCATCAGCCTCAGGAACTAGGGCAGGAGAGCTAGCCTTTATCTTCCTTGAGCTGTCTGCCTTTAGAGCGACAGATTTCTCCTTGGATGCAGACCTGCTTGTCTCTTCTTCAGCTTTTCTTGAGTTGATTTGCAGCTCGTAAGACATAAGCTTTCCAAACAGATTCTGCGGGTCCGTCTCAGCTAACCTTCCAAACTCCTGAATGGCACATACCTTATTGTCCCATTCCTTGGTTAGGGATCTTAAGAATTTGTCATTAAGTTCCCCGTTGGTGAAGACTCGGCCATAAACACTTAGGCCGTTCACTATCTTGAAAAAGTTCTCGAACGTGTCAGCTATGGCTTCCTTATGACCTTGCCGGAAGGCTTCATACTTTTGATTCACAAGGGATCTCCGATCATCCCTCACTTCTTCAGTGCCTTCCATCAGAGTCACCAGGGATTGCCACATCTCCTTGGCAGATTTGCAATGGATGAGATTCTGCAGCATTGAGTCATCGACTGCACTTGCTATAATATTTTTAGCTTTCTTGTCCAGAGA
Organism: Platanthera zijinensis; assembly: GCA_039513925.1. Classification (NCBI taxonomy): domain Eukaryota; kingdom Viridiplantae; phylum Streptophyta; class Magnoliopsida; order Asparagales; family Orchidaceae; genus Platanthera; species Platanthera zijinensis. The sequence continues at coordinate 126,911,480 of CM077081.1, forward strand.
GACAAGTGCAATCTCATCCTTATCTAGATCCATCAACTTCTTGGGAACTTGCTTGGTGGGATCTATGGTGGAAGTAGACATAGGAATGTGGGGACCTTCTTCAACAATGATGAAGATCCGGGGATCTACTGCTTCCATGAAGAACTTTACTCTTTCCTTCCACATAGGAAAATTGTTCTTGGTGCAGATAGGGAGTTTAGCAAAATCCTTGGTCTTACTTATGCTTGATACCTTTCAAGAAACAACTTAGAAGGATAAGATCAAGGTGTTAACCTTTTAACGATCAACCTCCCTCTGATACCAATTGAGAGGTCTGAGTTGTTAGCCTAAATCACCTAGAGGGGGGTGAATAGGTGAAATGCGTGTCAAATGCGGAATTAAAAACTAACACAGCACACATCAAGCAATCACAGACGACAAGAGATTTATAGTGGTTCCCCAACCTTGGGTACGTCCACTTTCCTCACCGATCTAGCAAATCACTAGACTCGGCTACTCCACTATCTCGGATTGAAAACAATCCTACACCTCGGAACCACGTTCCTACAAAACTCGATCCAACTGGATCTACAAAACTCGGAAGCAAAAGCCTTCCTACGAATCTCGGAGAAAAACTCCTACACAATAATTTGTTTAAAGAAAATACAAACAATAATCTCAGATCTGGATCTTGACAGTCTTCTTCCTTAAGAGCTTTGGCTTGATCAGAAAAGTTGAAGACGACTTGAGAGAGATCCACAAATCTGAAAAACTAAATCACCTCGATCGAGAAAATAGATCTGGAATCTTTAAGGCGCGGCGAGATCGAGTGATTGACTTGCGTCTGGATCGCTGAAGAATCAGAGTTGCAAACAGAGATCAGAGATCGTCGATCCAGAGCTTCTTCCGTGAATGTTAATGGCGGCGGCGACGACTTGAAGAATTAGGGTTCACGGGATTTTTCTCTTTCTCTTTCTTTAAAATAATAATCTCTGAAGGAACTTAATAATAGTCAAATCTGAAATGACTTATTTATAGGTAGACTCCAACGGTCATAAGAATAATTAATGTTGACACGTGGACCTATCAGAAAGGATCAAATCAAAATGTACAGTGACATTGACTTAGAAAAATTCAGGAAAGATTTGAACAGACATACTCGAGTCATAGAAGATACATACTCGAGTATCAGATAGTATATACTCGAGTGAAAAAGAATTGGCATACTCGAGTAAGAGAAGTTATATACTCGAGTGGAAAGGATTGGCATACTCGAGTAAGAGAAGAGAAAACTACTCGAGTGATCCAGAGATCAATACTCGAGTGATTAACGAACTACTCGAGTATGAGAGTAGATACTCAAGTGAAAACACTTAGAAAAGTTTCAGATAAAGTGTGAATAAATACTCGAGTACAAGAGTTGCAGATACTCGAGTGAGAGAAAAAGAACTACTCGAGTATATTAGGAGAACTACTTGAGTGAGGGGAAAATGAACTACTCGAGTATCTTAGAACAACTACTCGAGTAAACATTGACTTACTCGAGTATGAAAAATAACTACTCGAGTACAGAGTCACTTACTCGAGTATATAGGGAACTACTCGAGTATGTGGACTTAGAATATTTCTGAAATGGGAAGAACAGAACTACTCGAGTATAAACAAGGCACTTACTCGAGTAACTAACCAACTACTCGAGTATAAGTTATCACTTACTCGAGTGAATACAGTCTACTCGAGTATGTAAACTAACTTACTCGAGTACAGACCCACTAACTCGAGTATACTAGAGAAGTACTCGAGTATGTGGACTTAGAAAATTTCTGGATTAAGAACAGAAGGATTTACTCGAGTATAAGAAATGACCTACTCGAGTGACTGACTATCTACTCGAGTATAGACTTACCTACACGAGTATATAGAGTCTACACGAGTATGTACAAGGATCTACTCGAGTACTAAGTCACTTACTCGAGTATGTGAAGGGTACTACTCGAGTATGTGGACTTAGAAAAATTTCTTCTGAAAATCATACTTCAATGCTTGAGTCCACCATTTCAAGTGCATGTAGGAAGTGTATCCCAATAGAGAGGCTATACAAGGGACAACACTTTGGATCACACAATGAGGGATTACATTGTATGGTCCTGTGTTTGGTGACCCATTATAGACTGACATTGGTCTACACTTGGCATTAAGGACCTGCACACATACAACTTAAACACAGCATCAAATACACCTTAATTCATCTTAGTTCAAGGTCTGACCTCCTACAAATCTGAGGTATTGTGGAGACAAGTCCCAACAGAATGCCGACCGATTCTCGCCGAATCGGCGGGAATGCCGACTGATTCTCGCCGAATCGGCGGGAATGCCGACTGTTTCTCGCCAAATCGGTGGGAATGCCGATTGATTCTCGCCGAATCGGCGGGAATGCCGATTGATTCTCGCCAAATCGGCGGGAATCACTAACGATACTCGTCGAAGTCGGCGAGAATCACTTAGTGATTCCCGTCGATTTCGACTTAGATGAATTTTCTAACTCAATCGCCTCACTACTTAGCCGCAAAAGAACAGACCAATTTTTGGCTTTGAGTGTGTGCACAACACTCAACGCTAAATCCCGGGCGGCTTTTGGTTTTGAGTGTGTGCACCACACTCAACACCAAATCCCGAGAGCCTACCAAGACTGGTTCTAACCAGAGCACTACCACAGAAACCTCCCTCTCCTTATCTCGTCTCCACCCGCAAAAGGACCAAACCAGAAATAAAAATCTGGAGTCTAAATGGTGAAAACAACCAGCAGGTTGAGCAAAAACAGCACAAAGATGGGGGATCATAAAGGGAAACTGAAGCACAAAGTTTTAGCAAGCAAAAAGAGAAAATCTTGGCTTCTATCCTAGGGCTAACCGGGTAGTTAAGAGGGGGAAAATCAAAACAGCAAGTGCAAGGACCACTTGCCTCAGTTTTCGACGAAGCTTGGTCGGCTTTCCCTTATCTTCACACGGCACCAGCAGCAGCAACACCCTAACAACAAAAATCTCGAACTTTAATGGCGGAAAGGGCAAAAACAGAGAATCTATATCTCATAAAAACTCCATGAAAATCGAATCTCTTACCGTAAAAATGTAGGTCTAAGAGAGAGCAATCCAAATCCACTTTCGAAATCGAAATCCGTCCACAAACGCTCCCGAAATTGCCGTCTGAAGGGTAGCAGGTCGGCGGTTTCTCCGCTGCTTTTCCGCATACAGGAGAGGCGAGTTCGGTCTCGGGAAGAAGAAGAAGAGTGGGCCCGCCATCTATTGATTAAGGCTTTAAAATAAAAAGACACGCCTATTCGGCCCAAACCGCTGCCTAAACTGCCGGTTCACTTAAGCTAAGAAATTTCTAATTTACTTTTACTAATAGCACACCCAAAACAACTCGAAAACCAAACTATCTCGGAATTCGATGAAATTTGCACCATAGCTAAATACCCATGCTACAAACGCAACGGCGAAGTCTAAATTAACTTTCGACGAACAAAACTCAAGTTATACCCACCCGAAGCCAAAACACAGGCATCCGCCGAGAGGCCACACTGGGTCACACAAAACGACTCGGCTTGCTAGGGAGATCTTCCCAATAGGCTACAAAATAGGCCACCCAGTTCTAAGGAGTGAAGACCACACTCCACAGATGGCACAAGCCAAGAAAATGCGTTGACGTAACGCCAAACGAGAATTAAATAATCGCAGAAAAATCGGGGGCGTTACACTACCACTCAGAGTAAATGATAATCCTATAGCTCAATGATCCACAAATCACCTACCTCAGACTTTAATCAAAGTTCTACACCTCAGGTTAGGATGATATCCCTACCCTCAGATTCACAACTTAATCTTACCTCAGAGAATAAATCTCCTAACTCAAGCATACATGCCCTACCTTAGATCCATAGAAGGATCCTACAACTTAGCCTTTATATTTCAGGCTTACAGCTCAGATCAAGAATAATCTTACTGAGTGAAATGAGTAAGTTCATTGCTTTTGCCTTTGTCCAGAGAAAGTGTTTTCTGAGCCTGCTTGCTGAACTGAGTAAACTCAGCTCTTCCTTCTTCACAACACAAGAAATAGATCTTTAAGGTTGTTCTGTCTGTGCTGAGAAGTAACTGCAGTGTGTTGTTTCTACTTACTTAGAAAGAAAAACTTTCTGACCTTGCTATTGAAAATGATTTGATCTTCAGTAAAATATTTCTTCAACAGTTGTACACTGTCTATGATTCACACACTAACTTTTGAGGAAGTTCTTAGTAAGCTTTAACTTTTTCGAGAGGAAGAAGATGACCAGAAGCTTTTTCTCCAAAAACATGTCTTTAATTTCTTGGAACTCTAATTTTGTATTCTACCGCTCAACGGCTCTTTGTGTAGTACGGACTGGACAAAAATGGTCATTGCTCCAACACTTTTTCATTTACAGTTGTACAAAAGTCATACGACGCCTTTTGTCTTCTAGTATTAAAAAGCTGCAATGTTTGAATTCTTGCTGACATCATCATGAATAAGCTTCCATGGACTTAGCAAATTCCAGACAATTTTCACAGGCGTTGAGTGAAGCCTTATCACTAAACGCTAAAGTACTTAGAAGAATTCTGCACCTTGAGGCGTCAAGTGTCTTGGGTTTTATATCAATAATAACTCTGATTTGAAGAAGTGTCCTTTAGACTAAGACTAATTGAGTCTGTACTTGATGTTATTTATAGTTATGTGCTTGCAGAACGATATTGCCAAGTACAACCCAATGTCAGGTTACAGTGGGACATAAAACACATGACAACACAATATAATCCCTCATTGTGTAGGCCAACGTGTTGAATCATGTATAATCTCTCTATTGGGGTCTACTTTTATTCCAAGTATATTAGAAGGATCCAAGAAGATCAAGATGTGGCCATCAGAAGAGAAGATTTTCTCTAAGTAAAATTCGTCGAGTATAGTTATGGATACTCGTCGAATTCATCGAGTATACTCATGAATACTCGTCGAATTCATTGAGTATTCTTACTAGCACTCGTTGAATTTATCGTATTTACTTAGAGAATAATCTTTTAATTAATGGAAATCAGTTAAGTAAAAGTCGTTGAGTATCGTTGTGTATATACATGGAATTCGTAGAGTATACTATCTGATACTCGTCAAAATCGTCGAATATACATGTCGATACACGAAAAATTTGTTGAGTCATACTTCTCTGGATTTCCCTGTGTGATATTCATCTAATATCACTTGGTATGGCTTCGAATGCGTCGAGTCAGCTAGCCGATACTCATCGAACTCGTCGAGTATACTAGCAGATACTCGTCGAATTCGTCAAGTATCTCTTCTGCCAAGCATTGAGTTATATGATCAATCTGGGTGGATTTGTCCAAGTAAAATTCATTGAGTTTTGTATTGGTTCGACGAGTATACCCGTCGATACTGGACGATACTCGACGAATTATACTTAGGGTTATTTTTCTTCTTCTTTTCAAATTCACGGCTTGGGTTGACTAGATCACCATGTATACTGATTTTAGGATCTCTCGATAAGGAATGAAATTTCTAGCCGTTACAAAAGGAGGTTTCCTATATATATGTAGGGTGGATTTAAATCAACCCTAATCGTGCTTATTTGGAAAAATCGAGAAATCACAAGAACGAAACATTTCCATCGGCGCTCGACACATTCTTCGCTACTCTGCTCGGCCGACGAATCATTCCAGCACAATTTGTTCTTCTTCAAGCAAATCGACTAGATTGTTGATCTCTGAAGATTCTGATTCTCTCCGATCTAGTCGATCTATGCATCCAAATTCAGTTTTCAAGTCTTCGGTTTTTCTGTTCTTCAAGACATTCACGATCAACTTTTCAGGCGAACGACGGATCAAAGATTTCAGATTTATTGAAGATTATTGTTAATCTTTTATTGTGTAAAATTTTTTATTATTGTAGGAGGTTTTCCCTCAGAGTTGTAGATCCTTATTTTAGGATCGAGTTGTAGGAGAGTTTGTTCTTCGAGTTGTACGAGAGTTTTTTCTCCAAGTGGTAGGAGCGTTGTCTCCGAGTTATAGGAGTTGAGGATCCGAGGTGTAAGATTGTTTGTAATCTAAGATAAAGTTGAAGTAGCCGAATCGAGCCCTTCATGGTAGATAGGCGAGGCGGGATAGTGGATAAACCCAACTCAGGGAACAACTATAATTTTTTGTGTTTTTGTGTGTTTATTTTTCAGTAATTTTTATTTCGCAAAAAGACGCAAAACACACCTATTTACCCCCTCTAGGTGATTTAAGTTGACACTAGATACTTCAATTGGTATTAGAGAGAGGTTGTTTGATATAAGGCTAACACCTTTAACAAGATCTCCCATCTGGTTGTCAAGAGATCCCGCTTAGTTATAATGGATAGAAATAAGGATATGTCTTCTGTGAAGTTGTCGGTGTGCACAAAAGAGAACTTCCTCTTGTGGAAGGAAAGAGTAAGATTTTATATGGAAGCTGCTGATCCACGCACATTTCAGATTGTGGAAGATGGACCTCACATTCTTGCACAGCCCTCTGCTCTAAATACTATGGTTTTGATTCCAAATAAAATGATGGAACTAACCAAGGATGAAATGTCCCTAGTCTCCTTGGACAAAAAGGGAAAGAATATCATAGCCAGTATAGTGGACGACTCAATGATACAAAACTTATTCCACTACAAATCTGCCATGGAGATGTAGGGATGCCTTGTAGTTCTCATTGAAGGAACCGAAGAATTTAGAGATGATTGTAGATCTCTGCTGAATCAAGAATACAATGCATTCAAGCAAGGTGCAAATGATACTATAGTTGATAGCTTTGAGAAATTCATCAAGATCATTAACGGGCTCATAAACTACAGTCATACCTTCACTAATGGCTAGCTAAACACCAAATTCCTCAGATCCCTGACAAAGGACTGGGACACAAAAGTTATAGACATTAGGGAGTTTGGGAAGCTATAAGAGATTGATACCCAAAATATGTTCAGGAAGCTCCTCTTTTATGAATTGCAAATGAATACTCGAAAGAAAGAGGAACATAGAAGCTGGACTTCAAGCAGAGAGAAGTCAATAGCTCTGAAAGCCGAAGGGACCATAAAATCTAAAGTTATATCACCAGTAAGTACACAAGCTCCAGATACCCAGAAGGCTATGAGCTAAGCACGTTAGGCTCTGAATTATCCGATGGAGAGTTCACTAATCTCCACGTAATTCAAGAGATTGCTCAGCAAGAGGAGGGAAATGAAAAATTAGACCTCCTCCTCAGAATACGCAAGATCACCTCGTGATGGTAATCGGGCTAAGAAAAGCTACAACCGATAGGACAGGTATAAATCTAAATCGAACAAACATTCTTCCTCTGACATTTTTTTTATTGCTGTAATAAGCCAAGACATGTGATTGCGGAGTGTCCGTACAAGAAGAAGGAAGGATCCAAGAAAGAAGACAAGAGATCCTTAAAAGGTTAGAGGAAGGAAGAATAGAGCTTCGTTGCAAAAAGACCAAGACTCTCATCGATAGTGACTCAAGTGATTCAAGCTCTGAAAATAAAGAACCTTACTTCCGGCTCTTGGCTCAATCAGATGAGGAAGTGGGCGACTCCTAATTCCATGGGAAGGTAAATTCTCACACACTGCTCTTTGAATCCGAAACTTTCACTAATGGTCATGAAGACTACTCTTTCGAGGAAGATGAAGCTGACTTTATGGCTCAGCATCAAGAACATTTGAAAGCTTTTGACAAATGCTGCAAGGTAGTACAGAAGCAATTTAAAGAGATTACTTCTCTCAAGGTAGTGGAATCATGCCTGAGGGAGGAAATTATTGAATTAACTCCTCTCAGAAATGAAGTTCACTCCTTGCAGGAGGAATTGAAATGTTCTGCTGAACTATTAAGTCAGAAGGAGACATACTTAGATGAGCTAGAAGAAAAGCTCTTGGTGGAAAGGAAGCTGGTTGAAATCTACTCTATGCCAAAGACCATCCTTCCCCTCATTGATGAGTTTTCTGCTCCTAAGAAGGGTAGTGTTGTTGGCCACGTAGCATGAAAAGATAATGTTGTTGAGAGAGCCAATACAAAAGGTAAAGGGAAGGCATCTCAAGGTCAACCCTTATTTAAGAAGGTAATATTCCCCACAAATCAATACAACCTTGAGACGTCCTATGGTCACCTTGCTAGGCATACTTATGTGGAGCTTAAAATGCACTATTAAGGATGGACCCGTCCTCGAAACTTTTGTGCTAGTGTTTTCAAATCACCTTCAGAATTAATTACTCTCAAAAATTACGATCCATACGTTCATGGACCAAGTGGCAAGAAGGCTCCAAAAGCCAACACTATTGTTCCCAAAGATAAGGAAACAGTGAGACCATATGCATGTTGTAATTACGAGGCTTCAACATCCAAGTAAGTGGCCCCTGTTAGAACTCCCGTTTAAAAGGTAAAGCAGGAGTACAAGAGAAGGTATAATAGGTTTGATTGTTTGTGTTGCAGGAAGATTAGTCACTTTGCCGTAGATTGCTGGTTTCATCCGGTAAAGCTTGATACTCTGCGAGTTAATAGTGCGAGACCGACCACTCAGAACCTTAATGCTCCAAGTGGTGTTAAACTAATAAGGAACCAAGGACCCAAGTCTAGTTGGGTTCCTAATATAAAATGATATGTGATTGCAGGTATGTCCAAAGGCCAACAAAACGTCAATCTGGTATTTGGATAGTGGATGCTCTCGGCATATGGTCGGGACTAGAAGCCTACTGCTAGAAATTACCCAAGTCAAAGACGGTCCAAAAGTTATCTTTGGAGGGTTTGATAGGGGAATCAGTAAAGGCTACAGTATGATTTCCAGCGGCATAGTCTCCTTCACAGACATGGCTTATGTTGAAGGAATACAACATAATCTGATTAGCATAAGTCAATTATGTGATAAAGGCTATATCGTTGAGTTCTACAAGGATAAGTGTCTGATAAAATCATCTTCCAATTTGGAGATAGTCTTAACAAACACTCAGAGCGGAAATATTTTTTGTTTAAATTTTCTATGTTTAGACATTTCTACACCAGTGTGTTTTTTAGTAAATGATAGTGTGTCTCTTTGTGACAAATGGCACAAGTGATTAGAACATATTAATTTCAAAACTATAAATATGTTATTTTCTCACAACCTAGTACGTGATGCTCCCAGCATTAAGTGCCTTAAAGAGAGTCCATGTCACGGATGCCAAAAGAGTAAGCAGACAAGGGCTACCTTTAAGGGTATTTCTAAAAAAGACTTCTCTAGAAGTTTGTATTTACTTCATATAGACTTATTCGGTAGGAGGCAAAGTTTATACGTTGGTTATTGTTGATGATCACTCCCGTTTTACTTGGGTGTTCTTTCTGAAACACAAGTCAGACACCTTTGAGACTTTCATTATTTTTATTAGGCAAATTCAAAATGAATTAAACAGCTCGGTGGTCAAAATCAGAAGTGACCACGGAATAGAATTTGAGTCTTGTGCCATGACAAATTTCTTTGGAAGTCAAGATATCTTTCATGAGTTTTCCTCTCCGCATACTCCACAATAAAATGGAGTTGCTGAGAGAAGGAATAGAACCCTCATTGAGGCATATACGACTATGTTGAATGACGCTTCACTACCAGAGTACTTCTGGGCCGAAGCAGCCAACACAGCTTGTCACATGTAAAACCGAGCTTTAATTAACAAAAGCCATCGTAAAACTCCCTATGAACTGTTAAAGGGCAGAAAATCAACTGTGTCCTACTTTAGGATCTTTGGCAGTAAATGCTTCGTACTTAACAATGGGAAGTATTATAGCTCTAAGTTTAGTGAAATTTGTTTTGAAGGTATTTTTGTAGTGTATAGTAGCCAAAATAAGGCTTATAAAATTTTTAATAAGAAAACCCTGGTGGTAGAAGAGCTGATACATATTGTATTCAATGAGACAAGCATGCTTCATAGCAACTTGTTTAGTGTTGCTGATGTAGATACAGGTACCAGGTTAAAGGAACTAATCTTAGAAGAAGCGGTAAAGGAAGATGCTCCAAGCTCAGTCAAGGTCGTCGATCTAAGTGTGGTGGATGAAGAACGACTAAATGAAGAACTACCTCAACCTACATAAGATGCAATAGATGTGGAAGAACCTGCTATTGGGAGAGGAAGAAATCTTGTGTTCAAACACCTAAGCGATCACTCGGTTGATCTAATCATTGGAGAGCAAGGTGACTGTGTTAGAACCAGAACAGGTACTGCTAACGATGTTCTACATCTTAGTTTTCTATCACAGGTTGATGCAAAGAAGTTTGAAGAAGAAAATAAGGATTCCTCTTGGATTATGTCTATGCAAGTGGAGCTTAATAAGTTTGAAAGACACAAGGTTTGTGAGTTGGTGCAAAGGCCCAAAGAATAGAATGTGATCGGTACCAAATGGGTATTCAGAAACAAGTTGGACGAAAATGGAGTGATTATAAAGAACCAAGCAATGCTTATTACTCAAGTGTATAGACAAGAAGAAGGGATCGACTTCAATCAGAATTTTGCTCTAGTGGCCTGACTCGAAGTGATCAGGTTGTTTCTGGCGTATGCTGCTCACAAAGGCTACAAGGTCTATCAAATGGATGTGAAGTCAGCATTCCTCAACGAAGACCTAAAAGAGGAAGTATACGTAGCATAACCCCCAGGTTTTGTCAACTCAACTTTCCCTGATCATGTATATTTTATTAATAAAGCTCTATACGGCTTAAAACAAGCTCCCCGGGCTTGGTATGAGACGTTGTCTAGCTTTCTTCTTGAGAACAAGTTCACAAGAGGAACGATAGACAAGACCTTATTTCTTAGGGAAGTAAAATGCAAGATTTTGCTAGTGCAAATCTATATAGAAGATATTATTTTTGGCTCTACGGAAGACAACCTTTGCAAGAAGTTTTCTAAACTCATGTAAGGGAAGTTTTAAATGAGCAGTTTGGGAGAGCTAAAGTATTTCTTAGAAATTCAGGCGAAATTATCTGATGATGGAATCTTCATCTCTCAAATGAATTTCACCAAAGAATTACTTATGAAATTCGGAATGGAGAACGCAATGTCAATGAGGACTATAATGGGTTCAATAATGTCTCTGGACAATGATGAGAAAGGGAAACCTTTTGATGAAACCAAGTATAGAAGCATAATTGTGTCATTGATCTACCTTATAGCCAGTAGACCGAACATAATGTTTTCAACATGTGTGTGCACTAGATTACATGTGAACTCTACGGAATCTCATTACGTCGCAATAAAGAGGATCTTGAGATACCTTAAGGGTACACCAAATCATGACTTATGGTACCCAAGAAGTAATGATGTCGAGCTAATTGGGATTTTCAGATGCAAATTTTGCAGGTTGTAGGGATGACAGGAAAAGAACTTCTGTGACGTGCCAATTCCTCGAAATAAGGCTTATTTCCTGGAGCAGTAAGAAGCAAAATTGTACGGCAACTTCTATTGCCGAGTCATAGTACAACTTTGCTTGTAGTTGTTGGGCGCATCTTCTCTGGATCGGGAATCAGCTAAAAGATTACAATATAAAGTTCAAGGAGATTCCAATATTTTGCGACTCCTTCAGTACGATAGCAATTGCAAATAGTACAGTCTCTCACAGCCGGACAAAGCACATCGAAATCAACTATCACTTCATCCGAGAACATGTGGAGAATAAGGACATATCTCTAAACTATGTCCCGATTGATAAGCAAGTCTCAGACATTTTCACAAAGCCACTGGACGAGGCTAAGTTTTCATTATTCAAAATGGAACTGGGCATGCTCAATAAGGAGTCTTGAAGACGGCTTAGAAGACAGAAATAATCTTGGGAAGTACACATCTAAATAGAAAATTCTCAAGTCAAATTCGACGAGATTACTCGCTGGTACTCGACCATTCGTCGAGATTATACAATTGTCCATGATGAAACTCGACGAATTCTGCTCGGATTCTGTGGAATTTCGACGATTCATACTTAGGTCAATTTTTATTGGATCTGAAGAGTCGCCAGTTTTAGGTACGCGCCGTTTTCCCGTCTTAAAACTTTAAATATATACATATATATAAAAGTTCTCGGGGAAACCAACTTCATTCCATCGAACGAGAATACGAATCCCATTGAATAATTCTTCCCAACGATTCTGATTCCGCTACAGTGAATGCATCAGTTCATCTTCCCAACAATTCATCTTTTACAGTAACAACAGTTCCTTTGAGGTTGAGGATTCTCGATTTCATTGCCGTTTCCGATAGCAAATTCAGTTACTAAAGATCGCTCAGAACCAACTTTCTTGTTCCTCACCGAAGTTCTATTCTATCCATGGCTCCTAAAGGAACAAGTGGCTTGCTCGTAGGGGGAGAGCTTGTACGAATGGGGTTTGCATCGGCCACTGATGAATTCAAAAATGTCATTCTAATGTTGGAATCGGTCTGACTCTCTTTTATTCTTGAACACCCCTGTAAAGTCCTGGATAAGGATGTGCTAGAGTTTTTATCAAATGGAAAGCTCCGTAGAGAAGACACTGTAATCAAAAGAAAAGTTCATCAAGTAAGGGATAAGGTGAAAGCATCCCTTCTCAAAAGGTACTTGCGGCTTCCCGAATGTGACGAAGCCGATCTGTTGGAAGAGGAAAATTTCTCAAGGGCTCTGCTCTTCTGTGGTTTACTACGAGGAACAAAGGCTGTTAAGCACAAAGGGATGAATGATGAAGGAAAGCTCTTATCAGACATCATCGGCAAAGTTTTGTTATGTAAGATACGATCCCACAGCTACTTATCTTCAGAAATGTTCAAAATTCTGGTGGCCATTATATGTCGGAAGAAAATTTACTGGGGTGGAGTGATGTTTGCAAGAATCAAGGTGTAAGACCCCATTTTTTTCTTTTTAAACTACTGGGGTCTTATGCCCAGAATCGTCATTGTGCGGTGACACCGACACTCGGGAAAGTCGCCAATATAAAACGCCGATCTTGCCGCCCTTTACGATCACCAACGAGAAAGAAGTTTATAAACAGTTGAGATAAAACAAAGTCCACAATCACATATAATATGAAACCACGATATGTAAGACCCCCTTTATTTTTCTTTTTAAACCACCGGGGTCTTAGCCCAGAATTGCCGCTTTGCGGTGGCACCGACTCACGGGAAGGCAACCACTACAAAACTCCAATTCTGCCGGCCCTTTTCGATCACAAAGAGAGAGAAGTAATTAAACATAAAATGTAAACAAGTCCACATAAACATGTAAACAAAAGTGAAGTCACATCCAGTCCATCAATAGATAATAACAGGAAATAGATAAATGGGCTCGAGTCCAGTACATCAGAGTCCTCACTACAAATCACTCATCGCTGAAGCTATAAAACTACTAATCACTCACGGAGCTGGTCGCAGGTGCACCGGTGCTAGACTATCCCACCTCCATGCGCACCGTACTCCGCTGATGTTGGTCCCTGTCTCCCATCCGGAGCTCCTGTAATGTTGTGGTTCGAAAACCATTAGTCATAAAGACTAAGCCCTATCATCCCCTACCCCTCCCCCCCACGGCTCCTAAGCACCGGGCGGAGAGGAGGAAAGGGAAGCTACAAAGGTGGAGAATAATGAAGCAGATGACAAGGAAGCTAATCTAGCAGTTATTTAGAATGAAGTAGGTCTAACAATCCTACGGCAGTAAGTAATTAGGAGAGCAATTAATAAGTAGCAATTTGTATAAAAAGGCAGCTAGAGAACAGTAAGTAAACAAGCAAGTAAATAAGTATGTAACCTTAACTTATATGAATGCCCATACAAACTTATAAGTTAAGGGATCTTCTGCAAGGCTCCCATCATATAAAAAGTCCCATACCGATTTATACGTTGGGGTGTCGGTTGTATGCAAATATAAGTGTAGTGATATGCTATGCCATGATTCATGCAAGTGCAACACACGCACACGACTCTATGCGCACAGACCTTTAGTTCCCCCTGTTCGGGCAGCTAGCTTCACTCCCAGGAACCTCCGTAGTGGTAAATGGAGACAGTGGGTCGGGCCCCCCACTCCTAGGCGGGTATCCACACTACCAGGCCATGCCCTTCCGTACGCCCCTAGAAGAACACAACCTAGAGTATCCGCGTACTACTGCTGGCTGTACCCACCAGACTTTCTTTGGCTAAGTGTCCCACACCGCCGAGTCAACGTACCGATGTCGATGTGAACGACTATAAGATACCGAAGACCCACCACCTTTATTCTGTACTCCAACCCTCGAGCCCTCGGCCCCCCAGACAGTCCCGTCCGTGCATCTACCTTCAGATCTACCGTCTGAATGGCAACCAAACCAATTATTCTACCTTCCTAGCTACCGAGGTGTGTGTATGTGCAATCCTAGTTATACTAGTTGCTCTTTTAATTTATTATTCCTATGGTTTACGTTAGCCCAGGACTGTAACGCCCCCGATTTTTCCTGCGTTCATTTGTATTCTCGTTGGCGTTACGATGACGCGTTTCCGTGGCTTGTGCCATGTGTGGAGTATGGTTTAGCTCCTTAGAACTTAGTGCCCCGTTTTGTAGCCTGTTGGCAAGATCTCCCTAGCAAGCCGAGTCATTTTGGGTGACCCTGTGTGGCCTCTCGGGGGGATGTTTGTGTTTGGCTTTGTTTGGGTATAACTCGAGTTCTGTTCGTCGAAAGTTAATTTCGACTTCGTCGTTGAGTTCGTAGCGTGGATATTTAGCTACGGTGCGAATTTCGTTGGATTCCGAGGTGATTCGGTTTTCGTGTCGTTTGGTGTGTTAATAGTATTGTGATCAATTAATTAGATTGATTTGGCTTGTTCTGTAGCCCTTCGGTTTTGACCGATTAATAAATTCTGCGGGAGAATTTATTTGGGCAGTTATTGCCTTGCCTTGGTGGCAGCCATATTTTGGCTATTCCTTTATGGAATTTTCTTAATTGTAATTAAGGGTTTAGGCGTTTTAGGGTTCGGTTATTGCTGAACCGGCGGGTTAGCTTTAGTATAAAAGCTCTGTTTAAGAAGTGACGACCAACTTCTTCTTCTTCTTTTCCTGAGAGAGAAGCCGTCGCTGCCTTTTTCGCGGAAATCAGAGGAGAAAACTGCCCGTCCTGTACCTAACTTGGTCGGCGATTCCGGGCTTGTTCGTGGACGGAATTCAATTCCGAAAGCGGCGTTGTCTTGCTCTCTCCGAGATCTTCATTTCGACGGTAAGATATTCGATTTTCGTGGAGCTTTGATGAGATTTGGGTTTCGGTTTTGGAGTTTTCAGCCATTAATGGCCGTGAGATTTATTCTAGGTGCTGCGGCTGTTTGTTCCGTGTGAAGAGGAGGAGAGCCATCCAAGCTTCGCTGAAAGTTGAGGCAAGTGGTATTCTTGCCCTTGCCAAGTTTCTTTTTGATTATTTTTGCTGAAATTGAAATCCCTATTAGCCCAGGTTAGAGGCCTTGTTGTTCTCATATTTATTGCTATCTATAGGAATTAGTTCTTCATATTGACCCCCCCTACTTGTGCTGATGGAACCCAACTTGGCCGGCGTAATGCCATTTATCTTTGTTCAGATTTGCTCTGGTTTGGGTGTAGCCGAGAGGGAGTGTTAGGAGGGGAGGGGGGTGATTTTCCAGAAGTTAGTAAGTGTATTACTCGAGTATAGGAGTATGTTACTCGTGAGGTAGAAGCGGATTACTCGGGTATTAGTTCTGGAGTACTCGAGTAGTGGTTTTGAGGTACTCGAGTAGTAGCTTTGAGATACTCGAGTAGAAGGCATTAACTCGAGTATTAGCCTTGGAGTTACTCGAGTAGTAGGTAACTACTCGAGTAGGGGTTTTGAGTTACTCGAGTAGTAGGTAACTACTCGAGTAAGGGTTTTGAGTTACTCGAGTAATGGACTCGAGGTACTCGAGTAGGTGGTTTGGTTTACTCGAGTAGTAGGCATCTACTCAAGTGCAGGTTTGTAGATATGCGAGTAGTGGTTTTAGCATACTCGAGTAGTAGGCAACTACTCGAGTAGCGGGTTGGGGTACTCGAGTAGTTGGTAACTACTCGAGTGCTGGTTCTGTTCGTATACTCGAGTAGTGGGCGACTACTCGAGTAGAGGGATGAGGTACTCGAGTAGTAGGCGACTACTCGAGTAGAGGGATGAGGTACACGAGTAGTTGGTAACTACTCGAGTACTGGAAATTCCCTGCCTTCTTTTTTGTCTTAGAATCGATCGATTATCGTCGATCTCTGAATGGAGATCGTCGATCTCGGTTTCCGCCTTAGGCCGTTCGACTATCGTCGACCTACGGTCGACAATCGTCGAGCTCCGTTTTACCTTAGTGGGATTGTGGTTAGAGTTTGGTTTTGGCTTTAAGTGAGGCTAGCTCACTCAACGCCAAGGTTTAGGTAGGCACTGAGTAGGTCTCACTCAGCGCCTTGTCGTGTTGATTCTTTTCAACACTATTCCTTTACCTTGTTTTTCGTTCCCGAGTGGTTTTCTTGTTTTATTTCTAGTATTTCCTTGTCGGACGTTTTCTTTACCTTCTTAAAGGCCGAATCGTGGGTCGTGGTTAGTAGTGGTAGTTTGTAGCTCTTCAGGAGGGTGGAGTTGTGTGATATAGCCAAGGCCACTCTTGTTTTTCTTGCTCCAGGTACGGGCTGGGCATGTGTGGGTGGAAGGTCCCTTGTGCTTTCACGTATAGACCCTTGAGCTTGCTGACTTGGACATGGTAGATTGGGGGACTGCGTTTGCCTTCAATCCGGTTCCTCGTTGTTTGTTTTTGCTACTACCACCTCCCACAGCTTAGGGTGTTAGAAGTTTCTTCCTTGGTAGTTTGCAGCACTTTTGGCTCTTGGTAGCCTAGTAGGCCCGGCAGGATGTTGTTCCTGAGTGGGGTCGTTGCTGTTTCCTTTGCTCGTTGTGCTTTTCTGTTGTCCTGTTTTGGACAGTTGTGGCTCTTTCTACTGCATGTTTTCAGTTACTTCTTCCTTTTGGTTGACTCTTACATGCAGTTGTTTTTACCTTGTTGCTTGCTGAGGTATTCTGTTTTCTTTTGGAATGCCTCAGGTTCTGAGTTGTAGCCGGTCTGGAGGCTAGCTGAGGCAGTGGTGTTGCTGGTGGACTCCCGGACTTTGGAGTTCCGTTTACCTTGTTAGTGAGATCGTTTTTCAGTACTTTCTTACAGACATACATATGTGTCAGTGGGTTCGTGTCAGGTTGTTGACGCCCACTTGTAGTTGTTGCCCTTGTACTAGATATATTACTTATGCTGCTACCATTTTCTGGAGATAGTCTACTTGCTCTGAGAAGGTTTTATGCTAGGTTGCTAGTTACTTTTAAACTATAAATATTATTATAAATGAAGCTCATGATCAGCATGTTTTATAAGCTTAATCACTATTTTCCAAATCACGTATGAAAACCGTTCTCTTATATATATTATATAAATTAAATGTAGTGTCTTGCATAGCATGAGTGGTTCTCTTGGGACCCTTATGCGCTCTTTAGGGTGTAAAACCTAATTATAGTATTTTTCTTTCCGCAGCGTATAAATATCGTTTTTCTTTTGTGAACTAGGTGATCCACTGAGCCGAGGGATACGGTCTCTAAAATATAACTGATTTTCTATTCATAAAACGCAGGATTTTCTTGCATAAAGTTTGTAGTTGGTTTTGCCTGAGCGTCAGCGGTTATCCCCTGCTTGACGTGGCATCATGACACGAGTTTTCTCATACTCTGATAATTCTTATAATTGGAGAAAATATGGGTTGTGACAGTTGGTATCAGAGGGAGGTTGCTTGACAAGTTAGTTGAGCAACTTTCCTTTGTTTGCTTTAGTAGTTCAGCATCATGTCATTCACACATCGATATGTCATCAGCACGTCTTGGCAAAAGCACGAACACTACACTCATGGCATAACATGAAGTATACGAGGCATATTATGTAGTATGGGATGCATAATATGTGTTCATATATGGATCCACCATAGGGGCTACATGTGTGGGTTATGAAGTATGGGATGCATAACCTCACCACATGACTGCGACTAGCACGTTTCTTTTTCGTTGCATGGGAATGTTATGTAGTTTGGGATGCATAACATTTTCATGTGTACGCCGCTCATAACATGCATTAGGGCCTTTTTAGAATGCATAGCACAAACATGCATAACATATCATTACATAAGCACAACGTGCCAAGCTAAAGATTTGCAGGATGACATATGTACATACATAATTTTTCAAAACAAAATAAAGTCATGCATTCCCGAACTAGGCACGAGAGTTAGCAAGGTGATGGTTAACTATCCTAGGTTAGGGCATGTCATCAAATTTTGTTAAAAAGATAAACTCTCAGAGCAAGTTTAGCAGCTTTAAGCCTATATATATATATGTATGGTCTATACTTGTGCTTGGGTTCTAGTCGTTGATTGGGGATCTGATTTGGGGTGGTTATAATGATAGGATGGCTAGGCGACCTGCGACTCGATCGACTCCCTTGTCTGAAGGTGAGTCGTCTGGGGCTCAGTGTGATGCGGTAATCGAGAGTCTGCGTCAGAGTAGCGAAGCTATGGGCAGATAGTTGGAGGAGGTGCAAGCCCAGATTCAGTCTTTGGTGGCAGTTGTGGCAGGTCAGGCTCATGGTGCGCAAGTTCCTGCTGGGGGGTTAGCTGTTCCTCCTCCCCCTGCGCTCGTGAGACCTCCAGTGGTGGTGCCAGCGGAGATGGCCTTCATCTCGCAATTTCAGAGACTGAGCCCTCCCACTTATGACGGGAAGGCAGATTTCATGGTTATAGATGATTGGCTGATCTCCATGGAAGAGATGTTTTCGTATTCAGGGATTGCTGGTGACCAGAGGGTGATGCTAGCCACCTATCAGCTTAAAGGATTGGCTAAGAGTTGGTGGCTGAGAGAGAAGGAGAGCTTAGTAGCTGGATGCTCTTGGGAAATGTTTAAGGAGATATTGTTAAGGAAGTTCTTGCCTTCGGTCGAGCGTGACCGCCTCATGAATGACTTTCTCTATCTGAAGCAAAGGCAACTCACGGTGGGTGAGTATGAAATAGAATTTAGTAAGTTGAGCCGTTTTTTCCCTGCTCTGGTCAGCGTTGAGGCTGATCGAGTTAAGAGGTTTCTTGGTGGTTTGAGGAGCGAAGTGCAGCAGTTGACCAGTGCTTATGGGTCAGTGACTTATGCTGGAGTCGTAGAGGCTGCTCTTAAGGTTGAGGCTATTGAAACGGCAAAGAGCAGAGGCCAGCAGATGAGAAAGGACAAGAGAAAGTCTGTGGAGGGGAAGAAGCCACTGGTACCCGATGTTGTTCCGGGAAAGAGGAGCCGAGTAGTGTGCAGTTTTTGTGGCCGGTCAGGCCATCCTGTCGAGAAATGTTTTAAGAGGTCAGCAGCTCAGAAGAAGGAGCAGGTTCATGCGATCCAGGGTGCTCCTAGGAGAGATGTCTCCTGTTCAGTTTGCAAGCGATCCGGGCATTATGCGGCCCAGTGTTGGACCAAGGACAGAGTCTGCTTTCAGTGTGGGCAGAAGGGTCACATCAAGTCGCGGTGTCCTCAGGTTCAGTCAGTTCTTCCTACAGTTCCGTTGCAGGCTTTACCTCCACCTCCGCGTGTGGACAAGGGAAAAGGGAAGCTGAACGTGATTTCTTCTGAGGAGGCTCAGACTTCGACCCAGGTTATTTCAGGTTAGTTGATTGCTGTTTTTTATTCTTTCTAGCCTGGTAGTTTTTTTTTGCTAGAGTGTTGCGGTATTGCTATGGTAGTTCCTTAGTTTGTGTGTTCCTATAGGGGAGTTTAAGGTGAAGAACCGTTGGGCACGTGTTCTGTTTGACTCCGGCGCTACCCACTCGTTCGTGGCTAGAGCCTTTGTAGAGCGTCATCGATTGACTCTAGATCGTGTTTGGGATTCCTTCTGTGTCAAGTTTCCTTCTGGTGAATCTGTGTTGTCAGATTTGGGCATTTTGGATTGCCAGGTTTTGTTGGGGAACTTTATTGCGAAGGCGGACCTGAAAATGATTGATCTGGAGGACTTCGATGTCATTTTGGGCATGGACTGGCTCTCTCGGTATGATGCGGTCATTCAGTGCAAAGGAAAGCGCTTGGAATTCATCAGGGACGACGGTCAGCCCGGCAGCGTGTATGCTGCTCTGTGTCAGGATTTTCCTGTCATCTCTGCGGTATGTGCTCAGAGATTGTTTCTTTCTGATCGTTGTGTTTGTTTAGTCTCGGCGATTGGAGCCGCTATTAGCGTGCCACGCTTGGAAGAGATTCCTATTGTTCGTGGTTTCGCCGATGTTTTTCCTGATGATCTTCCTGGTCTTCCTCCTGATCAGGATGTTGAGTTTGTGATCGATTTAGAGCCGGGTACGCGTCCTATTGCTAAGGCGCCGTACCGGATGGCCCCTCGTGAGTTAGAGGAGTTGCGAGTTCAGTTGGATGAGCTGTTAGCTAAGGGGATTATTAGGCAGAGTTCATCGCCTTGGGGTGCTCCTGTTTTGTTCGTAAAGAAGAAAGATGGGTCGATGCGTCTCTGCATCGACTATAGAGAGTTGAACAAGGTAACTATCAAGAACAGGTACCCTCTGCCGAGGATTGATGATTTGTTTGACCAGTTGCGTGGTAGCTCGGTGTTCTCCAAGATCGATCTTCGTTCTGGTTATCATCAGCTTAGGATCCGTGAGGCGGATATTCCGCGGACTGCGTTTAGGTCGAGGCATGGACACTTTGAGTTTTTGGTGATGTCGTTTGGTCTGACCAACGCACCTTCAGCCTTCATGGATATGATAAACCGGGTGTCCAAGGATTTTCTCGATAAGTTCGTTGTGGTCTTCATTGATGATGTGTTAGTTTATTCACGCAGTGCTGAGGAGCATGAGCAGCATTTGTGTTTGGTCCTATCGGAGTTGAGGAGCCAAAAGTTATTCGCCAAATTGAGCATGTGCGAGTTTTGGTTGCCTCAAGTTTCTTTTCTAGGCCATGTGGTGAATAAGGATGGGATCTCGGTCGATCCAGAAAAGATTGCAGCAGTGATGGATTGTAGTAGACCGAGTTCGCCTAAAGAGATCAGGAGTTTCTTAGGGTTGGCTGGTTATTACAGGAGATTTGTGGAGGGTTTCTCTTCCCTAGCCGCACCTTTGACCAAGCTGACTCAGAATAATGTGGCTTTTGTTTGGAGTGAGAAGTGTGAAGAAGCTTTTCTAGAGCTAAAGGAGAGATTGTGCACTGCTCCCGTTCTAACCCTGCCTACCGAGGGAGTAGATTATGATGTTTATGTGGATGCTTCGCTTGTAGGTCTGGGATACGTATTAATGCAAGATGGAAAAGTAATTGCCTATGGGTCAATGCAACTGAAGACTCATGAGAAGAATTATCCCACGCATGACCTCGAGTTTGCAGCAGTTATTTATGCTTTGAAGTTGTGGAGGCACCTACTTTATGGATTTCAATGCAAGATCTTCACTGACCATAAGAGCCTAAAGTACGTGTTCACGCAGAAGGAGTTGAATCTGCGCCAGCGGCGGTGGTTGGAATATGTGGCTGATTATGATGTGGAGATCCAGTATCATCCGGGCAAGGCCAACGTGGTGGCCGACGCCCTGAGCCGAAAGAGGGGAAAGATCTTTAACCTCACCGCCGATCGTTTAGTGGAGGAGTTCCTCCTTATGGATATTTCAGTGGGATGCTGTAGTTTGCAGAGTGCCTTATCAGTGGCGGAGCCGTCCTGGATTTCTTTGACTAGGCTGCACCAGAAGGACGATCCCGATCTTATGCACCTTTTCACCAGGACTGAGAAGGGTGAGTTGCCCGACTTTACTATCGATGGTGCGGGTACTTTGAAGTACCGCGGCAGGTTTTGCGCTCCCGCTGTTGGGGATATTAGGAGGATGATTTGCAGTGAGGCTCATGGTTCCAGTGTTTCCTACCATCCAGGATCTATGAAGATGTACCGTGACTTAAGACAAATTGCCTGGTGGTATGGCATGAAAGGAGATATAGCCCGATTTGTTGCTGAATGTCACACTTGCAAGCGTGTGAAGGCCGATCGTGGAAGGCCTGGTGGTAAGTTGTCTCCTCTAGAGATCCCGACTTGGAAGTGGGAGAGTGTATCTATGGATTTCATTACGGGTTTACCAAAATCCCCGAGAGGATTTGATTCGGTTTGGGTTATAGTAGATAAATTGACGAAGTGCGCTCACTTCGTGCCTTATAAGATTGATTACCCGATGAAGAAGATAGCGGAGTTATACATGAATGAAGTCATCCGACTCCACGGTGTGCCGGTTAGCATCATTTCTGATCGAGACTCCCGGTTCACTTCTCGTTTTTGGCAGAGTCTGCAGGAGGGTTTGGGTACGGATCTGAGGTATTCTACTGCCTACCACCCGCAGACCAAATGGCAGACGGAGAGGGTGAACCAAATTGTTGAGGATATGATCCGGTGCTATATTTTAGACCACGGTGGAGCATGGGATGAGCGGTTGCGACTCATGGAATTTGCCTACAACAACAGTTATCAGGAAAGTTTGCAGATGGCTCCGTTCGAAGCCTTATATGGGAGGCGCTATAGGACTCCGTTGTTTTGGGCTGAGGCTGGTGAGAGGCCTTTGTTGGGTCCCGATGCACTTGAGGAAATGGAAGTCACAGTGAAGCTTATTCGAGAGAAGCTTCGTATAGCCCAGGAAAGATATGAAAAGAACGCCAACCGGCGTAGATCTGCTTTAGAGTTTTCCGTCGGGGACCCTGTATTCCTCAATGTTTCCCCGATGGTAGGTGTTAAGAGATTTGGTAAGAATCGGAAGTTAGACCCAAGGTATGTGGGCCCGTTTGAGATTTTGGAACGGGTTGGCGTGTCAACATATAGATTGGATTTACCAGCGAACTTCCCAGGTGTGCATAATGTTTTTCATGTTAGCCAATTGCGGAAGTGTGTTCGCAGCAGTGGGCAGCTCTTAGATGTTGTACCCCAGTTGGAGCCCAACCTCTCTTTTGTTGAGGTGCCGGTTCGTATTTTGGATACTCAGGAGCGTGTGCTGCGAAAGAAGTCCATACCGATGGTTAAGGTTCTATGGAAGAATCAGGATTTGGAAAGCCCGACTTGGGAGTTAGAGTCGGCTACGAGGAGGGCTTACCCTCACCTGTTTTGTTGATTTAATCGGTATGTTTTCCTTCTTGTAACTCCTATTAGTTTTTTCTCCTTCTTTAGTAGGAGTGTTGTGCGTAAAGTTTCGGGACAAAACTTTCTTTTAGGGGGAGTGACTGTAACGCCCCCGATTTTTCCTGCGTTCATTTGTATTCTCGTTGGCGTTACGATGACGCATTTCTGTGGCTTGTGCCATGTGTGGAGAATGGTTTAGCTCCTTAGAACTCAGTGCCCTGTTTTGTAGCCTGTTGGCAAGATCTCCCTAGCAAGCCGAGTCGTTTTGGGTGACCCAGTGTGGCCTCTCGGGGGGATGTTTGTGTTTGGCTTAGTTTGGGTATAACTCGAGTTCTGTTCGTCGAAAGTTAATTTCGACTTCGTCGTTGAGTTCGTAGCGTGGATATTTAGCTACGGTGCGAATTTCGTCGGGTTCCAAGGTGATTCGGTTTTCGTGTCGTTTGGTGTGTTAATAGTATTGTGATCAATTAATTAGATTGATTTGGCTTGTTCTGTAGCCCTTCGGTTTTGACCGATTAATAAATTCTGCGGGAGAATTTATTTGGGCAGTTATTGCCTTGCCTTGGTGGCAGCCATATTTTGGCTATTCCTTTATGGAATTTTCTTAATTGTAATTAAGGGTTTAGGCGTTTTAGGGTTCGGTTATTGCTGAACCGGCGGGTTAGCTTTAGTATAAAAGCTCTGTTTAAGAAGTGACGGCCCATTTCTTCTTCTTCTTTTCCTGAGAGAGAAGCCGTCGCTGCCTTTTTCGCGGAAATCAGAGGAGAAAACTGCCCGTCCTGTACCTACCTTGGTCGGCGATTCCGGGCTTGTTCGTGGACGGAATTCGATTCCGAAAGCGGCGCTGTCTTGCTCTCTCCGAAATATTCATTTCGACGGTAAGATATTCGATTTTTGTGGAGCTTTGATGAGATTTGGGTTTCGGTTTTGGAGTTTTCAGCCATTAATGGCCGTGAGATTTATTCTAGGTGCTGCGGCTGTTTGTTCCGTGTGAAGAGGAGGAGAGCCATCCAAGCTTCGCTGAAAGTTGAGGCAAGTGGTATTCATGCCCTTGCCAAGTTTCTTTTTGATTATTTTTGCTGAAATTGAAATCCCTGTTAACCCAGGTTAGAGGCCTTGTTGTTCTCATATTTATTGCTATCTATAGGAATTAGTTCTTCCTATTGACCCCCCCCTACTTGTGCTGATGGAACCCAACTTGGCCGGCGTAATGCCATTTATCTTTGTTCAGATTTTCTCTGGTTTGGGTGTAGCCGAGAGGGAGTGTTAGGAGGGGAGGGGGGGTGATTTTCCAGAAGTTAGTAAGTGTATTACTTGAGTATAGGAGTATGTTACTCGTGAGGTAGAAGCGGATTACTCGGGTATTAGTTCTGGAGTACTCGAGTAGTGGTTTTGAGGTACTCGAGTAGTAGCTTTGAGATACTCGAGTAGAAGGCATTAACTCGAGTATTAGCCTTGGAGTTACTCGAGTAGTAGGTAACTACTCGAGTAGGGGTTTTGAGTTACTCGAGTAGTAGGTAACTACTCGAGTAGGGGTTTTGAGTTACTCGAGTAGTGGACTCGAGATACTCGAGTAGGTGGTTTGGTTTACTCGAGTAGTAGGCATCTACTCGAGTGCAGGTTTGTAGATACGCGAGTAGTGGTTTTAGCATACTCGAGTAGTAGGCAACTACTCGAGTAGCGGGTTGGGGTACTCGAGTAGTTGGTAACTACTCGAGTGCTGGTTCTGTTCGTATACTCGAGTAGTGGGCGACTACTCGAGTAGAGGGATGAGGTACTCGAGTAGTAGGCGACTACTCGAGTAGAGGGATGAGGTACACGAGTAGTTGGTAACTACTCGAGTACTGGAAATTCCCTGCCTTCTTTTTTGTCTTAGAATCGTTCGACTATCGTCGATCTCTGAATGGAGATCGTCGATCTCGGTTTCTGCCTTAGGCCGTTCGACTATTGTCGACCTCCGGTCGACAATCGTCGAGCTCCATTTTACCTTAGTGGGATTGTGGTTAGAGTTTGGTTTTGGCTTTAAGTGAGGCTAGCTCACTCAACGCCAAGGTTTAGGTAGGCACTGAGTAGGTCTCACTCAGCGCCTTGTCATGTTGATTCATTTCAACACTCTTCCTTTAACTTGTTTTTCGTTCCCGAGTGGTTTTCTTGTTTTATTTCTGGTATTTCCTTGTCGGCCGTTTTCTTTACCTTCTTAAAGGCCGAATCGTGGGTCGTGGTTAGTAGTGGTGGTTTGTAGCTCTTCAGGAGGGTGGAGTTGTGTGATATAGCCAAGGCCACTCTTGTTTTTCTTGCTCCAGGTACGGGCTGGGCATGTGTGGGTGGAAGGTCCCTTGTGCTTTCACGTATAGACCCTTGAGCTTGCTGACTTGGACATGGTGGATTGGGGGACTGCGTTTGCCTTCGATCCGGTTCCTCGTTGTTTGTTTTTGCTACTACCACCTCCCACAGCTTAGGGTGTTAGAAGTTTCTTCCTTGGTAGTTTGCAACATTTTTGGCTCTTGGTAGCCTAGTAGGCCCGGCAGGATGTTGTTCCTGAGTGGGGTCGTTGTTGTTTCCTTTGCTCGTTGTGCTTTTCTGTTGTCCTGTTTTGGATAGTTGTGGCTCTTTCTACTGCATGTTTTCAGTTACTTCTTCCTTTTGGTTGACTCTTACATGCAGTTGTTTTTACCTTGTTGCTTGCTGAGGTATTCTGTTTTCTTTTGGAATGCCTCAAGTTCTGAGTTGTAGCCGGTCTGGCGGCTAGCTGAGGCAGTGGTGTTGCTGGTGGACTCCCGGACTTTGGAGTTCCGTTTACCTTGTTAGTGAGATCGTTTTTCAGTACTTTCTTACAGACATACATATGTGTTAGTGGGTTCGTGTCAGGTTGTTGGCGCCCACTGGTAGTTGTTGCCCTTGTACTAGATATATTATTTATGCTGCTACCATTTTCTGGAGATAGTCTACTTGCTCTGAGAAGGTTTTATGCTAGGTTGCTAGTTACTTTTAAACTATAAATTTTATTATAAATGAAGCTCATGATCAGCATGTTTTATAAGCTTAATCACTATTTTCCAAATCACGTATGAAAACCGTTCTCTTATATATATTATATAAATTAAATGTAGTGTCTTGCATAGCATGAGTGGTTCTCTTGGGACCCTTATGCTCTCTTTAGGGTGTAAAACCTAATTAAAGTATTTTTCTTTCCGAAGCGTATAAATATAGTTTTTCTTTTGTGGACTAGGTGATCCACTGAGCCGAGGGATACGGTCTCTAAAATATAACTGATTTTCTATTCATAAAACGCAGGATTTTCTTGCATAAAGTTTGTAGTTAGTTTTGCCTGAGCGTCAGCGGTTATCCCTGCTTGATGTGACATCATGACACGTGTTTTCTCATACTCTGATAATTCTTATAATTGGAAAAAATGCGGGTTGTGACATGGACTGCCCCCGGCATACCCCGTGAAGGGCTCTCAAGGGGCACTAGGAACCAAGACGGCGGCATTACGGCCCGAAGTTCCCTTTCGCAAGGCACTTACTGTTATTGGTTGATCTCCCTTAACCCGATCCCCTTTTAGTTACTTTGATCTAACCCTAGAGTTTTAAGACTCTTCCTCTCCTACCCGGGGTGGACGATCTTTCGTCGTTCCCGTACGCCACTTAACCTTAACCAGTCTCACACTCTACTTATCCTGACTTCCAATAATAAACTTAATCTTAGCTTGCCCTAACCAACCAGCAACTACCAAAATTCCATTTCCCAAGTTCATTATTACTCTAGATCAGTTTCCGTGGTTTTACTATATGCAGACCATCCTAAGGTACATGAGGAATATAAGGGGAGGTACTCCAATTTGTCCTCCGAATCTCCTATAATAATTACTGGAGGTCTACCATGACATAATTAATCTAAATCATAGATTTCCAAATTTTCCTATTTATCGCGCATTTAATTTATTTATTCTAAGATTCCAAATGCCCTAGTATGAACATGAAGTGCAATAATGAGCAAATAATAAATCATCATAAAATCAGTAAAAATCATATGAGAAATTTAAATAGCAATTCTAAGTTTTGATAAATTCCAGAGATGTTTATGCCTATATTTCCTAATTTACCATTTTAGGCCACTTTTACTATATTATGAAGAAAGTATTGTAAATATATTTTCAAAAATTCCAAGAAATTTATAGAAGCTATATAGTGACATAAAACCATCATAAACCAAGTACTATAATTTTTCTCCAACATTTGAACTCTGAATTTATTTTAATGCAAGGTACTAATTTTCTTAACTTAATAAAGGAGGTATTGTTTTTAGTCATCTAAAATTCCAGAGAAAATTACAGTGTCACTATCATAATTTGAAACACCCACTGATCCAATTTCATGATTTTCCAAATAGTAATTGGACATCATTTGTATTTTTGACTACATATGACAATTAACACGTTAAAGAAGTATGTACCAGAAATAATTAGTTAAAATTTCCAAGAAAAATACTGAAGGTATAACATGCTATAAGATGCCCTAATCCAAGGTTTCATAATATTGCAGTAAACAGAAATTTCATAATCATCAAAATAAATATCTAGGGCACAATTAGAGTTGTAAATGAAGTACTATATAAATTAATCCAAAAATCTCAACAAAATTATATCATGGTTATTTTAACCAGAAATTCCTTTGCCCAAATATTACTTGATTTGAAGTTCATTAGGTAGCTTAATAATTCAAATTAAAGTTGGTGACCTAAACTAGGGTTAGGATTTTAGGTGGCCTAGCTGTCTCCAAATACCCTAAACTTTTGTCCAGAGAACTATACTGGCCCTATGGTTCTCTCCACCAAATTTTAAGTTAGTCCAAGATCATTTGACCCCATGACCTTCATAACCCCAAAAGCCACCATTAAGGGATTTTCCCTAGGGTTCTAGGGCTACCCTACACCAAACCACTCCAAACTCTCTTGGAGGGTGCGTCATGCCCTAAAAAGTCAGTGACCAAAATATCAGCCCCTGTTGAGGCGATATGACCACTCAAATAGCAAGGGGGTGTATGATCCTAAATTATCCTATAAGGATCATCCTAGGGTTGAACACAACCCTATTCAAAACATCTCCAAATGAGATGAAACTTATACCAGAACCTTATGATAAACCCAGGGACCACTCACCAAAATTTGGGAGGGTTTGGAAGTCATTTAGCCATCTAATTAAATTATACTAGGATTATTAAATTTTTCTAAAAACTATAGAAAAAAATTCTCCAAAAATTCTCATTTTTGGATAGCGGCTAGATATAGATATGATTAGGCCACACCCCAAATTTGAAGTCATTTTGATGACTGGATTGGAGTGGGGAATTTTTCTAAGGTCAAGACAGCCCTATGGATAGACCTCACTAAAAAGGGTTCTGTGGTCTAACCAGGACTCCAAATCGAGTGAAATCAATTTTCAATTAAAGTAGACTTCAAGGGATATATTTTCTATGTTGACCACTTTTTATGTTTCAGCCCCTACGGGATATAATTTTCAGTTTCAACCTAGTGTACAGTAAAAGGGAATTAATTCCTAACTATACAATATATTATATAATGCAATGTTACTGTTCATCTCCTTCTTCACCCGAACCCGAACAGAATCAGAAAACAACTATTCCTGTAGCTTTTCTAAGGCTATTTCCCGGCCACCCAACCGTCTCCCTGGCCGGCGACCACCACCGTCACCTCTGTTGAGGTGAGGGCTACCGTCGGGCTGCGGCACGGCCGCCGGAGAGGCGGTTTCCGACGAACCCGCCACCACGAAATTTTCGAAAAAACCATGGAAACGCTCACCCGATCTGGCTCTTTTGAGCCCGATATCTCTCCTAACGATTTCTAAGATCTATCTGCAGAAGAAGAGGGAGGGGAGGACCTTATTCGTGGGCTGGAGGCGTGCAGAGCGTCGGGAAGCCATTGGCGCGGTGGTGGCGTCGCCGGAAATTCTTCAACAGCAAGGGGGAAATCTGAAATAGTTTGATGGAGCGTGTAACCATTTCCTCTTGCTCTTAGGAGTCTTTTATAGATCAGCAAGTGGGGAGGGGAAAGGATGAAACGTTCATGGCCATTAATATTTCTCTTAATGACGTTTTGGTTATGGCAAAGGCAGTTGAAATGCTAGAAATGAAGAGGTGTTTTGCCAGCTAGCGATTTCCTATTGGACCAACATTTCCTTAATTTATTAAATAATCAGAGTAGGAAACGACCCATTAATACTACTGGTGTAACTTCCCATAATCAGAATTGATTACAACGTCGGTTACCAAAATTTCCAGTCTAGCTGACGTTTCGGCCTTGGTCACGGGCATGACACATAGGTCACGGGCGTGACAGGCCCGGGTGGCCTATTCTGGGATCGACGATCGTCGAACTGAGATTGACGATCGTCGAAGGGTGGTCACGCCCTTGGTCACGGGCGTGACATGTGGGTCACGGGCGTGACAAGCCCGGGTGACCAATTCTGGGATCGACGATCGTCGAACTGAGATTGACGATCGTCGAAGGGTGGTCACGCCCTTGGTCATGGGCCTGACATGTGGGCAACAGGCGTGACAAGCCCAGGTGACCAATTCTGGGATCGACGATCGTCGAACTGAGATCGACGATCGTCGAAGGGTGGTCATGCGTTTGGTCACGGGCGTGACATGTGGGTCACGGGCGTGACATGGTCATGAGGCAAAATCCGTACTCGGCGATCGTCGCGCTGAGATCGACGATCGCCGAAGGTGTCACGCCTTTGGTCACGGGCGTGACACCTGGGTCACGGGCGTGACATGGCCATGACGCAAATTCTGCATTTCGACGATCGTCCCGCTGGGATCGACGATCATCGAAAGTGTCACGCCCTAGGTCACGGGCGTGACACATAGGTCACGGGCATGATAGGCCCGGGTAGAAAAATTCTGCGCCCGACGATCATCTCACTGAGATCGACGATCGTCGAAGGAGTCACGCCCTAGGTCACGGGTATGACGGATCTGTCACGGGCGTGACCAACCCGTGACCCGAAATCTCGGTCGATTTATTTCAGTTTTTGGGCTTCCTAGGGTTCTATCACGACCAACCGACTCCTAGGGGTCTAGCCGGAAATGGGATGTTACACGATAAGCCCACAAGATAATAAAAGTACTGAAGTAAAATAGTACAAAGAAATATAAACGAGCTGAGGACCGGTAAATCAATCCTCACTATAAACTCTTGTGGAAGCTAAGTAAACTAATCACTCACGGAGCCAGTAGCTGGTGCTCATGTGCTAGACTGGCCCACCTCCATGAGCACCGTACTCCGCTGGTGTTGTATCCCCTACTATTGCTCCATGTCTCCCACCCAGAGTCCCTGAAATGTTATGGTCGTTGACCGTTAGTCAAAAAGACTAAGTCCTATCATCCCCCACCCCTTTCCCATGGCTCCTAGACACCTAGCGTGGAGAAGGAAAGGGAAGGTAATGAAGGTGGAGAGTACAAAGAAAGCAGGTGATGGCGGAACTTGTCTAACATGAGTATAAAGCCACAACAAATATAAGTAAACAAATAGTGTAAATAAGTAGATAAGCAATAAGTATATGAAAGGTAAACTAAGAAATATGTAACCTTAACTTATATGAATGCCCATACAAACTTCTATGTCAAGGGGTCTTTTGCAAGGCTCCCATCATATAAAAAGTCCCATACCATTTTAAATGATGAGGTGTTAGGTTTATATGCAAGTATGAGTGTAGTGCTAAGTTTTGTCATGAATCATACAAGTGCAACACACACACGACTCTATGCGCACAGACCTTTTGTTCCCCCCCCCCTCCTTTTGGGTTGCTAGGTTAACTCCCACGAACCTCCGTAGTGGAAAACGGAGACAGTGGGTCAGGCCTCCCAATCCTAGGTGGGTATCTTCACTACCATGCATAGACCTTACGTATGCATGTGGAAGGAGACAACCCAGAGTCACCACGTACTAATACTGGCCATATCCACCAGACTTCCTTCGGCTAAGTGTAAACCACACCCACCGATTAAGCGTATCGATGTCGGTGTGAACAACAGTTCAATACCGAAGACCCACAACCTTTTATTTTATGCACATGCAATAGTATTATATTCTCCCACCGAGCCAAACCTCCCCGGACTATCCTGTCCGTCACAAATATCTACCGATCCATCGGCTCGCCGGGCTAACCTGCCCACCACTAAAACTACCAAGCCTACCGCTCTTGAGACCCAACCTAACTCCCACAACACCGGGGAGTGTGAGTGTAAGTGTAATCCTAGTTATACTAGTTACTCTTAAACATTGATTATTCTTACGGTTTAGGTTAGCCCAGGACTGCCCTAGGTATTCCCGGTGAAGGTCTCTAACAGGGCACTAGCTAGGAACTATGATGGTAGCTGAAGCCCATCGTTCCCTTTCACAAGGCACTTGCAATTATTGGTTATTACCCAGATTCCCGATCCCTTTTAATATTATACTGGATCTAAATCTAGTGTATTTGACTCTTCCTCTCCACAAGAAAGATAATCTTTTGTCGATCCCGGGTACCACATGACACAATACAAACCAACACTCTCCTCATCATGAAACCTAATGATGAACTCATTTCCACCACCTCAACGAAGAGAGGAGCTCTTGGCCTCCCTATGCCATGAATGGCCCTTATTCCCCACTTTCTCTCTCCTCCACTAAAGGGGAAAATGAAGCTTTCTCTCTCCTAGTCATTAAAGCCAAATTTGATGGCCAATCCAGCCTAATGGCATCCCATTAGCTCATAATATTAGATAACTAACATGAGGTTAGCCTAAGTGGATAGGGCTTGAGCTTGGTTTAGCCCTTTTAGGCTAGTTTGACCTAAACCTAGACTAGGGTCGACCTTGGTCAATTTGCCCTTTGGGTTACCTTCAATGGGTCCTTGGTGACCCATTGTCCTCCACTAGGGTCTAAGTAGATGGGAAGGGTTGACTTGGCACTTTAGAGTTTACCTGCCCCTTAGTTAGGGCAATTTGGAGGTCACATGCCCCTTAGTTAGGGCACTTTGGCCCTTTTAGGGCTAGGGTTGACTTGGGACAACTTAGCCTCTTGGGTTGACCCCAATGGGTCCTTGGTGATCCATTTACCTACTTTAGTGTTAGGGAGGCATGCTTGGTGTTCACTTAGCTAAGGGAAGGTCAATTGACCCTAAGTAGGCCAATTTGACCCATTTAGTGTTAGGGTGGACTTAGGTCAACTTGACCACTTTAATTGCCCCCAATGGGTCCTTAGTGACCCTATGGACCACCCAAGGGGTTAGGGGTGTTGTGGTGGGGTCATGAAGTCAAGTTGAATCTCTAAGGTCAAACACTAAGTCTGGTGGTGAGGATGTGATATAGGCAGACCAAGGTGATTTTCACCTTGGCCCTTATTCACTTGGTCCTTTGAGCTTCTTATGGTTTTGTCATGACCTAGTCATTAAAAAACCACTCCTAGGGGTCTACTTTTTTGAGGTATGTTACACAAGAATAGTCTCCGCACACCAAATTTTGGCAGAATTCTCAGCTTATACTTAAATCAGCTTCACTGTGACACGTTTGATATGACCAAAGGTGTGCCTATCCATCACCTGAAGAAAATCAACTCATCTATCTTCTCCAGGTGGGATTGGAGGACCCAGATACTAGGACGAATCAGATTGCAGCAGTATGTTGAGGAGGAGGAGGAGGAGGATGTTTCTGAGGAATGACTTCCTACTCCAACCCCCCCCCCCCCCCATGAGATTCTTGAGAGCTCGAGTGCAATAATAGAGGGGGAGTTTGGTGAACCCCAAGTGTCTACTGATGTGAAAGTTCCCTTGGTGGTTGATTATTCTGTAGTTTCAGATGCTCCAGATGCAGTGGTTCAGCATGCAAAGACAGTGATACAAGAGGAAGCCACGTAGTAGAGCGAACACAATGATTGTTGATATTGGTAAGGTTGTTGCTGCTAAGATAGTTAAAGAAAAGGATGATGATGAGAGAGCTCATGGTGACAATGTTGATGTTGATGTTGATACTGCTGCTGACATTGAGTTGGATACTACTGATTTTGAGGTAGATGCTTATGCTACCCTTGACTTAGATGTTGCTGATTATGACTGGGATGCTGCTGAGGATCTTCTAGCTACTGATGATGTAAATGATTCTACTGCGATCGTTGACAAAGAGAATGTGATTTTATGTCTCCCATACCTTCACTCTATTGCTTCTAAAGGGGAACAGACTCACTCTTTGGTCTTGATGCAGACCCGTCTTGATAGGTTTGTTAGAAACCTTCAAAGGAGAATGACTGCTATTCCAGGAGGACCTCCAGTTGAGGAAATGGAGGTAGTTGATATTTCTTATGAGGAAGGAGATGCAGAGATGCATCCTCCTATCCTAGAGGCCCCAATTACAGGAATACTTTTAAAAGCTCAAATTTCTTTTATGGAAAATCTTATAGTGACTCGGAGGCAAGTGCATGTCTCCCTTCTCTCCCCAGCATTCAAGTTCAATACATTCCCAGTACAAGTGCAAGCATTCCCCTTCTGAAATCTATAGAAGCCCTAATGGTCAAA
Organism: Platanthera zijinensis; assembly: GCA_039513925.1. Taxonomy (NCBI): domain Eukaryota; kingdom Viridiplantae; phylum Streptophyta; class Magnoliopsida; order Asparagales; family Orchidaceae; genus Platanthera; species Platanthera zijinensis. The sequence continues at coordinate 126,945,225 of CM077081.1, forward strand.
TAAAATGCAAGTTTTGATCGCTCCTTGAAGAAATTTCTAAATAAAGTCAAAGAAATAAAGAAAGATATGAACAATGGCCTTGCAGAGATCAAGGTGTGTTTTGACAAATTGGATAATAGGCTAGACTCTTGGTTTGTGCAAGGTGGCCAAGCAATTTTTCATACTATGGCATGGCTGAAAAGTAACATGAATGTTCTTCAGAACATTGATGCAAATGCCAAGACAGTTATTGATGCCCAAAATGCATGGATGAACTATTTTGACGAGCAACTTGCCTATTATATCAATATTATTGTGTCTAAAGTACTTAAAGAAATCCAAAAGGGGGAGAAAGCATCATAAACTAAGGTAGCCACTATTGAAGCACAAATGATAGAACAATTCAAGTCAATAAACACATACACTTATGATATCTTTAGTTGGCTTCATAGTGAGATATTTCGTGGGCAAGGTCATACTCATAATAGAATTCCTGAACCTGTAGTGCCTAGTCTAGTACATGATGATGTCAATCCTGCCCCAGACTATTCACAGTATTAGACAGACACTCAAGACTTCTCTCAGTATGGACCTGTATCTACTATTACTGCTGCTATTATTGAGACAAAAATTCAGGTAGTTGAATAATCACCTCCTCCAACTCATAAGAAAAGAAGATATGGTGAAGGCCCCTCTGTTGTATGATCTGACCCCAACAGAGAATTGGTTGAAGTGTGGAGTCCTATCTCCAAGAGCATTATCTTAGACACCTTCAAACTGGTAGATATGGGAAATGAAAATAGAGAGGACTACTATGGTAGAGAGGAGTAGCAGAAGCACGACGTTGCCAATGTCAAAAGAAGGCTACATTTCAGAAAGTACAGATTTGATGATCCAGAAGCTCCTCCAACTCCACAAAAGTACTATCCAAAGCCAAAAGCCTAGTGGGACAGACAGTATCAAAAAAGCAAGGGCAAAAATGTTTAATTGTTTTTCATTTCAAGGTTGTGGATTTTAGTTGCCCCATATAGAAATTTTTCTTATATATTTATATAATTGAATGTTTTGACTGGGAATGCTCTAGTTTCTTAATTCTATATGTTCTTTCATTTTAATGTTTTAAGATTATTGTGTGTACAATTCACCTTAGTTTGTAGGGTTTTGACTTCTTCAAATAGGGGGGGATTGTTGGGTATTGTATCCACAATAACTCTTATTTGAAGAAGTGTCCCTTAGACTAAGACGAATTGAGTCTATATTTGATGTTATTTTCTAGTTATGTGCTTGTAGGACGATATTGCCAAGTACAACCCAATGTCAGGTTACAATGGGTCTTGAAATACAGGACTACACAATGTAATCCCTCATTATTAGGCCAACATGTTGACTCACATGTAATCTCTTTATTGGGGTGTACTTCTATTCCAAGTACATTAGAAGAATCCAAGAAGATCGAGATACGGCCCTTAGAAGATAAGATTTTCTCTATGTAAAATTTGTCATGTTTAGTTATGGATACTCATTGAATTCGTCGAGTATACTCATGAATACTCGTCGAATTCGTCGAGTATGCTTACTAGCACTCGTCGAATTCTTCATATTTACTTAGTGAATAATCTCTGAATTCCTGGAAATCAGTTAAGTAAAAGTTTTCGAGTATCATCGTGTATACCGTCGAATTCGTCGAGTATACTAGCTGACACTCATCAAATTCGTTGAATATACACAATGAATTCATCGAGTCATCTCGACTTTACTTCTTTGGATTTTTCTACGTGATATTCGTCGAATATCACTTGGTATGGCTTCGTATGCGTCGAGTCAACTAGCCGATACTCATCGAACTCGTCGAGTATACTAGCTGATACTCATCGAATTCGTCGAGTATCTCTTCTACCAAGCGTTGAGTTATATGATCAAACTGGGTGGATTTGTCCAAGTGAAATTCGTCGAGTTTCCTATTGGTTCGACGAGTATACCCGTAGATACTCGATGATACTCTACGAATTATACTTAGGATTATTTTTCTTCTTCTTTTCAAATTCATGGGTTGGGTTGAACAGATCTCTATGTACAGTGATTTTTTGATCTCTCGATAAGGAAGGAAATTTCTAGCCGTTACAGAAGGAGGTTTCCTATATATATTTAGGGTGGATTTCAATCAACCCTAATCGTACATATTTGGAAAAATTGTGAAATCACAAGAACGAAACATTTCCTTCGGCGCTCGACATGTTCATTGCTACTCCGCTCGGCCGACGAATCATTGCAGCACAATTTGTTATTCTTCAAGTAAATCGACTAGATTTTTGATCTCTGAAGATTACGATTCTCTCAGATCTAGTCGATCCGAGCATCCAGATCTCGTTTTCAAGTCTTCGGTTTTTCTGTTCTTCAAGACACTCATGATCAACTTTTCATAGGAATGACGGATCAAAGATTTCAGATTTATTGATGATTATTGTTAATCTTTTATTGTGCAAAACTTTTTATTATTGTAGGAGGTTTTTCCCTCCGAGTTGTAGATCCTTATTTTAGGATCGAGTTGTAGGAGAATTTTTTCTCTGAGTTATAAGAGTGTTTGTTCTCTGAGTGGTAGTAGTGTTGTCTCCGAGTTGTAGGAGTTGAGGCTCCGAGGTGTAATATTGTTTGCAATCTGACATAAAGGTGAAGTAGCCAAATCTTACCCTTTGTGGTAGAAAAGCGAGGCAGGATAGTGGACGTACCCAACTCGGGGAACCACTATAAATCTCTGTGTTTCTGAGTGTTTATTTTTCAGCAATTTTTATTCCACAAAAAGATGCAGAGCACACCTTTTCACCCCCTCTAGGTAATTTAGGTTGACACTAGATACTTTCAGATTGAACCTTCATCACTCAGCGCATCTAATATTTACAGTCCAAGTGTTAAGGTGTCAAGTGATCCTTCATCACTCAAAGCTTCTAGACTTGGTACATGAAGGCGTCGAGTGTAGCTTCTTCACTCAACGCTTCTGGCTTCTGACTGTCTTCTCGATTAGGCGTTGAGTGGCCTGTCTTCTCTCAATTATTCTGTACTTGGCAGGAATCCTTGATAAGTAGGCGTTGAGTGAACTGTCTTCACTCAATGCTTCTGTCCTTAGACAGATTTCTTAATGAGGCATTGAGTAGCATGTCTTCACTCAACGCTTCTATACTTAAGCTGATTTCCAGATGATTATGCGTTGAGTGAACTGCCTTCACTCAACGCTTATGTCCTTAGATAGATTTCCAGACAACAACTTTGAAGCTTTGACTGCTTGAGCTTCTGTCAATGATTATAGCCTCTTGGCATTGAGTGAACTGCCTTCACTCAACTCTTCTGGACTTAGCCAGATTTCTTCTTTCTCAGCATCCTGTCTTGAGTCCTTCTATCATTGTTACTCAGACAACCTGTCTAATCAATGTAATAAAGAACAACTAGCATACATTAAACTTAGAGCATGCATCAGGTACAATCATGTGTGTACCATTGTCCTATGGGCCTTCTTCAAATTTAAGGCATTGTGATTAATGGACCCAACAATCTTCCCCTATTTGTAGAAGTCAGAACCCTAGATAATGATATACACTACCATATATATTAGATTAACATTCACATAATCTGAGAACAGGAAATTAATAACACACATAAAAATATGAATATTATTGAAAGCAATTGTCATAAATATACAGTGTGCTTAAAATAATGTTCACTTTCGTACAGCCCATAAGTAAAATACAAAACATATTATGTTTCTAGTTCCTTTATCACTATCCCACTACGGGGTTTCTTGACAGCCTTTTCCTTATCTTCATCCTTCTCCTTTTGTCTCTCAAAATAGTTATAGGGCTTAGGGAAGTACTTGCTGGGCTCAACAACATCTAATGGCACAACACCTGACTTTTTGTCTCTCTTGAACTTCCTCCTTGCCTCTTCATTTTTTTCTAGCTTTTCCCATTCTAGGGAACTATAAAGCTTTCCCCTCTCATTTCTCTTTTTTTACCAAATCCTAGGCAGACAAGATGATGGCCCTTGATTGAGGACTCCACTTCTCAAAGTCTGGCCTGGTCTCTATCTCCTCTCAATACCTTTTCTATTGGAGTCGTCAGTTCACATATCTCAGTTTGACAATATCAAATCTAAGGTTGTATTTGATCACATCATGTGTTTGGTAAAGTGTGTAGGTTTATAGGTTCGAGAAAAGCGAGAAAAGTCTCAGCTAGCACCTACCGCTGTGCGGTGCCGTTACTGTCGGGCGATAGCCTGAATTTAATCGACATGGCACTCGGGTTGATACGACGTAGCGCTAGTCCTACCTCTGATGCTAGCCTGAGGATTTATTTCAGCCAGGCGCACGGGTTGCTACCGCGCCGCGCTAGTTCTACCGACCGCGCTAGCCAAAGGATTTACTTTGTCTAGGCGCTCTGGAACCTACCGTACAACACTAGTTTCCTACCACGTAGTGCTAGCTCACTTAATGAGCGTAGAGATGAATGCATCATGACAGAGCTATCACCGAGTGATTGCTTAGTACCGCGCACCGCTAGCTCATTCAACGAGCATCGAGGGCATCGAGATGACCGGGGTACCGCCAGGCGATAACTTCTTTCCGTGTTGCACTAGAACAAAAAACAGGAAAATATTTTTTGGATATTTTCCCAAATTTGTAGGACAGTTGTCAGCATCAAGCACGTCGACCTACCAGGGGGCACTAGTCTTACCGCTGGAGGTAGCCTGTTTTTCCAAAAATGTATAAAAGGCATCTCATTTTCTAATTTTTTGTGAGGGAGATGAATAGATACTCATAAATTTCATTGCTAGGGTTTGGTAGCGGCCTCTGTACAGCGTTCCTCCATCTTCGTCGAAGGAAGAGAAAACAACCTCCCTCCAATTCATGCACAAAGAACTTTGACAAGCTAGGGACAATAACGACTTCTAAGAGTTACTCGGTTGCATCCACACAAAGATCTCAAGCACCAGTTATGGATCGTTCACGGATAAATCATCTCTAGGGAGATTCACACTTTAATCTTTTTATACCCTTGTTGTACTTTTTATCTTTTATGTATTCTTGTGGTGAGGAAAATCGACAGGTGAAGGTCGTCATAATTCGGGGAGGATTCCATAAGAAATTATCCCGGGGAAGGGACGTCTAGATCGAGTGATCTAGTGGGGCTCTAAGACACTTCCTTGCGTGAAGGTGAAGAGCCGGCTCGAAGACCTTTATTGGAGGGAAAGGGAGACAGCCAACCGGTCCAGGTTGTGGGTCGGTATAGAAAACCAAAAGAGTTTATTCCTTCATCTCCTCTGATCTCCGGCATCACGGAGATCAATCTTTTGCAATTTTAAAATACCTTTTGATCTTGATTGAGTAAAGTTATTTGCATTTTTATTTCTGCGTACATCATTCTGGTTGCTCTCTAGTGAATCTTTGAAGGGGGTGTATTTCTCTAAAGGGAAATTTGCCCATGAAATGGGGTCTGTGACTTACTGTCGCGCGCTAGCAATCTAGCGCCCCGTGGTAGCTTTCAGAACAGGTTTTCCTGGACCAAAATAATTCGAATTTTTAATTAATGCTAAAAACCTTATTCACCGTCCCCCCTCTATGGTTGGACACTAGATCAAACAAGTGGTATCAGAGGCGGTTACTTCAAAAAGGATTAAAATCCTGAAGTAATATGGCCAACACGGTTCACGCTTTCCATGAGGGACAAGGTGTGAGTAGAAATCCACTGTTAATGGTGAGTTACTACAGTCACTGTAGAACGCAAATGAAAATCTTTTTAATGACCCAAAATATGGCGTGTGGGCCATGATCGAAACAAAATACATTGCACCCACTATGACTGTAGGTGATACTGTCTTAGTCAAACTTCAGGATAAATGGGATGATGCTGATAAGTTGAGATGTACGAACAATGCCAAAGCCATGAACTCGTTATTCTGCGCATTGGATAAAACTGAATTTATTGTAATCTGTAATTGTGAAATGACGTATGATATATGGCATTTACTTGAGCTTACTCTTGAAGGTACCTCTTAGGAGAATGAGTCGAAGCTGTTCCAACTCGAATCTAAATACGAACAATTGCAGATGGAAATCGACGAGGAGGTGGACATCATGTATACCTGCTTCACCAAGATTGGCAACACCTCAAGATCCCTCGGGAAGAGCTACTCAAATGGAGATCTGTTGAGGAAGATCTTGCAATCTTTGCCTCTATGTTTTCTACCTGAAGATGACTGCTATTGTTGAATCACATGATATCATCACCCTGGAGATAGAGAGCCTCATTGGAAACCTTAAGACACATGAGATCGAATCAAAGAAAGAAGCTGAGGAATATCCTAGAGAGATAAAGAAGAAGGGGTTGGCACTGAAGGCTGCGAGGGAGAGAAAGGCTGCTAAAGAATTTGAGGATGACGATGACAAAAGCCTCGATGTTCGAGATTTCAGGAGGTTCATGAAGAATCTCAAGAGGAAGTGAAAGTTTAAGAAATTCCTGAAGAAAGGTGTTGAAGAAACCAGAAGGTTTAACAAGCCGTCAAAGGAGACAGAGAGCGATGATGAGAAATCTCAACCTGAGTGTTACCATTGTCACAAGCCTGGATACCTAAAGAGGGAATGTCCAAGAATAAAGAAGGAGGAAAAGGAGAAATAGAGCTGGCACAAGGGAAAGAAGAAGGTGCTAAAGGCGCTAGCATGGGACGAGGATGGATCTGACGAGTCAAGCACCTCTGACTCAAGTAGTGATGATGAGGCAAATCTGTGCCTCATGGGGAGGAATCAGGAGGAGTCAGAAGATGAGTCCAATGTCTAGAGAGATACTGAGGTAACCCCACCCTCTTATAGTGAACTTCTAGAAATTTATGAGCAATTATGTGATAAGTTAGATAGTGTTATACTTGAGAAAAAGTCCATTAGAAATGAAAACTAGAAAATTAAAAAGGACTTAGAAAATATAAAGAGTGAATTAATAAAATGTGGTAAAGAGAAGATCGAGTGCCTAGAGTGTCCTCATTTGATGGCAATGATCGAAGAGCTAAAAGTAAGTATCACCAAGGCATCATTGAAAACGAACAATCTTAGTAATGAAAGGAATGTCTTGGAGAAAAGGCTTCAAATATCTCTTGCTAAAATAGATGAAGGCAGAAAACAATTCGTCAATCGGTGTGTAATGCTAGTTAGTAAAAACACTGCCCTAAAGACAAGGATCCATGATCTTAATTGTGTTATCCAGAAATTTGGAATTGGGCAAAAATCTCTGAATATATTATTGGGAGCATAGTGTCATGGATCTGGAGTGTTTGGACTAGGATACGTAAGTTCAATGCTACCACTGAGCGGTAATCACTCTCATGCTAAGCTTAAAACAAAATATAAAAAATCACAAAATAAGGTCAGTAATTCTGAAAGGCTATCTCCATCCTCAAGCACAAGCGCTAAGAACATCGAAAGACTTTGTTTCAAGAGCCTAAACACCTAGAGGGGGGGGGGGGGTGGGGTGAATAGGTTCTAATCTTTTAAAGTCATTTTTAGACAAACAGTTAGATAATCATCCAACACAGATTAATCAATTTGCAGAATATAAACACATCACAACAAACACCAGATCTATAGTGGTTCCCCAAGATATGGGTACATCCACTTTCCCACTCCGCCTATCCAGTAGATAACTGGATTCAGCCTAACTTCCTTCAACTGGCTCAGATCCCCAGATCTTACAAACTCAGAACCAAAATGGTTCCTACATCTCAGACTTAACAAGTCCTACCTTTGATTCTTCCCCAGAATCCTACCTCAAGCCTCAGCCCTACCTCAGCCTTTATAACTAGGCTTACAACTCAGACTTTCCACAAGTCCGAAACCTCAGGCTAACAGCCCTACCTCAGCCTTTATAATTTCAGGCTTACAACTCAGATCTGATAATAGATCTTATAAGACATAGAATGTAATAAGAAATAAACAAATTCACCAGCTAGATTCCTCTGTTGGTGAAGCCTTCTTGATCAGTTCTTGACTAAACTGATCCTTCTGATCCAACCTGACTTAGCTTCTCAAAGCTTCTTGATAGAACAAAATAAGATGGATCTTCTTGCTATTAAAGTCTATCTTCAGTCAGCTTCTTCCTTGAATTCAGATTGGAATTTGAATCTTTCTTGAAGAACAATTCTGAATCTATTTCTCTTCACAGAATTCCTTCTTTTTGTGTAGTTTCCAATCTGTCTCTTATATAGAGTTTGCTTCATGGTTACCAGCTGATCCGGTTTCTAATAAACTACTAACAGATCTGAAGAGGTGTCAGATCGGTTGGATATGACAGCTGTCAAGTCACCAGATATGTCAGCAGAGTCGTCAGAGTCATTCCATCTCAGTACAAACCACTCAGCAGGCTGCTTCATATATGTCGACACATATTGGCCAAGTGTCGACACAAGTCTTCATGGTGTCGACATAATACTCCAAGTGTCGACACAGACATACTTCTGCTTCTCGACACGTCTTCTGTTGAATGTGTCGACACAAGTTCTGTGTGTCGACACAAATACTTCTGGTGTCGAAAAAGCTGTTGCTGGCAGATGGCGTTGAGTAGGTGTCAACACAAGTCCTATGTATTAACACAGCTGCTTCTAGTCTCGACATAGATGTTATCGACAGACGGCGTTGAATGAATGTCGACAGTTTTGAAAGCATCCAGACAGCGTTGAGTGTGTGTCGACACAAGTCCTGTGTGTCGACACAATTACTTCTTGTGTCGACATAACTCCTGGCTCAGGTGTCGACACAATTCTGAGTGTCGACACAACTTCTTCAAAAATTTCGACTTAGCTTGAATGTCGATACCACTTCTTCATAAGAGTCGACACAACTTGAGTGTCGACACAATACCTTCATAAGTGTCGACATAACTTTAGAGTGTCGACGCAAGTCTTTATAAGTGTCGATACAGCTTCTGGGTGTCGACACAGCTTCTTCACAAGTGTCGACACTTGTACTTAGAAAATTTTCTTCAAATGCTTAAACCTGCACAATGTAACTCAAACATCTATTAAATACAAATTGATGTATATCATTGACTAAGATGAGGCTTCTCTAAATCTGGTACACATTTTCCAATGTACCCAATAATCTCCCCCTATTTGGAGAAGTCATAACCCTTAGTCAAAGACATACATCTCTCATAATAAAACAAAAATAGAAATAGATGAAAATTCAATTTACACCAGGTAAACACATAATCATTGTAAACAACACAGAAATAAAAAACTGAGCTGATTTCATTCAATTTTTAGAGAAAAAGAAATATCATGTTTACAAAGATTCCTTTCTAGATCAGAACACAAAATGTTACATTATTTTAATACATAAGCCTATCTATCATGTTATTGACTAGGCTCCTTAATGACAATTCCTTTGCCAACCTTGATCTTTGCCTGTACAGAAGGTTCAGCATCTTCAGCAGGCTTCTTCCCTATGAGGGCTTTCTTCTTTAGTTCTTCAGCCTTAATTTTCTGCCTTTCAAAATAGTGGAATGGCTTTGGGAAATACTTGCTTGGCTCCTGAGCATTAGCAGGTAGCTTCCCAGCCTTAGCTCTTCTTCTATGTTGAAGAATGGCATCTTGTCCAGCTTGGTATTTATTCCATTCCTATTCTTAATACTATTTACCCCTGTCATGGGTTTTATCCTTTACAGCTTTCCAGGCAATAAGTATAATGTTTCTAGAAGTTGGGCTCCACTGCTCAAAGTCTGGCTTCAGCTCAGCCTGCTCTCTGAATCTCTTCTTGGATAGTTGAGCTTCCTTCCGAGCTTTTAAGACAGCTTCTGACATTTCTACTTTTTCCAAAATTACATTTTGTGCTTCTTGTGGAGGACTATACATTTTCTGCACTTCTTCTTGAACCATTTCAAAGTTTGCTGGGGGGTAGATCACCTGAGCAACTTCAGGATGATCTCCTTCAAGATAGGTAGGTTGTATCCCAGATTCTGCTACATTATCATCAACACAAAGCGGATGGTATCCAAGAGTGGCTCTGATGCTATTGGAAATCCATTTAGCATGGTCAGAGCTAGCTTTGACTAGTAATCTCTTCCCCTTTATGACCTCTCTTTAAATATGACTTCTCAAATCATCCTTTTGAAACCTGACCTGATTAACAACATGGTCAGTTCCTTCCTTAAAGTAATCTTTTAATTTTGTCAAGAAATCAGATATATTATTTTGAGAAGCCTGAAAGGTGGTCAGAACCGCATCTATATCATCCTTGATTTTCTTTGACAGTTCATCTTTCACAGCATTTGATAAATCATTTATCTTTGACAGTATAACATAGTGTGAATCTTCAAGATTGTCATTCATTCTTATCTTATTTTCAAGTACATATCCGTGCTTTACTTCAAGTTCATCCACTTGAACTTTGATAGCTTGTTGTTGCTTGGCCAGGAACACTACAACATTAACTTCTTTATGGAAGCAATCTGTCATCTCCTTCTTATTTTGATTCACTTCAAATCTGATAGATTTGATGTCATAGGCCAATCGAAACTGTAACTCTTTATGAGTTTCATTCACATATGTTTCTATAGATTGTCTTTGTTCATCCAATTTAATCTGCATCTGGACTAGTAAAGAACTGAAGTCCAAGCTTGATGTCGATGAAGCTGTGCTTATTTGCAATGACTTTTTATATCCAGAAATCTTTTTCTTCAAAGCAGCTAGTTTCCTTTTCTTAGCCATTTTGGCTTCTTCATCTTCAGAAGATTCAGTTTAACTTTCAATATCAACTGTATCCTTTTAAGCTGGGGCATCCTTTGAAAACTCCAACTTAGTCCTTGGAATATCGTTTTCTTGTGCAATCTGCTCCCCCTCAGTCCTTGTAAGAGGAATATCAGAGAATAGGTCATTCATGGTGAATTCGTGTTGTATTGGCTCATTTTGTGCATCTGTCTCAACAGTTTCTTGAGCAGCAATGTTGATTTCAGATACTATGTTTATTACAGTATCTGCAGCCATGTCACTTTCTAAGATTGCATCATCAATGCCTCCCCCTTGGGCAGGCAACTCAGTTACTTGTTCTATTTGTTCTTGGGGCACACTGCCCTGGACTTGTTCTTGTGCATCCTTTTGTTGCTGGTCTTCATCAGAACTGAAGACCACTTCCTCCTAAGAATCACTGGAGGATTCAGCCTGTGGAACAACTTTCTTCTTTTTCATATCTTTCTTAGTTTCCTCCTGAGGAGCAGGGACTTCCTTGGTCAGAACTCTATCCCACCTTGATAGAATTTTTACATCCATCCTCCTCATATGATTTATTTTTGATCCAGCCACTTGTTTCAATACATCTGGTATTACAGCAGATAAGAATAAACTCAGAATTCTTCCCATGTTTGGTTTCTTAGTTCCTTCATGAACTTTATCAAACACTACTGCTGCCCAGTCAGTGTTTATCTTGAATATGATCCTTACCATAAGATTGAACATGTGGACAGAGATTTTATAATGTCCACCAGTTTTGCAAAGAATCACTTTGCCAACTACTTCAGATAGGAATTTTCCTTGGGAATTCATCCCTTTTCTGGTAATAGATGATCCAATCTTAATATTGGGGCTCAGCCCGCACCAGCTTAAAGCTTCTGTAATCTGGGAAGGGGTTATTTCATCTGTATCCTTGACTGATGGAAGCTGAAGTGATTTCCTGATAGTTTTTAGTGTGAGTTTCACTAGGGAATTTTGAAATGTCCCTTTAATTTTCTTGCCTGTAGAATCCACTATAGCGGTTGAATAAAACTCCAGAACTTCCTTCTTCCATATCTTTGTTTGTTCAGAAACCAAGTACTCCAATCCATTTTCTGAAATTAGGGCAATAACACCCTGAATTTCATCTGAAGCTGTTGTGAACCCTTCACAAACAAGTTCATAACCTTTATTGACTTTGTCTTCTTGAAGAGGAGCCATTGATGTAAGAGTTAGAAGAGAAGAGAAGAGAAAAGAATAGCTTTGTCGACAGAAGTAGGAAAGTCAAGAATACTGAAAGCGTAGTCAACAAGATTTTGGTTCACCTATTTATAGTATAAGTGTAAGGGCAAGTCAAAAGATGTGCTAGTGTCGACAAGTTTTCTTATGTGTCGATAGAAATGACCTAGGTCTCGACAATACGTGTTTTAAGTCGACACGACTATGTGCCGACATACTAATGTCAGAGTCGATAACTTGTCTTAAGTCGACACATTTATGTGTCGACAAACTTGTGTCTGTGTCGACACACTTGTGTCTGTGTCGACACACTTGTGTCTGTATCGACACTTACTACTTTAGTCTTGACAGACTTGTGTCGACACAAGAATTCTCTCGACATAAGATCTCGACATAGTTGTGTCGACATCAATTCTCTTGTCGACACAGATACTGTTTCTGTGTCGACACTTCCTTTTACTAAGTCGACTCAACATATTGAGTGTGTCGACATAGCTTGTTTGTGTCGACACAAACATTGTACTGAGACAAATTTCCAGAGAAATTTTATGCTAACATATTCTCCTTAGGGATTCTTATGCTAACCTATTTTAGGTTCAACATTCCTAATTCAAATTTTAAATAATTGAATTTAGTTTCATCCAGAGGTTTTGTAAAAATATCAGCTATATGATTATCAGTTTTCACAAATTCTAGGCTAATATTTTCCTTCTCTACATGTTCTCTAATGAAATGAAACTTAATTTCTATATGCTTGGTCCTACTATGTGATACAGGATTCTTAGAAATAGAAATAGCACTTGTAGAATCACAAAATAGAGGAATTCTACTTACCTGGATGTCATAATCTTCTAATTGATGCTTTATCCACATCAATTGTGCACAACAGCTACCTGCAGCTATATACTCTAATTCAGCTGTTGATATAGCTACACTAGTTTGCTTCTTGCTGCTCCATGACACCAGCCTCCTACCAAGGAATTGACAAGTTCCTGTGGTACTTTTCCTGTCTTCTTTGCATCCAGAAAAGTCTGCATCTGAGAAACCAGTTAGTAGGAAATCTCTATTCTTAGGATACCAAAGGCCTAGATTAGGTGTACCCTTAAGATATCTCAGAATTCTCTTAACTGCAGTATAATGAGATTCCTTAGGGCAAGCTTGATACCTAGCACAGACACATGTTGAATACATGATGTCAGGTCTACATGCAGTCAAATAGAGTAGAGAGCCAATTATCCCTCTATACAAAGACTCATCAACTGGTTTCCCTGCCTCATCTTTGCCTATAGGCATACTTGTTCTCATTGGAGTTTTCATGGTAGAAGTTGAGTCCAAACCATACTTCTTAATTAACTCCTTGGTGAACTTAGACTGGGAAATGGATAATCCATTCTCAGTCTGTCTAACTTGAAGTCCCAAGAAGAACTTCAGCTCACCCATACTGCTCATCTCAAACTTCCCTTGCATAAGTTTGGCAAACTTCCTACAAAGGTTGTTTTCAGTAGAACCAAAGATAATGTCATCCACATATATCTGGACTAGTATTATCTTGCCTTTTGATTCCCTATAGAATAGAGTTTTGCCTATCTTTCCTCTAGAGAATTTATTCTCAATAAGGAAGACAGACAAGGTTTCATACCAAGCCCTTGAAGCTTATTTCAAACCATAGAGCTTTCCTAAACCTATATACATAATCATGAAAGTGAGAGTCTACAAAACCTTAGGGTTGTTCAACATAGACTTCTTCTTTTAAATCACCAATCAGAAATGCTGATTTTACATCCATCTGGTATACCTTGAACCCTTGATAGGCAACATTGGCCAAGAACAACCTTATAGCCTCCAGCCTTGCCACTGGAGAAAAGGTTTGATCAAAATCAATACCTTCCTCTTGCCTGTAGCCTTTTGCTACCAGTCTAGCCTTGTTCTTGACTATGGTGCCATTCTCATCAAGCTTGTTCCTGTAGATCCATTTAGTTCCTATTATGTTGTGATCCTTAGGTTTTGGCACCAGCTCCCAGACTTTACACCTTTTGAACTAACTGAGCTTTTCTTGCATTGCATCAATCCAGTTGGTGTCTTGCATTGCTTCTTTAATCTTCTTGGGTTTAATTTGAGATAAGAAGCTAGAACATAGAACTGTGTTCATGCTCCTGCCCTACGTTAGAACACCTTGACTTGCATCACAAATGATTTGATGAACTGGATGATCCTTCAGGTGCCTCCTTGCAGGAGGAAATCTGTCAGCATTATGGTCTTCTACAATTTCCTCAACTTGATGCTCCACACTGACTTCTTCATCCAGAGAGACTTGTTCTCCCCCTGGATAGCTGGCCTCTTTATCTTCATCCAACCTAGCAGGAACATCTTCATTGATGGTCAGCTTGTCTAGCCTATCTGTTAAACCTGTTGAGCTAACAGAAGAACTAGACAATCCATTGTTAATAAATTTTGACTCATCAAATACAACATGCACATATTCTTCTACAACTTTGGTAGTCAAGTTGTAGATCATGTATGCTCTACTGTTGTTGCTGTACCCAACAAATACCCCTTCTAGGGATTTGGCGGCAAACTTAGTCTGGTAGTGCTTACCATTGACTAGTACAAAACACTTGCTACCAAAGATTCTGAAGTAAGATATGTTTGGTTTTCTTCCTTTCAAAATCTGGTAGGGAGTCATCTTGTGTTTCTTATTGATGGAGGCTCTATTGAGCACATGACATGCAGTATTAACTGCCTCAGCCCAGAAGTATTCAGGGAGAGTAGTATCATTTAGTAGAGTTCTACTAGCCTCAATTAGAGTCCTATTCTTTCTTTCAGCAACACCATTTTGCTGAGGAGTTCTAGGTGAAGAGAATTCATGATGAATCCCAAGTTCTTCACAGAATCTTGTCATACATTCAGACTAAAATTCAGTTCCATGGTCACTTCTAATTTTGACAACTGAACTGTTGTATTCGTTATGTATTTGTCTAACAAAAGTCTGAAAAACAGATGGGGTTTCAGATTTCTGCCTCAAGAAGAAAACCCATGTATATCTGGAATAGTCATCCACAACAACAAGTGTGTATACTTTCCTACCAAGACTGTGGACTGGCATAGGACCAAACAAATCCATATGAATGAGATATAAACATCTCATTGAATCTTTGATGTCAAGTGCTTGGAAAGAGGACTTAGTCTGCTTGCCTTTTTGGCAAGTTGAAACACACCCTCTTTGGTGCACATAATTTGAGGACCATTCCTCACTAATCCCATGCTGAACAGCAGCCCTATAGACTTATAGTTCAGATGAGCTAGTCTCTTGTGCCAATTGACACATAGAGAAGCTTTCTCTCCTGCAACCAGACAAATTGGTGAGTTGTTAAACTCACAATCTAGGTTAAGGCAATACACATTTCCTTTCCTAGAGCCAGTCTAAATGATCTCTTGATCCCTTGACCTTCTTATCTTGCACTCCCCTTTGATAAAAGAAATGAACCTAGATCACTAAGTTTACTTATGCTAATTAGGTTATATTTTAAACCCTTCACATAAGCCACTTTAGTGACAGTAATTGAATCACTAGTAATGTTACCAATTCCTTTGATAATACCATTTTCTGATCCACCAAAGATAACTTTGGGTTCATTCTCTATGGGCACATAGTCCCTCAAAATTCTCCTTGTTCCTATCATATGTCTTGAAAAACCACTATCCAAGTACCATATAGGGGTATGGTCACTTGGATTCACCTGCAACACTTGAAGAATTACTTACCCTTAGAACCCAACTTGCTAGTGGGTCCTAGGTCCTTGTTAGTTTGAAATCCTGCAACTGTTCTAACAGGAAAACTACTCTTGGTTTTAACACTAGTGTTAAACCAGCAATCCATGTCAAAGTGCCCCACCTCTACACAACACCAACACTCAAACCTATTATACCTTTTCTTAGGTAAAGACTTTACTGCTTTGTTGCCAGCAGTCTTGTTGAGAGTTGGTGCTGGAGAATCACTTTTCAAGAAATCCTCTTGAACCTGATGGGCATGCTATAGTGTGGTCTGTAAGCATTTGCACCCTTGCCCATGTGATTTCCATGCTCACAATGACCATGTGTAGTGTCATGATCATACCTAGTAGTAGATTCACCACCTTCCTAAAGAAAATATGGGGTTCAGCAACTAGAGGCTGAACTGGGCCCTTACCTTTTCTATGTGAATTGAAAGCCCTAGTTCTTCCCTTAAAGCCTAGACCAGTCTTACCTTTTTGTGAAATAAAATTGTCTATTAGGGGTACGATAGATTTGGGCTTGGAGAATTTAGCCAATAGCTCTCTCTCTCTCTTGCTGAAGTTTTGCCTCAAGTTTCTTGATATGATTTTCTTTGAAAGAGATTGTGCCCATTTGAATAACTATAATGTTCTTCAATTTGGCAACCTCATTCAGTTTTAGATCCAACATCTTAGCTGAATCTGCTGCAGCCAGCTTAAGAGACTCAATCTCTTTGGCTTGCATTTTAACAAAAAACTTCTCTTCTTCAGAGATTACAACAACCCACCATACTCATCAATGAGTTGGTGTACATCCCCTTTAGACTCAGATCCATCCACTTCTATTGAAGCAAATGCTTCTGATTCTCATATAGTAAAGTAATCTGAAAACTAAGGGAGAATAGTTTACCTTACTTGGTCCAGGCTGATCCTAGCACTGATCATCTTCAGATTGAGCCATCAGCCCTCTACAACAATGGTATTCAACTCCATTTATGGATTCCAGCATCTGTAGGAATTCTAGATCCCTAGACTCCTCTTATGTTGAGAATAGCCCAACATATTCTTCTTCTTCTTCTTATCTAGATTCTGAAGATGAAGAGTCTGTCCAACTCTTCTCCTTCTGAGCAATTAGAGACTTCTCCTTCTTACCTTTGACCTGTTATTTCTTCTTGTCCTTTGACTCCTTTCTTTTATCAGGACAGTCAGCTATGACATGTCCAGTCCTATTACAGTAATAACACAAAATCTTAGTATTAGATTGTTTACCAGGTTTAGAGGAATACCTGTCCTCCTTAGGTGTCTTCTTCTTCCTAGAGTACTCATCCTTGGAATTGGATGAAGATGATGGTCTGGTTCTCCACTTCTATTTCTTCATAAACCTTTGGAATTGCCATGTAAAGGCAGCAAAATCATCATCAGAAGTATGATTATCTGATGTGTTATTGTCAGAAATTCCTTCTTCTGCCACAACACTCCTTCTAGGTGGAGAAGGAGATTTTCTCCTACCCTTTCTTGAGCCTTCAGCTTTGAAGGCCACTGACTTTTCCTTAAACTTAGATCTGCTGCCCTTCTCCTCTTCTTTTCTAGCACTAAACTGCATTTCATATGATAATAACTTTCCAAACAGTATAGATGACACATATCTTAGTGTCCCAATCCTTTGTTAGAGACCTAAGAAACTTATCATTCAGTTCATAAGTGCTAAAGACCCTTCCATAGGTCATCAGATCATTTACTATTCTAAAGAACTTCTTATAGCATTCAGCTATGCTGTCATATTTAGCTTGTCTAAAGCTCTCATACTCCCGGTTCCGCATAGACTTTCTGTCCTCTCTGACTTCTTCGGTGCCCTCCATGTAGACAATCAATGTGTCCCAAATTTCTTTGGAGGTTTTACAATGCACCAGATTCTGAAAAGTGGCATCATCTATAACACTTACAATAATGTTCTGTGCTCTTTTATCTAGTGTTGCCAAAATGATTTCATCCTTAGTCATTTTAGAATAGCTCTTTGGAGTTTGAATGTTTGCATCAAGAACTGATACCTTCATTGGAATGAAGGGGCCTTCCTATATTGTGATATAAATTCTTAGATCAGATGCTTCCATAAACAACCTGACCCTTTCCTTCCAAATGTCAAAGGATTCTTTCCTGCATATAGGTAATTTCATATATCCAAATTCCTTTTGATTCTCATTTGAACCCATTCTTGATATCAGTTATTTGCCTTGGAGAATAACTCTGACTGTTAAGTCAATCTTTGAGTAACCTCCCTCTGATACCACTTGAAAGACTTTGTTTCAAGAGGCTAAACACCTAGAGGGGGGTGAAAAGGTTCTAATCTTTTAAAGTCATTTTTAGACAAACAGTTAGATAATCATCCAACACAAATTAATCAATTTGCAGAATATAAACACATCACAGCAAACACCAGATCTATAGTGGTTCCCCAAGATATGGGTACATCCACTTTCCCCCTCCGCCTATCAAGTAGATAACTGGATTCAGCCTAACTTCCTTCCACTGGATCAAATCCCTAGATCTTACAAACTCCGAACCAAAATGGTTCCTACAGCTCAGACTTAACAAGTCCTACCTCAGATTCTTCCCCAGAATCCTACCTCAGGCTTCAGCCCTACCTCAGCCTATATAACTAGGCTTACAACTCAGACTTTCCACAAGTCCTACACCTCAGGCTAATTGCCCTACCTCAGCCTTTATAATTTCAGGCTTACAACTCAGATCTGATAATAGATCTTATAAGACATAAAATGTAATAAGAAATAAACAAATTCACCAGCTAGATTCCTTTGTTGGTAAAGCCTTTTTGATCAGTTCTTGACTGAACTGATCGTTCTGATCCAACCTGACTTAGCTTCTCAAAGCTTCTTGATAGAACAAAATAAGGTGGATCTTCTTGCTATTGAAGTTGATCTTCAGTCAGCTTCTTCCTTGAATTCAGATTGGAATTTGAATCTTTCTTGCAGAATAATTCTGAATCTGTGTCTCTTCACAAAATTCCTTCTTTTTATGTAGTTTCCAATCTGTCTCTTATATAGAGTTTGCTTCATGGTTACTGGCTGATCCGGTTTCTAACAAACTACTGACAGATCTGAAGAGGTGTCAGATCGGTTGGATATGACAGCTGTCAAGTCACCAGACATGTCAGCAGAGTCATCAAAGTCATTCCATCTCAGTACAAACCACTCAGCAGGCTGCTTCATATGTGTAGACACATATTGGCCAAGTGTCGACACAAGTCTTCATGGTGTCGACACAATACTCCAAGTGTTGACACAGACATACTTCTGCTTCTCGACACATCTTCTGTTGAATGTGTTGACACAAGTCGTGTGTGTCGACACAAATGCTTCTGGTGTCGAAACAGCTTTGGCTGGCAGATTGCGTTGAGTAGGTGTCGACACAAGTCCTGTGTGTCAACACAGCTGCTTCTGGTCTCGACATAGCTGTTGTCGACAGACGGCGTTGAATGAATGTCGACAGTGTTGAAATTATCCAGATGGCATTAAGTGTGTATCCACACAAGTCCTATGTGTCGACACAATTACTTCTGGTATCGACATAACTCCTGGCTCTAGTGTCGACACAATTCTGAGTGTCGACACAGCTTCTTCTTAAATGTCGACTTAGCTTGAATGTCGAAACCACTTATTCATAAGAGTCAACACAACTTGAGTGTCAACACAATATCTTCATAAGTGTCGACACAACTTCAGAGTGTCGACACAAGTCTTCATAAGTGTCGACATAGCTTCTGGGTGTCGACACAGCTTCTTCACAAGTATCGACACTTGTACTTAGAAAATTTTTTTCGAATGCTTAAACATGCACAATGTAACTCAAACATCTTTTAAATACAAATTGATGCATATCATTGACTAAGATGAGGCTTCTCCAAATCTGGTACACATTTTCCAATATACCCAACAAACATGATTAAGGAAGCACCCACTACTTATACCTTGTGTGCAATGTAACATCCCTTAGGCAACTAGACCCCTAGGGTGGTTTTGTAATGACTAGGTAATGACAAAACCCTAGGAAACACTAAAGTGATGGGTGAACATGGGTATTAGGGTGTGAACTACCTTGGGCTGCAAATAGCAGAACTTCAAACACTAGCTTAGGGTTGACCCTAGGGCTTCACCATGACTCCATGACCCCATCACAACATGTCTAACCCATTATAGGGTCCATTAGAGCCATAGAGACCCATTGGAGTCAACAAAAGAGGCCAAGTTGACCAAGGTCAACCTTAAGCCTGAGAAAGTCAACTTAGTTCAATTTGGGTCAATTGACCACCTAAGTGTCAAATTGACCTCACCCTTAGTCTCTTGGCGTCATGGGGGACCCAATGGCACCAAAAGCCGCATGCCTAAGTCACCCAAGTGGCTAATTTGAACAAAGTCAACCCATAGTTTAATTTGGTCAATTTGGGCTAACCTAGCCCTATTTAAGTGGGCTAAGCCCAAACTAGTGTGGCCCATTGGTCTAGGAGGTGGAGAGACACCTTTGGAGCCCACCAATTTTAGATATTGGTGACTAGGAGGGAGAGAATGGGAGTTTCCCCAATTTGGAGGAGAGTGAAAATGTGAGCTTAATGGCCATCATGGCTATGGAGGCTCCATAGCCCCCCACTTTTATGGGGCTTTTACTCCTCTGAGGGGGAGGAGAAGTTTTTAAGAGGTGGTATTCTATTGGGGTGGCTCAGCCCCATTTATTTGCTGAAATAAAAAAAAATCCCCTTTATGGCCATTAATGGAGTTTTTCAAAATTGAGGAGTTACAAGCCTTCTCTCCTCAATTCCCTCTTTAAGGACCTTCAACAGAGCAAGGGCAATCGTTTCCCCCGATCCTTTCTCAAATTCATTGAGGTTGGTGTAGAAGTTGCAGAAGACCCAAGCTCGGTGGCCAGAAATGGTGAGGAAGCAAAACACTCACATTCAAGCCGCAAATCAGGTCCTCCTCTACTCCTTCTTCATGGGTTAGATCTTAGGAATTGTTAGAGCAAGGAATCAGGCTCAATTGAGCCCAATCAGGTTGATTTTTTCCAGTGGTTTTCCGTGAAAAAAAAGTGGTTTCGGGTTCGCCATAATCCGCCATCTCCGGCGGCCAAACCACCACCGGTCGATAGCCCTCACCTTGATGGAGGTGGTGGTGGCGGTGGTTGGTCTGGGAGGTGGTCGGAGGGCCGAGAATTTTGGCAGGAGTTTTCTCCAAGTCGGGCGGAAGCGGACCATTGGCTGGAGGAAGAAGAAATCCATTCACCGTTGGATAGCTCTTTAAGATTCACGCAGATCTAAATGTATTAAATATGTTATATGTATATTTCTATCACATAATTTCACCTGTATTGGGATTTAAATTTAAAATACTTAGAGGCCTTTTCAAGAAAACGTGGTCATCATGAAACTTGTAGCCCTATAAGTCTAATTTATTTTAAAATTAGTTTGAACTAATTTAGAGTTTAGATCAGACCTCAGCACTCATTTTGTTGAGGTCTATACATAGGTTTGAATAGAGATTGATTGGGGTGCCACCATCAATCCTAACCTCCAATTGACTTGATATTTGGAGAATGGGCCATTCATATCTAGATCTATAACATATCCAAAAATGGGAATTTGTGGAAAACATTTTATAAAGTTTTGGTAAACATTTAATTTTTCATGTATGGGTTAATTAATGGGTCTAATTACCTCCATATTCCCCCATATTTTGGGGAGAAGTCCTTGGGGTCAAAATAAGATTCTTTATAAAATTTAATCCCATTTGGAGATGATATGGTTGGTAATTATGCAAATTCTAGTCTTGACCTAGTAGGGCTAATTAGGTTAAGTACCCCTTTTTTGGGTATTGAGTAGACAAATCACCTTAATAGAGGTTGAAACATGGTCCACTGGCTTTATGTGACATTAAACACTCTCACATCGAGTTTGGGGTAGAATAGGCTGGATTTTCCCTAGGACCCCAGTTCAAACCCTAAGGTTGAACTTTGGGGGTTTGTGAAAGACATGGGGTGATATGCACTTGAATGGACTTGGTGTTTAGTCCATGTGATCTTAGGGTAGTGAAATGCCCTAGGAAGAAATTTGGTGGTAATCGGACACATGCACCCCACTTTAATCACTTGAAAATTATTTAGGTTTGTACTCCTTATGGATTAATTAAGGGGTCATATGACCTTGTATCTTCATGAGATTTTGGTAGGAGTAATTTTATAGTAATATTAACCTCTGAAATTTATTATAGGATGTTTAGAAGACAGTATCTCATATTTGTAGTTATAACCTTCATCTTGTCCCTTGTGATGATATTGAAGCAACCATGGTTAAATTAACTTAGAATGTTATGAAACTTTGGCAATACTGATTAAATATCATTTAGATGCACTACTAAGTTATTTAGAATGATTGGATATTGTCTCATAGTACTTCATGTGTAAAGTGAACTAGTGCACCTTGTTTTGATGAATAGATAATAAATACTATATCATTCTATAAAATTGTGTTACTTGGCCAAATAATGTTTTAGAGCATAATAAAGCTTAGAAATTTATTACATATTGTTTGGATGAGTTACAAGAATGTTTCTTCACAAAGTGTAATATCATGGATTTATATAAGGTATTTTTCTATATATCTTACTGGCCTTGGAATTGCATGAAACTTAGTCAGTATTGTTTTATGATCATAGTAAGGCTCTGGTAATTTTTGAATAATTTTTGGACTATGAATTATGATACTCCCTTCATTACCTCTAATTATTTGAATTACATTGAATTATTTATTTAGGGGCCAGTACATTTATGAAAATTTGTGAAACTTGGCGTTCTCTGATATTTTGGCATCATATAGTGTTCATAATTTTTGGATGGTCATACTTAAGTAAATATAGCACTTCATGTTCAAAATCACCTATGGCCTAATTTTTGGGAAAATTAAATAAATGACAAATTAATTAGGAAAATTATAAGTTTCTGGATTTAATCTAATTATGTCATGATAGAACCCCAATAATTATCTTAGGGAATTTGGATGAATATTTGAAGGGGTCACCATTCATGCATACCATATAGCTTGGTTGGTCTGCATATAGTAAAAATTGCAGAATTATGATAGCATGTTGAATGGACATAGGGAGATGAGATTAATAGTATACTGATTTTGGTGAAGTGAAAATGAGTCCATCATTGGGATTCTTGCTGTAAAGAGTGTTGGGTTGACTAGTGTTAAATGGTGCTCGGGATTGACGAAATATCATCCTTCCTATGGAGTGAGAGAGTCAAAATACAAAAGGGTTAGATTAAGTATAACTTTAAATTGGGTTGGCTATGGAGAGATACCAATAATAATAAGTACCTTGTTGTACAATCCCATATCCGGCGAGTGGGGTCGGCAGGAGCCAGACCGGACGAGTCTAGCTCGACCCAGGCGGGCCATGTCCGCAGTGTCGAGTGAGGCGAGGTCACTCAATGGCTTCAGCCGTGGCATTGAGTGAGGTGAGTTCTGTCAACGCTTCTTGCTCTTGGAGTTGAGAGACATCTCGGCATCCGTCGGCTCGCACTCTCCCTAGAGAGCTCGGCAGCAGCCCCGACTCGCCCAGGCGAGATAGGATGCTTCTGGGAGGCGAGCCTGTACTCGTCAAGCTCTGCCCGCCGAGCTATGGGATGTTCATCGAGCTCTGGGCTGTTCGTCGAGCTCTGGGCTATTCGTGAAGCTCTTGGCTTTTTGTCGAGCTCTAGGCCATTCATCGAGCTTCGGGCTGTTCGTCGAGCTCTGGGCTATTCGTCGAGCTCTGGGCCTTTCGTCGAGCTCTGGGCTTTTCGTCGAGCTCTGGGCTATTCGTCGAGCTCTGGGCCTTTCGTAGAGCTCTGGGATCTTCTTTGAGTTCTGGGCCTTTCATCGAGCTCTGGCCATTCGTCGATCCCTAGGCCGCTCGCCAAGCTTTGACTGCTCAACGAACTCATGACATGCGAGCAGGGCAGTCCAGGCCCGTACTTGCCAAAGGCCAAGAAGAAGTGGCGATTGCTAGCTCAATCGAGCACTCGTTGCCCTTGCTGAGGAGAGGTTGTCGAGGGCTACTCGCACAATTATCTGTCAAGTGTTCTTTCCATTTTGCCCTCGTTGGCTTGCCCATAGCCAGTTAGAACAATGGAGTTATGTAATTGGCAGACCCAGTTGGGCTACACATAGCTATTCAGAACAACGGAGGTTGGCTATTTGTCGGCCTTTTTCAAAAATCTATAAATAGGACCCAAGGGGAACCTCAAAAGGCATGCTTACTTGTCTCTAGTCTTCTAGCGCTTTCTGAGGTTACCTTAGCTCAGCTCTTGGCTAGGGAGGGGAAGCACTCTAAGATCTTTCGGGTGTGTGGAGGGACCTCCGCGCCGAGCCCTTGGGCCAGTTCCTTGTTCTTTTTCCTTGTCATTTTTCTTGCAGGAGAGAAGTAGGTGTGCGATCACCCCTTCCCCAAGGGTGAACTCCATAGAGACCGATTCTTCGATTTCAACATTTTAGTGCGGTGAGCGTGGTCAGCACAGAAAACCTTCAGCAGGCCAGATGATGGGAGGAGAAGGACAGGGCTCGGATAGGTCCAACTCGCAACCCCCCCCCCCCCCCACCGCCTCTCGCTACGGTGGGGATGTTAAAAGACTTCAGGCAGGAGGTGCTTGGCCTCGTCAGGTTCACACTCGGCGCGCATGCCGAGTGCTCGACTCTACCGGCGCAAGTGCTCGCGGTCCCTGCCCTTGGCGAGGACGCTCCTGGCAGGCGAGCTGGGAAATAGGTTACAAAGGAAGGGAGAGGTGGCGAGCTCCCCAGGCGAGTACTCTTCCCGAGCTCGGCGAGCGGGGGCAGGTTCAATGAAATGGGGGTGCGAGACCCTCCAACTCGCCTAGCAGGGGGAGGAAGCCCCTTCAGGGAGCTAGTTTCTTTTGCCCCGGTTCTAGAGGGGTTTAGGGAGCCTGAGATGTCCTAATATGTCGGGAAGGGAAACCCGGTCCAACACGTCCAGTGGTTTGAGGACGTAGACTCGATCCGACAGATGTCGGATGGGTTAAAGTGCAGGCTCCTTCACCATGCTTCTCAAGGAGATGGCGAGAGAGTGGTTCCACTAGCTATCGCCAAGCTCCATTTACTATTTCGAGGACCTGCGACGGGGGTTCATGTTGAGGTTCACCACCTCCAAGAGTAGGAAGATGGAGTTAGAGTCCCTGTTCAACATCAAGCAGGGGGTGAACGAGAACTTGGGGAGCTACGTCGACCGGTTTTTGGAGGAGGTCACCCAGGTCCAAGAGATGTGAGGGCACACCCTGATGATGGCCTTCACCCTGGGGCCGTAGTAGGGTTTCTTCAAAATGGAACTGAAGAGGGTGTAGCCCCTCTCCTACGAGGAGATAATGGAGAGGGCGGAGAGAGAAGACGATGGGGAGGCGTCGAATTTGAAGTTTGCACGGAAGCTTTCTAGGTGGGCCACAGAGGAAGAGATGCAATAAGGTGGCAAAGGTCGGAAGGAAAGAAGAGCTTAACCCCGGCAGTGGGAACAGTAGCAGCAGCCTAGGTGGGGGTGCCTGTAGCAGAACCATCAGCTAGGTTGGAGGACTGAGTGGCAAGACCAGTGGCAGCAGAGAGGTATGAATGGGGGAGACCATCGCCAGTGGGACCAAGGGAAATTTTACCCTCCAAGAGGGAGGCAGGGCCAGAGACCACCTCTCCCCGACAAAAACCAGGCATTAGTTATAGCCATGGGGGAGAGGAGGAGAGCAGTGCGGAGGAGGAGGAGAAGAGAGGTTAGGGTGGAGGTTCCATACTATGACATACACTAAGAGGAGGGGCACAACACGGCCACGTGCCCGAAGTTCCTCGAGATGAGAGGAAACAGGGAGCAGCAGCAGCAGTAAGACAGCTAGGGATTGCGGATCTAAGAAGTCCTACCTTGGGCTGAGGAGGACAGGTGTGAGGACTGGGCTGATGTTGGGGCCCGGGGAGGGATTAGAGTGATACATAGGGGGATGGGGGTCAAGGATTCCCGCAAGGCAAGTCTCCACACCATGTACCGCATGAGCGTTGGCTCCACATTCCAGACCCACCCACGGAAGAGAAGATCACCTTCTCAAGAAAGGATAGCCAGACCATGAGGACGCCTTCTACGACACACTGGTCATCCAGACAGCGGTCGATAACTTCACCATCTCCCAGATCCTCATTGGCAATGGGAGCTCGGTCAACTTCATCTTCAAGACGGCATTCGACGCGATGAAGGTGGAGGCTAAGAGGTTGCTTGCCTCAGATGGACCCTGTTTGGGTTCCCGGGGGAGAGGAAGGAGGTTGAAGGAGGAGTGGGACTCCATATCACTCTGGGGGGCAGTCCCACACCTGCAGGTTCGTCATTGTGGATGCCTAGAGCAGCTACAATGCCAACTTCGGGCAACCCCTCATCAGTGCCTTCAGCTACACTCCGCCATCCTTGTCACAACCCGCATTTTCTCCGAATTAAGAATTATCAGAATAAGAGAAAACACGCGTCGTGATGCCACGTCAAGCAGGGGATAACTGCTGACGCTCAGGCAAAAACCAACTACCAACTTAATGAAAGAAAATCATGTGATTAATGATTAGAAAATCAGTTATAATTAGAGTCCGTATCCCTCTGCTCAGTGGCTCACCTAGTCCACAAAAGAAAACTATATTTATACGCTGCGGAAAAATACTTTATTTAGGTTTAACCTCCTAAGGAGCGCATAAGGGTTCCAAGAGAACCACTCATGCTATGCAAGACTCTACATTAAATTTATATAATATATAAGAAAACGGTCTTTATACGTGATTTGGAAAATAGTGATTATGCTTTATAAAACATGCTGATCATGAGCTTTATTTATAATAATAATTATAGTTTAAAAATAACTAGCAACCTAGCATAAAACCTTCTCAGAGCAAGTAGACTATCTCTAGAAAATGGTAGCAGCAATAGTATATATATCTAGTACAAGGTAAAACTACCAGTGGGCGCCAACAACCTGACACGAACCCACTAGCACAAATATATGTCTGTAAGAGAGTACTGAAAACAACCTCACTAACAAGGTAAACAGAACTCCAAGGTCCGGGAGTCCACCAACAACACCACCTCCAACTAGCCACCAGACTGGCTACAGCTCAGAACCTGGGGTATTCCAAAAGAAAACAGAATACCTCAGCAAGCTAAACAAAGAAAAACTGCATGAAAGAGTCAACCAAAGGACAAAGTAACAGAAAAACATGCAGTAGAAAGAGTCACAACTGTCCACAACAGGACCACAAGAAATGCACAACGTGCAAAGCAACAGCAACGACCCAGCCCAGGAACCACATCCTGCATGGCCTACTAGGCTGCCAAGAGCCAGAATGTTGCAAACTACTAAAGAAGAAACTTCTAACACCCTAATCTGTGGGAAGTGATAGTAGCAAAACAACAACGAGGAACCGGATCGAAGGCAAACGCAGTCCCCCAATCCACCATGTCCAAGTCAAAAGCTCGAGGGTCAACACGTGAAAACACAAGGGACCTTCCACCCGACATGCCCAGCCCGTACCTGGAGCAAGAAAACATGGGTGGCCTTGGCTATATCACACAACTCCACCCCCATAAAGAGCTACAACCACCACTACTAACCACGACCCACGATTCGGCCTCTAGGAAAATAAAGAAAATGGCCGACAAGGAAAACCCAGAAATACAACTGGAAATCCACTCGGAAACGAAAGAAAAGGTAAAGAAAGAGTGTTGAAATAAACCAACACGACTAGGCGTTGAGTGAAACCCACTCAGTGCCTACCTAAACTTTGGCGTTGAGTGAGCTAGCCTCACTCGCCGCCAAAATAATACCACTACCCACAAGCCCACTAAAGAATACGGAGCTCGACGACAGTCGAACGACCAAGGCAGAAGATCCAGAACTCGAGTAGTTGCCTGCCACTTGAGTATCTAAACTCCCGCACTCGAACCCATCTAAATTCACCTAGCAAAAGAAAATATACAAAGCGCACGATCAGTGACGCACGATCAGTGGTCGTGCGCACTCATCGGCTGATGATCGTGCGAAGCGAACCTGGAAAACCTGACAGAAAACCTAGCAACTGCGCACGATCAGTGTCGCACGACCACTGGTCGTGCGCACTGTTGCCAGCGCTCGTGCGATTTTCCGAGACAGAACTTTGGAAACTGAAAGACAGCCGCGCACGAGCAGAGGCACACGACCAGTGGTCGTGCGCCCTAACGTTTGATGACCGTGCACGGCTAACCTGTACCGTTTGGAATTTTCCGAACGACACCGGAACGCGCACATGACTCACGCCACTGCAGTAGCAGCAGACAACTATCAACGTCGCGCACCACTACCATACGAACTATGCCAAATCATTCGAGTGATACCTTAACGAAAAATCGGCAACCACACCCCCCCCCCCTCCTAACCCTCCCTCTCGGCTACACCCGAACTAGAGCAACAATCAAAATAAAGGAAAACAACGGCTCCACGCCGACAATTTGGATTCCAAACATCACAAAATAGGGGGGGTTTCAGTAGGAAGAACTAAGCCCTATAGTTAGCAAGAAAATGAGAACAACAAGGCCTCTAACCTGGGCTAACCGGGATTTCAATATCAGCAAGTAAAATCGAAAAGAAAACTTGGCAAGGGCAAGAATACCACTTGCCTCAAATCTCAGCGAAGCTTTGGACTGCTTTCCTCCTCTTCGCACGGATCAAAACGTCCGCAACACCTAAAACAAACACTCGGCCATTAATGGCGGAAAACTTCCAAAACCGAAAATTCCAATCCTCCCAAAACTCCACGAAAATCGAATTTCTTACCGTAGGAATGAAGGTCTTGACGAGAGCAATCCAAATCCACTCTCGGAATCGAATTCCGTCCACAAAAGCTCCGGGAATCGGCGTCTGAAGGGAAGGGTAGGCGGTTTCTCCGTTCTCTCGTACAGGGCCGGTGGTTTCAAGCGGGAAAGAAGATGATTGCCGTGCCTTTTCATTCTATATATATATATATATATATATATATATATATATATAATTATATAATAATATAATTAATTACAAAATTACATAAAGCACCAAATCGACGCGAAAACCGAACTACCTCGGAATTCGACGAAATTCGCACCGTAGCTAAATACCCACGCTACGAACACAACGGCGAAGTCGAAATAAATTTTCGACGAACAGAACTCGAGTTATACCCAAATAAAGCCAAACACCAACATCCCCCCGAGAGGCCACACCGGGTCACCCAAAACGACTCGACTTGCTGGGGAGATCTTGCCAACAGGCTACAGAATATGGCACTCAGTTCTAAGGAGCTAAACCACACTCCACAAATGGCACAAGCCACGGAAATGCGTCATCGTAATGCCAAACGAGAATAAAAATAATCGCTGAAAAAACGGGGCGTTACAGTCACTCCCCCTAAAAAAAGTTTCGTCCCGAAACTTTACGCACAACCCTCCTACTAAAGACGGAAAAAGTAACAAACAGAAGTTACAAAGGGAAACATACCGATCAAATCAGCGAAACAGGTGAGGGTACGCCCTCCTCATGGCCGACTCTAGCTCCCAAGTCACGGTCTCCAAATCCTGATTTTTCCATAGAACTTTCACCATCGGTATGGACTTCTTTCGCAGCACACGCTCCTGAGTATCCAAAATACGAACTGGCACCTCAATAAAAGAGAGGTTAAGCTCCAACTGGGGCACAACATCCAAGAGTTGCCCACTGCTGCGCACACACTTCCACAATTGGCTAACATGAAAAACATTATGAACACCAGGGAAGTTCGCTGGCAAATCCAATCTATAAGCAGACACACCAATCCGCTCCAAAATCTCGAACGGGCCCACATACCTTGGGTCCAATTTCCGATTTTTACCAAATCTCTTCACACCAACCATTGGAGAAACCTTGAGGTATACATGATCCCCTACTAAAAACTCCAAAGCAGACCTACGCCGATTGGCGTTCTTTTCATACCTCTCCTGAGCTATACGAAGCTTCTCCCGAATAAGCTTCACGGCGACTTCCATATCCTCCAGCGCATCAGGACCCAACAACGGCCTCTCACCAGCCTTGGCCCAAAACAATGGAGTCCTACAGCGCCTCCCATACAAAGCTTTGAATGGAGCCATCTGCAAGCTTTCCTGATAACTGTTATTGTAAGCAAATTCCATGAGTCGCAGACGCTCATCCCACGCTCCACCGTGGTCTAAAACATAGCACTGGATCATATCCTCAACAATCTGATTGACCCGCTCCGTCTGCCCATTGGTCTGAGGGTGGTACGCAGTAGAATACCTCAGATCCGTACCCAAACCCTCCTGCAGACTCTGCCAAAAATGAGAAGTAAACTGGGAGTCTCGATCAGAAATGATGCTAACCGGCACACCGTGGAGTCGGATGACTTCATTCAAGTACAACTCCGCTATCTTCTTCATCGTGTAATCAATCTTATAAGGCACGAAGTGAGCACACTTCGTCAATCTATCCACTATAACCCAAACAGAATCAAATCCTCTCGGGGATTTTGGCAAACCCGTAATGAAGTCCATAGATATACTCTCCCACTTCCAAGTCGGGATCTCCAACGGGGTCAACTTACCACCAGGCCTTCCATGATCGGCCTTCACACGCTTGCAAGTGTGACACTCAGCAACATATCGGGCTATATCTCCTTTCATACCATACCACCAGGCAATTTGCCTTAAGTCACGGTACATCTTCGTAGATCCTGGATGGTAGGCAACGCTGGAACCATGAGCCTCACTGCAAATCATACTCCTAATGTCCCCAACAACGGGAACGCAAAACCTGTCGCGGTACTTCAAAGTACCCGCATCATCAATAGCAAAATCTGGCAACTCTCCCTTCCCTGTCCTGGTAAAAAGGTGCAACAGATCCGGATCGTCCTTCTGATGCAGTCTAGTCAAAGAAATCCAGGACGGCTCTGCCACTGACAAACTACTCTGCAAACCACAGCATCCCACTGAAATATCCATAAGGAGGAACTCCTCAACTAACCGATCGGCGGAGAGGTTAAAGATCTTTCCCGTCTTTCGGCTCAGGGCGTCGGCCACCATATTGGCCTTGCCCGGATGATACTGGATTTCTACGTCATAATCCGCCACATACTCAAGCCACCGCCGCTGACGCAGATTCAATTCCTTCTGCGTGAACACGTACTTCAGGCTCTTATGGTCAGTAAAAAATCTTGCACTGAGCCCCATAAAGTAAGTGCCTCCACAACTTCAACGCATAGATAACCGCTGCAAACTCAAGGTCATGCGTAGGATAATTCTTCTCATGAGTCTTCAGCTGCCTTGACCCATAAGCGATTACTTTTCCATCCTGCATTAATACGCATCCCAAATCTACAAGCGAAGCATCCACATACACATCATAATCCACGCCCTCAGTAGGAAGGGTCAGAACGGGAGCAGTACACAATCTCCTCTTTAACTCCAGAAAAGCTTCTTCGCACTTCTCGCTCCAAACAAAAGCCACATTCTTCTGAGTCAGCTTGGTCAAAGGTGCGGCTAGAGAAGAGAAACCCTCCACGAATCTCCTATAATAGCCAGCCAACCCTAAGAAACTTCTGATCTCCTTAGGAGTATTCGGCCTACTCCAATCCATCACTGCTGCAATCTTTTCTGGGTCAACCGAGATCCCATCCTTGTTCACCACGTGGCCTAGAAAAGAAACCTGAGGCAACCAAAATTCGCACTTGCTCAACTTGGCGAATAACTTGTGGTTCCTTAATTCTGATAGTACCAAGCGCAGATGCTTCTCATGCTCCTCAGCACTGCGAGAATAAACCAACACGTCATCAATGAAGACCACCACAAACTTGTCTAGGAAATCCTTGAATACCCGATTCATCATGTCCATGAAAGCTGATGGTGCGTTGGTCAAACCGAACGACATCACCAAAAACTCAAAGTGTCCATGCCTCGACCTAAATGCAGTCCGTGGAATATCTGCCTCACGGATCCTGAGCTGATGATAGCCCGAACGAAGATCGATCTTGGAGAACACCGTGCTACCACGCAACTGGTCAAATAAATCATCGATCCTCGGCAGAGGGTACCTGTTCTTGATGGTGACATTGTTCAACTCTCTATAGTCGATGCAAAGCTGCATCGACCCATCTTTCATCTTTACGAACAAAACAGGAGCACCCCAAGGCGACGAACTCTGCCTGATAAAACCTTTAGCCAACAACTCATCTAACTGAATTCGCAACTCCTCTAGCTCACGAGGGGCCATCCGGTACGGCGCCTTAGCAATAGGATGCGTACCCGGCTCCAAATCAATAACAAACTCCACATCCCGCTCAGGAGGGATACCAGGAAGATCATCAGGAAAAACATCGGCGAAACCACGAACAATAGGAATCTCCTCCAAGCGTGGCACGCTAACAACGGTTTCAACCGCCGAGACTAAACAAACACAACAATCAGAAAGAAACAATCTCTGAACACATACCGCCGAGAGAATAGGAGAATCCTGACACGGATCAGCATACATGCTGCCGGGCTGACCGTCGTCCCTGATGAAGTCCAAGCGCTTTCCTTTGCACTGAATGACCGCATCATACCGAGAGAGCCAGTCCATGCCCAAAATGACATCGAAGTCCTCTAGATCAATCATCTTCAGGTCCGCCTTCGCAAGAAAATCCCCCAACAAAACCGGGCAATCCAAAATACCCAAATCTGACAACACAGATTCACCAGAGGGAAACTTGACACGGAAGGAATCCCAAACCCGATCTAGAGACAACCAATGACGCTCCACAAATGCTCTAGCCACGAACGAGTGGGTAGCGCCGGAGTCAAACAGAACGCGCGCCCAGCGGTTCTTCACCTTAAATTTCCCTATGGGAGTGCACAAAGCTAAGGAACTAGCATAACAGTACCGCAAATAATCTAGCAACTAAACTACCAGGCTAGAAAGAAAAACAACAAACAACTAACCTGAGATCACCTGGGTCGAAGTCTGAGCCTCCTCGGAAGAAATCACGTTCAGCTTCCCTTTTCCCTTGTCCACACGCTGAGGTGGAGGTAAAGCCTGTAACGGAACTGCAGGAAGAGCTGGCTGAAACAGAGGACACCTCGACTTGATGTGTCCCTTCTGCCCACACTGAAAGCAGACTTTATCCTTGGTCCAACACTGGGCCGCATCATGGCCGGATCGCTTACAAACAGAACAGGATGCATCTCTCCTAGGAGCACCCTGAATAGCATGAACCTGCTCCTTCTTCAGAGCTGCCACCTTCTTGAAACACCTCTCGACAGGATGGCCTGACCGGCCACAAAAACTGCACACCACCCTGCTCCTCTTTCCCAGAACAGCATCGGGTACCAGGGGTTTCTTCTCCTCTACCAACTTCCTCTTATCCTTCTTCAACTGCTGGCCTCTACTCTTCGCCGTCTCAATGGCCTCAACCTTAAGAGCAGCCTCTACAACTCCAGCATAATTCACCGACCCATAAGCACTGGCCAACTGCTGCACCTCACTCCTCAAACCACCAAGAAATCGCTTAACTCGATCAGCCTCAACGCTGACCAATCCAGGGGCAAAACGGCTCAACTTACTAAACTCTATCTCATACTCACCCACCGTGAGCTGCCTTTGCTTCAGATAGAGGAAATCATTCATGAGGCGGTAACGCTCAACCGAAGGTAGGAACTTCCTCAACAGCATCTCCTTGAACACTTCCCAAGAGCATCCGGCTACTAAGCTCTCCTTCTCTCTCAGCCACCAACTCTTAGCCAACCCTTTGAGCTGATAGGTGGCTAACATCACCCTCTGATCATCTGCAATCCCTGAGTATGAGAAAATCTCCTCCATGGAGATCAGCCAGTCGTCTATCACCATGAAATCTGCCTTCCCATCATAAGTGGGAGGGCTCAGCCTCTGAAACTGCGAGATGAAGGCCATCTCTGCTGGCACCACCACTGGAGGTCTTAAGGGTACAGGAGGAGGAGGAGCAACTAACCCCCCAGCAGGAACTTGCGCACCCTGAGCCTGCCCTGCCACAACTGCCACCAAAGACTGAATCTGGGCTTGCACCTCCTCCAACTGCCTGCCCATAGCTTCGCTACTCTGACGCAGACTCTCGATTTTTGCATCACGCTGAGCCCCAGACGACTCACCTTCAGACAGGGGAGTCGAACGCGTCGCAGGTCACCTAGCCATCCTATAATCATAACCACCCCAAATCAGATCCAAATCCCACGACTAGAACCGATTACCAGTACAGACGATACATATGTAGATATAGACTTAAAGCTGCTAAACTTGCTCTGAGAGTTTATCTTCTTCACAATAATTAGATGATATGCCCTAACCTAGGATGGTTAACCACCACCTTACTAACTCTTGTGCCTAGATCGGATGCATGAACTTACGTTAATTTGAAAACTCATGTGTGTACATATGTCATCCTGCAAATCTTTAGCTCGGCGCGTTGTGCTTATGCAATGATATGATATGCATGATTGTGATATGCATTCTAAAAAAAGGACCTAATGCATGTTATGAGCGGCGTACGCATGAAAATGTTATGCATCCCATACTACATAACATTTCCATGCAACGAAAAAGAAACGTGCTAGTCGCAGTCATGTGGTGAGGTTATGCATCCCATACTACATAACCCTCACATGTAGCCCCTATGGTGGATCCATATACGAACACATATTATGCATCCCATACTACATAATATGCCCCGTATACTTCATGTTATGCTATGAGTGTAGTGTTCGTGCTTTTGCCAAGACGTGCTGATGACATATCGGTGTGTGAATGACATGATGCTGAACTACTAAAAGCATCCAAGGAAGGTTGCTCAACTAACTTGTCAAGCAACCTCCCTCTGATACCAACTGTCACAACCCGCATTTTCTCCGAATAAAGAATTATCAGAGTAAGAGAAAACACGCGTCATGATGCCACGTCAAGCAGGGGATAACTGCTGACGCTCAGGCAAAAACCAACTACCAACTTAATGAAAGAAAATCATGTGATTAATGATTAGAAAATCAGTAATAATTAGAGTCCGTATCCCTCGGCTCAGTGGATCACCTAGTCCACAAAAGAAAACTATATTTATACGCTGCGGAAAAATACTTTATTTAGGTTTAACCTCCTAAGGAGCGCATAAGGGTTCCAAGAGAACCACTCATGCTAGGCAAGACTCTACATTAAATTTATATAATATATAAGAAAACGGTCTTTATACGTGATTTGGAAAATAGTGATTACGCTTTATAAAACATGCTGATCATGAGCTTTATTTATAATAATAATTATAGTTTAAAAATAACTAGCAACCTAGCATAAAACCTTCTCAGAGCAAGTAGACTATCTCCAGAAAATGGTAGCAGCAATAGTATATATATCTAGTACAAGGTAAAACTACCAGTGGGCGCCAACAAC
This sequence comes from Platanthera zijinensis, assembly GCA_039513925.1. Taxonomy (NCBI): domain Eukaryota; kingdom Viridiplantae; phylum Streptophyta; class Magnoliopsida; order Asparagales; family Orchidaceae; genus Platanthera; species Platanthera zijinensis. Next base: position 126,980,432 of record CM077081.1, read on the forward strand.
CTGACATGAACCCACTAGCACAAATATATGTCTGTAAGAGAGTACTGAAAACAACCTCACTAACAAGGTAAACAGAACTCCAAGGTCCGGGAGTCCACCAACAACACCACCTCCAACTAGCCACCAGACTGGCTACAGCTCAGAACCTAGGGTATTGCAAAAGAAAACAGAATACCTCAGCAAGCTAAACAAAGAAAAATTGCATGAAAGAGTCAACCAAAGGACAAAGTAACAGAAAAACATGCAGTAGAAAGAGTCACAACTGTCCACAACAGGACCACAAGAAATGCACAACGTGCAAAGCAACATCAACGACCCAGCCCAGGAACCACATCCTGTAGGGCCTACTAGGCTGCCAAGAGCCAGAATGTTGCAAACTACCAAAGAAGAAACTTCTAACACCCTAATCTGTGGGAAGTGATAGTAGCAAAACAACAATGAGGAACCGGATCGAAGGCAAACGCAGTCCCCCAATCCACCATGTCCAAGTCAAAAGCTCGAGGGTCAACACGTGAAAACACAAGGGACCTTCTACCCGACATGCCCAGCCCGTACCTGGAGCAAGAAAATATGGGCGGCCTTGGCTATATCACACAACTCCACCCCCATAAAGAGCTACAACCACCACTACTAACCACGACCCACGATTCGGCCTCTTGGAAAATAAAGAAAATGGCCGACAAGGAAAACCCAGAAATATAACTGGAAATCCACTCGGAAACGAAGAAAAGGTAAAGGAAGAGTGCTGAAATAAACCAACACGACTAGGCGTTGAGTGAAACCCACTCAGTGCCTACCTAAACTTTGGCGTTGAGTGAGCTAGCCTCACTCGCCGCCAAAATAATACCACTACCCACAAGCCCACTAAAGAATACGGAGCTCGACGACAGTCGAACGACCAAGGCAGAAGATCCAGAACTCGAGTAGTTGCCTGCCACTTGAGTATCTAAACTCCCGCACTCGAACGCATCTAAATTCGCCTAGCAAAAGAAAATATACAAAGCGCACGATCAGTGACGCACGATCAGTGGTCGTGCGCACTCATCGGCTGATGATCGTGCGAAGCGAACCTGGAAAACCTGACAGAAAACCTAGCAACTGCGCACGATCAGTGTCGCACGACCACTGGTCGTGCGCACTATTGCCAGCGCTCGTGCGATTTTCCGAGACAGAACTTTGGAAACTGAAAGATAGCCGCGCACGAGCAGAGGCACACGACCAGTGGTCGTGCGCCCTAACGGTTGATGACCGTGCGCGGCTAACCTGTACCGTTTGGAATTTCCCGAACGACACCGGAACGCGCACACGACTCACGCCACTGCAGTAGCAGCAGACAACTATCAACGTCGCGCACCACTACCATACGAACTATGCCAAATCATTCGAGTGATACCTTAACGAAAAATCGGCAACCACACCCCCCCTCCTAACCCTCCCTCTCGGCTACACCCGAACCAGAGTAACAATCAAAATAAAGGAAAACAACGGCTCCACGCCGACAATTTGGATTCCAAACATCACAAAATAGGGGGGGGTTTCAGTAGGAAGAACTAAGCCCTATAGTTAGCAAGAAAATGAGAACAACAAGGCCTCTAACCTGGGCTAACCGGGATTTCAATTTCAGCAAGTAAAATCGAAAAGAAAACTTGGCAAGGGCAAGAATACCACTTGCCTCAAATCTCAGCGAAGCTTTGGACTGCTTTCCTCCTCTTCGCACGGATCAAAACGTCGGCAACACCTAAAACAAACACTCGGCCATTAATGGTGGAAAACTTCCAAAACCGAAAATTCCAATCCTCCCAAAACTCCACAAAAATCGAATTTCTTACCGTAGGAATGAAGGTCTTGACGAGAGCAATCCAAATCCACTCTCGGAATCGAATTTCGTCCACAAACGCTCCGGGAATCGGCGTCTGAAGGGAAGGGTATGCGGTTTCTCCGTTCTCTCGTACAGGGCCGGCGGTTTCAAGCGGGGAAGAAGATGATTGCCGTGCCTTTTCATTCTATATATATATATATATATATATATATATATATATAAAATTATATAATAATATAATTAATTACAAAATTACATAAAGCACCAAATCGACGCGAAAACCGAATACCTCAGAATTCGACGAAATTCGCACCGTAGCTAAATACCCACGCTACGAACACAACGGCGAAGTCGAAATAAATTTTGGACGAACAGAACTCGAGTTATACCCAAATAAAGCCAAAAACCAACATCCCCCCGAGAGGCCACACCGGGTCACCCAAAACGACTCGGCTTGCTAGGGAGATCTTGCCAACAGGCTACAGAATAGGGCACTCAGTTCTAAGGAGCTAAACCACACTCCACAAATGGCACAAGCCACGGAAACGCGTCATCGTAACGCCAAACGAGAATAAAAATAATCGCTGAAAAAACGAGGCGTTACAATCCTTCCACCAATGCCTAAAGTCCAACATTGAGGGGATCCAGGTTCGTGTTTGGGGTGACCCCAAGGTTGCAAGGGAGTGCTATGTCACGACAGTGAACTCCATCTCATGGCAGCAGGGGGCCGAGGAGATGGAGCGAAGGATGGAGGAGGAGAAGCTGGAGGCAGGAGTGGGGATGGAGGTGGAGGAAGATGATGCACTCACGGAAACTGTACCGATCGTTGTCAAGTAATAAAGTTAAGGAGTTGAATCCCCGGATATTTATCTCTCGAGGAGTGCAAGTAGGGAGTGTGATTTTGCTATTTAAAGCAAGGGGGTTGATTTTGGGTTTCCTAATTTACACTAATAAAAAAATGCGGGTCTCCATCACTGTGTCGCTTTGGTGGATTACTCAAGAGAGTAATATGAAAGATGGATGAGCCAATGAGGGTCGCAATCACTTATTCGACACGCACGCTTCTAGCAATTGCTTGAACAACACTATCTCAATAAGAATAAGAAAAACTGAAGCTCATCAACACAATCAAGAATTTAGATATAATAACACATAGACATGCTTAAATACTTAAACTAAACAGTGTTCTAAAGCAACAATCAAACAACCACAAGTTTAGAACAAAGTAACTACAAGAGGAGGGGGAGAAATACAACCAAACACGCGAAGGATTTCCGAGATTCGTGGCCGGAGTCAAGGGTTGTCGGGCCTTGTCCGAGCTTGGTCTACGGATGACGTCCGGGGTCCAGAAGGGTTGTCACCTCCTTTCAATAACCCATCTTCTTCGTGAATAGTCGCTGGGCAAAATCTATCCTGAGAACTCCACGAGTGCAGCACCTTTAGAGCTTAAAATGGAGCTTAGAGTTTGGAGAAGACAATGGTGGCCGAAGATGAAGCTATTGCAGTCTTTTGGAGGAAGAATGGTGGTTAGATCAAATCTCCAAGAAGGAGAGAGAAAATATCGTTTGGAGGGAAGTTTTCCCTCTCAAAGGAGCGGAAATGGCGGGCGTGACCTAAATCACAGAACACAAGCTTAAATACAGCAACACACAATCAGAGCGCACGATCAGTGGCGCACGACCAGTGGTTGTGTGCACTGGCAGTTGATGATCGTGCGCTCTGCTCCAGAAAAACCTGCAGCAGACAGAAAAAATAATATATATGCGCACGATCAGTGGCGCACGAACGGTGGTCGTGCGCGGTGGATCCCATGATCGTGCGATTAGAAAAGACAGAACTCAAGAAAAACTAGTATAACGTGCAAGAGCAGTGGCACACGACCAGTGGTCATGCGCACTATGTCCAATGCTCGTGCGAATGCCCCAAACAGAACTTGGAAAAGTGGAGAATAGCGTGCACGATAAGTGGCTCACGACCAGTGGTCGTGTGCTATAGGTCCAATGATCGTGCGTATTGTTCTAGGATTGTTTGGGAATTCGATGAAAAGACCACGCATGACTAGTGGTCATGCGCTAAGGAGTGCACTAATCGTGCGCGTGTAAAAATGCACGACAGGTTGCCCTTAGGCAGAAAAATTTCCAAAACAATCTGTAACACGCTCACCACCATTGTACCTACTGCAAAAATAGTAGAGCCCCCAAGACGGGCGTACCACATTTTCCATACACAGCAAAACACCAACTAGGGAAAAAATAATAATAACTATGAAATCACACTGAAAGCGGGCCAAAAGTTCACTTAACATGGAATGGTCATAATAAAAAATATGAACAAATATGGCTCTAATGTGTAGTGCATCAACGAGAAAACTAGTCCAGATGAGTCCAAATATATGTACATAACTTGGACTCATCACACCCTAGACTTAAACTTTTGCTCATCCTGAGTAAATCATCACTCCGTGGACTAGAAAATATTTAGCTGGCTTAGTAATTTCTGAATACAATAATGAGAGAAATCAAATATATCATGGGCATAGAAAATAGAATAGATAAACTTTTTAATTATACTGCAGAATTTATACTTTTCGACAGGTGTAAATAAATATTGTATCTACTCAAAATTGGAATTCTGGAGAATCGTTCGGTCATATGTAGAAAGAAAGTAGGCAGGCCACTAAGGTGAGCTTTGTCCAAGACCGGGGCTCAGGATCACCTCCAATGGAATCCACCAATGTTAGTGACAATATGCTTGCCCGTTCAAACTCTCTCCACGATGCTAGTTCAACTCAAGCGTGTATCTGTAGTACTTTAGGAGAATCATGGGGCTTAGGCTAAGGTTTGGTAGTCAAAGATAAACATGGAGGCTACACGCAACCCAAGCGAGCAAATAATAAGCTAAACACAAAACAACCCCTCATAATTGCACGTGTGCCACACCCCAAGACTTAGCTTGAAAACCGGGTATGTACACAGCCTAACCCAACCAATATCAAGATAAACCTATTGGGGATTCCGTTTCTCATTGTAATTCTTTTAAAAATATATTTTTTTTTCCGTTCTTTCCCTTTTCTTTTTTTCTTTTGCAATCCCCAATCTTAACAAGTAGAAATTTCATCAACTCATTCCACCACATCACTTGAATTACACATATCACACCTAGTCAGAACATTAAATTTACTGCAGCTCATGGATTCAGTTGTGATAGGGGGCTTGGCTTTAGGCTTTGGTGAATGAAGGTGGAGCAGAATCAAAGGAGGGGTAGGCACAAACTTGGCTTGCAATGGTTAACATTTAGGACAAGGTAAATAAGGCTCAAACAAGCCAAATTGATGGCCTACGTCACGGTCACGCTTGACTAACCATGCACCAATGCTTCGAGAGTAGCTTGGGGCAAGTTCTTAGCCACCGAGAAAGATTATCCTTTCTCCTGACTCGAGAAAAATGAGTCTAGTGATGGCTACACACATCCCTACACTACCGTTCGATATCACGAGAATCAATATTTTGAGTAGTTCAAACAATATTTACATCTGCAGAAAAAGTATAAATCTACGAACATAAAGAAAAATTAAATCTATACTATTTCAACATAGACCATGAGTACTCGATTAGGAGCACTACACGAGTTTTGCACTAATCTATCCTGAAATCCTAAGCCAGCACCACTATTTTAAAGTTTACACAAAAGCAATAAATTTGACTCGAGTTACGCGCGTGGATAAGATCGCGCTCAAGTGGGTGATTCAGTGTGTGCAATGCGAAAAATAAATCATGAAAATAGAAAAAAAAACTTATGGTATGACAGTGATAGCAGTGCATGTGCACAGGTAACTCACATAACTCTCCCCCCCCAGACTTAAACTAAGCAACCTAACCAAGATTTGCAATAAAATCAAATAAATAAGAGTTGGTGGAGAGGTTACCCATGCTCAGCAAATGAGCATACCAGAAGATTGGCATTAAATTCAGCAGAAAGTCCACGCCCAAAGCAAGCACCACCTGCAAAAGACAACATCTCCAAGCACAAAAAATACAAACATATAATCACAATAAGCTTAATTGAAAGCAGATAAATTTGGTTGTCACCCATAAGCCACTTTTCTTTACAGTACTTAAGGTGAACCAAATACATGTATAAACAATTATATAATGTTCAAAGCATAAGTTTAATACGCAACGAAGAAAGTCTAAAGTTACACACATCATTAAGCAAAAAAAACTAGAGAAGGCAGAAAAGGGGCCCCGGAGATCCTTCACTTCTTAGTTGAATGCTGACTTGTGATAGATCCCCCAAATCACACGAGATGAGGGAGAGGTGAAAGCTTTAGGGCCAAGGGAAGACAAGTCTCCCCTGCCCCTAACCTCTTCCTTCTTGTGCCGGCGGGCAAAATTTTGCGCCTTGCACATGAGCAATTCTTTTCTTTTCAAATCCACAGATGGGGATTGCCAGGGTGGTATAACCACACAAAACAATTCAGCAGCAGGTCTATCTTTCTCATCCGGGGGCATAGTCCTTTCCTCACCTGCGGCGGGTGAAAGATCAGCCCAAGTCACCTGTTTAACAGTCTTACAAAATTTCTTCGGATCAATAAAAGTTTTAAATTCAATCTTCTGCACGCTCTCTACAGTCGTGCTCAGCTCGCGTTCCTTCATATCCGAGTCTTGTTTCACTTCAAGAAACTTTTTATTTGTCTCTCCTTCAACTAATATCAGTTGTTCTGCCACTATCTTAACCTAATGCTCCTCAATCAGTAGAAAACATGTCTCAGCAGCACTAGATAAATCATAAGATAACAAAACATTCAACTCCGACAGTTTTCTGGGTTGAATCGGAGGAATAGGGGGAAGGGACGGCGTTGAAGACAAATCAACCTTGGGATCCAAGGTGATGCCGCTCGCATTAAAGTGCAATGTAGCCTAACTAGGTTTAAGGAATGGGACCCCAAGATGGGTTTTGATGCATTTTCCATGGGTCCCCATACTTGGAAGTTGGTGACTATAATAGCCCCATTCAGTTTCACTTCCACCTCCTTAATTTCCCCATCGGTCTTTACTACCGACCCATCGGCTAGCACTAGTGACTTCTGGACATTTTATTCAATATTTAAATTCAGCTTCTCAACATTTTGCAAAGCAAGAATGTTTCACGATGATCCGGAATCACATAAAGCTACCGTCTCCACAGCATTAATCTCACAACTCATGGCCACTTCATTTATATTGCACTCATCCGCCTCTCCAACACTCTTCCCTTGCTCACGAGGATTTTTCTCCATGTCACTTTGGAAGGTGCCGCGAGTACGCTAGGAGAGCACCTAGGCCAGTTTCCCAAGCTGAGTCTCCAAGTTCCTCATGGAAGCAGTTTGAGTGGCCATATTAGATTGGGCCATATCCACAAATTATTCCATCATTTCCTCCAATGCACTCTTACGTGCCACCTGAGCGTTCTAATTATAACCTGGATGCGGCGGTCGCGGCTGGCTGTTAGAGACTTGAGCATCAAATTTATGTTGGCCTCCCTGCCACCTTTGACCGAGAGCGTTTTGATTCCATGAGAAATTAGGATGATTTCTCGCATTGGGGTTATACGCATTATTATAAGGAGCAGTGCGGATTTGATTATTTATAAAATTTACGCTATGATCATAAGTTATACCTGATAGATCAGCAAAGGTCTCTCCAACAGTGCACTCATAAGCATGATGGTTGGGGTCACCACAACCCTGGCACGAAATGTCCATAACCCGAGCTAGAGGAGGGGTCGATCTGGTCAGCATCATCCTTCCATCCATCGTAGGATGGCTCGCCTCAGCTTGCTGCACCACATTCACCTCAAACAGATTTCTCGCCCCCCTAGGGGCATTTCTTCTAGCAGTCCAGTTTTTGCTATGGGAGGCAGTGTCGTGAAGGAGCCGCAAAGCTTATTTAGGAGTCAGGTTCATTATTGTGCCTCCAGCTGCTGCATTGATCATAGCACAGAAATTAGGCTCAATAGCAAAATAGAATATTTCAACTAAATTCCACGGCTCATAGCCGTGCTGGGGGCATCGACGCTGCAGATCAGTGAATCTTTCCCACGCCTCAGACAACGTTTCTTGATCCAGATGCCAAAAGGTTGCAATATCCCTATGGGCATTCACAATCTTATCCACCGAGTGGAACATAGCCAAGAACTTAAAGGATAGGGCCTCCCATGTAGTAGCGGTCCCTGGAAAAATAGTATGGAGCAAGGTTTTTGCCTTGTCCCTCAGCGAAAACGGGAACAGCCTCAGCTTTACTACGTCATCAGAAATACCGGTATAACGAAATGTGTCATAAATCTCCGAGAACTCCGCCAGATGGAGCTGTGGATCCTCACTCGACAGGCCCGAGAACTGAGTATTATTTCTGATCATGTTCAGGATGACGAGCTTTATCTAGAAGTGGTTGTTTACGATGGTTGGTTTGAAGCTAGGGTAAACACTTCCCACAGTAGGGGTAGTGAAATCACGCATTGTCCTAATACGAGGTTGGGCCACCTCCTGGTTCACAATGACCCTTTCACCGTAGCCATTTCATCCTTAGACAAAATCTTCCATTCTATCTTCAGCAACAGCAGCACACAGGCGAACTCGCCTCACTCGTGTGGTCTCATGATCAACTCTCAAATCTTCACCCCTATCACCTGGGTTCGGATCTGTTATACAACACACTAAAAAAACGATCAAAATACTAAAAACACCTGCAAAACTTTTCTAGTAGAAAAGTACACACAACGGTTGCACTCCCCGGCAACGGCGCCCAAAACTTGATGCACTCACGACAAGTGTACCGATCGTTGTCAAGTAATAAAGTAGAGGAGCCGAATCACCGGATATCGATCTCTCTTGGAGGTCAAGTAGGGAGTGTGATTTCGCTATTGAAAGAGTTATAGCAAGTGTCAACAAAACAAGGGGGTTGATTTTTGGTTTCCTAATTTACACTAATCAAAATAATGTGGGTCGCCGTCACCGCGTCACTTTGGTGGATTACTCAAGAGATTAATATGAAATATGGATGAGCCAATGAGGGTCACAATCGCCTCTTCGCCACACACGCTTTTAGCAATCGCTAGAACGACACTATCTCAACAAGAGCAAGAAAAACTGAAGCTCATCAACACAATCAAGAATTAAGATATAACAACACATAGACATACTGAAATACTTAAACTAAACAGTGTTTTTAAGCAACAATCAAACATCCACTAGTTCAGAACAAAGTAACTACAAGTGGAGGGAGAGAAATACAACCAAACGCATGAAGGATTTCCGAGTTTGCGGCCGAAGTCAAGGGTTGTCGGGCCTTGTCCGAGCTTGGTCTACGGATGATGTCCGGGGTCCATAAGGGATGTCACCTCCTTCCAATAACCCGTCTTCTTCATGAATAGTTGCTGGGCTAAATCTATCCTGAGAACTCCACGAGTGCAGCACCTTAAGGTCTTGAAACGGAGCTTGGAGTTTGGAGAAGACAATAGTGGCCGGAGATGATGCTTTTGCAAGCTTTTGGAGGAAGAATGGTGGTCGGATCAACTCTCTAAGGAGGAGAGAGAAAATATCAGCTGGAGGGAAGTTTTCTCGCCCAGAGGAGTGGAAATTGCGGGCGTTGACCTAAATCGCGGAGCACGAGCTTAAATACAGCAGCAAATAATCAGAGCGCACTATCAGGAGCGCACGACCATTGGTCGTGCGCACTGATGGTTGATGATCGTGTGCTCTGCTCTAGAGAAACCTGCAACAGACAGAAAAAATAATATATATGTTGTAACACCCCAAAATGTTGTAGGAGCGGCGGGGATCGAATTTGGCCAAGTCAGATTTTTTGGTACAGGTGACACGGGCCCCGACACGGGCGTGTCGGAGGCCGTGTCGGGCGTGTCGAGCTCGAGCCGTCGAGCTGGCCGTGTCGTCGACCACTACAGGTCGACGATGGTCGTGTGGTGGAATACGGCCTCGGACACGGGCATGTCCCAGGCCGTGTCACACCTATGCTGTGCGGTTGGGTACACGGGTAATGACACGGGCACAAACACGGGCGTGTCTATATTGACACGGGCGTGCCTAATGCCGTGTCACCAAGCCATGTACCTCTCTGACTGCGAATTGTTGATATATTGCACACGGGGGGCGTGACATGGGTCCCGACACGGGCGTGTCGCAGGCGACACGGGCGTGTCGGAGGCCGTGTCACATGCCGTGTGCTGGTTTTCAGATTTGGTCGAGATGGCGAATGAGCTACACGGCCAGGCACACGGCCGTGTGTGAACCCGTGTTCGGCCCAGTTTTTTGGGATTTCAGATCTAATCTTGACCGTTCGTTTCCTTGGCTTTGGATCCAACGGTGGGGGGCTTTTCCTGAGGGGTTTTATCCGGGATTTAGGGTTTGGAATCCTCATTTCCCTTAGCCATTCTCTCTCTAAGAGTTTAGAGAGAGGGGAGAGCAAGTTTGGAGGAGGAGACCAAGATCCGGCCGCCGGAGGAGCTTCGGAGCTCCGAATCGCGATTCGAGTCCAGATCCGCGGAGGTGATGCTGTTGCGGTGCTTTCCAACCGCATAGTTTTCGATGGCGCCGCGGAAAAGCGAAAGGGTAACGATTCTCTTCTTGAGCATGTGAAGCTCTTCTTCCTTTGCATGGGAAAACCCCTCTCCCGCGAGTGTGCGGCGAGATCGTGGTATTCCTTGGGGTAGATATGTAAAGTCCCCCTTGTTAGAGTCCGGAATCGTAGTACGGACATAGGCATGTTGTGTGAAGCCTACCTGGACATGTGTTCCGGATCGGTGATGTTTTGTTATGCATATTTTAGCCGGAGAAGACTCCGAGCATTGTGGTTGTTTTCGGGTTGCTATGCGGTAGAATGCATCAGGGAATCTTGGGGATTAACCCCGAGGTGCACCCGGAAATCTGGGCGGAAATGAAGTTCTGCCATCTCGGTGGCCTGGGTGCCAGCCGGGAACATAGCGGGGCTATGTATCATGTTTGGATTGCAGCAGGGAGCCTTGGGGATGAAACCCGAGGTGCACCCGGAAATCTTGGACGGAAATGTAGTTCTGTCATATCGGTGGCCTGGGAGCCAACCGGGTACATAGCGGGGCTATGTACCGTGTTTGATCGTTATTTGGGTCTGGGGAAAGCTTAGTCCGCGCTAAAGAGCCAAACGGCAGTGGCGGAGTTAGCAACGGACTAGTAGCCCTCTACCCGCTCCACCTGCTCGGTTAAAGCGACCTAAAGTTTACGTGGGACTTACTGAGATTTGGAGATCGAGTCTAGGCTGCGGCTGAGAAGACTAAATGCTCACAAAGATTGCCATCCTGGGGGTGGTGGTGGAGTCGAGGACCGGACGGGGTTCGGTCTGGCTTCGCCGAGTAAGTGCCCTGAGAGCACGGGGTGTACGGCCGTAAGAGCGTGCACCTATGTTGAGATGCTTGTTTGGCTGTGTTGCGTGTTTTGCTAACAAGTGCAGGGAAGAAGCTTTGCCGCCCCGGTTTGGGGGCGGAATCGTTATAATTTCGTCAGCATTGCTGACCGTTGCCTTTGTTTACCACCGTGCGGTGGGTTGTTGCTTGCAGGTGCTGCGGAGCTGAGAGGTAATTAGCGGGCTAAAGCCCAAGTTGCTGTGCTGGCCCTCGAAGGCCTTGTTTTGAGTGTTTTACCTCTTGTACTCATGTGTGGCCGGCCTGCGTGCCGAGGTTTGGAAGACACTTGTATTTAAGCAACTCTTGTAAAGCCTTAAGGCTATTTCTTCCGTTTTGTGTATTATACATTCCTATGGGTTTGAGTAGTGGACATTCATGCTTGGCAGGGTTCTTTATTCTTTGCAACTCTAATAAATTGCTTCCGCTAGGTGTTGTGTAGGACGTTGTGATTGGTTGAATGGTTTCAACGCGTAACCAACCGGTCTGTCCGTAGTATATGGCGTCGGGCCCCGGCCGGACCTACTGCTATATGCTATGCGACGGATAGGGGTGTTACAAATTGGTATCAGACTACTGGTTTCGGTCACGCTTAAATGAATTCGTGGACGAATTCACTTTAAGGGGTGGTGAGCACATGTATGTGCGTCATCGTTATAACATGAAAAGAACCCATGAATGTCCACTTAGGAATGAAAATACACATGTTTGGGGAACCTGCGTGTTCCTATAATTGCTTTTTGCAATTTTGTTCGGTCCCTTATTGGTGTTCTGTTCGACTGTAGGTGTCCGAGAGTGGCGCGTGGCAGTCTGAATGCGCACTTTCTGAGAAAAGTAATGCACCCAGCGATGTGCTGGAGACCCCTACGTCTTTGGAAACCATAAGAAGGGTGGTTGAAGTGGTGTTCGCTGTGAGCAACGCACATCATGGGAGTAATGTGCAACCATTTGTCCCTGAGATGGCCCCAACATCGGCTGGTATGTTGGAGCAAAGGGCATTTGGGGGTCAAGTAGAGCAGCAGAGGACCATGACTGTGGCACAGGGAACGCATTCAGTGGACGCATATTTGCAGACCTTCCTTATGGTAAGGCGCTACCCAGGCTTTGAATGGGAATGCGAGCAATCTATAGTGGATAGATTTTATAACGGTCTGCGCAGCGAGTTGCGTATCCTACTGCTAGGACCAAAGTTATTGGGATTCCGAGCTTTGGTGGAATCGGCCAGAGCGTTGGAAGTGGAGTTGGGGGAAACTCACCGAGTACCGGTGAATAGGGTACCAAACCTTACAGATCCTATAAGGACTGCGTATCGAAAGATGCCGAGAGAAGAGGCTGGGTCATCTACTACCCAAACTACCGTCAAATGTTATTCTTGTGGCAAGAAAGGGCACCTCGCCAGAGAGTGTTGGGAGAGTGCTCAGAAGACAAGGAAAATTTTGGCAGGAACAGTCGGAGATTCGGTGGTCAAGCGGACAACCTCAAAATCTGGGTACCGTAGGTGGTACAAGAAGGCTAGGAGGTCGGGTCTAGTCCCTTCCTCTAGCACATCCGGAGCGACTACAGTCCAAACCCTGGATGAATGCTTTGTTTGTGGAAAGCCAGGGCACTATGCCCGGGACTGTTGGTTTGGACGCCCAATGTCCAAAAAGAAGTCGGGGGCAATCTTGGAGGAGAAAGGAAAGGCGGTGGCGTCTACCGCACCGCTATTTACTCCGGCACAACTGGGAGTGAACATCCTTGGCCAGCAGGAGGTCATGGGGCCGACCGTCGGGAAGACAGGTATGGTTTAATTGATAGTAATTTAGCTTCTTATACCTGCCACCTTTTGCGTGTTAGCTTAGGACTGGAGGTTCTAGGCTTTGTTTGGATTATTGGCAATCCGGCGAGAGCATTGTTCGATACGGGAGATTCGCGCACCTTTTGTCCAAGGGCTTTATATCATGTATTGAAGTACCTTCTTCGATGGTAAAGGACAAATTGGATGCGTTATGGCGTTATGGATGTTCAATGCGCGCGAAAAGAGATTCTGTGTTGCAAGGTTACGGTTTAGGGGTCAGGGATTCAACGTGCAAGCGTCGTTACTGCCACCATGGGAGGCTTTGAAGCCTAAGCCTACATTGGGTAGTATCTCGGGTATATCCGAATATCCTGATGTGTTTCCCTGGAGTCCCTCCGTAGCGAGCAATCGATTTCGCGAGTGAGCTGGCGCCAGGTGCCAAATCTGGGGCATGCTCTCCTCATAGGCTAACGCCTAATGAGTTGGCAGAACCTAAAGTTCAATTTGAAGAGCGTATGGATCAAGGTTTTGTGCATCCAAGTTTGTCGTCTTGGAGAACACCGGCCCTCTTCGTGTAGAAGAAGGACGGGAGTTTGCGGCTCTGAATCGTTTATGAAAAACTGAGCAAGTCGTTAAAAGAGATCAAGTACCCGATCCCAAGTATTGGCGATCTGTTTGATCAGTTGGGTGGGTCATCGGTGTACTTAAAGTTGGAACTTAAGTCTGGTTACTATCAGATGAGAATCAAGGAAAGTGTTATCCCAAAGATAGCGTTCAACACAAGATATGGGCATTTCGAGTTTACGGTCATGTCGTTCGGGCTGACTAATGCGTCATCGGTGTTCATGGACCTGATGAACAGAATGTTCAGGGAGTACTTAGACCGTGTTGTGGTCGTCTTTATTGACAACCTATCGGTGTGCTCGCAGTGCGAAGAAGATCGCTTCAAGCATCTGCGTTTGGTTTTGGGGACACTAAGGAGGAACGTGCTATACGCAAAGTTCTCCAAAGGCGAGCCTTGGTTATCTTCAGTGTCGTTCCTTGGTCACTTAGTCAGTAGGGAAGAGTTGCGGTGGATCCGTCGTAGACTGTTACAATACGGAAGTGGCCTGTGTTGTCTTCAGTAGAGGAAGTCCGGAGTTTGCTGGGGCTTGCCGGCTTTTACAGGCACTTCGTGGAAAACTTCTCGCGGATAGCGCTACCTCTCACGACTTTAAAAAGGAAAGATCAGAGTTTTGTGTGGGCGCATGAGGGTGCGCAAGCTTTTGAAGAGCTGAAGAGTCGGTTGGCCACGTCGCCAGTGCTTAGTTCGCCGTATGGGACCGAGGGCTTCGAGGTTCTTAGTGACGCTTCGGGTAGTGGTTTGGGCTGCGTGCTGTTGCAGCATGGGAACTTGATAGCCTATGGTTCGCGTCAGCTAAAAGTGCATGAAAGGAATTATTCAGTCCGCGACTGGGAGTTGGCGGCCGTGATATTTGCGCTTAAGCTATGGAGGCGCTACTCGTATGACGTTAGGTCGATATTCATACCGACCTCAAGAGCCTGAAATATCTGTTGGATCAATAGGACCTGAACTTGAGGCAGCGGAGATGAAAGGAGTTCCTGGGGGACTATACATTCAAGATTTATCATGCACACGGCGAGGGCAACGCAGTGTGGAGGCGTTGAGTCGCAGGGCTCCCGCCCAAGCCAAATGGTTGTTGGTACATGTTGAGAGGCTAGTTCAGGAATTGGAAGTGTTAGAGATCCGTTGTGTTGACAAGCAGACTAGCGCCGAAGCATTGTTGAGCTGGACGGAAGTCCAGTATGACTTGGCTGATCGTAGTTGGCAAACTATGGTTTGTGTAGCTGCGTGAAGGAAATCATAAGTGCGGCTCGATGGGTCGAGATCCCGAATCGACGGTTGTAGGTGGGCTACCAAGGTAAGACCATTGTTTGTGCGGCCCAAGCATAGATAATCTGTTGGTGGAGTTGTGATACGTCATATCGAGTACTCAACTCGCTTAAGTGGCACGAAGTTGTGCCGATATCTAAAGAAGTGCTCTGGTGGCCAGAACTTTAGAAGGTCGTGGCACCATAGGTGGCAAAGTGCCAGCCTTGCGCCTTAGTGAAGGCAGAGTGCCAAGTGCTGGGGAATTCTTGAATCCATGCCTAGTTCGGAAGAGAAGTTCGACTGGACTGTGGGCATGGTTTGCCAAATTCACAGTGAATTAACGACGCCGTTTGTGTGATCGTAGTTGTGGTGACACTAGTGTCGCACTTCATTCCGCATAGGAAGGATGACTCGGTGGAGAAGTTGGCAAAGTTGTATGTAGACAATATTGTTAGACTGCATGGTGAGCCCCGTAGCATTGTGAGTGATCGCGATGGGCGGTTCATGTCAAATGTTTGGGGTTGGTGCAGCAGATGCTGGGAACAAAGTTAAAGTTCAGCACGGCTTTCCATCCGCAGACGGATGGGCAGACCGAGAGGGTCAATAGAACGCTGGAGGACATGCTCTGCATGTGTGATCTAGACTTCGGGAAGCTTTGAGAGGACCACCTGTTTTAGTGGAATTCTCGTACAACAATAGCTACCAGGCGAGTATCTAAATGGCGCCCTTTGAGGCCCTATATGGTAGAAAATGTCACACGTCGTTATCCTGGTTAAAAACGGGTGAGGCAAGGTTGTACAAGAAGCTGGAGGTGGAGAGTGCTACCTCGTTAGTGCGGATCATTCGGGGGCGCTTGTTGATCGCTCAAGACCGGTAGGCGAAGTATCACAATGCCAAGCACCGGAACGTGGAGTTCGCGGTAGGCAGTTGGGTATACCTTAAAGTGAAGCCGTTCAAGGGGGTTTCGCGGGTGAGACGCTTGAAGGAGCTGAGCCCAAGATACCTTGGACCTTTTGAGGTTCTGGAGCGAGTCGGCGAAGCTGCGTACCGTTTGAGGTTATCGAAGAAATTGAGTGGATTACATGATGTGTTCCACATTTCTGTGTGCGGAAGGCGCTGCAAGAGTCTTCGCAGGTGATCACGGTTGACCAAGTGCCGGTAGACGAGGGGTTGACGACTAAGGTCAAGCCCATTCGTATCGAAGTTGTGGAGGTCAAGAGACTCCGTAACAAGGAGATCCGGATGGTTAAGGTCCAGTGGGAATAATTGCGGGTGTGAGGAGCTCTCTTGGGAACGGGAGCAGTCTATGCTCGTGGAGTACCCGGAATTGTTCCGCTCAGGTACTATTTTGAGTTAAGTCCTGTTTTTCCTATATTAATTTCGTGGACGAAATTCTTTAAGGGGGGTAGAATTGTAACACCCCAAAATGTTGTAGGAGCGGCGGGGATCGAATTTGGCCAAGTCAGATTTTTTGGTGCAGGTGACACGGGCCCCGACACGGGCATGTCGGAGGCCGTGTCGGGCGTGTCGAGCTCGAGCCGTCGAGCTGGCCGTGTCGTCGACCACTGTAGGTCGACGATGGTCGTGTGGTGGAACACGGCCTCGGACACGGGCGTGTCCCAGGCCGTGTCATACCTATGCTGTGCGGTTGGGTACACGGGTAATGACACGGGCACGAACACGGGCGTGTCTATATTGACACGGGCGTGTCTAATGCCGTGTCACCAAGCCATGTAGCTCTCTAACTGCGAAGTGTTGATATATTGCACACGGGGGGCGTGACACGGGTCCCGACACGGGCGTGTCGCAGGCGACACGGGCGTGTCGGAGGCCGTGTCACATGCCATGTGCTGGTTTTCAGATTTGGTCGAGACGGCGAATGAGCTACACGGCCAGGCACACAGCCGTGTGTGAACCCGTGTTCGGCCCAGTTTTTTGGGATTTCAGATCTAATCTTGACCGTTCGTTTCCTTGGCTTTGGATCCAACGGTGGGGGGCTGTTCCTGAGGGGTTTTATCCGGGATTTAGGGTTGGGAATCCTCATTTCCATTAGCCATTCTCTCTCTAAGAGTTTAGAGAGAGGGGAGAGCAAGTTTGGAGGAGGAGACCAAGATCCGGCCGCCGGAGGAGCTTCGGAGCTCCGAATCGCGATCCGAGTCCAGATCCGCGGAGATGACGCCGTTGCGGTGCTTTCCAACCACATAGTTTTCGATGGCGCCGCGGAAAAGCGAAAGGGTAACGATTCTCTTCTTGAGCATGTGAAGCTCTTCTTCCTTTGCATGGGAAAACCCCTCTCCCGCGAGTGTGCGGCAAGATCGTGGTATTCCATGGGGTAGATATGTAAAGTCCCCCTTGTTAGAGTCCGGAATCGTAGTACGGACATAGGCATGTTATGTGAAGCCTACCTGGACGTGTGTTCCGGATCGGTGATGTTTTGTTATGCATATTTTAGCCGGAGAAGACTCCGAGCATTGTGGTTGTTTTCGGGTTGCTATGCGGTAGAATGCATCAGGGAATCTTGGGGATTAACCCCGAGGTGCACCCGGAAATCTGGGCGGAAACGAAGTTCTGCCATCTCGGTGGTCTGGGTGCCAGCCGGGAACATAGCGGGGCTATGTATCATGTTTGGATTGCAGTAGGGAGCCTTGGGGATGAAACCCGAGGTACACCCGGAAATCTTGGACGGAAATGTAGTTCTGTCATATCGGTGGCCTGGGAGCCAACCGGGTACATAGCGGGGCTATGTACCGTGTTTGATCGTTATTTGGGACTGGGGAAAGCTTAGTCTGCGCCAAAGGGCCAAATGGCAGTGGCGGAGTGAGCAACGGACTAGTAGCCCTCTACCTGCTCCACCTGCTCGGTTAAAGCGACCTAAAGTTTACGTGGGACTTACTGAGATTTGGAGATCGAGTCCAGGCTGCGGCTGAGAAGACTAAATGCTCACAAAGATTGCCATCCTGAGGGTGGTGGAGTCAAGGACCGGACGGGGTTCGGACTGGCTTCGCCGAGTAAGTGCCCTGAGAGCACGGGGTGTACGGCCGTGAGAGCGTGCACCTATGTTGAGATGCTTGTTTGGCTGTGTTGCATGTTTTGCTAACAAGTGCAGGGAAGAAGCTTTGCCGCCCCGGTTTGGGGGTGGAATCGTTATAATTTGGTCAGCATTGCTGACCGTTGCCTTTGTTTACCACCGTGCGGTGGGTTGTTGCTTGCAGGTGCTGCGGAGCTGAGAGGTAATTAACGGGCTAAAGCCCAAGTTGCTGTGCTGGACCTCGATGGCCTTGTTTTGAGTGTTTTACCTCTTGTACTCATGTGTGGCCGGCCTGCGTGCCGAGGTTTGGAAGACACTTGTATTTAAGCAACTCTTGTAAAGCCTTAAGGCTATTTCTTCCGTTTTGTGTATTATACATTCCTATGGGTTTGAGTAGTGGACATTCATGCTTGGCAGGGTTCTTTATTCTTTGCAACTCTAATAAATTGCTTCCGCTAGGTGTTGTGTAGGACGTTGTGATTGGTTGAATGGTTTCAACGCGTAACCAACCGGTCTGTCCGTAGTACATGGCGTCGGGCCCCGGCCGGACCTACTGCTATATGCTATGCGACGGATAGGGGTGTTACAAATGTGCACGATCAGTGATGCACGACCGATGGTCGTGCACACTGGATCCCATGATCGCGCGATCAGAAAAGATAGAACTCAAGAAAAACTTGGATAAAACGCACGAGCAGTGGCGCACGACCGGTCGTCGTGCGCACGATGTTCAATGCTCGTGCGAATGCCCCAGATAGAACATGAAAAAGTGGAGAATAGCGCGCACGATCAGTGGATCACGGCCAGTGGTTTTGCGTTATTGGTCCAATGATCGTGCACAGTGATAGTTTAACTTTCAAGGCAGCCTAAACACCTAGAGGGGGGGGGGGTGAATAGGTTCTGCTTTTCTTATAAAAACTTCTCGGCAGAATTCAAAACAATAGCTAACACAATAAGCACAGCAATCACAGAAAATAAAACATCACAGATTGCACAATGTTTTATAGTGGTTCCCCAAGGTCTGGGTACATCCACTTTCCCCCCTTCACCTATCTAGCAGTATGCTAGATTCGGCCAAACTTCCACTTATCTCAGATCAACAGATCCTACAACTCAGAATCCAACTGGTTCCTACAACTCAGGCACAACTGCCCTACCTCAGCCTTGCCCCAAGGCCTACAACTCAGAGAATATCTTTCTCCTACACTCAGGCAAACAGCCCTACCACTCAGAGTTCAACACTCCTACACTCAGCCTTTATAACATAGGCTTACAACTCAGATCTGTGTAAACAGATCCTACAGAAATATAGAAAAGATTATTAATCTGTCTTGCCAAAGTTGAGAGAGAAAAGGCCAAGACAATTCTTGATCAGCTGATGCAATCAACTGTATCTGAGCCTTCTTCAAAGCTTCTTGAAAATGTACTTAGCTGAGTTGATCCCAAATAGCTTCTTGAGAATCCACTGGGGGTTTCTTTCTTCTTCTTCTAATTCTGGCTTGACCTCTCTCTATCCAGCACTTTGAAAGATTCTTCTGAATTCTGATTAGAACTCTTCTTAGATCTATCCTTAGATAGTCTTCTTAGATCTCCCAGAGAAGATCTTCTTAAGTGACTAGCACTTTCTTGAAATGAATTGGATTGTAATCCTTCTCAACTTTTTTGATTCTCAATAATGTTTTTCAACAGTTACTTTCTCCTTCTGAATCCATCTATTTATAGACATTCTTCATGGTAACCGGCTGATCCGGTTTCTAACCGTTTTCTGACAAGTCTGACAGCTTCAGTTAGCCGGTGGTAACCCACAGCTGTCAAGTCCTCAAACAAGTCCTGTGCCTTAGTCTTGAACCACAAGTTGTTGACACAGTCTGTCAGAAAGTGTCGAGACCATCTGTCTATCTGTGTCGACACAATTGACTTTGGTGTCGACACAGTCTTCAGTGATGTCGACTAAGTTGCCTTTGAGTCGACACAGCTTCTTCTGAAAATAACTTGGTCTTAACTCTTCAGTGTGTCGACACAAGTCCTGTGTGTCGACACAGTTGTAGAATTATAACTTAGTAAGTGTTGACTTAGCCTTCAAGTGTCGACACATTCTGCTTTAATGTGTCGACTTAATCACAATGTGTCGACACATTCTGCTGGTGTCGACAAACTTGAGGTCGACTATTTTCTTCTGTGTCGACACATTCAGCTGATGTCGACAATCTTGAGATCGACTATATTCTTCTGTGTCGACACATTCTCCCAATGTTGAGGTCGACGCTTTTCTTCTGTGTCGACACAAATTCCCAGAGTTGTGTCGACTCTTTTCTTCTGTGTCGACACAAATTCCCAGTGATGTGTCGACTTACTTCTTCTGTGTCGACACTTTTTCCCAGTGTAGTTGTAGACTAACTGCTATGTGTCGACACTGCTTCCCAGTGTTGTGTCGACTCTTTTCTTCTGTGTGTCGACACTGCTTCCTCTGTGTCGACACTTGGACTTAGAATTTTTTTCTGCATACTTTATCAATTCTTCACCTGCACATGTCAACTTAAAACAACATCAAATACACCTTGATGTATATCATTGAGCTAGGTTGGGCTTCTTCAAATCAGGTACACATTTTCCAATGTACCCAACAATCTCCCCCTATTTGGAGAAGTCATAACCCCTATAGCCAATGATATACACCATTTATAAACAGTACTAAATGATGATTAATGACATATCAGGAATACTTTAATATAAACAAAACATAAAAACAAATCATCACAGAATGCACATTATAATATGCCAAACAACATTTTGTTTATAACTGGGTAATGTTTGATTACAATGTTTTACATTTAATGATTACATCATAACATTACAAAACACTATAAAAGAACTTGAAACAAAATCAGGCTTGATCAGGCTCTTTAATTGTAATCCCTTTGCTAGATTGAATTGTAGCTGTCACAGGAGCTTCTGATTCTTCAGCTATCTTCTTTCCTTTAAGATCAGCTTTCTTCTGAGCTTCTTCCTTGATCCTTTGCCTTTCAAAATAATGAAAAGGCTTAGGGAAGTATTTGCTTGGCTCCTTAGCATCAGATGGCAGTCTTCCCAGCTTGGCTTTCCTTCTGAATTGTACTATTGCTTCTTGTCTTGCCTCATACTTCTGCCATTCTATTTCATTGTACCACTTGCCTCTTTCATGAACTTTATCTTGTACAGCTTTCCATGCAGTGAGTATTATGTTCCTTGAAGTTGGACTCCACTGCTCATAATCTGGCTTCAGTACAGCCTGCTCTCTGAATTTCCTCTTTGCTACTAGAGCATCTTGCTGTTCTTTTAGAGTAGCCTCAGGCTTATCAACCTTTCCAAAGACAATATTAGTAACCTCCTTTGGAGGACTATACATTCCTTGAACCTTCTGATCAATCATGTCAAAATCTGGAGGGGGGTAAATGACTTGGGCAACCTCAGGTTGAGTGCCTTCAAGTAGATTTGAATGTATTCTTGATTCAGCTACCATAGCATCATCACACAATGGGGGATATCCCAAAGTGGCTCGAATGCTATTGGTCACCTATTTGGAGTGCTCTGAGCCTGCATGAATTAGCATCCTCTCCCCCTTTATGGCTTCTCTAGATACATGATCTCTTAGATCTTCCTTTTGAAATCGAATTTGGCCATCCAAATAATTCACACCCTCTTTGAAAAATGGTCTTAACTTTTGAAGCTTTTCAGATATTTCTTTTTGAGAGGTGGAGATGGCAGTCTTAACAGATGCAATGGCAGCTTGAAAATTCTTATCAAATTCTTCCTTTTCTTTGGCCTTATCTGCAGGCAGACCTGGAACAATCTTCTTTACCTCCTCAATGATCTCATTATGAGATTCAGTTAAATTATCATTCATTCTGATCTGATTTTCCAAAACATAACTTTGCTTCAAAGCAATGTCATCCACTTTTGTAGTAATAGCCTCCTGTTGTTTAGCTAGATAAACCACAGCATTGCCACCCTTGTGGAAGCAATCTGTCATTTCCTTTTTATGCATGTTTACCTGAAACTAGATGGACTTGATATCCTGAGCTAAGTCAAACTGAAGTGACTTGCTATTCTCATCAACATACTTTTCCATAGCCAACCTTTGGTCATCCAATTTGACTTGTAGATCTATCATAAATTTGTTGTAATCAAAGGCTGGAGATACTTGTAGAGGTGTGGTCTGTAAAGCCTGCTTATAATTCTTGCTTCTTCTCTTGAAGACAACAAGTTTTCTTTTCTTTGCCATCCTTGCATCTTCAGTTTCTGTGTCAGATGAAGTATCTACATGAATTCTTTCTTGAGGATGATGAAATGTATCAGTTCCAGGGACCTGTTGCTCAGCTTCAACATCCACTGGCTCACCCTCAACCTGTGGCTCAATTTCAGTTTCCTGATCAATGTCCATACCTATGGACTTCTCAATATCTGGTCCACCTCCTTCTTTATCAGCAGTAGTATCAATATCTGGGAACAACTCCTCCATAGTAAATTCCAGTTGAGTTGTTACTTCTGCAGCAGTTAAATCTTGAGACAAGTTTAACTGTGCTTCCTCTTGTACTTGCACTTCAATATTTGTTGTATCTGGAGTAGGAGTGGACACCAGCTCCCCCTGAACCTGTGCAGGAATAAGAATATGAGTAATGTCTTTTATAGTAAAATACATTAGCTCCCCCTATACCTGAGCAGGAGTAGATACCTTTGGAGCAGGAGTGGAAACTGGCTCCCCCTGCATCTGTGCAGGTGTTGACACTTCCTGGACAACAGTTGTGTCTGGCTGATCTTCAACCTGTGTCCTCAGGGGGTCTTCTTGTAATTGTTCAGATTCTTGATTCTGTGTAGGGGTTTTCACAGGGGTGTCTGGCCTGCTCTCTTCAGGCACATCCTTGGATAGTACCCTATCCCACCTTGAAAACAATCTCATATCCATTCTTCTCATATGATTAATCTTACTCCCTTGCAGTTGCTGCATCACTTCAGGAATCACTCCAGTGAAGTACAGGCTCATGATCCTAGCCATGTTAGGCTTCTTGATTCCTTCTTTGATCTTGTCAAAGATCACTCCTGACCAATCAGTAGGAATAGTAAAAACTATCCTGGTCATCAGGCTGAACATATAGGCAGAAATCCTATCATGTCCACCTGTCTTGCAGAGGATTACCTTCCCAAATACTTCTGACAAGAATTTCCCTTGTTGATTCATACCCTTCCTGTTGAAGGCAGCTCCAATCTTCAATCCCGAGTCCAGTCCACACCATTGAAGGGCTTCCCTTGTCTTAGATATAGGAACTTCCTCTTCATTCTCAACTACTTGCAATTGGAAGATCTTTCTTAAACTTCTTTGGTTAATCTTTACCTTAGTCCCTTGAACAGTGGACTTAATCTTGAGGCCAGTAGAATGGACGGATGTAGAGATAAAGAACTCGTGCACCTCCTTCTTTCAGATTTTAGTAGGTTCTGAAATGAGAAATTCTAACCCTAACGCAGAGAGGAGGGTGATAACTCCTTGGACATCTGGCGGCGCCTCTGCAAAGGCCTGGCGCACCAACTCATACCCTTCATTGATGTTATCTTCAATCCTTGGCGCCATCGTTTTGTCAAGAAAGCTTGAGAGAAGAGAGAAAGATAGACTGTCGACACAGGGTTTTAGTCTCGAAAACCTTGGAAGCGTGTCGACAGAATGAGATTTTGACCTATTTATAGCCGCAGTTGAAAGAAGTTCAAAAGGCGCCAAAAACAGTCAAAATGTGTCGACACAGACGGAATGTGTCGACACAAACTTTTACCGTCTCGACATTACTTCAGCCTACTATGTGTCGACACCAATTTGTGGTTATGTCGACACCTAAGATAAACAGAAATTCTGTGTCGACTCTAAGGATAAGTGTCGACACATATTCTGTAAGTGTCGACACCATTTTCCTGGTTGAGTCGACATTATATTTCTGGTTAAGTCGACAATATAACTCTTAAGTGTCGACACATATTCTCTGTGTCGACACAATATTTCTGACTTGTCGACATAATTTCTCTGAGTCGACACATTACTACTGAATGTGTCGACACATTCTTACTTAGCCAATTTCTGTAACTTCAATGTGTCCTTTTTAACACTTGATTATGTTGTTATTATTACCTTTACTTATTTATATACCAATTCAATTGCATTGTTAATGATTTTGTTAATACATTAATCAATGGTTAACATACCTAATTCAATTTTGAATTTATTGAATTTGGTTTCATCTAAAGGCTTAGTAAATACATCTGCTATTTGATAATCTGTTTTTACAAATTCCAATGAGATGTCTCCTCTTTCTACATGTTCTCTAAGAAAATGGTATTTGATTTCTATATGCTTAGTTCTACTATGAGAAACTGGATTATTAGCAATAGAAATAGCACTCTTTGAATCACATAAAAGAGGTGTTCTACTTACCTGAATACCATAATCCTTAAGCTGATGCTGCATCCACAATAGCTGTGCACAGCAGCTTCCAGCAGCAACATACTCTGACTCAGCTGTGGAAATTGCCACACTGGTCTGCTTCTTACTACTCTAAGATATTAGTCTTCCTCCCAGGAATTGACAAGTACCTGTAGTACTCTTTCTATCCTCTCTACATCCTGCAAAATCTGCATCTGAATAGCCTGTTAGTAGAAAATCTCTATTCCTAGGGTACCAAAGACCTAGAGTAGGAGTGCCCTTTAGATATCTCAGAATCCTTTTGACTGCTGTATAATGAGATTCTTTAGGGCAGGCTTGGTACCTAGCACAGACACATGTTGCATACATAATGTCAGGTCTACTAGCAGTGAGATATAGTAGAGACCCAACTATTCCTCTATACAATGATTCATCAACAGGTTTACCTGTCTCATCTTTGCATATAGGCATACTAGTTCCCATAGGAGTTCTCATGGTGGAGGATGACTCCATACCATACTTCTTAATTAATTCTTTGGTGAACTTAGACTGGGATATGGACAATCCATCATCAGTCTGTCTTACTTGGAGTCCCAAGAAGAACTTAAGTTCTCCCATACTGCTCATCTCAAACTTCCCTTGCATAAGTTTGGCAAACTTTTTACAAAGGTTGTTTTTAGTAGATCCAAAGATTATGTCATCAACATAGATCTGGACTAAGATGATCTTTCCTTTGGATTCCCTAAGGAATAGAGTTTTGTCTATCTTTCCTCTTGAGAATTTATTCTCAATGAGGAAGGTAGATAGGGTTTCATACCAAGCCCTTGGAGCTTGTTTTAACCCATACAAAGCTTTCCTAAGCTTATACACATAATCAGGTTTAAGAGAATCTATAAAACCTGATGGCTGCTCTACATATACTTCTTCTTTAAGATCACCATTCAGAAATGCTGACTTCACATCCATCTGGTATACTTTGAAGTCTTGGTAGGCTGCATAGGCAAGGAACATTCTGATTGCCTCCAGCCTTGCTACTGGAGCAAAGGTTTGATCAAAGTCAATTCCTTCTTCCTGCCTGTATCCTTTTGCAACTAACCTTGCTTTATTCTTCACTATTATCCCACTCTCATCTAGCTTGTTCCTATAGATCCACTTAGTGCCAATTATATTGTGGCCTCTTGGTTTAGGAACCAGCTCCCAGACTTTGCATCTTCTGAATTGATTCAGCTCCTCTTGCATAGCATCAATCCAGTGCTGGTCTAGCTTCTTCAAACTTCTTAGGTTCCATCTGGGACAAGAAACTTGAATGCAAAACTGTGCTTTGATTTCTGCTTCTAGTTTGCACTCCTTGTCTTGGATCACCAATTATCTGATCAGTAGGATGATCTCTTAGATATCTTATAGCTGGAGGTAGATTCCCTTCAGGTTGAGCATCTCCAGCTTCTTCATTCTGCTGTTCCTCTTTGTTTTCATCAGCTTCCATTATCTCTTGTACTCCCCCTGGACAGCAGCCTTCATTTTCCAATGCTCCATCTTCCTTTGAAGCTTCAGCAATGGAGAGCTTGTCCATCTTCTTGCTTATACCTGTTGAGTCATTTGATCTACAAGACAACTCACAATTGATTAATCTTGTTTCATCAAATACAACATGCACAGATTCTTCAACCACTTGAGTAGTTAAGTTGAAGACTCTATAGGCCTTACTATTTGTGTTGTACCCAACAAATATCCCATCCTGGGATTTGGCAGCAAACTTAGTCAAATATGACTTGCCATTGTTAAGTATATAGCACTTGCAACCAAAGATCCTGAAATAGGATAGATTTGGTTTTCTGCCTTTCACAATCTCATAGGGAGTCTTTCTGTGGCTTTTGGTGATAGAAGCCCTATTGATGACATGACAAGCAGTGTTAACTGCCTCAGCCCAAAAATATTCTGGGAGAGAGGTGTCACTCAATAGAGTTCTACCAGCTTCAATTAATGTTCTATTCTTTCTTTCAGCAATTCCATTTTGCTGAGGTGTTCTTGGTGAGCAGAACTCTTGGAAAATCCCAAAGTCTATACACAAGTTTGTTATGCTTTCAGATTGAAACTCAGTACCATGGTCACTTCTGATTTTGACCACTGTACTATTCAGTTCATTCTGAATTTGCTTTACAAAATTAAGTAATACACTTGGGGTTTCAGATTTTTGTCTCAGAAAGAACACCCATGTAAATCTAGAATAGTCATCTACAACCACTAGAGTGTAGACCTTCCTACCTAGACTGTGAACTGGCATAGGACCAAAAAGATCCATATGCAAGAGGTATAAGCACCTCACAGAATCCTTGTTTTCAAGGCTTTGAAATGAGGTTTTTGTCTGCTTGCCCTTTTGACAAGCTGAGCATACCCCTTCCTTTATACACTTAACTTGAGGCCCATTCCTCACTAGTTCTTTACTAAAGAGTTGGCCAATTGTCTTGTAGTTTAGATGAGCCAATCTCTTGTGCCACTTAACACAATGAGAAGCATTGTCATCAGCTACAAGACAAATGGGGGAAGCCTTATTCTCACATTCAAAATTAAGGCAATAAACATTTCTCTTCCTATACCCAGTCAATATGATCTCTTGATCACTTGACCTTTTGATATGACATCCATCCTTACCAAATGAAATGTCATATCCTAGATCACTCAGCTGGCTTATGCTTATTAGATTATGTTTCAAACCTTTTACATAGGCCACTTGGGTGATAGTAATTAGGTTAGAAGAAATGTTACCAAACCCTTTGATGACTCCTTTTTCAAATCCACCAAAGATCACTTTATGTCCATCTTTGACAGATGAATACTCCTTCAGCAGCCCCTTTGTTCCAGTCATGTGCCTGGAACAACCACTATCCAAGTACCATATAGGGGCATGGTTACTTGGATTCACCTGCAATACAGAATTACTTACCCTTAGAACCCAAGTAAGTCTTGGGTCCTTGGTTCAGGTTAGCATTAACAAAGTTATCATAACCTCTTCTAACAGGTAGACTCTTATTCTTTATAACACTTGTGTTATACCAGCAGTCCAATGCAAAATGGCCCCTCTTGCCACAGCACCAACATTCAAACTTATTGTATCTAGATCTAGATACATCCTTGTCAGTAGAATTTCTGTTCATTGCTGGTGCTGTTGCTACTTCACCTACTGATTTCTTAAAACCATTTGGTTTATGACCATAGGTAGGCCTGCTTGCCTTAACACCCTTGTTCTTCAGAACATTTGTCTTAATATGACCTTGAATGTCTTCTTGATCATATATGTTAGAAGGCACTTTCTCCTTACTAAACCTTATAGGGACTGAAAGGTTTAGTGGCTGAATAGGGACTTTGCCTTTCCTCTTGAATCTGCCAGCCCTGGAGTTACCTTTAAATCCTAATCCAGCCTTACCCTTCTGAGTGACAAATTCATCTATCAAGGGTAAGACAGATTTTGGCTTGGAGTAACTAGCCACTAAATCCCTTTCAATTCTAAGTCTGGCCTCCAGACTCTTTACTTGATCATTAGTATAATTAATTGTGCCCATCTGAATAATAGTTATATTCTTCAGCTTGGCAATTTCATTTAATTTTTGATCAAGGACTTTTTCTAACTCAGTTGTTGCTACCCTTAGTTCAGCAATTTCCTGAGCCTGTGTTTTAACCAGGTTCTTGCTTTTCTTAAGGGCATGCAACAAGTCCCCATACTTGTCTATCAATTGATAGACATCTCCTTCAGATCCAGATGCATCTTCATCACTTGATGCAGATGTAGCTGATTCTTCACTTGTACTACAAACAGATGTACAGGAAGAACAATTTACCTCATTAGGACCAGACTGATTCTGGCATATGTCTTCTTCTGATCTTGTCATCAAACCCATGCATTGATGTTCATTGATGGAGTCTAGCAACTGCATAAACTCCTCTTCCTCAGATGCAGCATATAGTCCAATATATGCTTCAGCTTCAGATCCTGATTCTGAAGTTGACTGGTCTGACAGACTTTTATCTTTCTTTGCTACAAAGGATTTCTCCTTCTTGCCTTTCTGATAAGTCTTCTTCTTTTCTGAAGATTCCTTTCTTTTGTCAGGACAATCAGCCACTACATGTCCAGGCCTATTGCAACAATAGCAGACAATCTTTGAAGTAGTGGCTTTGCTGGGCTTTGATCTGCTTTTCTCTTTCCTTGATGACCTTCTCTTCTGATAATAGTCATCAACTTGTTGTGATGTGGAAGGCCTAGACTTCCATTGCTTCTTTTTCAAGAACCTTTGGAATTGTCTAGTAAATGCAGCAAAGTCTGCATCTGAATCACAGCTAACTGAACCCTTATCTAAATTTTCAGAACTATCTTCTTCAACTTCCTTAGGAGGAGATGGTGATTTCCTCCTATTCTTTCTGGTGGCTTCAGCATTAAATGCCACAGTCTTTTCTCTATGCTCTCCTCTTGAGTTTCTTTCCTCCTCCTTCCTTACCATAAGTTGCATTTCATAGGATAGCAACTTTCCAAACAGGGTTGGAGGAGATATTTCTGCCAATTTAGCCACTTCTCTTATGGCACAGATCTTTGTATCCCAATCCTTTGATAAGGATCTTAAGAATTTGTCATTCAGTTCATAGGTACTGAAGACTCTTCCATAGGATATTAGCTCATTCACAATTCTATAGAATTTCTTATAGCACTCAGTTATGCTATCAGATTTTCCTTGTCTAAAGCTTTCATACTCCTGATTCAGCATAGACTTTCTGTCCAGCCTTACTTCTTCAGATCCCTCCATGTAGACAATCAATGTGTCCCACATCTCCTTGGAGGTCTTGCAGTGAATCAGATTCTGAAAAGTTGAATCATCTATGGCACTGACAATGATATTCTGTGCCCTTTTATCCATGGTTGCCAAGATGATTTCATCCTTGGTCATTTCTGAATAAGTCTTTGGTATTTGGATATTTGCATCAAGAACAGATATCTTCATTGGAATGAAGGGCCCTTCTTGTACTGTGATGTAAATCCTTGGGTCAGATGCTTCCATAAACAATCTGACTCTCTCTTTCCAGATCCCAAAGATTTCCTTCTTGCATATGGGTAATTTCATAGACCCTAGCTCCTTATGATTCTCTCCAGAACACATCTTCTTGAATCTTGAATCTGCCTTTCAGATCTACCTCAGACTATTAAGTCCTTTTTGAGGAACCTCCCTCTGATACCACTTGATAGTTTAACTTTCAAGGCAGCCTAAACACCTAGAGGGGGGGGGGGTGAATAGGTTCTGCTTTTCTTATAAAAACTTCTAGGCAGAATTCAAAACAATAGATAACACAATAAGCACAGCAATCACAGAAAATAAAACATCACAGATTGCACAATGTTTTATAGTGGTTCCCCAAGGTCTGGGTACATCCACTTTCCCCCCTTCACCTATCTAGCAGTATGCTAGATTCGGCCAAACTTACACTTATCTCAGATCAACAGATCCTACAACTCAGAATCCAACTGGTTCCTACAACTCAGGCACAACTGCCCTACCTCAGCCTTGCCCCAAGGCCTACAACTCAGAGAATATCCTTCTCCTACACTCAGGCAAACAGCCCTACCACTCAGAGTTCAACACTCCTACACTCAGCCTTTATAACATAGGCTTACAACTCAGATCTGTGTAAACAGATCCTACAGAAATATAGAAAAGATTATTAATCTGTCTTGCCAAAGTTGAGAGAGAAAAGGCCAAGACAATTCTTGATCAGCTGATGCAATCAACTGTATCTGAGCCTTCTTCAAAGCTTCTTGAAAATGTACTTAGCTGAGTTGATTCCAAACAGCTTCTTGAGAATCCACTGGGGGTTTCTTTCTTCTTCTTCTAATTCTGGCTTGACCTCTCTCTATCCAGCACTTTGAAAGATTCTTCTGAATTCTGATTAGAACTCTTCTTAGATCTATCCTTAGATAGTCTTCTTAGATCTCCCGGAGAAGATCTTCTTAAGTGACTAGCACTTTCTTGAAATGAATTGGATCGTAATCCTTCTCAACTTTTTTGATTCTCAACAATGTTTTTCAACAGTTACTTTCTCCTTCTGAATCCATCTATTTATAGACATTCTTCATGGTAACCGGCTGATCCGGTTTCTAACCGTTTTCTGACAAGTCTGACAGCTTCAGTTAGCCGGTGGTAACCCACAGCTGTCAAGTCCTCAAACAAGTCCTGTGCCTTAGTCTTGAACCACAAGTTGTTGACACAGTCTGTCAGAAAGTGTCGAGACCATCTGTCTATCTGTGTCGACACAATTGACTTTGGTGTCGACACAGTCTTCAGTGATGTCGACTAAGTTGCCTTTGAGTCGACACAGCTTCTTCTGAAAATAACTTGGTCTTAACTCTTCATTGTGTCGACACAAGTCCTGTGTGTCGACACAGTTGTAGAATTATAACTTAGTAAGTGTTGACTTAGCCTTCAGGTGTCGACACATTCTGCTTTAATGTGTCGACTTAATCACAATGTGTCGACACATTCTGCTGGTGTCGACAAACTTGAGGTCGACTATTTTCTTCTGTGTCGACACATTCAGCAGATGTCGACAATCTTGAGATCGACTATATTCTTCTGTGTCGACACATTCTCCCAATGTTGAGGTCGACGCTTTTCTTCTGTGTCGACACAAATTCCCAGAGTTGTGTCGACTCTTTTCTTCTGTGTCAACACAAATTCCCAGTGATGTGTCGACTTACTTCTTCTGTGTCGACACTTTTTCCCAGTGTAGTTGTAGACTAACTGCTATGTGTCGACACTGCTTCCCAGTGTTGTGTCGACTCTTTTCTTCTGTGTGTCGACACTGCTTCCTCTGTGTCGACACTTGGACTTAGAATTTTTTTCTGCATACTTTATCAATTCTTCACCTGCACATGTCAACTTAAAACAACATCAAATACACCTTGATGTATATCATTGAGCTAGGTTGGGCTTCTTCAAATCAGGTACACATTTTCCAATGTACCCAACACACAGTGTTCCAGGACTGTTTGGGAATTCGATAAACAGACCGCGCACGACCAGTGGTCATGCGCTAAGGAGTCCACTGATCGTGCGCGTGTAAAAATGCACAACTAGTGGCCCTAAGGCAAAAAACTTTCCAAAAGAATCTTGAAAACGCTCACCACCATTGTACCTGCAGCAAAAATAGTAGAGCCACCGAGACGGCCGTACTACATTCTCCATACACAGCAAAACACCAAGTAGGGCAAAAGAATAATAACTACGAAATCACACTGAAAGCGGGCCAAAAGTGCACTTAACATGGAATGGACGTAATAACAAATATGAACAAATATGGCTCTAAAGTGTAGTGCATCAACGAGAAAACTAGCCCAGATGAGTCCAAAAATATGTATATAACTTGGACTCATCAGAAGACCGCACCCGGGTGGAGGTGGCGTAGGAAGTATAGGAGCCGGCCGATGCAATGGCCATGGAGGAGGAAGAGGAGGAGATTCCTGCTCCAGGAGGGGAGGATGCTGGAGAATGGGGAAAGAAGTCTTGTCTGGAGACTGCGGAAGAGGTGGTGGAGTTGGATGTTTTCACCCTCGGGGGTAGGGTGGAGAAGGTCCGCATTAGCGGGGGGCTTACTCTGGCAGATCATGAGAGGATCTTGGAGTGCATCCAAGAGAACATGGACGTCTTCGCCTGGAACGTCGTGGAGATGCCAAGGATCGATGCGGGCGTCGCCTGCCACCACCTCAACTTGGACCCAGATGCTCACACCGTACAGCAGAAGAAGAGGTCCATTGCGGACAAGCTGGCCGAGCAAATCAGTGAGGAGGTGGCATTGTATTCGAGATTCAATACCGTGGCTGGGTCTCCAATGTAGTGATGGTAAAAAAGGGAGATGTCCGGTGGAGAATGTGTGTTGATTTTCTTTACTTAATAAATCATGTCCTAAGGACTGTTATCCTTTTCCTCGGATCGACGTCTTGGTTGACTCAGCCATTGGTTTTCCTGTAATGATTTTTCTAGATGCATTTTCAGGTTACCACCAGATCAGGATACACCCCCTAGACATCAAGGATGTTTCCATTATCATAGGGGATGGGTGTTACTGCTTTAAAATGATGCCCTTTGGGCTAAAGAATGCATGGGCGACGTACCAAAAAATGATGGATAGGGTCTTCTGAGAGCAGAAGGGGAGGAACCTGGAGGTGTATGAAGATGACCTCATGATCAAGAGTTGAGACATTGACTCTCACCTCCAGGGCCTGGAGGAGACCTTCACCACCTTACGAGTATAAGATGTGGTTGAACCCCCTGAAGTGTGTCTTCTGGGCAAGCAGGGGTAAGTTCCTAGGCCATCTCCTTACCCATGTTGGTGTAGAGCCCAACCATGATAAGGTGAGGGAAATCATGGAGTTGTAATCACCTCGGAACACTAAGGAGGTGCAACGGTTGATAGGTAAGCTGGCAGGGTTGAGCAGGTTCCTCTCCTAGGCTGGAGAGAAGTGATCCCCCTTCTTCAAAACTTTGAGTGGGGGCCAGAAGTTCGAATTGACTAGGGAGTATGAGGAGGCATTTCAGGCCTTGAAGAGGCAGTAAACTCAGGCCCCCCTGCTCCAAGGGCCAAAGGAGGGGGAGGACCTATCTTTGTATCTAGGAGTCGGAGCAGAGGCCTTGAGCTCCATCCCAGTTCGGGAGGAGGGGAAGAAGAAACTCCCCATATACTATGTAAGCTGGGTCCTGAGGAAGGCAGAGATTTGGTTCCCCATCTTCGAGAAGCTGGCCTTTGATCTTGTCATCTCAGCTCGGAGACTCCGGCCTTACTTCTAGGCACACTCAATCCGAGTGGTGACTGAACACCCCCTCCACAACGTCTTTGAGGGGGTGGAGCATTCGGGTAGGTTGGCCAAGTGTTTGGTGGAGTTGAGCAAGTTCAATATCTCTATTGTCCCACGTCTCTCGATCAAGGCTCAAGCAAAGGACGATTTCCTGGCTGACTATGTGGTTGAAGTGGCGGAGGCGGAACTCACTCACCCAGTTCCCTGGTAGGTGATGGTAGATAGTGCTTCAGGGAGGCATTCCCTGGGGGTGGGGGTGATCTTGGAGAGGCCTCAGGGAATGAGGATTGAACAAACGGTGGTGGTGCATTTTCCCATCACAAACAACAAGGCCGAGTACGAGGCGGTGATCGTAGGACTACGCCTAGCTAGGGAGCTGGGGGTATTTTATGTGGAGGTCCTCATTGACTCTATGGTGGTGGATTCCCATATCAATAGGTAGTTCGAGGCAAGGGATCCTACCCTCCAACTATACCTAGAAAAAGTAAAGGGGTCATCGGCATGTTCCAGACCTTTTCCATTCGACATGTGCCCCGGGAGGAGACCGAGCACGCAGATCGACTGGAAAAGCATGTCCCCAGGTGGGGGGTACCATCACTGAACTATTCTGCACTTCCATTGAAGAGGGAGAGCTGATGGAGGTGGATCAACACCCCTCATGGATGGATCCATTCACGACCTTCCTTTCCACAGAGGAGTACCCAGAAGGGATGAATAAGAAGAAATTCAAGTACAAGTTAGTGTACTATCTCATCCGCGATGGGCAGCTGTATAGAAAGTCCCTCCCAGGAATGTTGGCACATCGCGTGGCTGAGAGGGAGGTCCAGACGATCTTGGAGGAGGTCCATTCCGGGGAGAGTTGGAGTCACTCCTGGAGTGGGACCTTTGAAGAAAGAATTGTCAGGCAGGGGTACTTTTGGCCTACCTTGGGCCGCGATGCGGTGGAATTTACGAAGAAGTGCCACAAGTGCAAATTGTATGCTTCACTCTAGTTGCAACCAGCCCAATGCATCAAAAGTATCACGACCCCCTGGCCCTTCTCCATCTAGGGAATGGACTTGGTGTGGCCTTTCCTCCAGGCCAGCGAGCAGAGGAGGTTCTTACTGGTCATGATAGATTATTTTTTTAAGTGGTTGAAGGTAAAGGAACTGGCTAAGGTGACCTCCCAAGTTATCAAGAATTATGTGTGGGGAGAGATCATTTGTCGGCACAGGCTACCCCTGTCCATTTTTACGGATAATGGGCCTCAGTTCGCCAGCGCTGAGTTCATCAGCTTCTACGGGCATCTCAGGATCGATCTTAGATTTTCCTCGGTCCATCACCCTCGGAGCAACGGGCAGGTGGAGGCGGCAAACAAAATCATTGTGAACCTCCTGAAGAAAAAAGTTGAAATCTTAAGGGTAGCAGGGGGGAGTAGCTTCCCTCAGTTCTTTGGGACCTTAGAACCACCCCCAACACGGCCACGGGGGAAAATCCCTTCAAGCTTTCCCATGGATGTGAGCCAGTGCTTCCAATCGAGTTCGAAGCCCATACGCCTCGGGTTGTCGAGGCAGAGGTTTTCAGGGAGGAATGGCAAGCTGAAAATGAGAAGGAGCTGTAGCTCTCCCTCAACATGGTAGAGGAGTTGTGTGACCTCTCCGCTATCCGGTAGGAGGAAGTAAAGAGAAGAATGGCTAAGAACTTTGACAAGCACATCACGGTCAAATAGTTCGTGGATGGAGATCTGGTCCTAGGGAAGGTGGATGCCGCAGGAAGGTTAACCGCTGTGGGGAATCTCTACCCCAACTGGGAGGGTCCATACATTGTATAAGAAAGATTGAAATCAGGAGGGTACCACCTCCAGAATGTGGATGGCAAGACCCTAAGTCTCACCTGGAGCGGTGATGACTTGAAATGTTTTTATCCTTGAACCATGTATGTGACATTCTTCTAAGTAAAACTTCTCGAAGTTCCAATACTCCTGCCGTGTTTTGTGTAAATGGATGAAGTGTTCATTTGACAGACCCCGAGCATATCCCGCTATCAGGCTCTCACCTAGCTGGTAGGGCTACATATCACTCGAGGGAGTCTACCCAGACCCTCGAGAAGATCTCGCTGGCAGGCTGTCTCCTAGCTGGCAGGGCTGGATGTCACTCGAGAGACTATACCCAGACCCCGAGCAGATTCCATTGTCAGGCCCTCACATGGCTGGTAGGGCCGGATATCACTCGAGGGAGTCTACCCAGACCCCGAGCAGATCTCATTGTCAGTGTCACAACCCGCATTTTCCCCAACAATTTTATTACATCAGAGTAAGGGAAAAGTACGCGCTGTGATGCCACGTCGTGCATGGGATAACTACAGACGTTCAGGAAAGACTCCAAACTCTACAGTTTTAAAAGAAAACATATATTATTCTGAATGAAATCCAGTTTAAGTTATGATGATAGTTGTATCCCTCGGCTTAGTGGATCATCTAGTCAACGATTTAAAATATAATTTATACGCTAGCGGAAGATACTTGTTTAATTTAAATCTAACATCCTACATGAGTATAAATGTCCCGGAGGAACAACTCATGCTAAACAGACTTTAGATTATAATAAGTATAGGAAAAGTCTTTATGCTAACCAGAAAAAATAGTTAATTAGTTTTAAAAGATATTGTATGAATGCTTTACTAATAATAGGTTTTTATAAGCTTGAAAATATCTAACATGCAGGCCTAGAATAAATCATCCCAGAGAGCAAGTAATCTAAACCAAACATAATGCAATCATATCAGCTAGCAAGTTTCAAGGTTCTACAATCCTGTGGGCGCCAAAAACCTGACACGAACCCACGGTACCAAGTATGTCTGAAACTAGGAAAAGAAAACTGAAATAACAACTATCTCGCTACGGCGAGGGGAAAAACCACAACCGACAGTGCAAGGGCTCCAAAACCGGATCCGCTACCCGCTAATGCTCCGAACCTGAGGTGTTTGCAAAGACAGAACACCAGAGCAAGAGGGACAAATGACGGCAGAGAAGTAAGCAAAATAAAACAAAGGTCAAACAGGGTACCAACCCAAGACCAAAAGTACTAAAGTAAGGCATAGAACAGGAAAAGAAAGAAATACTTACGTGAATCGTCACGTACTCCAACAAATACACCAGATTTCCCAAGGCAAAAAGGGAACAAAAACAAGTAAAATCATAAGGAAGAAAAATTTAACAACCTTTACTAAGCACCTGTGGTCAACTCTACCCAAAAATACGGGCAAGTTGGTTACTCAGCTGGACACACCCCTCACGAATAATTTATCCGCTTAACTGTGAGGGAGTCTCATACTCTCCACCATACACCGCAGATGCTCAAAAACCCGATAGACTTCCACAAGGTACAATAAAGGAGTCAGAAAACGCGGAGGTGGTTTTATCCACTAACTCCCGTAATTTTAGAAACCCAAAGAAACCACAACACATATATATCTCAAGATTTGGCTCGTCAGATTCTACTTGACACTTCTAGTTTCAAGACATGGTTGATCAACACTTAGGAATGATTTACAATCCTAAATAAATCTAATCCATTCAATAACGAAATCTAAGTCGTTTAAAGCCATCAATAAGACACTTCAAGAATGATCAAACATATCCGGAGAAAAATCGAGTTCACCATGACAAAACATTACAACCTCATGTGATTATTGAGAAGGTTAATCATAACAATAAATTGGAAGAATAAGTGTAGAAAATTTGAAGGAACATGAAAAACATAGCCATTACCATCAAATCGGACAAGGAGAAATGAGGGGAAACCACCACTTGCCTTGGTTTTACTGGAAAGGTCCTCTGAATCACTCCACGTCGTAGATCGGGGCAAAAGAACACGAAAGGAGTTGAAATCTATAAAAAAATGACCGAAAAGTGGGTTAGGTCCGAAAAACCCTAAAGAGAAAACTCAAGGAATGGGGAATAATTTACCACGATAGCGTAGCTCTCGGCGAGAGCTTTCCAGATCTACGTTCGGTTGAAGATTTCGAGCACAAGAGCTTCGTCGGCGGACACCGAAAGATTCACGAAAAGAACTCTCTCTCTCTCTCGCTCGCTGTTCTGGTTCGGGAGAAAAGGAATCGGAGAAGAAGAAGTTCTGTTCAAACCTAAGTCTAAGAATACATATATATATATATGTAAATGTACTTAACCTATTATTTGTCTAAATACAAGAAAACGTGTGATTTATGAGTGGCTACGGGGAAACCAAAAATAGAGATATAAGATGGCTTCAAATCGAAAAATGTCCAACATGAAAGTTGTAGATCTCGTCGAGAAGAGCAAATTTCATGTTGACCATTTTTTTTATGACAACATTTGGACCCTAAAAATAGCATCCAAACGTTCGGAAACAGAGTATGCCCGAATTTCTCGAGAAATAGCATTGTTTCTCGAGAAACAATGCTGTTTCTCGAGAAACAAAGCTGTTTCTCGAGAAACAAAGCTGTTTCTCGAGAAACAAAGCTGTTTCTCGAGAAACATTGCTGTTTCTCGAGAAACAATGCTGTTTCTCGAGAAACAAAGCTGTTTCTCGAGAAACATTGCTGTTTCTCGAGAAACATTATTGTTTCTCGAGAAAAAAATGATGTTTCTTAATAAATAGCATGATTTCTCGAGAAATAGCATGATTTCTCGAGAAATAGCATTTTTTTCTCGAGAAATATCATGATTTCTTGAGAAATAACATTGTTTCTCGAGAAATCAGTTTTGTCTTATAATTCTGGAATAAAAAGATGATACGGGGGCTAAACGTGCCCCGACTTGAACGAAATTCACACTGTAGGCGAAGGATGGTGCTCTGAATCTAACGGCAAAGACAAAACTAAAATCCAACGAGCTATTCCCGAGATATAAATTTTCAAAGTATACAACGAACATAATTTACCCTAAAACTTCGGAAAATCGCAGAGACCCGAATATCGCTCGAATTGCGATGAAACTTGATGAGCAAGTCCAAAATTATTCAACATGAATTTCAAATGCAAAATTTTCTAATAACATCAAGAATTTGGCCGACTCGGCAGCACGGACGTGAAAATGCCTTAACGGCATTGTGTCGTCAACTCGACGTTAAAAGTAACGCCAAGATGTCATAAAAATGACGATACCAAATCCAATAAAATCATCGAGAAAATTAGGGGCGTTACAGTCACTCCCCCTAAATGGAAGTTTTGTCCCGAAACTTATCACAACTCCAAAACCAAACTAAAAATGGGAAATTCAAACACAAACTAAAATATAGAGACATACCAGAACTAGGATAAGAGGTGGGGATGAGAGTCTGTCATCGCTGATTCCAATTCCCACGTTGCACTCTCGACGTCTTGATTTATCCAAAGAATCTTGACCATGGGGATGGTCTTCCTCCGCAACGCACGTTCTTGAGAATCCAGAATACGAACAGGTTCTTCCACATACGTATGGTTGGGCTGAATCTAGGGCACCGAATCGAGGACTTGACGATCACTACGAATACACTTACACAACTGGCTCACATGGAACACATCATGGACACCAGGGAGGGTAGCAGGCAACTTCAGCCTATAATCTGATACTCTGATTCGTTCAAGAATTTGAAAAGGTTCCATGTACCAGG
Organism: Platanthera zijinensis; assembly: GCA_039513925.1. Taxonomy (NCBI): domain Eukaryota; kingdom Viridiplantae; phylum Streptophyta; class Magnoliopsida; order Asparagales; family Orchidaceae; genus Platanthera; species Platanthera zijinensis. The sequence goes on from CM077081.1 coordinate 127,019,236, forward strand.
GATCTAACTTGCAGTTCCTTCCAAACCTCTTAACGCTAGACATCGGAGAAACCTTCAGAAAAACCAAGTCTCCAACGACAAACTCCATATCGACCCTTCGTTAATTAACATACTTCTCATAACGCTCTTGTGCTACACGGAGCTTCTCTCAAATATGAGTCATGACACAATTCATCTCCTCAAGGCTTTCGAACCTAGCAACAGTCGCTCACCAACTTCAGCCCAAAACAAAGGAGTTCTACAACGCCTCCCATATAAGGCCTCAAATGGGACCATTTGTAGACTCTCTTGATAACTATTATTGTACGCAAACTCCATGAGTTTGAGATGCTCAACCTAAGCACCATCGTGATCCAATATATAACACCTTATCATATCTTCCACGATTTGATTAACTCGCTCTGTTTGACCATTCGTCTACGGATGATAAGCGGTGGAGTACCTTAAATCAATACCCAACCCCTATTGCAAACTCTTCCAAAAGCGAGACGTAAATCTAGAGTCTCGATCCGATACAATGTTAACAGGCACTCCATGTAACCCGATGACCTCTTCAAGATATAACTCAGCTATCTTTTTCATAGAATACCCAATCTTAAAGGGCACAAAGTGAGCACACTTTGTCAATCTATCGACTATTACCCAAACAGAGTCGTGCCCACAGGGATATTTTGGCAGACCTGTGATGAAATCCATTGAAATACTCTCCCACTTCCACTGTGGAATATCTAGCGGTGTCAGTTTACCACTAGGCCTTCTATGATCTGCCTTTATATGCTGACATGTGTAACACTCTAACACAAACCTTTCTATATCATTCTTCATTTCTTGACCACCAAACAATTTGCTTTAGATCTTTATACATCTTGGTGGAACCAGGATGGTAGTAAACACCGGAACCATGAGCTTCTTTACAAATCTTAGCCTGAATGTCACCAATGGCAGGAATAAAAAATCTACTCTGATATTTTAGAGTACCTAACTCGTCCAAAGAGAAATCAGGTAACTCTCCTTTCTCAGTTCTCTTCTAGAGGTGCAAAAAATTAGGATCCTCCTTCTGGTGCACTCTGGTAAGGGAAATCCAAGAGGGCTCTTCTACTTCCAAACTAGCAGGCACAGAACTACTCCCAACCTCAATGTCCATCAACAAGAATTATTCTACTAAGGAGTGTACTGATAGATTAAAAATTTTAGCGGTCTTTCTACTCAAAGCATCGGCTACTACATTAGCCTTTCCTGGATGATAAAGGATCTCTACTTCATAATCGGCTACATACTCCAACCACCTAAGTTGGAGCAGATTTAACTCCTTTTGAGTGAAGACGTACTTCAAACTCTTATGATCTGTGTAGATCTTGCACAGCGCGCCATACAATAAATGTCTCCAAAGCTTCAACGCATAAATTACCGCAGCAAACTCCAAATCATGCGTAGGATAGTTTCTTTCATGAACTTTTAATTGTCTTGATCCATACGCAATCACCTTTCCTTCTTGCATAAAAACATCACCAAGTATGATGTGTGATGCATCGACATACACAACATACTCAACTCCTTCAGTAGGTAAGGTTAAAATTGGGGCAGTACACAGTCTCTTCTTCAACTCTTGGAAAGCCTCTTCACACTTATCACTCCAAATGAATGCAGTATTCTTCTGAGTAAGTCTAGTTAGAGGAGCAGACAACACCGAAAATCCTTCCATGAATCTTCTATAATAGCCAGCCAGTGTTAAGAAGCTCTTAATCTCCTTAGGTGTAGAAGGTCTCTCCCATTCCATCACGACAGAAATCTTGGTCGGGTCAACAGAAATACCGTCCTTGCTTACAACATGACCCAAAAAGGACACCTGAGGTAGCCAGAACTCACATTTGCTCAACTTTGCATATAGCTTATGCTCCCTCATGGTCGATAAAACCAAACGCAAATGCTAAGTATTCTCCTAACCATTGCAGGAATACACCAAGACATCATCTATGAACATAATAACAAATCGGTCAAAGAAATCCTTAAACACCTTATTCATCAAATCCATGAAAGTAGAGGGTGCATTGGTTAAACCGAAAGACATCACCAAAAACACATAATGTCCATATCGCGAACGGAAAGTGGTTCGGGGAATATCTGCCTCACGAATCCTCAATTGGTGGTAGCCTAAGAGAAGATCGATCTTTGAAAATACCGAGCTACCACGCAACTGATCGAACAAATCATCAATCATTAGTAGGGGATATCAATTATTAACGGTCACCTTATTCAATTCCCTATAATCGATGCAAAGCCTCATCGATCAATCCTTCTTATTTACAAACAAAACTAGAGCACCCCACGGAGAAGAACTTAGTCTAATAAAACCACACCTCATCAACTCATCGAGCTGAGTACGCAACTCATCCAACTCATGCGGAGACATACTGTATGGTGCTTTGGCAATAGGACGAGTACCTGGCTTGAGGTCTATCACAATCTCTATCTCCCTCTTAGGAGGAAGTCCTGTAAGACAATCAGGAAAGACACTTGGAAACTCTTGCACCATCGAGACATCCTCAAGACATGATGTAATAAAAGCTATTTCCAAAGCAAAAATAGAAACTAAAAATGCCTCGCGACCAGACTCTATAGCACGACAAGCACGTACCGCAGAAATAATAGGGGAAAACCTGTCCTGAAATCCATAGACTCTCATAGGTTGGCCATTGTCCATCCTAAAGTCCAGTCTCTTTGCCTTGCACTTGATGACCGCATCATACTTGGACAGCCAGTCCATGCCCAAAATCACGTCAAAGTCCGCCAGATCCAACACCATAAGATCTGCAAAGGCTAGGAAATCGCCTAGATATATAGGGCATCTCAGAACTCCTTCACTAGATACCACCGAATCACCCTAGGGAAGCTTGATGTTGAATGAGTCTCCTAATTGATCCACATCCAGGCAATGTTTATCAACAACCTCCGGGCCACAAAGGAATGGGTGGCACCCGAATCAAAAAGAATGCGCGCCCACCTATTTCGCACCTTAAACTCCCCTAAAACTGTAATATACATAACTAAACGAATGATAACTAGGGCAACAATGATAAATAATAAGGATATTTTAAACTTGGGCTAACCTGATATCACTTGCGTAGTGGTTTGAGCTTCCTCGTTGGTCATCACGTTCAGCTTTCCTTTTCCTTTATCTAGGTTTGGTGGCGGCGGCAGAGCTCGAAGCGGGGCAGGCTGCAGTGGGGATTGAGCCTGCGGGTACAAAGATTTCTGGTGTCCCTTCTGCCCGCACTGGAAGCAGATCATTTCTTTCATCCAGCACAGACTCATATTATGACCCTTCCTTGCACAGAACGAGCATAGAAGGCCTCCCTTGGGTACACCTTAGATGGCGTGCACCTGCTGCTGCTTCAGGGTGGCAGTCCGCTTGAAACACCTTTCATAAGGGTGGTCAGGACGATCACATAAACTACACACTTCCTTAACTTTCTTCTTCGAAGAAGGGCCAGATGCCCTTGAGCTACCATCCTCAACACCCTTCCTTTTCTCTTTCCTCGCCGCAACACCACGGTTCTTGGTGTTTTCAATCGCCTCAACTTTCAGTGCAGTTTCCACTGCCATAGCATAACTGTCAGCTCCATAAGCGCATGCCCACTGCTGGACATCACTTCTTAGTCCTCCCAGGAAACGTTTCACTCTTCCCTCCTCTGAAGCTACCAAATCGGGAGCAAATATACTCAACTTGCTAAACTCGATCTCGTACTCGCTCACCGTGATCTGTCTCTGCTTTAGATGCAGGAATTTATTCATCAGGCGGTCCTGCTCAACCGAGGGTAGAAACTTCTTCAGCAGCATCTTCTTAAAAGATTCCCAAGAACAGCCTTCCTTCAGACTTTCCCTTTCTCGAATCCACCAGCTCTTTGCTAGGCCTTTTAACTGTTAGGATACAATCATTACCTTCTAGGCTTCTAGAATTTTGGAATACGTAAACATCTCTTTGATGGAGATGATCCATTCATCTAAAATCATGAAGTCAGCACTCCCGTCATAAGTAGGAGGTCTCAATCGCTGGAAATGTGAGATGAAATTCATCTCTGGTGGTAGCGTAACTGGGGGAATGAAAGGAGAAGGGGCATCAGGTACGACTTGATCCACGATAGGATCTTGCACTAAGGGTTGTTGTGTGGGAGTGGCAGATAACAAGGTCTGAATTTGTGATTGCATCGACACTACTTGCCTTGACAGAGCCTCGTTGCTCTAGCGCAGACTCTCGATCAACGCATCACTCTGCGCACCTGACGACTCACCCTCCGACTGGGGAGTCGACCTCATCGAAATACGCTTTGGCGGCATTTCTAAAAAGGCAAATGAACAACCCATCAAAATCCTAGATTGCGACTAGGGCAAACAAAACTAGTTCAGACCATACTTAAAAGACACTTGCTTAAGCTGTCACTTGCTCTGGGATTATATGATGATGATATGTCCTACTCAGGATGATATCCTATCATCCTATTGACTAATGTGCCTATGATATGAATGCATGGATTCTTTACTCTTATTTAAAATCATGTGTGTACATATGTCATCAGGTAAATCATTAGCTTGGCATGTTGTGCTTATGTTATGTTATGCTATGTATGTAGTGTTATGCATCCTAAAAAGGCCTTAATGCATGTTATGAGCGGCGTACATATGAAATGTTATGCATCCCATACTACATAACATTCCATGCAATGAAAAAAGAGAAAAATGTGCTAATGGGCATTCATGTGATGAGGTTATGCATCCCATAATACATAACCCTCACATGTTGCCACCTATGGTGGATCCATATACAAACACATATTATGCATCCCATACTACATAATATGCCCCGTATACTTCTAATCATGCTTATCAGTGTAGTGTTCATTCTATCGCCAAGACATCCTGATGATACATCGGTGTGTGTATGATATTACACTAAACAACTAACACTAACAAGGGAAGGTTGTCCGACCAATTGTCAAGCAACCTCCCTCTGATACCAACTGTAACAACCCGTATTTTTCCCAACAATTTAATTACATCAGATTAAAGGAAAAATACGTTGGGTCATTACAGTCAGGCTCTCAACCAGCTGTCAAGGCTTGATCTCACTCGAGGTAGTCTACCCAGACCCTGAGCAGATCCCGCTGCCAGGCTCTTACCTAGCTGGCAGGGCTGGATAACACTCGAGGGAGTCTACCTAGAACCCAAGCAGATCCCGCTGTCAGGCTATCACCTAGCTTGTACGGTTGGATGTCACTCGAGGGAGTCTACCAAGACCCCAAGCATATCCCGCTGTAAGGCTCTCACCTAGCTGGCATGGCTAGAAGTCACTCGAGGGAGTCTACCCAGACTTCGAGCAAATCCTACTGTCAGGCTCTCACCAAGCTAGTAAGGCTGGATATCACTTGAGGGAGTCTACCCAGACCCCGAGCAGATCCCACTGTCAGGCTCTCACCTAGCTGGCAGGGATGGATTTCACTCAAGGGAGTCTACCCAAACCCTGAGCAGATCCCGCTGTTAGGCTCTCACCTAGCTGTCAGGGCTGGAAGTCACTCGAGGGAGTCTACCCAGACCTCGAACAGATCCTGCTGTCAGGCTCTCACCTAGCTGGCAGGGCTAGATATCACTCAAGGGAGTCTACCCAGACCCGGAGCAGATCCCGCTATCAAGCTCTCACCTAGTTGCTAGGGCTCGATGTCACTCAAGGGAGTCTACCCAGACCCCGAGCATATCCCGCTGTTAGGCTCTCACATAGCTGGCAGGGCTAGATGTCACTCAAGGGAGTCTACCCTAACCCTGAGCAGATCTCGCTGTCAGGCTCTCACCTAGCTGGCAGGGTTGGATGTCACTTGAGGGAGTCTACCCAGACACCGAGCAGATCCCGCTGTCAGGCTCTCACCTAGCTGGCAGGGTTGGATGTCACTCAAGGGAGCCTACCCGAACACCAAGCAGATCCCAATGTCAGGCTCTCACCTATCTGGCACGGCTGGATGTCACTCGAGGGAGTCTACCCAAACCCCCAAACAGATCCCACTGTCAGGCTCTCACCTAGTTGGCAGGGTTGGATTTCACTCGAGGGAGTATACCCCGGCTCCGAGCAGATCCCGCTGTCAGGCTCTAACCTAGCTGACAGGGCTGGACGTCACTCGTGGAAGTCCCACCCTCTCAAGGAGTTATTTGAGAAGATAGGTCTTCCCTAAGGGTATAGAGGAGAGAGCCCTTATAGGCAAGTCAGGGCTCGTGGGCCCAACTCGACAGAAAGAAGGCGAGTCGGGCCCTACGCCTCCTTTGAAGAAGGCGAGCCCCAACAATGCATTCCTCCCCCCTCCAGTTTTACTTGTGAAATATTTTTTAACAATTTTGGCTCGATAATGGCAAAAGAAGAGGCAGCTCGCATGCGAGCTGGGTGGTGGCGAACCCAGCTCGGCCGGTGGTCTATCCCTGGTTAACCTGGGGCGGGCGAGCTCTTGGAATCTATTCACGGGTATGAATCCTAAACATGCATTCTAGAGACAGGTCCTATCCTAGCGAGGTCTCTCAAGGAGGAGAGCTCGTTGGAGAGTGCTTCACAGAAAGAAAGATCAAGAAAAGGAAGATATAAAAATTCAAGGTAGGAAAATATTTCATTAAGAGGTTGTTACAAAAAGTGAGCTCGCCTAGGCGAGATTACAAAAAAGGGGGATAACTACAAAAAGTGAGCTCGCCTAGTCATCTCTTGCCTCCCTCCCTAGACTGGCGATCTTCGCCCGCTCCTTCAGAAGGCTCATCCTTGAAGCCTTTCCCAAAGAGCAAGTCGAAGTTGTCCTCCTTTCGCTGGGGTGCATCGATAGGAATAGGCTCGGTATGAAGTCTCATGTCGTTATCTCCTCACTGCCTTCCATAAGCACCTGCTTATCCTTCATGATCTTCAAGGTGCATTCGGCAGAATCAATCGAGTTGATCCGCAGCCGCTCAACGACCTCAACCTCAGTGAAAATACTTAGCCTCTTGTACGGGAAGGAGGGCTCTCTACCACCCGGAGGGAGGAGGAATTCCTCCTGCTGGATGATCTCTCCATGGAGCCCTCTGTTCACCTAGCACAACTTTGCATTATTCCCCTCCAGCTCGAAGGTGAGAGCCTCTAGCTCAGTTGCACGTGCCTCCAGTGTAGCGGAGCGGGCACACAACTGGTTGTTTTCTTCCTCCAGCCCGATGGCGCGAGTCTACAGCTCCCTAGCGGCCTCGACATCCTATAAGCCAAAGTGGGTAAGTAAATTTAAGGCAGGAAGGTCGACGAACTTATCCTGGGCGACGTCACGCTTCTGCTCAGCCTTCTGCAGGAGTTGGCTGAGGTTGAAGCCGCGACGGACCATCATGTGATGGAGGTCCAGGGCCCGCAAGTGGTCTTGCAGGCCCTCATGGCCGAGCTGGCACAAGGTCATATGCTTGTAGGTCTCGGCATCCTCGCGCCCATAGAAGTCGAAGCCGAGCGAATCAGCATGACTGGAGGAGAGCTAGCGATCTGTTTAGGAAGGCTGCAGGGTGGAGACAGAGATCCAGTGGGCCGCCTCATCTAATTAGACCACGGGCATGCCGACCGAGTCCTTCCATCTTTCCCCAAATCCGAAGAGGGGATGGATCTTTAGCGGATCCAGCTTGCGGGCCTGCGTCTTTTTAGCGGATAGAGGAGCGGAGGGCTCACCTCCCTCCTACCCTTTGTCTATCAATCATTTTTAATAGGTTCTCCGGCGATCCATCCGGGGAGGTCTCGGGCGAGCTCATGTACTTGGGTTGTTGATGTTGTTGTTATTGTTTCGTCTGAGGTACCATCACTGCTTTCAACTTCTTCTGCGGTGGATGATGGCGAGGCGATTTAGACACCATGGGGTCAGCTCGCTTCTTGCTAGAGGAGGGCTTGGACGATGCCGGCTCATCTCGGCAGGCGGCTGCAGCCGCTTTCTCGCACGCGAGGGGGTCAAGGAGTAGTCTCGAGTCCGCAAAGGACATGTTCTCGGGAATCAGACACTCCCCTGCACAAAAGACTTGGTCAGAAAAATCATATTGCTTCGGCGAACTCGAAAAGAAGAAAGTGTGAAGTATACCTTCGTCAGGATGAATGGGGAGAAGCGAGTCGAGGTCCCTTCGTAGGTGGGCGACCTCGAAGTCCTTGTGGAGGAAGAACTTGTGGAGCTCGGCATCGTTTCCAGATACGGTGGCGGGTTGGTACACCTCCTCGCCCTTCTACTAGGCGAGTAGGGGATTCTGTCAAGGTCTCCCTTGATGAAGACGATCTTGGTCATCCAGTTGTGATGTTTGTTCGCGATGTCACAAACCTTGATAAAGGAGCCCCCAAAGTAGGCGACACTGTCGGGGGTCGCCTTGTAGGTGAAGAGTTTCCTGAACACGGTCAGATTGAACTCTATTCGCTCCCGGCGAAGGAAGCACACAGACGCCACCATCATGGTGATGGAGTTCGAGGTTAGCTACGCGGGCACCGCATCGTAATATTTCAGGATCAGACGAATTTCCGGCCAGAGCGGTAGGTGCAACCCCACCTCGAAGTGCGAGATGGGGAAGGAGAGCTCCTCGGGGTAGAATGTATTGATGGACTTGCCCCACCTAGGTCGGCGTGCCTCAAAGACAGAGGGTACAAAGCCGCCAACAAACTCTGCAAACTCCTCTTCAGTTATGTTCCCCTCAAAACAGCAGTAGTCGGTGAACTGCTGATCACACTTAGCGCGTCCGTCGAAATTGGGGTTGGTCTTACCCAAGCTCGCAGGAAGAATGGGGGGCGAGTATAGGTAGTAGAGAAGGCGAGAATGGAGGGGTATGAAAGCAATAAAATCACAAGGAATGGGGTTGGTGAGAGGGCCTATTTATAGAAAAATCAGGCTACGGCCATGCCGACCAACCAGCCCGGCTCGCCTTCCCCAGCTCACCAATGCTAGCTCGCCCCGCCTACATTACTCGTGCTATCTTATGGAAAGCCGAGTTAGAAAATCAAGCTGTAATTTATTTAAAGAATACTAAAATACGAAAGAATATTCTAAGTTATTACAAGCTGGAGCACACGCAGTTCAAGGAGGAATTACTCAGAAAAAAAAACAAAAGTGTCCAAACACGCGCGAGCTAGGGGGGGGGGCGGGGTCGGAGGCGAGTTGTTGGAACCCTTGTTTGGATTTGGGCTAGGTCTACTGTTAGGATGTTAATCCACATGTATAGCCAATTTAAAGGTCTAGGACTAAGTTAGTCTCATTAGGTCAGACGTCACAAGACCAGCTTTGGATTTCATTCAAGAACTAAGACTTAGAAGAATTCTGTGATAAATATATTAGTTCGACTTTTGTCGAACTCAGCTCGACGATCGTTGATCTCCATCGACGATCTCAGAGTTTATTCTCTGAACTGAGCTCGACGATCTAAGAGCTCAGGTCGACGATTTCTTTTCTCTTCATAGTTTTCTCAGTTCGAAGATAGCTGAACTCAGCTCGACGATCTCCTAGCTCAAATCAACGATTTTATCCTGTGTTTGACTACTTGTCTACAACATCAGTCTTGAAGATTTAAATCTTATTCTCTTGATTCTATTTATGACAAATAATCTTTGGTAGTTAATGCTAATATTCTCAAGGCTTATAGTAGTTCCATTGCAGCATTAACTATGGTATTCACAGAGTTATTGTATTATCTTATTTACCAAGAAAGTTGAGGAAATAATTTATTGATAGCAATTCTAGCCATTCTCTACTCGATCTCTGCAGTAAATTAAGTATTGTTTTTGAAATTCAAAGCAGTGGTATTATTCGTTTCTTCAAGGACATAGAGATAGACACAGACTGATTTGAGTTAGAAAAATCGATAGATAGAACTTCTCATTCAATAGTTCTAAATTTTCTCTCTCAAATTCCTCTCAGTCTTCAGAACTCTTACTTTTCTCAGGAAATAGAATAAGAACACCAAACACCTCATCTTGAGTCCTCTTCAGTTTTCATCTTCAGAAATCTACAGAGAAAGCAATCAATATCAATCTATAGATTCTAAAGAACATAACACCAGTCCACTGAAGGCCTACTCTCTGTACAAAGCTTCCATCTTCCTAAACCTCTCAATATCTCAGGGGGAGCTTTGGCAATACAAGAATCCACTAAGTTTTCTCATTTGCTTTGAGAAAGAGAAGACAGCCATCAACTTTTTTCCTTTTACCTTTTCTGTACAGGGTTATTACTCCCTTCAAAAGTGAACTCCATGGTGATAGGGCACCTGATCAAAAACCTATTAGTTTTTAGGCATCTGATTAAAAGCCTGAAGGGACTTTAGATCTACTTGAAGAAGATCATGTGGTGATAGGGCACCTGGTCAAAAACCTAAGTGGATTCCTACCAGGTTGGTAGAAGAGTGGATGTACCAGGATTTGGGAAACCACTATAATTTTCTTGTGTCTTCTGATTGCTCATCTTTCTTTAATTTCTGCTACGTTGTGTTTGCTTGTGATTAACATTTCCCTTACTTATAAGTAACACTTATCTTAATTCCATTATAAAATTACTTAAAAGATTTTAATACTCTATTCACCCCCCTCTAGAGTAAATCAGATCTATATCCTCACTTTCATTGGTATTAGAGGGAGGTTTATCTTTGTTGTACAGGCTAACACCTAAACCTAACGATCCTTGATAGATCTCCTCCTCTCTTTCTTTTTCGATGACACAAAATAAAGATTATGCAAGCACTAGACCTCCAATCTGCAAATTGAATAAGTTTGTTATCTAGAAGGCAAGAATCAAACTATATATGAATTCTATTGATGAGGATATTTTCAACTCCATTTTGACAGGTCCACTAGCTGCACTGGAAACTACCTCAAAAGCATCAATAAGCTTAAATGCTATTCCTACTCTAAATAATATTGATGCATAGAAAAAGGCAAAGATTGTTTATGCAAGGGCCATGAACATTCTGGCCCAAACCATATCAGATGAAATCTTCTAGAAGGTTGTTGAATGCACTTCAGCCAAGGCCATCTGGGATTTCTTAAACCAGATGGTTGCTGGATCTGTAGATGAAAGAAAAGATAAGTGAGCTCATCTTATATCTAAGTATGAAAACTTTAATAAAATTGAAACTGAGCCAGTAGCTGAGATGTATAATAGACTCAACATAATTGTAATTGAGCTGAAAAACTTGGACAAGGACATTTCACTAATTGAGATTAATGACAAGATTCTCATGTGCTTCCCCAACTCATGGGATTCCAGAATCTTGCCAATCAAAGAAGTTAGGAGTCTAAATGAGATTTTCACTGAATCTCTATTGGGAAAGCTAAAGTCCTATGAGGAGCTCCTAAAGAAAAGAGAGTCAGATGAACAGAAGACTCCTACACCAGCTAGGAAGGAACAAAGCATAGTCTTTAAAGCCTCTAAAGAATCAGAAGCAATACCCTCAAATGAAGAACTGATGAGTCTGTTTGCCAAAAGATTCTTCAAAATGGGTAGAAAAGACTTCAGGAGGAAGTCATCCAGGAATGAAAACAAGCCAAGATATAATAAAACTCCAACTAAAGAAATTATATGCTTCGGTTGCAGGAAGCCTGGACACATTCTACGAGAGTGTCCAGAGAAACAACACAAAGAAAGGAGAAAGGAAAAGGAATTCATGAAACACTTCAGCAAGCCATCCTCCAGCAAGCACAATAGGAAAGAAAAGGGCTTAGTAGCTGAAACCTGGAGTGAGACAGAAGAAGAATCTTCTTCCTCTAGCTCTAGTGAGGATGAAAAAGAAACTAAGGCCAAAGAATTATGTCTAATGGCCATCAATACTTCAAGCCCTGAATCAGAAGCAAAAGATTCAGGAGAAGACTCAGACCGTGATGAGGTAATATCATCCTTTGATTTTAATTCAGAAGATTTTAAAATAGATTTTAAATCACTGTGCAATGATCATATAAAATCAGAGAAGGAAATCAAACTTCTCAGAGATAGACAACCTGGCTATGAAAACTTACTTTCTGAAAACTTAAGAATGAAAGATGAATTAACTGAGTATAGCAAACAAATTATCTTCCTGAAAACTGAACTAGGCAAAGCTAAACAACTTGAAGAAAAATTGAATGGAAGAAGCCTACAGATGTTTAAAATCACTTGTACACTAAATGCTAGGATAAATAAGTGTAAACTAGGTTTAGGTGCATCAACTAGTGAACCACCAATTATCAAGAAAAACATCTTATCTCCACCTGTAAATTTTATTTCAGAGAAGGGAAAGAAGAATACAAAACAGGTAGAGAAAGTTAATAAAGTATTAAAACAAATTGAACTAAAGAAGAGACAAGCTCAGAATAATAAGTCTAAATAGAAGTCATCGAACCAAGATCGACGATCACAGTTTTATTCGTCGAACGTCAACCGACAATCTCTGAACCCAGAGTTTAGGTTTAATTACTCAGCAAAGGGAGATCGACGATACCATCAAACTTCGTCGAGCAGAGATCGACGATCGTGGAACACAGATAGTAGCCATTATTATTCGGTGAACCAAGATCGACGAGATCAATACTGGTCATTGAACGCAGATCGACGATCTCAATATAATCGTCGAACCTAGATCAGTTTTACCAAAACTATAACTGTAACAAAAATCTTAATAATAACCAGTAACCAAAATCTGTTAATCCATTTTAACATTGGGTAATTCCACCTAGAAAATTTCACCCCTAGGTTATAAATGCCAACCTGAATGCTCTTTTATTTCTAGTTTCATTTATGAAAAGAGACAAGGACCCAAGGTTACCTGGGTCAAAAACATATGAACTGTTTACTTGCAGGTGAAGAACAATCCTACTACACAGGATAAGTGGTATCTGGATAGTGGGTGCTCAGAGCACATGACAGGAAGCAAGGACAAGCTATGGAGATCTCAGTATTGGAGTTATTACATTCAGCAAGATAGCTTATGTGAATGGTTTGAAACATAACCTGATATCCATAAGTCAATTATGTGATGCATGTTATCAGGTTTGCTATACTGAATCTCAATGCACTATTTCTTTAAACTGCAAAATTATTTTAATAGGATTTAGACAAGTAACATTTATCTAGTTAACTTTAATTCTACTAGCTCAGAAATTTGCCTTTTTAATAAGGTCAGTAATAATAATAATCTTTGGCATAAAATACTAGGTCATGTAAACCATAGAAATATTGCTAAATTATCCAAAGACAAACTTGTTAGAGGATTGCCTTCTTGCCCCTACAAGAAGGAAAGCCTTTGTAGGGCTTGTCAATTAGGCAAGCAAACTAAAAATAGTTTTAAATCAGTTAATAAGAGTGATTCACCTAGGATTCTATACTTGCTTCATTTGGATCTTTTTGGACCCATTATTATACAAAGCTTAGGAGGGAAGTTCTATACTATGGTTATTGTAGATGACTTCTCAAGGTTCACTTGGGTTTTCTTCTTGAGACACAAGTCTGATAACTTCAAAGTTCTTACAGATTTTCTTAAAGGCATAAGGATTGAGTATTCTACTCTAGTTGTTTTGATCAGAAGTGATCATGGTACTAACTTTGAATCTCTTCCCATGCAAAGATTTTGTGAGATGGAAGACATCAGCCATTGTTTCTCTGCTCCTAGAACTCCTCAACAAAAGGGTATAGTTGAAAGGAAAAATAGAACACTCATTGAAGCTGCATGCATATTAATTGTTGATGCTTTCATGCCACTCTCCTATTAGGCAGAGGCTGTGAGCACAACAAACTATGTCCTGAACAGAAGTTTGATAGATAAACTTAAGGGCAAGACTCTCTATAAACTACTCAAAGGAAAGAAACCTAAAATAGATTATTTTAGAATATTTGGTTGCATTTGTTATATTCACAACAACAACAAGAAACAACTTGGAAAGTTTGAAGCCAAAGATGTAATGGGAATTTTTCTAGGATAGTCCCAAGTCAGCAAAGCATTTAGGGTTTTTAACAAATCAACTTTGAAAATGGAAGAGTCAGTTCACATTTCTTTTGATGAAGCTAACATGTTTTACAAGGAGAAGGAAGCTTCTACCAGTAACTTTTTGCAGGTACCTAAACTTTGTGAAAAATTGGATGATCTCAATCTTACTCAAAAGGTTACATCTCATTCCTCCTCACAAGTTGATGAAGAAAGTGAAGAAGAAAATTTGGAAGTGGCTGAACTTCCTCCAATAGATAATACAATTCCACAGGAGGAATTTTTTCCCGAAGTTGTTATTGAACCAACTACACCAACTAAATTTATCACACTTAGAGATCACCCTACATCTCAAGTGATTGAAGACATATCAGCTGGTGTGTTGACAAGGAATCAACTCAACCAAGACTTGATCCATGCCTGCTTTATATCTCAAATTGAGCCCCAATCCATTAAAAATGTTGAGCAAGATCCACACTGGATTATTGCAAGGCAAGAGGAGCTCAACCAATTTGTGAGATGCAAAGTTTGGGATTTAGTTCCAAGACCCAAAATCAATCCATTCATTGGAACCAAATTGGTCTTCAAGAACAAGTTGGATGCACAAGGAACTATTATCAGAAACAAGGCAAGACTAGTTGCTCAAGGCTATAGGCAAGAGGAAGGAATTGACTATGATTAAACCTTTGCTCCTATTGCAAGGCTGGAAGCAATTAGAATCTTTCTTGCTTATGCTGCTTATAAAAAGTTTAAAGTTTACCAGATGGATGTCAAAAGTGCCTTTCTAAATTGAGAACTTAAAGAAGAAGTGTATGTTGAACAACCACTAGGTTTTATCTCTTCAACTCATCCCTCTTATGTCTTTAGATTGCATAAAGCTCTCTATGGTCTAAAGCAAGCTCCAAGAGCTTGGTATGAAACCTTAGCAAGTTTAATTTTAGAGCATAAATTTTCTAGAGGCATAGTTGATAGGACTTTATTTATTAGACATCATCATGATAAAATCTTGTTAGTACAAATTTATGTAGATGATATTATTTTTGGCTCTACTGATCCAAAACTATGCAAAAGGTTTTCTAACCTTATGCATTCAATGTTTGAGATGAGCTGCATGGGTGAACTTTCTTATTTCCTTGGTCTCCAAGTAAAACAATCATCTGATGGTATCTTCATCTCCCAATCTAAATATGCTAAGGAACTTGTTAAAAGATTTGGGATGTGTGATGCCTCAGCAATGAAGACACCTATGGCAGCAAATGTTGTGATAGATTCTGATGAGCATGGCAAATCTATTGATCAGAAAATTTATAGGGACATTATTGGGTCTCTACTATATCTTACAACAAGTAGACCAGACATCATGTTCTTTACATGTCTTTGTGCTAGGTTCCAGGTGAACCCTAAAGAATCTCATTATATTTTGCTAAAAAGAATTTTAAGATATATAAAGGGTTTCCCTAATCTAGGACTTTGGTATCCAATAGAGTCAGAGTTTGAGTTAACTAGATACTCAGATGCTGGCTATGCTGGATGTAGAGTAGATAGGAAACGTACATCAGGAACATGTCAGTTCCTTGGTGATAGGCTTGTGTCTTGGTTTTGTAAGAAGCAAACATCAATGTCCACTTCAACTACAAAGGCTGAATACATTGCAATTGACAGTTGTTGTTCACAATTTTTTTGGATACAAAACCAACTATTGGATTATGAATACAACTTTAATAATTCAACTATATTTTGCGATAGTACTAGTGATATATCCATAGCACAATCCAGTGCATCATAGTAGGACCAAGCATATAAAAATAAGGCATCATTTCATTAGAGAGTGTGTAGACAAAAACAAAATTAATCTTAACTTTATCTCCACTGATTTTCAAAGAGCAGATATCTTCATAAAGTCTTTGGATGAAAATAAATATCTATTCTTCCTAAATCAGCTTGGAATGATAAATGGAATGGATTAATTTAATTTCTGTCTAAGGGAGAAGATTCGTTCACAAATCATCGAATGGAGATCGACTATCTGCGAACTCCTGTTGAGCTCTATCGTCGAACTAAGATCGACGACAGCTCTGTCTGAAGTTAAAATCGTCGACTAGAGTTCGACGACTTTACTTCAAAAAATATATCGTCGACCTTAGATCGACGATCTGTTTTTCCCTCTTCATTCAGAGGCTGACGATAGTATTTGTCTATAAATTTGTCGTCGACCTAAGATCGAAGTTTTCTTTTTTATCGTAGGACAGAGCTCGTCTTTTTACATTCTAAAAACCCATATTGAGGTTTTTCTTTTAGCCCTATCCCGTGCTTTCCAAATTCCCTTGCACTTGATCTCTCTCACTTTTGCAGAAATCTATGGCGATTCCAGTGGCTATCATGTCAGTGATGAAGTTCAATGCTGGCTTCGACATCGACTTCGACTCTTTTAGTCATTACGATCAGATCTTCACGGACATGCTGAAGCTCTGTGAAGATCAAGGCCTGAGGAAGATCATGACTACAAGGATCAAATTGTCAGCAACAAAAATAAAAGAATGGGTTTATTCGTCAACAACTCCTGATGACTCGTTTATGGTTGGAACCATCTCGGATCAACAGGTTATTCTTTCCCCAGTTATAATTTCTAATCTGTTTGAGATAGTTAATTGAGAAAACACTCTAGAACAAGATAGTTCTTAGTACAGTAGCATGCTGGTTAGGATGGGTCATCTAGAGGGAATACCATCAAAGTTGCTTAAGAAAAATTTATCTGTAGAAGACAAGTTCTTAGCAGAGGTAGTGGGGAAGGTTCTTATGGGCAAGCACTATGCCCATGATAATATTAACATGCAGTAGTTCTCAATAATGTCTACAGTGGTCAATAAGAAGTCCATCAATTGGGCTAAGTTGTTCTTTAATTTGAAAAAAAGGAAGAACTCCAAGAAGGAGGTTTGCTTTGGGAGGATTCTAGGAATTTTCCTCCAGTCTAAGGCTTCTGAATTAATGGTCTCTCAGACCATATTTATCAATGCCAGTAAGAGGTTGGACTCCTCCTTGTTTGGTAAATGGGCAAGAACTATCCCAAAGCCATCCCAGGCCTCCACCTCTTCTAGACCAGCTGAGGACACTAGGGCAGTCACAGCCTCTCCTCACCCTGATTAGGCATTCCCTGCTCCACCTCCTCTGGCCAACCCTCCTATTGTCCTTCAACCATCCACCTCATTTCCAAGTCCACCATCATCTCCAACACTTCATACTACCCCTCCTCATTCTCCTACTACATCACATCATGTTACAACTCCATCCATGAACATCTTAACCAAACCAAACTTCAATCTTTTCACCCCTCCTCAATCCCCAATCACATCTCATATTTCCCCTGAACATCATTCACATCATAATTCCCCTATTCACCTTGATTCAAAACCAATTCCTACTCCACCAAATTCTCCAATACAGGATGAAATCATGATAGATTTCACTCCTCTCATCTCTCACTCATCTGTATCAACTCAAACCCCTCCCGAGTTCATGCAAATGGACTCTCCTTCCATCTCCACTCTATTGGATCTTATCACTCCATCCCTCAAATCCTTGAAAGCAGAGGAAATCTCACCTCTGGCTGCTTCTATTTCATCTATTGATGCCCTTCTTGCTGCCTCCTCTAGCCCTTCTATATCCAGGGGCCTTGTTCTAGTAGTTACTGAAACCAGGCAGGGGGAGATGTCCTATGAACCTTTTCTAGGTACAGCAGCAGTTTCAGTTCCAGCATTGACCCTTCCAGCAATAGAAACAGAGATAGAGTTTGTTGATACTAAGATACCAGATGCAGATCTCATAGAATTTTTGGATACTGATTCTGAGACAGTTGATTCAGTTTCTTCTTTGGATATTCTTTCTGAACACAACAGTATTTCTCCAGCAATTGAATTGAAGTCAATTCTAGATTCTTTTGATTTCTTATAGAGAAACATTCTTTTATTTGTTTCTCCCAAGTACTGCTCAGATATCATTTGTTGTACAGCTTCAGTTAGTATAGAAACAATTCAGGTCATTCAAGAAAGCTTTGTCATTAACATAGTTATGGAACCAGTTGGCCCAACTTATGTTATGGATGTTAGTCCTATACCAAATCTAGATGATTTAATTACACAGGATATTGCACCAAAGATTGACCAAATGCAAAAAGATCCTGAGATAGATGATTTTCTTCTGACTGACAAAGACACAGATGATTCACATATGCTTTCAGAGATTGTTGTCCCTCCTCAATCTGTTCTACCTCCTTCTCAAGCAGACAAGCAAATTTCTCAGAAAACAATAGAAGCAATACATGCTTTATATGACAATCCTCTAGGTTCTTCTGATGATGATGATGACGAGGATGAAGATGATTCTGGTGATTCCTGCTCAAAGAAGAAGAAAGTATTAAAGAAGAGAAAAGCACCTCCCAAGGCTGCTCCTTTACCTAATCCTTCAAATAATACACCGTATTATATTCTGAATAATATCAAACCTTACCTAGGTATGCCTCATTGGATGAAGCTGTCTAGAAATCAAGTTAAAGCACAGAAGAAGAAGAAGAAGTCTGGATCCTCTCCTGTGAAGAAATTCAGGAAAGATCCACCTCCTCCTCCTCCTCCTGCAGGAGCCTCAAGGAATGTGTCTCAAAGCTCAAATATCTCTCAGCCATCAAGATCAGTTGCCTCTCAGCCTCAGAAGCCAGCACCCTCTCAAGCCCAAAAAGCCAGCCTCTTCTCAGTCTTAGAGGCCTGCCTACTCTCATAAGCCAAAAGGCAAGTTTAGTGAAGCTCCACCTCCTATATCACTTTACTCTAGACAGAAGCAGCAGAATCCTATTGCAACAAATTTCCAAGTCCAGTCTATTCAATTCAAAAATTTCTCTCAGTAGTTACCTTAGGATACTCAAGAACTAAATCCAGAGAGACCTCCCTCTCCTCCTGCTGATCCAGAGCTTGATACCAATTTCAGGATGGCTAAATTTAATGAACTTATTGAATTATCTCAGATGAATAAAGATAGAAAAGAAGGTCAAGACCCCTCACAGTTTTCTACCATGTCTTCTTATAGAGAAAAAGAACTTGAAAAGCTGCAGGTCTGAAAAAAAGTTTTCAATTCAGCAGAGTATATGACTCTTAACCCTGAAGCAGTTGTTCCAAGAGCTACTTCTCAGAAAACTCTTGGTGAGCAAGATTTGAAGATGTCAAAAGGGGAAGCAGAAGACCCTTCTAGGAAGATTGATTTTGCTAAATATTCTTCTGCTCCTCCTCCTGTTAATCCTTAATATATTTATTTTCTGCACTTTACTGTTTTATTATTTTACCTGAACTATATGTACATTATATTACTATATTATATCTGCTAATAATTTACATTCTATCAGATATCTATGGCATTGTATTTTTAGTTTTATTCTATGTTGAGTGAGCTCACCTAAATAGGGGGAGATTGTTGGAACCCTTGTTTGGATTTGGGATAGGTCTACTCTTAGGATGTTGACCCACCTGTATAGCTAGGGTCAAGGTCTAGGTCTAAGTTAGTGTCAGACTTCACAAGAACAACTTTGGATTTCATTCAAGAACTCAGACTTAGAAGAATTCTGTGATAAATATATCAGTTCGACTTTCGTCGAACTCAGCTCGACGATCATTGATCTCCCATCGACGATCTCAAAGATTATTCTCTTAACTGAGCTTGACGATCTAAGAGCTCGGGTCGACGATTTCTTATCTCTTCACAGTTTTCTCAGTTCGAAGATAGCTGAACTCAGCTCGAAGATCTCCTAGCACAGATCAACGATTTTGTCCCGTGTTCGACTACTTGTCTACAACATCAGTCTTGAAGATTTAAATCTTATTCTTTTGATTCTATTTATGACAAATAATCTTTGGTAGTTAATGCTAATATTCTCAAGGCATATAACCATTCCATTGCAGCATTAACTACGGTATTCACAGAGTTATTGTTTTGTCTTATTTACCAAGACAGTTGAGGAAATAATTTATTGCCAGCAATTCTAGCTGTTATCTCCTCGATCTCTGCAGTAAATTAAGTATTGTTTTTGAAATTCAAAGCAGTGGTATTATTCGTTTCTTCAAGGACATAGAGATAGACACAGACTGATTTGAGTTAGAAAAATTGACAAAAAGAGATTCTCATTCAACAGTTCTAAATTTTCTCTCTCAGATTTCTCTCAGTCTTCAGAACTCTTACTTCTCTCAGGAAACAAAAGAAGAACACCAAAAACCTCATCTTGAGTCCTCTTCAGTTTTCATCTTTATAAATTTACAAAGACAGCAATCAATATCAATCTACAGATTCTGAAGAACATAACACCAGCCCATTGAAGACCTAATCTGTAAGATCTGTCCCCCGCTCTCCTGGGCTAACCCGGATCTTATGCCCCGAACCGCCGCCTTATGGTGGCACTAACTCACGGGTTAGTCGGCACCGCAAGACGCCGATCCTGCCGGCTAGTACGATCATAAACCTGTTCGGCTAATGTGAGAAACAGAAGTAATATGTACCAGTAAAGAGAAACAACTATAGCCCACAGCCACCTGGTGCATATCATATAAGTAAATAAAGGTACAAAAACATAGTCCACAATGAGTATAATAATAAAAGAGAGACAAGGGCTTATGCCCATTACATTATATCACTAAATCTCTCCTCACAAAGCAAAGAGCGGAAGTCTAAACTATCACGGACATCTCATCCCTCCTGAGGACGCGCTGTAGTAGTAGTAGTAGTAGGTGTCGGCATCTGCTCCTCAAGTCTTGCCTTCTCGACGTGCTGGTCCATCTCCTCGAGCTCCTAAAATAATATGGTCACCGACCATTAGTCAAAAAGACTAAGTCATTTCCTCCACACCTCGCCCCGTAGCTCTTAAGCACCGAGCGGGAGGACAATGTGGAGCACAACAAGGCATAGTAAAGGTGGAAGCAGGTGACAAGAGTTAACAAGCAGTTGTAATAGGCATTGTTATCTTACTCTAGTAGTTCTAAGTATGTAGTACAGGTAAGTAAGAGCAGTACTAGTAAAAGAAAAGAACTGAAAGTAAGAGCAGGAAATAAGCTGAAATGTAAAGCTATCTATCATCATAGACATACCTTAACTTATAAAAATGCCCATACAAATTTATAAGTTAAGGTTTCCAGGAATTGTAACTTATCATATAAAAGAGCACATACTAATTTATATGATAAGGATCTATGAAGCGTATGCCCTAATATGAATGAATGTTATGATGTAATTTATGTAGCAGACAAGTGCAACTCACACACAACGACTCCGTGATCACAGACCTTTAGTTCCCACTTTTCGAGAGCTAGCATCACTCTCAGGTACCACCATTGTGGCTACGGCAGCAGCGGATCGGGCTCTTCGCTTTCTAGGCAGGCATACACACTACCAGGCCAAGACCTTTCCTGTACGCCTCTATACACCGACAAGTGCACTCTAGAGTCTTTGCGTACTATTGCTAGCTACCTGCTAGACTTTTAGGTCGAGTGCGCGTCTTCGGGGATGGACTACCTGACCGCAGTATTAAACAATATACTGGCCCTTCCACCCGTACACCTCACCCGAGTCACCGTAGTTCCATCGGTGTGACGACTGGCCCAGTACCGCATGACCCACCACTAAGTTATGCACATGCAAGTATTTCACCTCGAGCTTCCAGCTCGCAGGACCAACCTGTCCTGATTCCTCCAACCCTGCCCGGGTGAGCAAGTAGTCAACCGACTCCAAGTCCCTCCAACCCGGCACGGGTGAGCATATAACTCAACAATTCCCTCAAACTCTGCACGGGTGAGCAAGTAGTCAACAGACTCCAAGTCCTTCCAACCCAGCACGAGTGAGAACATGTACAGTTTACCTAGCCTATTAGGCTACTCTATCCTACCGATTATTATACTTAGTGAATTAGGGTTAATCCCAGGACTGCCCAGGGTATGCCCAATGAAGGGGTCTCGAAGGCACTAAGAACCAAGATGGGATAACAAGCCCAAAGTTCCTTTTTACAAGGATAATTACTTTTAGTTGATGTCTACCCATGTGTTGGGTCCGGCGTTCCTTCACTTGACCCGTGGCGCTCTGCTACTTATATAAAAAAATTAAGTAGCGCCCTCTCCAACAGTCCGGACTTTTGGTTCAGTTGGGTATGCGCTTGATCCTTCAATTGGTATCAGAGGAGGTCACGGGTTCAAGACCGGGGGGTGCTATTAAATCCTGATTTTTCCCTTCTAACTGTGTGAGACCGGTGGGTCAGGCAACCGTGGACATGTGGTAACCCCACCTCTGAGCCGCGTGGGCCATGTGGTAACCCCACCTCTGAGCCGACGGGTTGTGCTGGACGCTGGGGGGGGGGGATTGTTGGGTCCGGCGTTCCTTCACTTGACCCGTGGCGCTCTGCTACTTATATAAAAAAATTAAGTAGCGCCCTCTCCAACAGTCCGGACTTTTGGTGCAGTTGGGTATGCGCTTGATCCTTCACCATGATCCACAACCAACTCTCATTGTTACTTTAGAACTATCCTAATGACTTAAGGTATTATTATCGGAAGGGCGGCGGTCTTCTGCCAGCCTCCGCTCTAGTGGTTACCCAAAGACTTGCACTTTTACTCCCATCACTAAGACGACACTAGCCACCAGGGTTATATTTCCAATCATGTTCCCTAACTCAATCTATCCCCCAGTGGCCCTAAGGTATAACCTACCTTTACTATGCGCAGCGCATGACCTAACTCCACCCCGGAATCCAACTTCTAATTCCTTGGCCCATATGTCTCAAATTATTTATCCCAAGGTGGTATGGACCTATATGATGACCATGATGATTTTCATAATTTTCCAAATTATTTATACCATTAAATTAATTTCTTCAAATAACTCTTCAAGTCATTTAACACATGGAGTATATCATATCAAAATCCTACTGATGTGAGAAATTTGTATGACCTACAACATAATGAAATATCACTGTCTTCCAATATTTATAATTTTCCTTTAAGTATTTCTATTTATTCCTTAATTAATACAAAATCATCAAAATTATCATTTTACAAAGGAAGTATAAGGAATTCAATTACAAAAATTCTAGGAAAATTACAGAGCATATAAGACATTAATTTAAGACTAAGGGCGGATTTTCATCAACCACTATAGTGTAATGGCCTAAAAAATCCCATTCTTAAATATTTACCCAAATGCCATTATGTTAATTTAAAATTTTCAGTACATCCATAAATTCTGAGATAATTATGAAAGCCTAATAATACAATTATATAACACTAGAAATATTTACAAATTTTTCTGATATGTATTTCCATCAATTCATGAATAAATGCAATAAGAATAAAATGGTCATTTCAAGGTATTTTACTCCATGAGTTCTCAAACAGAAAGGTCAATTTTTCCTAAGTCAAATATAACCTTCTTTTTTTAACTTGGCAAAGTTTGAGTATTTTTGCTTTAGGAAAACCTATTTTCCCAATTTATTTTCAAAAGGAGCTATATTTTTAAAAATTCCAATTAATGGGATTTTTGATCCCAAAAATCCCATAATTAATTTGAGGGGTTAAATTTATCCTAATGATCCTCTGGAATCACTTCCATGATTTTTAGATGCCTCAATTTGGCTGAATACCCAATATTTCAAATATTGCTATTTGCACCCCAAGGCTATAACTAGCCAACACATGCAAGTGGATTAACAAACATGCAGTGATCCAAATGTAGTAAAAATTTTATCATGCACCAATGATGTCCCCAAGGACCTGCCACCAAAATTTGGGGCCATTTGGAGGTATATAACTCCACTTATTTCGTTTATTTAGTTTTTAATATTATGACAAGAACTATAGGCGACGTTATCCCCAAAATTCTCAATTTTTGGCAGGGGCTAGATATGCCTAAATAAGCCACATATCCAAAATTGCAGCTTATGTGGACTTCTGGTTTGTCCTGGGTTTAAGTTTTAGTTTCTGCCCTAGCCTAGGACCAGTCCTAGGAGAAATTCCCTACAGGACAGTACACTACACCAAATTCAAAGATTAAGGTGGCAAAATTTAAGTTAACCCAAAGGGATACAATTTTGATTCAGAAGTCAAGTTAATTTGATGCATCTAAGTACCTTAAAATTTATATAGAAGGTGACTGTAAATTTGTTCCAGAAAATACACTATTCATAATATTTAATCTAAATCATATAAATTCATTTGCACGAATCTTAAAGAAGAATGGAGGGCATCGGGTCGTCATCCCCGATGAATCAAGGGCCCAGATTCATTCTTCCTGGAGAATCTTGCAGGGCCGTTTCCAGCCAGCATAGCCGCTGCCACCGCCGGCAGATGTCGCCACCACCTTCACTAAGGTGGGGGGTAGCGTTTCCCGGCGGTGGGGCTGTCGGAGTTGGCTCCTCCGGCGATCCCGAGCAAGGTGAAATAACTCAGAAAATCACTCATTCCTCTCATGGCATCGGGATCAGTTGAGCCCGATATCTCCCCTAGAAGATCTAGAATCCTAGTACGAGTAGAGGTAAGGCGAAACGGACCTGAATTGGAGTCCTACGGCGGCGGCGGCGGCGGTTGGCCATGGATGAGTTGCTCCGATGATCTCTTTGACAATCCATGGATTCTCCACCAAAAGCTTCACTCCAGCTATCGATTTCTACTCTCCTTTGCCCTCTGAAGATAATGGAGTGGTCGGTTTGGACTGAGGTGGGGTATATGGGGAGATACAACCAAGGTGAGCTCGGGCTCAGCCTTGGTTGCTCCGTCCATGGTTGCCAAGTAGCTCTCAGCCCCTAATTCCATCTGGAATTCATTGGACAGCCAGCCAGCAAGCTTTGGGGCTGATGGAATGAAGTCCATGTGGCCTTCTTCCTCTTAATGCCATTTCTCTCTCCTCCTTTGGGTGAAATCTCCAAAATACCCCCTTGCATGCATTCTCTCTCCACAAACAGAGGGGTAGGGCTGGTCTTTGGTTATTTTAGTTGGCATTGGGCTGAGTTGGGTGGGTTTAGCCCAATGGAAATGACTTGGGTTCAATTCTTCCTCTTTAGGTCAAAATGTTGACTAGGTTGACTTTTTGGGTTGACTTGGTCAATATGAGGAGTGGGCTGACCCCACTTGTTGGTCATGTGCCTTATGGCACCACCCAACTTGGGTTGGGTCAAGGGGTGCCCTACTTAGGCTAATTGGGCCTATTAGTATGGGTTTGACCACTTTAGGCCCAAGGTTGACTTGGGTCAACTAGGGTCAAAGTGTTGACCTAGTGACATGCCCTAGGGTCCACTTAGATTGTAATTAGGGTTAGGGCAGTGTGGTGGGGTCATGGTGTGGCTAGGGTTCCTATTTAGGCTAGTTTGACCTTGGTCTTATGGTGGGCCCCACATGGCTATAACCCACTACCTAGGGTCAAACCTAGCTAATTTCCCTTAACACCCACCTTACCCTATGCCTAACCCAATCTAAGTTAAGGGGCCTAGAAGTAACATGGGATGTTATATAATCCCTGGACAAAGCTTCCATCTTCCTAAACCTCTCAATATCTCAGGGGGAGCTTTGGCAATACAAGAATCCACTAAGTCTTCTCATTTGCTTTAAGGAAGAGAAGACATCCATCAACTTTTTTCCTTTTACCTTTTCTGTACAGGGTTATTACTCCCTTTAAAAGTGAACTCCTTGGTGATAGGGCGCCTAATCAAAAAACCAATTGGTTTTTAGGAACCTGATCAAAAGCCTGAAGGGTCTCTAGATCTACCTGAAGAAGATCTTATGGTGATAGAGCACCTGATAAAAACCTTAGTGGATTCCTACTAGGGTGGTAGAAGAGTGGATGTACCCAGACATATGGAACCACTATAATTTTCTTGTGTCGTCTGGTTGCTCATCTTTCTTTATTTTCTGCTGTACTGTGTTTGCTTGTGATTTATATTTCTCTTACTTATAAGTAACACTTATCTTAATTCCGCTACAAAAATTACTTAAAAGATTTTAATACTCTATTCACCCCCCCTAGTGTAAATCAGATCTATCCCCTCACTTTCACGAGTGCTGGTAGGCCCGTTAAGGGGGCCATTTTCTACCTACCCTGGCCTCGCATCTCCTTCCCCGCAGATTGGCGCGAGAAGCATAGCTCGCGGATCCGTCCCAAATTCCTATGGGCATCCTGAAGGCTCTCATCCAGCTCGTCCAAAAGCGAAGAAAGGGACATCGCCTCGCCTGCCAGATCATCCCTCGCCTTGCCTGCAAGCCATGCGCACTCCCGCTGCAACACTTCATTGTCCTCCCGCAACCAGTGAAGCTCGCATACCAGCTTATTGAGGACCTCAATTACACGCCTTGTGTAACACCCCAAAAAGACCCCGAAAAGACTCAAAATTGGTTTTGAGGTGCAGGTCAGGTTACACGGCCTGGGACACGGGCGTGTCCCAGGGCGTGTCGGGGGTACACAGCCTGGGACACGGGCGTGTCCCAGGGCGTGTCACGTAAATAAAATGCGATTTGAGTCAGAAAGTTACACGGCCTTGAACCAAGCCTTGAACACGGGCGTGTTAGGTTGGACACGGGCGTGTCCGATGCCGTGTGCCTACCCGTGTACTGCTTGCAGCTCGATGAGGCAAGGGTGACACGGGCGTGTCTCAGGAATGACACGGGCGTGTCAGGTTCGACACGGGCGTGTCGATGCCCGTGTTCTGGTAAATCTGAGTCGGTATGAATACCGCGTGTGCCGCTTAAGGGTACACAGCCTGTGACACGGGCGTGTCACAGGCCGTGTCAGCCAAAAATTGAGTTTTTGGGCAAATCGTGGCCGTTCAGATTTCTCTCTTTGGATCCAAGGGCTCAGGTGATTTCCTGGCTGGATTTAATCCGTGAAGGCTGATGAAGACTTCATTCTTCATTTGCTTAAGGAAGAGAGAAAGAGAGAGGAGGAAGAAGAAGGAGGAGGAGATCAAGCCACCGGCGGAGTTCCCGTGGTCCGATTCGTGATCCAAAGCCGGCGTTGTGAAGGCAAAGCTGCTGCGGTTCTTTCTCACCGGCTAGTTTGCGATGGCTCCCAAGAGATCGACAAGGGTAACGATCTCCCTTCTTGGTCATGTGAAGTCCTTCTTTTCTGCATTGCATAGGGAAAACCCTTCCCCGCGAGTGTGCGGTGGGTTGTGGTGTCCCTTGGGGTAGATATGTGAAGTCCCCCTTGTTAGAGGCCAGAATTGGAGTACGGATCTAGGCATGCTGTGTGAAGCCCATCTGGACATGGTCTGGATTGGTGATGCTTGTTTGCATATCGGAGAAGGCTCCGTGATTATGGCTTGTGTTGCCTTGTGGCTACCTGTTGCTTGGTGCAGCAGGAAGTACTGGATGATGTCCAGGAAATGAAGAGGGTGGGATGCAACTCTTGTGGCCGTGCGTTGCCACTTTATGAGCGGTTGAGCCGTTGGGCTGCAACTCGATGAAAAGGCAGATTGCCGAACAGGAAAGGTGAAACCGACCCACGCCTATAAATAGCCATGGATACTTCCGTATTCGAGGTGGCACGGCGACTTGAGCAACGGGGGGTGGATGATCCGTACCTGCGTTAGGTCCGTCCGACTTGGAAGCCTGGTTATAGGTTTTGTTAGAGAGCCTAATGAGAGTCTTAGGCCCGCGCGCCGGAAAGACTAGAATGCTCAAATACCGTGTAGACGGTGGTGTTGACCCTGGTATTCCGGTACACCAAGAATGTGCCCTGAGTGTACGGACTGTCGGGCCGTGTGGCCGATAGTTGTGATGGCGTGAATGTGCCTGCGCGCTCATAGTTGCTATATGATGATGCCATGCTTTGCAGGGAAAGAATGCTAATGCCCCGAGAAAGGGGTAGGATTGTTATAATTGGGTCAGCTGAATGCTGACCGTTGCATTATTTGCCACCGGATGGGTGGATTGTTCCCATGCAGGTGCTGGAGAGCCAAGTGGTATGTGAAGGGCTGAAGCCCTACTGCTGTTGCTGCTGCTGCTGCTTCGGCTAGCCCTTGAAGGCTAAGCGAATGTTTTGGCTTGTTTTCTTTTATTCATGTATGGCCGGCCTGCGCGCCGAGGTTTGTAAACCATACGGTGTGAAAAGAGGAACTGTAAGGCCTTAAGGCCAAACTCTATGTATTTGTGTACATTCTGTGGTTATATATAAAGGTGGTTTATATATTGGACATTCCTGGTTAGAGTTCAAATTATAACTTAAAGCTTCCGCTAGAATGCTCTGAGTTAGGATTCGTGTTTGGTTTTGTATTATCCTGTGACCTCACCATCTGTTTGTGGCATATAGTGTGGGGCCTCGGCCGGACCTTCTACTATACGTCATTTAACGGATGGGGTCGTTACATTTTGGTATCAGCTTCGTTCGGTCTTCCTCTATCGAATTCGTGGACGAATTCTTTTATGGGGTGGCGAGCGCGTGTTTATGCGCCCTGCTGTAACGCTAATGAACTCTGGAATGTCCACTAAGGAATGTACAAAATCTTGTTTGAGGAATCTGCGTGTTCCTTTTTGTGTTGTTTTGCTTGCATACGTTCGCTAATGTGTGTCTTGTCCACCTATAGGTGACGCGTAGTGGTGCTGGGCAGTCTGAGCCCCAGCGCTCTGATGAGAGTGTGGCACCAGCTGAGGTGCCAACACCTCCTCCATCTGCGGAAACTGTTCGCTTAGTTGCTGAGGCGCTATTTGCCATGATTCAGCCGACCGGGCAAGCGCAGCCGGCAGTCGAGCCAGTTCGTGTTGTTGTAAGACCCGAGCCGATTGAGGCTGTAGATCCACGAGCAGCTGACCGACAGTTGAAGCAATTCATGAGCTTCAGTCCTCCTACGTTTACGGGACTGGGATCCCCAACGCAGGCAGAGGATTGGTTATCGCGTGTCAAGCGGATAATGACAGCGATCAGGGCGGAGGAAACTCTAAAGGTCACCTTGGCCACCTTCATGCTTGAAGGAGAGGCGCGTTTGTGGTGGGACGAGGTTGAGGTACACCATTTGGCGGGCAGGCAATTAACGCAAGTGTCGATTGAGGAGTTCTCTCGGATATTTCTGGCGAAACATGTCCCAGCGGCGCAACGCATTGCTATGGAAAATGAGTTCCAACGGTTAAAGCAAGGGGAAGATAGCATGGATATCTACTTGCATGAGTTTACCAGGTTGGGACGGTATGCGGGAACAATCTTCGCGGATGACCAAAGGAAAACGAATCGGTTCTATGAAGGATTGCGGGATGAGTTGAGATTCCTGATTTCGAGTTCAGTGAACCAAGGGTTTCAGGCGTTGGTTGATACTACGTGTGCGTTGGAAAAGGACATGCGGCGGGTGCAAGGGAACAAGGGCTTGGTTGTGTCAAAGCCAGAGGTTCAAGCACCTCGCCCGAGCAAATCATTTTACCAGAAGAAAGGGGGCAAGAGGTCCAAGCCGTCGGGGCAAGTGACTATGACCGTTGTGTCGGGAGCGACATCAAGGCCGGATTCTCGTACATACTATAACTGTGGCCGAGCGGGGCCTATCGCTCGTGACTGTCGGGTTGTTCAGCCCAAAGGAGAAAAGAAGATGGGTGCGTCTTATGCTGAAAAGGGCAAAGCGGTGGTTGATTCCTCTGCGTCCCAGGCGCAGCCCCGAATCTATCAGCTTGGCCAACAGGAAGCGATTAAGCAAAGTGACGTCGTCACAGGTACGAGTTGATTTAGCTTACTTGCTTATGTGCTATTGTTTTTGGTTATGTATAGCTTGTGCATGATGTGTGTGCTGCAGGCTTTGTCCTGATTCGGAATAATTTGGCGAGAGCCCTGTTTGATACGGGTGCTTCGCATTCTTTTCTGTCTGAGGATTTCGTATCTCGAATTGGGGTACCAAGTCATGTGACGGTGGATAGTACAAGGGTGCTATTGCCGAATGGCTGTGTGATGCTTGAGGATAGGGCTTGAGATGTGGATGTGCAAATAGGAAGTCGGGATTTCGGTTTGAGTGCAGCTGTGCTACCATTATCGGAGTTTGATGTGATCTTTGGTATGGACTGGCTCTCGGAGCAGCGTGCCTTTATTGATTGCAACTCCAAGGAGATTACACTGAGCTAGAATACCGGACTTGTGACAAAGTTCGCTGGTATGCGAGGAGTTGGCGAGACTCTGTTGTCTGCACTCCAAGTCGTCAATGCTGTTCGGAAGGGCGCGGAGTTATTCTTCATGCTAATTCAGGCTGTTGAGCCAAAGGACAGTGTCAGTGACGTACTAGTTGTGTCAGAATTTACCGACGTGTTTCCTAAAGATCTTCCTGGGTTACCACCCCAGCGGGAGATTGACTTCTCTATTGAGTTGGTGCCAGGTGCGAAACCTGTGGCCCGCTCTCCATATCGCGTCGCGCCAAAAGAGATGGCTGAGTTGAAAGTCCAATTGCAAGAGTTGTTGGAGCAGGGATATATACGCCCAAGTATGTCACCTTGGAGCGCGCCTGTTCTATTTGTGAAAAAGAAAGACGGTAGCTTACGGTTATGTATTGACTACCGCGAATTGAATAAGCTGACGGAGAAAAACAAATATCCGATCCCACGGATTGATGACCTCTTTGATCAGCTGGTAGGATCAACGGTCTATTCCAAATTGGATTTGAAATCGGGATATTATCAGCTGAGGATTAGGGAAGGTGACATTCCCAAGACGGCGTTTGGAACACACTACGGTCATTATGAGTTCACGGTAATGCCGTTTGGCCTATGTAATGCGCCTTCGGTATTTATGGACCTAATGCATCGAACGTTCCGAGAGTACTTGGATTTGTTCGTTATTGTGTTTATCGATGACATCTTAGTATACTCTCAGTCGGAAGAGGATCATGTAAACCATTTGCGGTTGGTCTTGCATACCCTGCGGAGGAATAAGCTTTATGCCAAGTTCTCAAAGTGTGAGTTCTGGCTCTCTTCAGTAGCCTTTTTAGTCCATGTGGTGAGTGGAGAAGGTATCGCGGTGGATCCGTTGAAGATAAGTGCCATTCGAGATTGGCCAGTGATGTCTTCAGTGGCCGAGGTCAGGAGCTTCCTTGGACTTGCGGGCTACTATAGACGGTTTGTGGAAAACTTCTCACGGATTGCTTTACCTCTGACCACGCTGACGAGAAAAGATCAAAAGTTCATTTGGACGCCGGAGTGCGCGCGAGCTTTTGAAGACTTGAAGAGTCGTTTGACCACGGCGCCTGTGTTGACATCGCCATGTGGTACCGATAGGTATGAGATCTATAGTGATGCTTCTGGGAGCGGCTTAGGCTGCGTTCTTCTGCAGTTTGGTAAAGTGATTGCTTATGGCTCGCGCTAGTTGAAAGTGCATGAGGGGAATTACCCCATCCACGATTTGGAGTGGCGGCGGTAATCTTTGCGCTCAAGTTGTGGCGGCACTATCTATATGGCGTTAAAGTTGATATCTATACAGATCATAAAATCCTAAAGTATTTGTTGGATCAGAAGGATCTGAATATGCGACAACGAAGATGGATGGAGTTCCTTGGGGACTATACCTTTGAGATTCACTATACTCCCGGGAAGGGAAATGTGGTCGATGATGCTTTGAGTCGGAAGACTCCGGTACGGGCAAGCTGGTTGCAGAGGCATGATCAGCGTTTAATCCAGGAATTGGAAGCATTGGAAATATCTTGTGTTGACAAGGGTTCGTCAACCGATACATGCTTGAACTGGACGGAGGTGCAATATGACCTTACGGACAGAGTTCGGCGAGCAACAGAGCTTGATGAAAGCCTCCAGCGCTATGCAAAATATGGGCCGGATGACCAATTCTCTTGGGATAACGGTTTGTTACGAAGAAATGGTCGAGTGTGCGTCCCGAGTATGGGTCAATTGAGGGAAGAGTTGATGTACGAAGCTCACTTTGCAAAGTACTCAGTTCACCCAGGGAGCACAAAGATGTACAGAGATATGAAAAAGCTGTTCTGGTGGCCCGGACTAAAGAAAGATGTCGCACGTTATGTGGCTGAATGCAATACCTGTGCGTTGGTGAAAGCAGAATGCCAGAAGCCTGGCGGTTTCCTGAAGTCGTTACCTATTCCGGAGTGGAAGTTCGATGATATTTCGATGGATTTCGTGCATGGGTTGCCGAGATCTCAATGCGGTCATGATTCAATCTGGGTGATTGTGGACCGATTGACGAAAGTGGCGCACTTCCTTCCAAACAGAAGAGACGATTCAGTGGAAACCTTGGCCAAGCTTTATGTGGAGCAGGTTGTTCGACTGCACGGTGTTCCTCGGAGCATCGTTAGTGACCGTGATGGGCGGTTCACATCGAATGATTGGCGGCTAGTTCATCAAATGTTGGGTACAAAGTTAGCGTTTAGTACGGCCTTTCATCCCCAAACGGATGGCCAGACTGAACGAACCAACAGGACGATGGAGGATATGCTCCGCATGTGCGCCCTAGACTTTGGTAAGAGATGGGAAGATTATATATTTCTTGTCGAATTTGCCTATAATAATAGCTACCAAGCGAGTATTGGTATGGCACCATTTGAGGCTTTATATGGTCGTAAATGCCGTACACCGTTAGCTTGGGCAGAAGCGGGCGAATCTAAGCTGAGTAGGAAAAAGGAAGTCGAAGAAGCTACCTCGCTCATACGCTCTATTCGGGAGAGGCTAGTGATAGCCCAAGATCGTCAAGCAAAGTACTACAATGCCAAGCACCGGAACGTGGAGTTCGCGGTGGGTGATTGGGTATATTTGAAGATCAAACCCTTCAAAGGCGTGTCCAGGATTCAGCGTTTGAAAAAGCTAAGTCCGAGGTATCTTGGTCCGTTTGAGGTGGTGGAGCGAGTTGGGGAAGCTGCTTATCGACTAGCACTTTCAGCAGACTTGGGTGGATTATAAGATGTATTTCACATCTCAGTACTTCGTAAGGCGGTGAAGGATCCAGCTCAGGTAGTGGAGAATGATCGGGTACCGGTCGAGTATGGGCTAACGACGAGGGTTAGACCCATTCGGATGGAGGATCGAGCCGAGAAACTGTTGCGGAACAAAGTGATCGGGATGGTCAAGGTCCGATGGGACAATTGTGGCCGTGAAGAGCTAACATGGGAGCGAGAGCAGACCATGCGAGCTGAATTTCCCGAGCTGTTTGTATAAACTGTAGACCGTGTACTTTTGTTATAACAGAGTTATCAAGTTATAGCATTGTTGGTTCTTGTTTCCTTACCGTGCAAATTTCGGGACGAAATTTTGTTAAGGGGGGGGGGGGATTGTAACACCCCAAAAAGACCCCGAAAAGACTCAAAATTGGTTTTGAGGTGCAGGTCAGGTTACACGGCCTGGGACACGGGCGTGTCCCAGGGTGTGTCGGGGGTACACGGCCTGGGACACGGGCGTGTCCCAGGGCGTGTCACGCAAATAAAATGCGATTTGAGTCAGAAAGTTACACGGCCTTGAACCAAGCCTTGAACATGGGCGTGTCAGGTTGGACACGGGCATGTCCGATGCCGTGTGCCTACCCGTGTACTGCTTGCAGCTCGATGAGGCAGGGGTGACACGGGCGTGTCTCAGGAATGACACGGGCATGTCTGGTTCGACACGGGCGTGTCGATGCCCGTGTTCTGGTAAATCTCAGTCGGTACGAATACCGCGTGTGCCGCTTAAGGGTA
Source organism: Platanthera zijinensis (assembly GCA_039513925.1). Lineage (NCBI taxonomy): Eukaryota > Viridiplantae > Streptophyta > Magnoliopsida > Asparagales > Orchidaceae > Platanthera > Platanthera zijinensis. The sequence goes on from CM077081.1 coordinate 127,052,816, forward strand.
CACGGCCTGTGACACGGGCGTGTCACAGGCCGTGTCAGCCAAAAATTGAGTTTTTGGGCAAATCGTGGCCGTTCAGATTTCTCTCTTTGGATCCAAGGGCTCAGGTGATTTCCTGGCTGGATTTAATCCGTGAAGGCTGATGAAGACTTCATTCTTCATTTGCTTAAGGAAGAGAGAAAGAGAGAGGAGGAAGAAGAAGGAGGAGGAGATCAAGCCACCGGCGGAGTTCCCGTGGTCCGATTCGTGATCCGAAGCCGGCGTTGTGAAGGCAAAGCTGCTGCGGTTCTTTCTCACCGGCTAGTTTGCGATGGCTCCCAAGAGATCGACAAGGGTAACAATCTCCCTTCTTGGTCATGTGAAGTCCTTCTTTTCTGCATTGCATAGGGAAAACCCTTCCCCCGAGTGTGCGGTGGGTTGTGGTGTCCCTTGGGGTAGATATGTGAAGTCCCCCTTGTTAGAGGCCGGAATTGGAGTACGGCTCTAGGCATGCTGTGTGAAGCCCATCTGGACATGGTCTGGATTGGTGATGCTTGTTTGCATATCGGAGAAAGCTCCGTGATTATGGCTTGTGTTGCCTTGTGCCTACCTGTTGCTTGGTGCAGCAGGAAGTACTGGATGATGTCCAGGAAATGAAGAGGGTTGGATGCAACTATTGTGGCCGTGCGTTGCCACTATATGATGATGCCATGCTTTGTAGGGAAAGAATGCTAATGCCCCGAGAAAGGGGTAGGATTGTTATAATTGGGTCAGCTGAATGCTGACCGTTGCATTGTTTGCCACCGGTTGGGTGGATTGTTCCCATGCAGGTGCTGGAGAGCCAAGTGGTAAGTGAAGGGCTGAAGCCCTACTGCTGTTGTTGCTGCTGCTGCTGCGGCTAGCCCTTGAAGGCTAAGCGAATGTTTTGGCTTGTTTTCTTTTACTCATGTATGGCCGGCCTCCGCGCCGAGGTTTGTAAACCATACGGTGTGAAAAGAGGAACTGTAAGGCCTTAAGGCCAAACTCTATGTATTTGTGTACATTCCGTGGTTATATATAAAGGTGGTTTATATATTGGACATTCCTGGTTAGAGTTCAAATTATAACTTAAAGCTTCCGCTAGAATGCTCTGAGTTAGGATTCGTGTTTGGTTTGGTATTATCCTGTGACCTCACCGTCTGTTTGTGGCATATAGTGTGGGGCCCCGGCCGGACCTTCTACTATACGTCATTTAACGGATGGGATCGTTACACCTTGTCAGCTCGGGGCACTCCAGCTCATAGTCTAGGAAGGCCTCTAAAGATTTCGGGGAAGGAAGGGGCGAGTAGGTAACCCGCCCTAGGGACTCGTCAGCATCTGATTGACTGGGAAGAGCTACAAGAGTAGTTAAACATTAGCAGGAAGGGCGAGCTGTCCTGGATGACTACGAGATAAGAACCACAAGGTCAACATGCCTGATAAGCTCAACGCCTCGAAGGAGATGCATAGTGTAGGCATCCTCAGATCTTTACCATGGGCCGGGGGGGTGTTCTTAGTGGGAGGAGGTTAAAGCTCGGCAAAGGGATGACCCCAGCACCTCTTCTTATAGTCCCTACGAGCTGTGGAGAGAAGGGAATGCAGACTGGCGAATCCGACCTCTGCAAGTCTTGCCCTAGAGTCCCAAAAGGGGGTGATGGGTCGCGCGGGCGAGTCTTCAGAGTCTTTAACCACGGGTCGTCAGGGGGGTCTTTGCTTGCGGTGAGGAGACCTCGCCATCACCCCGTCAGTTATTCGGGTCGGTGCAGAGGTCCATGATGATTTTCCTCTTCTCACGGGCGGGCAAAGTAGAAGATCTAGCCTTAGGCTCAAGGGTGGATTTCAGGTCGCAAAAGATGTGCTCGACCGCTTTGGAAAAAGACTTCGCCCGCTTAGTGGGATTTTCTTCTACCAGGCCACCTTGTGGGAAGCTGTGAGGAACAACGGTCAGGTTGGCGATGCGAGTCGATGAGACCTCGCGAGCCCGGGCAAGCCTCTCTTGGATCTCCTTGGGGATAGGAATCTCGGCAAGTTCCGAGCAATGGGGAGGGCAAAGGTCACCCAGTTATGCTGGAGCATATTTTTAGCCGCTGGATGTTTATTTCAGAGCTTGTGCTAACCACGCAAAGATCGGGGACTATGTACAACCCTATATCCGGCGAGTGGGGTTGGTAGGAGCCAAATCGGACAAGTCTAGCCCAACCCAGGCGGTCTAGGTCCGTGACGTCGAGTGAGGCGAGCTCACTCAACACATTTAGCCATATCATTGAGTGAGGTGAGTTTTGTCAACGCTTCTTGCTCTTGGCATTGAGAGACATCTTAGCATCCACCGGCTCGCACTCGCCCTAGAGAGCTCGGTAGCAGCCCCGACTCGCCCAAGAGAGGTAGGATGCTTTTGGGAGGAGATCTTGTACTCACCAAGCCTCGCCTGCCGAGTTCTTGGCTATTCGTGGAGCTCTAGGCTGTTTGTCGAGCTCTGGGCTGTTCGTCGAGCTCTGGGCTGTTCGTCAAGCTCTGGGCATTTCGTCGAGCTTTTGGCTATTCGTTAAACTCTGGGCCTTTCGTCGAGCTCTGGGCTGTTCGTCAATCTCTAGGCTGTTCATCGAGCTTTGGGCCTTTCGTCGAGCTCCAGACTGTTCAATGAGTTCTGGGCCTTTCTTCGAGCTCTGGCTGTTCGTCGAGCCCTGGGCCGCTTACCGAGCTCTGACCGATAAATGAACATAAGACATGAGAGCAGAGCAGGCTAGGCCCATACTCGCCAAAGACCGAATAGAATCGACGAGTGCCATCTCAATCGAGCACTCGCTGCCCTTCCCGAGCAGAGGTTGTCGAGGGCTACTCGCCTAATGATCTGTGAAGTGTTCTTACCATTTTGCCCCCGCTGGCCTGCCCATAGCCAGTTAGAAAAGCAGAGTTACGCTATTGGTAGACCCAGTGGGGTTGCACATAGCTGTTCAGAATTGCGTAGGTTAGATATTTGCAGGCCATTTTCAGAAATCTATAAATAGGACCTAAGGGGCACCCCAGAAGGCATGCTTAATTGTCTCCCAGTCTTCTAGCACTTTCTAAGGTTTCCTAATCTCGGTTCTTAGCTAGGGAGGGGAAGCGCTCTAAGATCTTCCGGGTGTGTGGAGTGTCCTCCGCGCCGAGCCCTTAAGTCAGTTCCTTATTCTTTTTCCTACTCATTTTGCTTGCAGGAGAGAAGTAGGTGCGTGATCACCACTTCTCCAAGGCTGAACTCCACAGAGACCGATTCTTTGGTTTCAACACTTGTGAGAGGGAGCTTTGGGCTTCATCCCATCGTTGTTCCTAGTGTCCTCGAAATCCCTTCACAGGGAATGCCCCGGCCAGTCCAAGGTTAACGCAAGCCGTATGACTAAATCGAATAGAAGAGTAATTTGAAATACTCTAAGATTACACTTACACTCACACTCCCCGGTGTTGTGGGAGTTAGGTTAAGTCTCATGAGAGGTAGGCTCGGTGGTGTTGGTGATTGGCAGGTTAGCCCGGCAAGCCGATCGCTCGGTAGATATTTATTATAGACAGGTTAGTCTGCGGAGCTTTGGCTCATGGGGAAATACATTAATATTGCATGTGTATAAAATATAAGGTGGTGGGTCTTCAGTATTAGAGGGTTGTCGTACCGACACCAATACGTTGACTCGGCAAGTGTGCTTTAGCACTTAGCCAAATAAAGACCAGTGCGCCAGCCGACAAGAGTACGTAGGAGCTCCGCTAAGTGCACAGAGTCGAGTGTGTGTGTGTGGCACTTGCATGTTCATAACATACTTGCATGACATAGCATAATCATTGTATATAACCCTTGACACCTATTATATAATTGGTATGGGACACTTTATACAATAGGCCTTGCAAAACGACCCCTTTGTCTATAGGTTTGTATGGGCATTCCTATAGGTCATGGTTACTTACTTAGTTTACCTTATTGTACTTTTACTTGCTCACCTTGTTCATGTGTATACTCATATTGCTTACTTACTATTTGCTTACTTATACTTACTGTTGTTTTAAACTCATGATAGACTAGTTCCGCCGTCACCTGGTTTCATTATACTCCCCACCTTCATTACCTTCCCTTTCCTTCTCCCCGCTCGGTGCCTAGAAGCCATTGGGGGAGGGGTGGGGGATGATAAGACTTAGTCTTTTTGAGTAACGGTCGTTGACAAAATCATTTTATTGGATTGTGGAGCCGAACCTGGAGATTCATCCGTAGAGGTCGGTGCGCTTGGAGGCGGGATAGTCTGGCACGGGAGTTCAGGAAGCAGGGACAGTGAGTCCGGATCATTAGTAGTTACTATAGATTTGCTTCCACGTTGAGTGACTTTTAGTGAGGATCATGATGTATCGGGCAGGAGCCTTCTTATTAGTACTTTTATTTATGGTTACAATGGACTCTCCCTTCATGGGGATTTATATTATATTTATGTGATTTCTTGTGGACCAGTATTTGAGTTCTACTTTACTCTTTGTACTTACTCTTCTCTTCTACAATCGGTATGGCCAGCAGGATCGGCGTTTTGTAGTGATGACCTTCCCGGGTGTGTTGGTGTCACCGCAAAGCGGCGGTTCTAGGCATAAGACCCTGTTGGTTTTGCCAAAAAATGGGGTCTTACATGAAAACTGTCAAAGGTTTGGTCACACATCTGGCTCATGTCTGAGAAAAGGTGCCAAGAAAACTATGCAAGTCTTGCTACCAAAGTCTTCTACCTATTGTATGGGTGGGATAACTTGGGTAACCAGATCTTTACCCTCATCTTCTTTTTAGGTGTGTTGGCAAGCTAAGGACAAGGAGAACGTGTGGCACTTAGACTCTGGTGTTCCAAGCACATGACAAGAGATAAAGACAAGATCCTTAGCCTAGAGAATAAAAAGGGAGGCATGGTGACATTTGGGGACAACATTAGAGGACGTATTCTTGGAATCGGGACTATAGGTAACAAAGCATATTCAATTTCAAATGTGTTATTTGTAGATGGACTTAAGCATAATTTAATCTCAATTAGTCAACTATATGATAAAGGCCCGAATGTTATATTTGAATCCTCTACAAATACTTGCAAGATTTTAGATGCTAAAACTAATTGTGTTTTACTTACTGCTCATAGAATTCATAATGTTTAGACTGTTAGTTTTGAAGATATATCTACCTCTGATTTGAAATGCTTAGTTACCAAGAATGAGGAATTAAATCTTTAGCATTGGAGACTACGACACTCAGGAAGTAAATTAATTGTTAAATTATCAAAACATAAACTTGTTTGTGTACTCCCAAAATTAAGCGGTAGTTTGAACTCCTTATGCGCTCCGTATCAAAAAGTAAAATTTATTAAAACCTCATTCAAAAGCAAAAATGACATTTCCACGTCTATACCACTTTAAATCATTCACATGGATCTGTTTGGTCCTCTTAGTATATATAGTCTAGGTGGAAAATGATACACGTTTGTTCTCATAGACAATTACTTCCGTTATTGTTGGACTATCTTTCTTACAAATAAATCTGACACATTTAGTGAATTCACAAATCTATGCACTAGACTTCAAAAAGAAAAGGAACAAAAGATAAAATGCATAAGGTCAGATCATGGGGGAGAGTTTGAGAATGAAGAATTTAATAACTTTTCTAATAATCTAGGAATAAAGCATGAATTCTACGCCCTACGCACTCCACAACAGAACGGGGTTGTAGAAAGAAAGAACCATACACTTCAAGAACTAGCAAGCAAAATGCTCGCCGAGTTAGGCTTACCTTGATATGTTTGGGCCGAAGCGGTTAACACAACAAGATATGTAATGAACTAGTTCATGCTTTGCCCCATTATTAAGCGAACTCGGTATGAGCTATATTTTGATAAGAAACCCTCAGTGTCGTATTTTAGAGTCTTTGGTTGCACATGTTACATTCTAAACACTAAGGATCACGTAGGAAAATTTGATGAAAAATCAGACCTCGACATCTTTTAGGATACTCGAGTTTGAGTCGTGCCTATAGGATCTATAATAAGAGAACCTTAGTTGTTGAATAATCTGCTCACGTGCACTTTAACAAAAATACACCAACTGAAGAATCTAGGTTGAATGAAGAGGAATTTGATGATGATATATAGTTAGGGGATAAGTGTGAGGAGAGAGAAGTGGTGGTTGAGGTTCCAACTCTCGTAGAAGGATATAGGCCTCCAATCACCGTAAACTTTTCGAAACAACATCCATGAGAACTTGTTATAGTAGAGCACTCACATGGATTTATAACTCGGTCGGCACTACATGAGTCCTTCTCGAACTAATGTTTCTTGTCTGAAATTGAACCCAAGAACATCTCAAAAACTTTAAATGCTGAATCATGGTTCCAAGCCATGAATGAAGAACTAAATCAGTTCGAGCGAAGTAAGCTCTGGGTATTAGTGGAGCATCCTGATAGCCATCCAGTTATAGGTTTGAAATGGGTATACAAAAATAATCTTGAAGATGACTCTATGATAACTACAAACAAATCTAGGTTGGTGGCACAAGGTTACTCATATATAGAGGGTGTGGATTTTGAGGAATCATTTGTACTGATTGAACGTCTTAAATCCAATCGTATGTTTTTGGAATTTGCGAGTTACAAACAAATTAAATTATATCAAATGGATGTTAAGAGTGCATTTTTGAATGGATATAATAAGGAAGAGGTGTATGTCGAGCAACGACCCAGATTCAAGGACGCTGACTACCCAAATCACGTATATAAGTTGGTGAAAGCCTTATACGGACTGAAGAAGGCACCCCGTACTTGGTATGATAGGCTCATGACTTTTCTCGTAGAACATGGCTTTAGTATGGGTAGTGCGGACACCACTCTGTTTGTGAAGCACGAGAATCTTGATCTAATTCTTTTACAAATTTATGTTGATGATATCATTTTTGGGGCTACAAAAGAAAAATTATGCAAAGAAATTGTCAATTTAATGCAATCTGAATTTGAAATGAGCCTAGTTGGAGAGCTAACATATTTCTTGGGATTTCAGATCTCTCAACCTAAAGATGGAATTTTTATAAGTCAATCGAAAAACATAAAAGACCTGCTTGTGCGATTCGGCTTTGAAAATCTGAAACATGTCAAAACTCCAATGAGCGCGCTTCTAAAATTAGGAAAAGATGAAAGTGGCATTTCGATGGACTAAACTGTATTTAGAGGAATGATTGGATCACTACTTTACTTCAGTGCCTCTAGGCCTGATATTACTTTTGCGGTGTGTCTCTATGCTAGGTATCAAGCCAACTCTAAAGAATCTCATTTCAAAGCTGCCAAGCATTTCCTTAAGTATCTTATAGGCACCCAAAATCTTGGTCATTGGTACCCCCACACCACTAACATCACACTCCATGGGTACTCTGACTTTGATTACACTGGATGCTCACTTGATCGTAATAGCACAAGTGGTACCTATCACTTCATAGGTCTGGCACTAGTCTCATGGTCAAGTAGAAAACAAAACTCTATTGCCCTCTCTACAGTTAAAGCCGAGTATATTGTATTAGGAAACTATTACGCACAAGCCCTTTGGATGTCACAAACATTAGAGGACTTTGGCATAGTCTTTAGGAACGTTAATCTTAGGTACGACAACAAGAGTGTCATAGACTTCACAAATAATCCAGTACATCACTCTCGTTCCAAACATTTTGACGTTCGTCATCATTTCATTTGGGATCACATTAAGAAAGAGAATGTGAGAATAAGCTTCATTGGAACCGCTGATCAACTAGCTGATATCTTCACAAAACCCCTCCTAGATGCTCATTATTTGCTATTTCGACTCAAGCTGGGCGTTTTGGATCTCTCTACCTAGTCATTTTGCATTACCAACTATCATTATAGCATTTTTTGTTTGTTTTTCTCGATTCTTGTTAGTTACTGCTGCGTGGTAGCTTTAGCATTGGCGGTACGTTTATTTTGGTTTATGCTTCTGTTTTTATATGGTGTCTTTATCAAAAAAACCCCCCAAAAACAAAAAAAAAACAACAACAAAAAATTTAAAAATCGCACTAAAAATCCAAAAACAAGTATTGTTATTTTTTTCGTTTGTTTTGCATGTGTTGTTCACTGTGTTTATTTTAGTTACATCAGAAAATCAAAAAACAAAAATATAAAACCTAAAAAAAACGGTTGATTGTTAACTCTTAGGGCACACTTGGCTAGAACCTAGAATACAATGATTACATACAATGTTTGATTTAGGATTGTTAATCCCTATGAACATTATCTACTAATATCATGATGTGTCAAATATATAGGTGTGTAGCTACTGAGTGCGAATAAACATGTCAGTGTTTGTTAAATATTCCTCTAGGTATGTGTGAGGATTAAGGTAGCGGAATGACTTTACACAGTTCACACATCCCGAGACAGAGCACTCTCGTAGACATTATATGCTCACATGCTATAACTCGTGATATTGTGTCTAACACGTTAGAAATAACTTGAATAATCAATGACATGATATATATGTGTTTATATAAAGGTTAGAACTTTGGGCCAAATCACTAGTGGTCAAATCTTTTGTATACAAGTTAAAGTGCATCTATCTATGTGGGTAAATTTTGATTGATTCGAGGTCCTTGAAATCAAAACTATAAATTTGATAGTACAAAACTTATAAATGAAAAAAAAGATGAAAAAAACATGCTATCAACTAATCTATCATGGATACCCCCCACGTACTAGTCAATCATACTAATAAGTTTTTATGAGCATTGCGAGGATAAGCATCTTTGGTCAAAAGAATCGTTTCGATCTTGTACAAATTCTAAACCTTAAGCTTAGTGCCCCTAGTTCTAGTGTTGGTATGACCTAGATAGAAACGTGATGTAATTTTTCACTATATTCTTCTCGTGAAAGCATATTGAATTACTGAGATAAAACGTGTAATAAATGTTAACTCTACATGATGTTTTTCTTCTGATGCTACACGTACACATGTCATTTCTCCATCTAACGCTTCCATGCATAAGAAATTGACTGAAATGGCATTGTATGTCTATAACACGTAATTACTAGTACATGATTTCTATTCTTGACATGTGCAATGTTCCTCTGTATTAATTCTATAACTCTCTTAGCATTGTACTATAAATCATTGTGTGCTTAGTTTAACCTATGATGTCTAATCCTTTTTTAACTCTAAAAACTTATCTAAACTTTTTTTGTGTACTCCGCTCATCTGTTTGACCTGTATGCTTCATATTCTCTGATTTTTGTTTGGTTGCCCCTATTATATTTCGTCTCTCAATTCACTTTTTATAACATGCATTGTTTGCTATCTTTATTATGCTCATCATATACTGTATTTTTTCCCGTACATGTGTTTGGTGTCTTTTTGGTCTAGCCCATCCCCTTTCAATAATATCAAAGGGGAGATTAGAATGTTCATGAGTCATGGGTTAGGGAAGCTCACATGTAGTGGAGCTTGTTACACTGTGTGCACGTAGATAGGAGGAGCGTGTAGACTACGCATATAGGGGGAGCACGTGTGTAGGGGAAGTTATATGTAACCTAGAACCTGAATTTAAAGATTATATCTTATATATATGATGTATCATGCATCTTGTTTACTATATCTCATAAAGGGAGATTTGATATTATAAAAAGGGCGAGTTTGTTGGAGCCATCAGTTCAGATATCACAGTTTGATAATATCAAATCATAGGTTGTATTTGATCACATCTTGTGTTTGGTAACGTGTGTAGGCTTATAGGTTCAAGTGAGGCAAGAAAAGTCTCTTCTGGACCAACTGCCATGCAGTAGCCGGTACTGCCATGTGGTAGCCTTAATTTAATCGACATGGCGCTCAGGTTGCTACCTCACAGTGCTAGTCCTATAGCCCACGCTAGCATGATGATTTATTTCAGCCATGCACTCGGGTTGCTGCCGCGCCGCGCTAGTTCTATCGACCACGCTAACCTAAGGATTTACTTTGGCCAAACGCTCTAGAACCTACCTCACAGTGCTAGCTTCCTTTCGTGCTGTGCTAGCTCACTCATCGAGCATCGAGACGGAGGAATCAAGACAGAGCTATCGCCAAGCTATAGCTTAGTACCACACAGCACTAGCTCACTCAATGAGCATTGAGACAGTCGAGATGACAGGGGTACTGCTAGACGACAACTTCTTACCGCGTCACGCTAGCATGAAAAACTAGGAAAATATTCTTTTTGGATATTTTTCAAATTTTGCAGGATAGCTGTCAGCATCGAGCGCATAAACATATTGTCAGGCGCTAGTCTTACTGCTGACGGTAGCCTTTTTTTTTTACAAAGATGTACAAAAGGAAATTCATTTTCTTATTTTCTATGAAGGAGACAAATAGAGACACAGAACTTTCATTCCTAGGGTTTGGTAGCCACCTCTATGCACTATTCTTCCATATCCATCGAAGGAAGAGAAAACAACCTCCCTCCCATTCGCGCACGAAGAACTCCAGCGAACCAGGGACAATAACAAATACGAAGAGTAAATCGGTGCGAACTAGGGACAATAACAAATACGAAGAGTAAATCGGTTGCATCCACACGAAGATCTCAAGCACCGGTCACGAATCGCTCAACGGAGAAAATGTCTTGAGGGAGATTTAAACTTTAATATTTTTATACCATTATTGTACTTTTTCTCTTTTTTGTCTTCTTATGGTGACGAAAATCGACCGGTGAAGGTTGTTGGAATCCAGGGAGGATTCCGCGAGAAATCATCCCGAGGAAGGGACATCTAGATCAGGTGATCTAATGGGGCTCTAAAACACTTCCTTGCATAAAGTTGAAGAGCTGGCTCGAAGATCTTTCTTGGAGTGAAAGGGGGAGAGAGCCAACCTGTCCGGGTAGTGGGTCGGCATAGAAAACCAAAAGATTTTATTCCTTCACCGCCTCTGATCTCCCGCGTCACAGAGATCAATTTTTGTAATTGTAAAACACCTTTTGATCTTGATTGAATAAAGTTATTTTTATTTTTTATTTTTGCGTATATCATTTTGGTTGCTTTCTTGTGAATCTCTTAAGTGGGTGTATTTCTCCAAAGGGAAATTTGCCTAGGAAAATGGGGTTTGTGACCTACCGCCGCACGCTAGCAAGCTAGCGCCCCATAGTAACTTCCAAAACTAGTTTTCCTGGACCAAAATAATTTGAATTTTTAATTAATGCTCAAAACCTTATCACCCCTCTATGTTTGGCCACTAGATCCAACATTTTCTTGCTGAGCCTAATTTCTTCTTCTTCTATAACTGACTTGCCTCTGGCTCTGGCTCTCTGGTCAGCAGCTGGACTGAATGTGGGAATTTAAGCAGCAGTTGATTGTTCAGTCCACTAAGCAGCAACTTGATCATCATGTTGATCTCCCCTTTGATCACCATATAGACCAAACTATCCATCATATTGTGCATTTTGAATGGTTCCTAGAATAGTAGGAATGTAATCATATGAATACTGCTCAAGCCCCAATGAACCTTTGATAGCATTGGAGACCCAAACAACATTCTTAGAATTAGCTTAATCATTGTCTTAACCCCCTCTATGACTTCTTTAGATACAACTGCAGTCAGGGAGTCCTTTGTAATGGAGAGTCTCTCATCCAAGAAATTTATTCCTTTTATAACATGATTTTTGTCCGGAAGCATATGGTAATATAGAACTTGTGCACATGACTCCATCCTTCTTTCTAGAGTTATCTTGTAGGCTTCCATCAGCTTCTTCTGAACATTATGAACTATTTCCATGTGGTTGGAAGTGGTGTTCTGATTCTGGAGAATATCATTCTGAGTTTGTCTTATTTCAGTCAGCTTGCTTTTAGTGAAGGTTACAACAGGAGCGGCCCTCATGAAGAATGCAACTGTGTTAGCTTTCAGTAAGTTTACTTCAAACCTGATCGGCTTGATCTCAGTGGAAAGATCATGTCTAACTTACTTGAGAGAGTTATCAATGTAGTGCTCCAACTGTATCCTTTGATGAACACGTATACCCTTCAGTTGAGCCAGGAATATAGGTGATATCTGTTCATCTTGATGAGATGTACCTAGTTAACAGACATCTTCATTCTTGTTCCTGGCAGAATCTCTTTCTTCTGAATCAGCCATCATATACTCTGAAGAATGTGCATCAACATGTACATCAGCAACAACTTCCCTTGTCATACACAGAGGATTCAATGTTATACACTATACCTGGAGCAAGGAGTTCAGAGTGAATCTCCCCCTTAACATCAGTCTTGCCCTTAGGGACATTTTATTCTTCTGCAGTAATGTTATTTACCTTTTCTGTAACTGTTGTAGAGCTTGTTCATCCTCAACAGGATAATTGGAAACTTGCCATAGAGGAACATAAGGAATTTGATCTATTCTATGCTGGAGAGTGGCTAGGCAAGATTCAAGCATGTTCTGAATATCATATTGAACTTTCTCCCCCTCAATAGGAGCATCTCCCTTCTCAGTATCCCCCTCAATGTTGGCGCATATGTTTTCCACAACTTGTACAGTCAGTATTTCCATAGCTTCAATTGGAATCTCTTCAGACTGAGTTCCACACAATTGGATCTTTGTTGTAAGTTCAGAAGAAATTGAGACCTGAGCACTGATATCTCTTCTTGTCTCCTCTAAAGATTCAATCAGTTGGGGATCATGTGGATCTTCTCAACTCTTCTCAGAAGAACTACTTTTTGTGCTTTACTTGGTCACTGGAACAGACTTCTTTTTCTTCTTCTCAATAGTCTGTTGATGTGGCATCAAAACTCTTTCCCACCGTTCAAATATTTTGGAGTTCATTCTCCTCATATGATGGATCTTTGTCCCTAGCCTCTTGTTGAGGATCCCTGGGATAGTACTATGCAGATATAGAGATAATATCCTTCCCAGGTTAGGTTCTAGGATGCATTCCACTATTCTATCAAACAACATTTTTCCCTAGTCTGTCTTCTTAGATAGAATAATCCGGGTCATGAGTTCAAACATCTTCCGTGGTATCTTATCATGTGAACCAGTCTTGCAAAGCAGAGATTTTCGCACTATGTCTACAATAAACTTTACTCTCAAGTTCATCTCTTTCCTTTACACAGAACCAGTGGTATGCTTAGAGAGCCCACACTACTTGAGGGTTGTCTTTATATTATCTTGAAATAAGTCTGTATCATCATCAGATAGCTTCACCTTGGGTGGATGCAATGTTTTGTATAATCTCTTGGGAGTAATCTTGATTGTTCGCCCACTGATGAAGGATTTTATTTTGTTTGAAGCTCAGTCTACAGTGGCATTTGAGTTTAGTTCCAGAACTTCTCTCTTCCAAATAAAAACTAGCTCAGACAGAATGAAACTTAGGTCAGCGACCTCAAGTAGATGTAGAACATGCATAACCTCCTCGAGAGAATCCTAGAAACCATTTCGTATAAGTTTAGAGCCCTCAAATAGGAAATCATTCCTTTTGGCTCCATGAATTAGCTTAGTTTCTGACGGTTTGACGATCTTTCGTCGTAGGGAGACAGCAGGTCGCAAGGGCTAAGAATAATGTTTCTTATTCTAAGCACACTAAGTTCTATTTATACATGCATCTAAGTAGAGAATGTGGAGAGGCACGTACATGTTGTTATAATCACAAAGTGATCAATGGCTGAGATTAAAAGCCGCAATTTGAAGTCCCTGGGTGAATACGTTGAGTGATCTCGACACACTCAACGCTTGAACTCGATGCACTTGAAGCCTGATGTTGTCTGTACGCACTCGATGCCTGAGCACATAGACTCAGCGAACTCGACGCTTGGATACTTAGTCTATAACTCCTTTGTTATCCTACAGGGATTAATACTGCCTACAAAAAAATCCATTAAGATCTACTGAAGCTATACTAATTTCATCATACCCAATTCAAATTTGAAGGTGTTGAACTTGGCTTCATCTAGTGGCTTGGTAAAAATATCATCCTCTTGCTTGTCTGTAGATATAAACTCAAGACTGATGTCCTCACATTAAACATGCTCTCTAATAAAATGATACATAATCTTTATGTGCTTAGTCCTGCTATGAGAAATAGGATTCCTAGTAATAGAGATTGCACTAGTAGAATCACAAAACATTAGAGTTCTACTTAGCTTGAGATTGTATTCCTGGAGCTGATGTTGGATCCACAGTTGTTGTGCACAGCAACTACCAGCTGAGATGTACTCTGATTCAACTATTGAGATGGCAACACTTATTTGCTTCTTGCTGCTCCAAGAGACCAATCTTCCTCCTAAAAACTGATAGGTGGCTGAGGTGTTTTTCTTATTTTCTCTGCAACCTGCAAATTCTGCATCTGAATACCCAGTTAGTTCAAAATCATTATTCCTAAGGTACCACAGACCAAGATCAGGTGTTCCCTTGAGATATCTCAAAATTCTTTTTGCTGTAGAATAATGAGATTCTTTTGGCTAGCCAAGTATCTAGCACAAATACATGTAGTATACATGAGGTATGGCCTACTAGCAGTAGGGTAGAGGAGGGAGCCAATTATGCCTCTATATAAGGTTTCATCAACAGGTTTCACAGTTTCATCCTTGTCTATTTACACAACTGACCCCATAGGAGTTTTCATTATGGAAGCACTCTTAATTACAAATTTGTTAATCAACTCCTTGGTGAACTTAGACTGAGAGATAGATAGTCCATCCTCTAATTATCTAACTTGGAGGCTAAAGAAATACTTGAGTTCACCCATACTTCTCATCTCAAACTGCCCTTGCATTAATTTAGCAAACTTTTTGCTGAGGCCATGATTAGTAAACCCAAATATTATATCATCTACATAAATTTGGACTAGAATGATCTTACCTTTGACATCCCTTAGGAATAATGTCTTGTCTATCTTTCCCCTTGAGAATTTGTTCTCAATGAGAAATCTAACAGGATTTCATACCATGCCCTAGGGGCTTCTTTCAACCCATATAAAGCTTTTCTAAGCTTAAAAACATGATCAGGAAAGTTAGAGTTAACAAGCCCTGAGAGTTGCTCAACATAGACCTCTTCTTTTATGTCACCATTTAGGAAAGCTAACATTACATACATTTGGTGGGTCTTGAATCCTTTATGTACAACATATGCAAGGAATAGTCTTATAGCTACCAATCTGGCTACGAGTGCAAAGGTTTGATCAAAATCAATACATTCCTCTTGTCTGTATCCCTTGGCAACCAGCCTAGCTTCATTCTTTGTTATAACACCATTCTCATCAAGTTTATTCCGGTGGATCTACATGGTTCCAATGATGTTATGTCATTGTTGTCTACGGACCAGCTTCAAGACCTTGTATTTCTTGAACTAGTTTAGTTCTTTTTGAATAGTCACAATCCAAAATGGGTCTATGTTGGAATCTTCAAACCATTCAGGTTCAACTTGAGATAGAAAGCTGGAGTACATAGAAATTTTGAGGCTTTTGCTACTTGTTGTAACCCCTTGGCTAGCATCTCCTATGATCTGATTTCTGGGATGATCCATCAAATGCCTGACAGTAGGAGGCATTCTTTCTTCAGCATCATGAACCTTAGTGTATGGATCTTGCTGGTCTTCACCCATATCCTTTGTACTATGTCCTTCAGGAATACACACACCATCATCTTCTTCTTGGGTAGTAGGAGAAGTATCCTTGATGGTTTTTTTATCCATCTTAAAATCTACACTTATAGATCTAGTGGAGCTAGGCAGCTTACTGTTTATCGTAGAATATTCATCAAAGACTATATTCACAGACTCTTCTACAACTTGATTTTTCAAGTAGTAGGCTCTATAAGCTTCTATATGGTTGTTGTACCCAATAACAATTCCTTCATAGGATTTGGCATCAAACTTAGTCAGGTAGGACTTCCCATTATTGAGCATAAAACACTTGTTACCAAAGATCTTGAGATAGGCTAGATTAGGTTTTCTGTCTTTCATAATCTCATAGGGAGCCTTCTGGTGATACTTGTTGATAGAGGCTCTATTCAAGATATGACATGCATTGTTCACTAGCTCGGGCCAGAAGTATTTTGGGAGAGAAGTGTCACTGAGTAGTGTCCGTCCAACCTCTATGATAGTCCTATTTTTCCTCTCAGTTATCACATTTTGTTCAGGTGTTCTTGGAGAAGAATATTCCTGGTGAATCTCTTGTTCTTCACAGAACTTTGTTATACCTTCAGAATGAAATTCAGTATCATGGTCACTTATGATTTTGACTACAAAACTATCTTTTTAATTCTGAACTTGCCTGACAAAGGTCACAAACATGCTAAGGGTTTCAGACTTTTTCTTTAGAAAGAATACCCAAGCAAACTGGAAAAGTCATCAACAATCACAAGTGTGTGGACTTTCCTACCTAGACTATGAACTAGCATAGGACCAAACAAGTCCATATGCAAGAGGTACAAATACCTCTACAAAACCTTGGCCCTAATGCTCTTAAAGTATGCTTTTGGCTGCTTACCCTTTTGACATGTAGAGCAAATGCCCTCCTTTATGCACCTTATATTGGGTCCATTTCTGACTAACCCTTCACTGAAGAGCTTGCTAATTATCTTATTGTTCAATTAAGCAAGTCTATTGTGCCATTATACACAGTAAGAGACTTTATTGTTTACTACCATACATACTAGAGTGTCAGAACTTAAACATAAAAAGTTTAAACATTAAATATTTTCACTCCTAGTGCCTGTCAACATGTCCTCGTCACTTGACCTTTTGATCAGAAACTCATCCTTGTGGAAGACAATGGCATAACATATATCACATAATAGGCTTATGTTAATCAGAGTGTGTTGCAATCCTTCCACATAAGCTACTTCTGAGATTGAGACAATGTCATTGGTGATCATACTATAGCCCTTGGTTACTCCTCTATGTGAACCTCCAAAAATCACCTTAGGTACATTCTTCACAGGAGTATAATCCTTCAGGTGGCCCTTTGTTCCAGTCATATGTCTATAACATCCACTATCCAAGCACCATATTGATGTATGGGTACTTCGACTATCCTGCAAACACGGTTTAGTTTACTTTAGGACCCCAAAAGGGATTGGTTACTTGGTTATTATTAGCTTGAAACTGAACATGTCTACCAGCAGCACTCTTGACAGGAAGACTCATCCTTACCCTTGGAACACTAGGGTTGTTTCAATAATCTAGGGCAAAGTGTCCCACTTTAACATAACACTAGCATTCATGAATGTTGTATCTCCTCTTCTGAACAGCCCTTGTGTTGTGCAAGAATTCAACAACTATTTGTTCAAAAGGGAGAGCAACAACCTTTTTATTGTTTCTTTTAGCAAGAATCTTACTGAAAGTGAGTCTGCCAGTAGATGTTCATGGCTTGCTTTGAGTTTTTCCAACAACAGTCTTCTTTTTAGTAGACAAGTTGTGATGGCATCAGAGATGGCAAAGTCAGGCTTACTGACTGACTTACCTTTGGTTTGAGTTATTGCTGGAAGAGCCTAAGAATAGGACACTACCTTATCCTTGAGTGTGGGGGCTGGAGCACTAAACATAAATGGTCCATGATGGGCCATCTTGATTTCCTCATGGGGAGCCTTAAAGGCACTCACACCCATGCTCTTAATTCCAATATAGCTGTGATCATTTGTGTTCACATTATTGGATCTTCCATTCAACCAATGACCATATATACTCTCTTGGTCGTACTTTTTTGGATGGCAACAGAACTTTCTCAAAAGAGATAGCAAGCTGAATTGAAGCCTTGTCCTTACTCCTATTATTCCTCTTAATGTACCCCAACCCTTATTATTAGTTTGGGAGGTGAACATATCAATGGGTGGCAATACTAACTTGGGTTTGGAGTATTGAGTCACTAGCATCCTCTCTTTGAGGAGCTTCTCTTCAAGATTCATAATGATCTTGTTCTTCTAGTTGATAGTCCCAATCTGGATGATTGAGATAGTCTTCAGTTCAATGACTTCCCTCATCTTCTGATCGAGCAAGGGTACTGACTCAGACTGTAGGGAAGCAGCTAGCTATAGGGAGACAATCTCCTCAGCTTGTTTCTTGGCAAGCCTTTTGTTCCTTTTTGGAGCATCCAAAATAAAACCATACTTGATAATCAATTGATTGACATCCTCTTCAGATTTTGATCCATCATTTCTCCTGGATAAAGTGGATGCTTTAGAGTATGAGCCAGATTTATAGATAGAAGGTGAGCATGGGATAGAATGTACCTCATTAGGAATGGCATTATCCTGATTTTCTTTTGATAGAGCCATGAAACTAAATTCCTCATCCTCTTCACAGTCACTATCAACTGAGGACCGAGATTCCCTGATGCTAGATGGTGCAGCTGGATCTTCAGTCTCTTCTTCAAGTCTTATGAGGCCAATATAAGCCTCCTCTTCTTTTGATTCTGAAGATTTAGAATCACTATCAAACAGACAGACTTTCATCTTGGCCAGGAAGCTCCTTTCAGCCTTCTTAGCCTTATTATGGTTGTTGCCATCTGACTTAAAAAGATCCTTCCTTTTCACTAGACAGTCAGCAATGACATGTCCACTCCTGTTGCAACAATAACAAACCATATTAGACATAATATGTTTGTTGTGTTTGGAGTCATACCTCTCACTAGAGGGGTCATTTCTACACTTGTCTTTGCTGGAGTAGGGCTTTCTTGAGAAAGAGCTTGAACAACCCTTATTCTTCCACTATCTTCTCCTGCTTAGAATTTTCTTAAACTGTTTGGGGAATGGTGTGAGTTTTCCATATGATAGTTCATTTCCAGATGAGCTGGGATCTGAGCTCTTTGAATCAGCAACTCTCCTTGGTGGAGAAGGAGTCCTTTCCCTACTTCTGTTTATGGCTTCAGCTTTGAAGGCCATTATCTTCTCCTTGTTGAGAGTTCTGGCTGCATCCTCTTCCGCCTTCCTAGTATTCAGCTGTATCTCATGGGATAACAGCTTCCCAAAAAGGTTCTGAGGCAAAGTGTTGGCCAGGTTTCAAACTTCTCTATGGAACAGATCTTGATTTCGCATTCCTTATTGAGGGATCTCAGGAACTTGTCATTCAGCTCATAACTAGTGAACTGTCTGCCATGTGTGATCACACTGTTCACTATGATAAAGAACTTCTTATAGAAATCAGCAATGGAGTCCTTCTTCCCTTATTTAAAGGCTTCATACAATTGATTCAGGAGGGATTTCCTGACTTCCCGCAACTCCTTGTCCCTTCCATGTAGACAATAAAGGAGTCCTACATTTCCTTGGATATCTTGTAGTGGACAAGGTTCTAGAAAGTGGAATCACCTATGACACTCACAATGATGTTATGTGCCCTCTTATCCATGGTTGCCAGAATGACCTCATCCTTGGTCATCTCATTGTACTTCTTAGGAGTTTGAACATTTGCATCCAATATAGAGATCTTCATGGGAATAAAGGGTCCCTCTTAGATAGTAATGAAAATCCTTGCGTCTGAGGCCTCCACGAATAGCCTGACCCTCTCTTTCAAACTCCCAAATGTTTCCTTTATACAAATAGGAAGCTTCATGTAGCCCAACTCATTGTGGTTCTCACTTGAACCCCTGGAGCAAATTTTCAGCTACTCTTGGAGATCTTTTCAGACGGTTAAGTCCTTTTTGAACAACCTGGCTCTTATATAACTTGAAAGTCTTTGTTTCAAGAGTAGTTAAACACCTAGAGGGGGTGAATAGGTTTCTTATTCTTTTAGAATATTATCTAATTTTAGTTTGTTGAGTGATAAGTTAATTAGCTTCCTTTCAAGAATACACAATCAGCACACATGTATTTTTAGTGGTTCCCCAAGGTATGGATACATCCACTGTCCCTCCCACCTCTCTAACAGTGTGTTAGAGAAGGCAATCTTCTCCAATCTCAGCTCAAATTGATTACAACTTAGATCCCTCAGGATCTCTCAGACTCCTCCAAGTCCTACCTCAGGCCCAAGGCCCTACCACTCAGAGTAAATGATACTCCTATAGCTTAGTGATCCAAAGATCACCTACCTCAAACTTTAATCAAAGTCCTACACCTCAGGATAGGAGGATATCCCTACACTCAGATTCACAATTGAATCCTACCTCAGAGAATAAATCTACCACCTCAGGCACACAGGCCCTACCTTAGATCCAAAGAAGGATCCTACAACTCAGCCTTTATATTTCAGGCTTATAGCTCAGATCAAGAATGAGAAAGTATTCTCTGAGCCTTCTTACTGAATTGAGTAAACTTAGTACTTCCATCTTCACAACACAAGAAATAGATCTTCAATGTTGTTTTATCTGTGCAGAGAAGTAACTGCAGAGTGCTATTTCTACTGATTGAGAAAGAAAAACTTTTTGACCTTACTGTCGTAAATGATTTGATCTTTAGTAAAATATTTCTTAAAAAGCTGAACCCTTTCTGTGATTCACAGACTAACTTTTGAGCAAGTTCTTGGTAAGCTTCAACTTTTTCGAGAGGAAGAAGATGACCAGAAGCTTTTTTTCCAAAAACTTGTCATTAATTTCTTGGAACTTTGCTTTTGTATTTCGCCACTCAACGACTATTTGCACAGTATGGACTAGCCAGAAATGGCAACTTCTCCATCACTTTTGCATTTATAGCTGTACTAAAGGCATATGGCGCTTTTTGTCTTATATCATGTAAATCCCGTGATGTTTGAATTCTTGCTGACGTCAGCATGACTTAGCTCCTATGGACTTAGCAAATTCCAGACAATTTGCACAGGCGTTGAGTGAAGCCTTGTCAGTCAACGCTAAAGTACTTAGCAGAATTTTTCACCTTGAGGTGTCGAGTGAACCTTCATCACTCAGCGCATCTGACATATAGTCCAACTTTTAAGGCATTGAGTGATCCTTCATCACTCAATGCTTCTGAACTTGGTTGAAAATTCACTACATGATGGCATTGAGTGTAGCTTCTTCACTCAATGCTTCTAGATTCTAACTGTCTTCTTGATGAGGCATTGAGTGGCCTATCTTCACTCAATGCTTTTGTACTTGGCAGGAATCCTTGATAAGTAGGCGTTGAGTGAATTGTCTTCACTCAACATATTTATCCTTGGATAGATTTCATGATGTGGCATTGAGTGGCATGTCTTCACTCAACGCATCTATACTTAAACTAATTTCAAGATTAGTAGGCGTTGAGTGAACTACCTTCACTCAATGCTTCTATCCTCAGACATATTTCCATACAATAACTCTAGGGCTTTGACTGCTAGAGCTTCTGTCAACGCTTATATCCACTTGGCATTGAGTGAAATGCCTTCACTCAATGCTTCTGGACTTAGCCATATTTTTTCTTTGTAAGCATCTTATCTTGAGTCTATCTGTCTTGGTTACTCAAACACCCTGTCTAATCAATGTAATAAAGAACAAACTGCATACATTGAACTTAGATAATGCATCAGATATAATCATGTGTATACAATTAACATGTGGGCCAACTTCAAATCTAGGACATTGTTATCAATGGATGCAATAATATCCTTCCTCTTGTCTATACCCTTGATCAACCAGTCTAGCTTTATTTCTCACAATCACTACATTTATATCCTATTTGTTCCTGAAAACCATTTAGTCAATATAACTTGATAATTCTTCGATCTCTCCACTAATTCACATACTTTATTTCATTAAAATTGTGCAAGTTCTTCTTGTATATTTATAATCCATTATAGAATAGTATCAGCTTCCTCAAAATTCTTAGGTTCAAATTAAGATAAGAAGCACTGCAATATTTCTCTAGTTAATAGTTATCTTCTAGTCTTTGCCCCTTGATTTACATTGCCAATGTCTTGAGAATATAGATGATCCCTCAGGATTGACCTATTTGGATCAATTCTTATTTGATCAATTAGATAAGGGTTAATTTGGTCTCTTGTTCCTTCTTCATGATGTAATCCAACTTCTCGAGCAATAAATTGTTCCATGACTATTGGGTTAATATGTCCTTTTGTATGATAGTTAATTAGGTAGTAGTCTAAATCACCTAGAAGGGGATGGGGAGACTGAATAGATTGTTCATATTTTTCTTATTTTTACTTAGCTATTTTAGTCTCAATCAACCATTACAGAAAGAACAAATAAATTTTATAGTTGTTTCTCAAGGTCTGGGTACATCTACTTTCCCTCACCACCTTTCTAACAATATGTTAGACATGGCAACTTGCTCCAAGCTCAAATACTTACAACACAGATCCCTCAGGATCTCTCAGGTTTCCTCCAAACCTACCTCGGGCCACTGCCCTACCACTCAGAGTAAGTTATACTCCCACAGCTCAGTGACCCTCCTAATCACCTACTTTAGGCCTATCAAGAAGCCCTACAACTCAGGCTGGGAGGATATCTTTAAACTCAGGCACATAGGCCCTACAAACTCAGGCTCAAAAGCCTTACACACAGGCACAGAGGCCCAACTAACTCAGAATAGAATGTTCTTACAAGATGGTTTATTTTGATAGCAAGTAGAAGATAATAAAAGTTGTACACCTTCATATTTGATCTTCTGTTGAGATTGAACAGCTGAGAGTTGTCCTAAAGCAGTGCTTGAAAGCATTGTTCTTCAGCTTGTTCCCTAGCTCTTTTGGATCTCAAATCTACTTGTAGAAAGAAGAAGATCAACCAATTATCCATGATGGACTCAACATGTTCTCCTTAGATCTGAAAACAACTTCTGGAAGCACAATGCTATTGGCAATCTCATCACCTCTAGTACTTTGAAGCAACACTTAGCAGCGATAGTAATTACTTGGCACTTGCATGTATGCAATTCTCTTCTTCTCTTGACCTAGAAGATGCTTTATATATACTCCATCAATCTGCAATGGTTATTGTATGTAATTTACATTATATGGCCAAGAATGGATATTGCTATTTTTCTTTATTATCCTTCCACTAAAAATGGGTCATGTCATTTCAATGGCTATATTAGAAATTGTCTCAACAGTATAGCTGAGTCTGGCTTCTTTCTCAGTGGTAGACTAACTGCATCTCAATGGTTCCGCTAAGACCACACAACTTTATCAGCAAGACTAAGACAGGCTGTTGTCTCAGCGACTATTAGCTAAGTCCCTGCAGTTACGCTGAGACCAGATAGTCTTCTCAATGAATTTCTCTAGAACAGCTGATAAAAATACATCAACATCTATAACTGTTCTAAAACATGTTTTAGAACAACTCAAACCTGTAAAATGAGTGAATTAGATGGTTTATTAAATACATTATGCACTTAGCATTAAAGATGATGCCTCTTCAAATCCAAGGAACATTGAAGGGCAATATTCCAAACAATCTCCCCCTATTTGAATAAGGCAGAACATATAGCAATGCTAAGATGCATTTAACACATAAAACCCATCGTCATAAATTGGAAAAGATAATACATCAACATCATGACAACATTGCAAAATATTGTTCAATCAGCAAATAGAATCAACCTAAACAATCACATGATAGTTTCACATATATATAACTATTCAAAGTTTTCAGATTTAATTTAATGAGCTAACTTATGAGGGTTAATATATAATGGTCAACATTAGTTAATTGAGATACAACTAAGAACCAGATTTCCTCTTCTTTGTAGAGCTTGCGCCTTCATCTTGAGTAGCACCAATAAGCTTTGCACTCTAGGCTTTATTCTTCTACCTCCTTAAGTAGAGAAAAGGTTTTGGTAAGTATTTCGGAGGAATCTTCTTAGGGTTGCTCCTCCTGACCAAATTCTCCTTGAAGATCCTTTCTCTTAAGGAATTTATTTCCAGGTGTTTGATCCTTTCTTCAAAAGAATACATGTTGTGAATGTTCTTCAGCAGTTGCCCATTGCTTAGCCAATCTTTGATAATTATTGTCTTTGAGGCATCACTAAGATATTCATAGTCCGGATCATCTGCATTTTTAGCTCTCCTCCCTGCCATGAACTCTTCAGCAAATAGAGTTCCTTTTCTCTTTCTCCGGGATGCAAGCTATACATCTTGTGCAACTTTGGCTTGTGAAGGGAAATCAAAATCTTTGTGCTATTCTTGTTTGATAGTGGAAGGTGCAGTGTTATTCTTGTACCTGGAAGCACTTTGAAGGCATGCTCATCAATGAGCTTAGCAATCTTAGCATTTCTCTCCTCCCCATTTTTGGCTTCTTCAATTAGCTTGTTCTGCAATATAAGTGTGTTAGCCTCAATCCTCCTGGACAGTGCCTGGAATCTATTTTCACTTTCAGCTAACATTTCCCCTTTGATTAGAAAGACTTGTTCCATGGTTTTTATGGCAGTAGAAGTAATACGATTATTTACATGATCTACAGCTACCCAGATGACATAATCAGTCCGACTTACAAAGTTATTGACATACCTAATATTAGTAGCAGAGAATTTTAAGCTTTTGTCTATTAATCTTAGTATTTAAGATTGTGATTTGATTGTGTTGGCTGTATTATAAAACTAGCTAGTCACCTATTTGTTTAGGTGAACAGTCTCATCTTTTACAGTCTTGATCTCTATCAACAGCTCATCTTTTACTTCAGAGATGGGCTTGCCTATGTAAGCTTTAACTGAAGTGGGTTGCTCATCCAATAGAGCCTTGATATAGTTGAGAAGGGAGGTATCTGTAGTTGTTGAAGGTGGAGGATTGATCATAGGAGAATCTTCCCTTGTTCCTCTTTATCATCATCCTCATGGTGAGTGGATAGATTAGCCTTATTCTTATCAAGGACCTTTGAAGGCTCCCGCTTTAACATTAGCAAAATCAACAAAAATGATACCATCATCATCCATATTTACATCAGCTGCATTATCAGAATCACCATGATCATCTGCAACAACACCAATTCTTGCAATAATCTAATTGAGAGCTGGCTCATCTATTAGTACAAGCTACCCCTCAAAGGTGCATTCACCTTTTCTGGTATAGATGATTCTAGATAATCTTCAAGGTCCTTTATTGGTTCTATTGGCTCTTCCTTGTCAGAAGTATCTGGAGAATTAGACACATCTTGTGCAACACTTTTTGTAGGAATATGTGTAGAATTAAGAGCAGCATGGATTTCATCAACATGCTCTCCACCAACTAGATTTCTGACTGATTCATTATTGGCTTGAACACTTGTAGAGGACTTATTTTGATCTATATCAACCTGAAGACCAACATCTATTGGGGATGCAGATTATGAATCATATTCTGAACTAAACTTAGAATTAACAACCCTCACAACTTTCTTTCCTTTGTCCTTGGACTTGTCCTTTCACTCAGAGGGTTGAATCATAGGAAGAACTCTGGAGAATCTTTCCAATGTCTTGATGTCCATCCTTTTCTAGTAGTAAATTCTAACACCTTGCTTCCTGTTGAAGCTTTTTGGATAGGAGTTGATCAGATAAAGGAACAAGATTCTTCCCAAATTTGGAGCTTGCAGACAATCAATTATCCTCTAGAAGATGATATTGGCTCATATGGTCTTCTTCTATAGTATAATCCGGGTGATTATCTCAAGCATGGGCTTGTATATGGTGTCATGTGATCCAGGCATGCATAGAATGGCATTCCCAACTATGTCTGCAAGTAATTTTCTTCTCTGATTGAAGTTTTTTCTTCTTAGTGATCCAATCTTAGCATCACTGTACTTACACAATTCCAAAGCACTATCTTTGTCCTTATTGGAAATGTCCTCTTCTTCATCACTATCAAGAGAGGGTAACTGAAGGTTCTTAGCGAACTTTCTTAGAGTACTCTTGATCCTCATTCCTCCAATTTTTTATTTAGTGATCTCTTATTTAGGGAAATCTTTACATTGGAGAAAAATTCCAATAACTCATCTATCAGAAAGGGGTAAGGTTCAGAGAGGACATATTCTAAACCTATGGCATCCAACATCCTGATGACTTCTCTAATATCCATAGAGGCATGTATGAATCCATTTCTGATAATCTCATAGCATTTTAGTAGATCTTTTGAAGACTTTGGCACCATTGAAGCTGGAAGATTATACGGTGAGACGGGTTTTGTCTAGATGTCTTAGAAAGAGATTAGGGTTTAATGACTTTTGATTTATTTAGCCTTTATTTATATGAAGTGTTTTGGAGTTGAAGGGACGACCTAGATTATTATATCTATTGATTTGACAGTTAAATGAGTTGATTTAATTTTAATCAGTCTGTCTCAGTGGATGCGTTGAGACATATTGATAAGTTGGTGAGACATGGTAATTCATATAACTGTGTGAACCCTTTAGACTATCTCAGTTGCCCCCACGGTTCGGTTGAACATTTCTCAGAGTATTCAGCTGACCTCACTATTTTTTAGTGAACATTATCAAAATACGTTTGACATATAGTAATATTTAACTGAGTCATATTGTCATAATAATTAATGTAAAGTTTGTTAACCTAACATGCTACTAAGGGTTAGCTAGCTGCTAACAAATTCTAACAGAATAACTGTTCAAACTAGCTAGTTAAGGTGATTAATAGCGATCAATCTACCAACATAACACAATTGTTTAACCATGAAGATAAAGTAGAAATGTAGAGAATTTAATATACAACTGAAATACTTAATGTACATGAATCATTCAATATTAAGCATTCCTAACTCAATTTTGAAGATATTGAACTTAGCCTCATCCAATGGCTTAGTGAAGATATCAACAACTTGATTGTCAGTGGAGACAAATTCAAGGCAAATATCTTCACTCTCTACATATTCTCTAATAAAGTAATATTTAATTTCTAAAGGCTTAGTCCTGCTATGTTAGATAGGATTCTTAGCAATAGAAATTGCACTGATGAGTCATAATACAAAGGAGAATGACTTACCTTAAGGTTGTAGCCCTCTATCTGATGTTGTATTTATAGGAGTTGTGCACAATAGCTTCTTATATAGATGTACACAGACTCAGCAATGGATATTACCACACAAATTTGCTTCTTGCTACTCCATGAGATCAGTCTTCTCCCTAGAAATTGACAAGTTCAACTTGTGGTTTTCCTATCTTCTTTGCAACCTGCAAAGTCTACATCTGAATAGCCAATCAGTTAAAAATCATTATTTCTAGGGTACCAAAGGCCAAAGAGATATCTCAAGATCCTTTTTGTAGTCGAGTAATGAGATTCCTTAGGTCATGCTTGGTATCTAGCACAAACACCTGTTGCATACATTATATTTGGCCTACTAGCAGTTAAATATAACAAGGATCCATTGATACATCTGTACATTGATTAATCAAAGGCATTACCCTTCTCATCCTTGTCCAGGGAAATATTGGGCTCTACGGGAGTTTTCATGGTGGAAGTTGATTCCATTCTAAATTTCTAAATAAGATCCCTAGTGTACTTGGTCTGAGAGATAAAAATTTCTTCATCAGACTATTTCACTTGGAGGCCTAAGAAGTATTTGAGCTCTCCCATACTGCTCATCTTAAACTCCCCCTATATAAGGTAAGAAAACCTTTTGCAAAGGTTATAATCCATAGACACAAATATTATGTCATAAATTTGGACTAGGAAACAGTTGCCCTTTGTTTCCTTAAGATACAATATGATATTTATCTTTCCCCTTAAAATTTTGTTTTGATGAGAAAGGTAGACAAGGTTTCATACCAAGCCTTAGAGGCATGCTTCACACCATATAAAGCTTTCTTTAATTTGTAAACATGATTTACTAGAGTGGGATGTACAAAACCTGAGGGCTACTCCACATATAACTCGTCCTTGAAATTAGCATTCAAGAATGATGACTTGATATCCATCTTGTAGCCTTTGAATCCCATGTGTGCAGCATAGGCAAGTAACATCCTTATGGCCTCTAATCTTGTAACTAGGGAAAAGGTTTGGTCAAAGTCTATTCCCTCTTCTTGCCTATATCCTTTGGCTACAGGCCTTGCCTTATTCTTGATGATTGTCCTATTCTCATCAAGCTTGTTCTTGTAAACCCACTTGATGCCAATTATGTTATGTACAAGTGGCTTTGGCACCAACTTCCATACTTTGCACCTCTTAAATTATTATACAACTTCTTCCAAAGCATTGATCCAGAAGTTGTCTTGTTTGCATATTTAAACCTCTTGCGCTCAATCTAGGATAGGAAGCTCAGGAACAATGCTTCATTGTGAACTATGCTTCTTGTGGTCACACCTTGATGTTCATTTCCAATTATTAGATTTCTTGGGTGATCTCTCAAAAACCTAGTTGTAGCAGGAATCTTGTCTTCATCTCCTAAACTTCATTAACAACATCTGCTTCTCCTTCAATATGATCACCTACATCTTCATCTATGAGTTCTTCAACTTCTGAAGTGACCTTGCTTGAGGTGGGTGTGTCTTTAATAGATAGCTCCTTCATCTTTAGATAATTTCCTACAATGACAGGTATGCTGGACTAGCCCTTATGAAGTAGGTTAGTATCATCAAAGACAACATGTATTGATTCTTAAACTACATGGGTCTTCTTGTTGAATACTTTATAAGCTCTACTATGTGAGCTATATCCAACAAGAACACCTATATTGCATTTTTCAGCAAATTTTGTAAGTTGAGATTTCTCATTATTTAAAATATTGCACTTGTAAACAAAGATTCTTAAATATGAAATAATTGATTGTTTGCCTTTCAGAATTTCATAGGGGGTTTTCACATAGGCCTTATTAATGGAGGCTCTATTCAGAACATAGCAAGTTGTATTGACTGCCTCAGCCTAGAAGTAATCTAGAAGTGAGGAGTCACTAAGCAGTGTTCTGTCGGCCTCTATTAAGGTCATATTTCTTCTCTCTGCCTCTCCATTTTGTTGGGGAGTTCTGGGAGAGGAAAACTCTTTGGTGATACAAAAGTCTTAATAGAACATTATCATAGCCCCAGATTGAACCTATATACCATGGTCAGTTCTAGTTTTGACCACAGTATATTGTAAATCATTTTGGACATCCTTGACATGGTTCATAAAGACACCTAAGGTATTTGACTTCTTCTTAAGGAAGAATACCCATGTACACCTAGAGTGATCATCTACTATCACTAGGGTATACAACATCCCACCTAGGATCTAAATGGGAAAAAGACCAAATAAGTCCATATGCAATAGATAGAGACATCTTTCAGTGTCCTTGGAGCCAATACTTTTAAAGGTGGCCCTTATTTACTTGCCCATTTGGCATGCATGACAGGAACCACTTTTAACACATTTTAAATTAGGGTATTTCTAATTAGATTTTTAGAAAATAATTTGTTTATTGTCTTGTAGTTAATGTGGGCAAGTCTCTTGTGTCATTGAACATAAAGAGTCTCTCTCTCATTATCTATAAGGCACACAGAAGATAATGAATTATTGCCACTGAAATCTAAGAAGTGCACATTTCCACTCCTAGTGCCTGAGAGGATGACCTCTATGTCAACTGACATCTTGATCAAGCACTTATTATTGTGGAATTCAATGGCATAGCCCAAGTCACATAGTTGACTTATGCTTATAAGGTTGTGTTGCAAACCTTCCTTATAAGCAATGCTTGTTATTGAGACTATGCCATTGAAAATCATACCATAGCCTCTAGTGATGCCCCTGTCAGAGCCACCAAAGATGACTTTAGGTCCATTATTAATTTTAGTGTAGTATCTAAGTAAGCTCCTTGTCCCAGTAATATGTTTGGAACACCCACTGTTCAAGTACCATATCTGATTTAGAAAGGTACTTGAACTAACCTGCAAAATGTATATCACTTATCCTTAGGAGCCCAATTTATCTTAGGTCCTAGGTGCATGTTAGCAGCATAACTAGTTTTAACAAAACCTTGCCTTGCTGGAATGCCTTTATTTGCATTAGGTATATTGCAGTTGTGCCAATAATATATGGCAAAGTGTCCCACTTTTCCACATCACCAACACTCATGGATGTTGTATCTTCTTTTTTGAACAACTGTTGAAGTAGATACATCATATTTTTGTTCATGAAGAAAGACAACAACATTCTTCTTTTTTCTTTCAGCAATGCCTTGGCATTTTGCCGGCCTGTAGTTAGTCTTAGGTTTCAATATATTATTGGTATCAGTAGGTGTCAGTTTAGTGGTAGAGCTTAAGTTGATATCATCAGATATTCCCCTGTGAGATTGAGCTACAGGCTGGATAGCAGCCATCTGTCTAGCTTGAAGGGACTTGGAAGTTGATGCTTCCTTTTAATTGAGTGAGGGGGCCAGGGTACCAAACACAAATGGTATAGGATGGGCCATCTGTAATTCCTCATATGGGACCTTAAAGGAACTCAAGCCCATCTCCTTCCATCCACTATAGCTGTGAATATTTTTTCACACTATTGGATCTTCCATTCAACCAATGACAATACATACTTGTTGGTCATATTTGTTGGATGTCAACAGGGCTTTCTTAAAAGGTATTACAGGCTAGATTGGAGCCTTGCCCTTACTCCTATTCCTTCTTCTAGTATTCTTTTCAATATTCCCCAACCCCTTCTTACTAGTTTGGGAGGTGAAGGTATCAATGTGTGGCAATACTGATTTGGGTTTGGAGTATTGAGCCACTAGCATCCTCTTTTTGAGGAAATTATCTTCCAAATATTTAATTAAAGAATTTTTAATATTTATGGTTGTGACTTAGATAATAGTGATTGTCTTAAGTTGGGATATCTCCTTGCACATTTGATTCAACTGTGAGACTGACTCAGTGTGCAAGGAGATATCTTCTCTTAAGGAAGAAATCTCCTTGGCTCGTCTTTTGACATGTAACTTGCTCTACTTAAGAGCTTCTAAGATCAAACCATACTTGTCAATCAATTGATTGACATATTCCTTTGATTTTGAGCCATCTTTATCACAAGATAGAGGTGCTTCAAAATTAGGACTTGTTTCATAATCAGATTTAGAGGAGGAGATAGAATGATTCAATACCTCATCAGCATCAGACTGATCCTGGATGGATTCTCCTTCTGTCATGGCCATAAGTCCACAGTAGTCACTAACTTCTTCATCTACATCATTTTTACTATCTAATTGTGACAGAGGGGCCCTGATCCCTATCCTTATAGATGGATAATCCTTATCTTCTTCAGCAGTAGTAGCAAACAACCCAATGTATGTTTCATATTCTTTTTTAGAATCAAAAGATGCTGAGTCAGGTTGACTCCAGCTCTTCTCATTCTTATCAAGGATGGTCTTTCCTTCTTACCCTTGTGGTGGTGGTGCTTCTTCTCACCTGTCTCTTTTCTCTTGACTGGGCAGTTAGAAATGACATGACCAGGCTTGCTACAACAATAACATATTATATTAGTAGAAATATGGTTACTAGGTTTAGAATCATACATGTCTCCCTTGGAGAACTTCTTCCCAGATTTAATGTGATCCTTATTTTAGTGTGAAGAGGAGGAAGGTTTGCTTTTCTATTGCTTCCTCTTCATCATCTTTTGGAATTGCCTTTAGAAGTCAACAAACTACCCATCTGACATGCTACTATCAGATGTGTTGGACTCAGTGCTTTCTAAATCAACTGGCCTTCTTGGGGGAGAGGCAATTCTCTCCTTGCTCTTCTTAGAGCTCTCAACCTTGAGAGCTACTATCATCTCCTTGGCATGGGACCTGATTATGGTCTTTCTTTCTTTCTGGCAGATAGTTGCATCTTATATGAGAGTAATTTTCCAAATAAAGTGTGAGGAGGAGTTTCAGCCAGCTCAGTCACTTCCCTGATGGAACATATCTTTATGACCTAATCTCGGGTTAGAGACATTCAGAACTTATCATTCATCTCATAATTGCTTAAGACCCTTCCTTAGGTCCTCAACTTATTTACCACTTTAAAAAACCTTCCATAGCACTCAGCATACTATCCTTGATATTCTATCTAAAGCCCTCATACTCTTGACTGTGTAGGGATTTCCTATCATCCCTAACTTTTTCAGTGCCCTCAATGTACACTATCAGTGTCTTCCACGTCTCCTTGGCTGTCTCATAATGCACCAAGTTCTGGAAAGTGGAATCATCAATAGCACTTACTATGATATTTTTTGCCCTTTTGTCCATAGTAGCAAGTGCTACTTCTTCCCTAGTCATTTTAGTATAGGCATTGGGTACTCTCAAGTTTAGGTCAATGGTAGAGGACATTTAGGGGATAAAAGGTCCCTCCTGAACTGTAATATAAATCCTAGGATCAGAGGCTTCCATAAATAACCTTACCCTTTGCTTCAATATGTCAAAAATCTCCTTTCTGCATATAGGCAACTTCATAGAGCTCATCTCCTTATGAGCATCTACAAAGTACATCTTGGAATTTTATTTGACTGCCCCTTATAGGATCTAGTCAGACTGTAAAGTTCTTTTTGACCAACCTGGCTCTGATACCACTTGATAGTTAATTGGGTAGTAGTCTAAATCACCTAGAAGGGGGTGAATATGTTTTCTTAATTTTTACTTAGCTATTTTAGTCTCAATTAACCATTACATAAAGCACACATAAATTTTATAGTGTTTTCCCAAGGTTAGGGTACATCCACTTTCCCTCACCACCTTTCTAATAGTATGTTAGATAAGGCAACTTCCTCCAAACTTACATCAAAGAGCTTACAACATAGATCGCTCTAGATCTATCAGGTTTCTCCCAACCTCTACCTCAGGCCACTGTCCTATAACACTGAGTAAGCTATACTCCTACAGATCAGTGACCCTCCTGGCCACCTACCTCGGGCCTATCAAGAAGCCCTACAACTCAAGCTTGGAGGACATCCCTACACTCATGCACATGGGCCCTACAAACTCTGGCTCAACAGCCTTACACTCAGGCACGTATGTCCTACTAACTCAGAAAAGAATGTTCTTAAAAGTTGGTTTGTTTAGATTATAAACAGAAGACAATAAAAGATCTACACCTTCAGATTTGGTCTTCTGTTGAGTTTGAACAGATGAGAGCTATCCTGGAGCAGGGCTTGAAAGTATTATTCTAAAGCTTATGCCTTAGCCCCTTCTTGATCTCTTATCTCCTTATAAAAAGAAGAAGATCAACCACTTAACCCTGATGGACTCAACCTATTCTGCTTAGATCTGAGAACAACTTCTGGAAGCACAAGGTTGTTGACACTCTCAGCACTTCCAGTACTTTGCACCAGCACTTAGCATGGATAGTAATTACTTGCAAGCATGTGATTTTCTTCTTCTCTTGACCTAAAAGATGCTTTATATATCCTTCATCAATCTGCAATGGCTCTTGGATTGATTTGGCATTACATGGACAAGAATGGATAAAGCTATTTTGCTTTATTAGCATTCCTCCAAAAATGGGTCGTGCCATCTCAACGGCTATATTTAAAATTATCTCAGCAGTATAGCTGAGACTGGTTTTTATCTCAGTGGCAGATTAACTACATCTCTGCAGTTCTGTTGAGACCGTACTGCTTTATCATTAAGGATTTGATAGGCTGCTATCTTATCACATATTAGCTGAGTCTCTGCAGTTTCGTTGAGACCAGACAATCTTCTCAACGAATTTCTCCAGGACAACCAAGATAAATACAACATCATCCAGAATTATTCTAAAACAAGTTTTTGAACAAATCAAACATGTAAAATGAGTGAATTATAAGGTTTATCAAATACATTATGCACTTAACATTGAAGGTGATGCCTCTTCAAATCCAAGAAATATTGAAGGGCAATATTCCCAACACTGTAGGAACATCTTCTTCTGAGCTCTTAGTATCATCTTCCTTTTGATGATTATTCTTTACAGAAGTGCTTTATATATTCTCCACAATTTTTAATTCTTTGACGTTTTCATCCATAGTAACATGTTCCTACAATAATTTTTTGGTGGAAGTTTCCTCCCCCTTTTAGTAAGCCTCTTACTAACTCATTCTTTAAAAGCTTTGCTATGGTTTTATGATTTACATGGCCAAGCCTTCTATTCCATAGCTCATTCTTATCAATTTTAGTATTGAATAAACATAATTCATTATTAGTAGAGCCAAATTCAACAACATATATATTTCCTTTTGTAGATACAGTTAGCACAATGTCATATGTTCTAGAATTTATTATTTGGCAATGATTATTAGTAAAAATAACTTTTTACTCACCATCACAAAGTTGACTAATGCGAATCAGATTATGTTGCAGTCCTTTGAGAAATTTTAGCAAAGGTTATATCCCCAATTTTGATCATATCATAACCTTTGGTCTAACCATAATTGGAATCACCAAATACTACATTGGGACCATTTTTGGCATTAAAATTTATCAGTATATCTCTTTGTCCAATCATACGCCTAGAGCATCCATTATCCAGATACCATTGTTGATTTGTAGAAGGATAATCTTTTTCCTATACGTGAATTTAAACATTAGTTGGGATCCAGGTTCCCTTGGACCCATTACTTCTTTTTCCACTATAGGGAGTAATGAAAGTATATGAAAGCATGTCATAATATCCCTTAGGATAAAAGAGTGTTGGTCTATTAAACCAACAACTTCTAGTTATATGACATTTGATAAAACAATCATAACAAACATCATTTTCAATATTTTTCTGATATAAATAATGGCTCTCAAGGAATATGCGTCGAGTTGAAGTCGACGGAACATTTGGAAAGCGTCGATTTGATGTCGACGTTTTACAAGAGTTGCATCGATATGAAATCGACGCATGTTCCTTATTTATTGAAATAACTGATTTTTGTTTCTTATCTATCATTGGTCTTTATTTGTAACCTTTTTTCCTTTAAACTTTCTCTTATCATTATTGAAATTTAAATATTTATTATGTACTATTGTAGATGGTACTTCCTTTGCTTTAATGAAAAATATAAGATTTTTCCAAGCATGTTTATTATCTATCACTACTATCTTATTAGGGTTTGCTACTAAGCCCAAATGATCAAACCATTTCTTAAGGTTTCAGTAATATTTTTATGTTGATTACTCCTTCCATTCAAGGGGTTTTCAAAGACTTTTGTCTTTGATAGTTCTTCTTTCAATGAAGACTTTTCTCTTGTTAACTTTCTAATCTGTTCCTTCAAATTATTTATCTCAACTTCTAAAAGTTTATCTTGTTTTACTTGCTTAATATTATTAGGACAAACTTCATATATTTTCAATTTTTGCCTTAATTATTTGATTTTCAAGTTCTATTTCATCTATATAAAATTCTCTAAAACATATCTTAAAATCATTAGAAGTAAAGTCTATATCATGAAAATAATATGGTGTCATAATTGAATCAAGATCAGATTCTATCTCCAGAGCCATGAGACAAGCTTCATCAGCATCTTTTTACTCTTCATTATCTGATGAAGATCTGGAATCTGAGCTTATGACACTCCAGGTTTCAACAATAAAACCTGTTGGAACCCCACCTTGTTTAGGGTTGATTTTGTATAGGTTCACTATTAGGATTCTCAGATGACCCACATGTATAGTCTAGGGTCATAAGTCTTTTTCTAGATCTAGGTTAAGTCAACAAACCTAGAGTGATTGGTTTTCACATTCAGAAGTCTTAGAGATAAAAGACCTCCAGAGAAAAGCAGTTTTCTAAGAGTAAGAAAAAGCATTCGATAATAGCTAAACTCAGCTCGACGATCGTCGATCTCAGATCGACGAACTCATGATTTCTTCTTAAAGTTGAGCTCGATGAAAGTTCAGCTGAGATCGACGATTTGTTATATTATATAAGAAACTTAGCTTGACGAAGTGTTATCTCAGCTCGACGAAGTTGGAGCTCTGTTTGACGATTTTCTACTTCTTGTCTGTCTTATTCAGATCGACGATATTGGATCTATGATCGATGAAATATGTTGAGTTCAACTATTTTATGACAGATCATTTTGACTTTCTTTCTCTACAGCTTTCTAATTATTGTCCATGTAAATTTGATTTCAAATTTATTATTATATGCCTATAATGCTTTGATAATTATTGCTCCATATTCTCTAGAATATAGCCGTTCAAAGGCAGCATTAATTATGGTATTCACAGAGTAATAATTTGGATTATTTACTGGGAAATTTGAGGAAACAAATTTAAGGCTTTTTCTAGTCATTAAACTCCCAGGATTTTGGCAGTAATTCAAGGATACTATTTAAAATTCAAAGGCTTATTTTCTGTAAAGGATAAATAATGTTTCTTTTTCTTCAACAATAAGAGAGATAATACTAAACAGAAAATACAGTAGCATTCTGAATTGTATATACAAAAAACTGAATGAAGAACACAGCTAAAATACATCTTCAGTCTTCTTCAGTTTTCCTTCAGGAATTTAAAGAGACAGAAAAACTTCATCAGTCTAAAAGTTTCCTGAAGATCAATCCTAAATCTGAAGGCCTACACCCTGAACAAAGCTCTTATTCTCCTGAACTCTTCTACATCTCAGGGGGAGCTTTGACAACAGCTCAATCCACTAGTATTCTCTCTTGTTGTTGACAGAGAAGACATCATATTTATTTTCTTTCTTTCACCACTGTACAAAGGGTTTCTTAACTCCCTTCAGAAGTTATTCTTTTTGGTTGTCAAGTCTCCTGATTAAAAGACTTGGTTTTGTTTTTGGGCACCAGGTAAAAAGCTCAAAGGGTTGCTATATCTCCCTTAGAAAATAGATATTCTGGTTGCAGGGCACCTGAACAAAAACCTATAGTGGATTCCTACCAGGGTGGTAGAAGAGTGGATGTACCCAAGTTTAGGGGAACCACTATAAATTCTTTGTGTCATCTGGATTGCTCATTTGTAAATTTCTATGTGTTGTGATTGTCTTAGTTTTCATTTCTCTTTATACATATACTTATCACTTATTTTAATACGCTGTAAAAATTAATCAAAGTTTTTAAATACTCAATTCACCCCCCCCCCCTCTAGAGTTAAGACAGATCTATCCCTTCTCTTTTAATTAGCATCAGAGGGTAAGGTTATTTGGTTTTACAGGCTAACACCTGAACCAAAAGATCTTTGATAGATCTTATTATCTCTAGTGTCTTTTTTATATCATGGCATAGAATAAAGAATACTCAAGCACCAGACCTCCAGTGTGCAATCTGAACAAGTTTGCCCTTTGGAAGGCAAGGATCAGATTATATATGAATTCAATTGATGAAGATATCTATAATTCAATCTTGAAAGGTCCCCCCATACCTTATGCAACAACATCCATAAGCACCAATGCAGTTCCACCACCTGAGTGGACTGATGCACTGTAGAAAGCAAAGATGGCAGGCGCTAAAGCTATGAATATTCTGGCCCAAATAATGTCAGATGACATATTTCAGAAGGTTGTTGAATGCACTTCAGCCAAGGACATTTGGGATTCCCTAAATGTAATGGTTACTAGTTTAGCAGATGAAAGAAAGGACAGAATGTAACATCCTATTTCCAACTAGACCCCTAGGAGTGGTTTTGTCATGACTAGGTCATGACAAACTCTTAGAGAACCAAAAAGTGACCAAGTCAACTTGGGTGACTAGGAGAGAGAAAAATTGGAGGAAGAGTATTCATGACCAAGGGCCTCTCTCTCCACTGTCAAGCCTTGATATCATTCCCCCCCCCCCCATTTAATATATTATGCATGGGTGGACTGTCAATGGACTAAAGGATTGACTAGCACACTTAGTGAGTAGGAGAGGGAGAGAGAGAAGCTCAAAATGAAGAATAATTTAGGAGAGGGAAAGGATATATTTAAGAGTGCTAGTGGATTGAGAGCACTTGGGCCCATGCCATCAGCCCCCTTGGGCTGGCCGACCCTTGGTGTCATTAAGGAGGAGGTGGATGGAGTTGGGCCCACCCATGCATGCATGGTAACAAGAACAAGGCAAACCCGCCCCTCACCTAGAGTGTATCGCCCCCTAT
This sequence comes from Platanthera zijinensis, assembly GCA_039513925.1. Taxonomy (NCBI): domain Eukaryota; kingdom Viridiplantae; phylum Streptophyta; class Magnoliopsida; order Asparagales; family Orchidaceae; genus Platanthera; species Platanthera zijinensis. The sequence goes on from CM077081.1 coordinate 127,090,600, forward strand.
ACTTCATCTCCTCACCCCCCCCCCCCCCACTCACTCCCATCGGCTCATCACCATTAGGACAAGGAGAGCAGCAGAGAGAGAAAGAGAAAACCGGGCCTTGGAGCTGAATCAGAGCTAGAATCCGTGAACCAGAGGGATAAGCGCCGCCGCCGTCGCCATGGTTCTTCGTCACTCCTCACATCGCAAGGCCGTCGGGAAGGTCCTCCCTCACCTCTCCCTTCGTGCTTAGATCTTAGGAATATTTAGGGTAGGGTTCGTGCTCGAATGAGCCCGAACCCAGTTTTTCTTTTTCTCCATTAATGTTGTTTTGGAAGCTCTCGGGTGAGGTGGCGCCGCCACTTCCCGCCACCCTAACCGCCGGCAAAAGCTTTCCCCCACCACCGTAAGGGTGGAGGTGAATATCGCCGGTGGAGGCGCCGCCTGTAGCCTCCGGGAAACCTCCCGTGAAAGCCTCGATAATGGGCTGGATTTCCATTGTATTTGGAGAAGAAACACAGCAGCCACACATCTGCTTTAAGATTAGTGTCATGCAAAAATTATTAATCCTGTATTTATTTTAATTACATGAATAGTTCTATTTTCTATCTTCTTTAACAGACTTTTGCATGCCAATAATTAGGGCATTTACATCCTTTTTCATAAACTATACTCAACATGAAAATTGTAGGTATTGGAGTTACCTTTAATTTGATATTTTACACATTAATTATGGTTAAGTATACTGACCTATAGAGCCATTTACCTAGGGATGGTCCTAGGGTAGGTCAGAAAATAAAATGAGTGATGTAGGCCACAGGTTTGAACACGGTAACGGATAATTAATTCATGCGGTCGCTTCACAATTATCCCTAATACGTTCACACAATAATCCAACGCAATGCACTCACGAACGTCGTTATTAAATATTGCTAACATACGGTAGCCACACCGTTGAAAGATCGAACCAACGGCTATTGGCCGCTGTTCTCTCTAGGCAAAGAGACTTACCCGATCCGGGCGAGCGTGGTTGTACCAAAAGAGATCTACCGAAAAGTTCGATTCGGAATTGGTAGATCTCCCCCAACAAAACGAAAGACGAGGTTCGCCAAACCTTTCGGAGAATTAAACACTCTTGAAATAACAACTTAAGCTATATGAAAATTAAACCACGACGAATAACGATTCCAAAAATAACGCACGGAAATTCCACCAAATAAAATTATCTAAAAAAATAATGGATCACACAAGCGGTAGTAGTTCTCGTTACCCCAACCGGAAGGGATGATTCCGGTTCACTTCTCTTGGATTTATTCTTCCACGGCTCCGCCGGAGTTTCGCCGATCGGAGAGAAATTTTGTCCTCTTTGTTCGCTTCACGCCGGTGTTAGGATTCCACAAGGAGGCAAACTTGCCTTGGCCGAGTTCTTCACAAAACAAAGGGGGGAAAGGGATCCTTAATGGATGGCCGAGAGACCTTGGGGAAGTAGGAAGGGGGCTCGGGTTTTGGGGTGAAGGTGGAGGGGCTGGTTGGTTTTCTTTGGAAGAGGGAGGAGGAGGAGAGGGAGCCGAGATAGAGAAGGGGAGGGGATGTGGCCGGCGGCCAAGAGAGGGAGCAAGAGGAGGAGGGCCGAAAATGTCCTAAGGTGGAAGAGGAAAAGAGGGGGAAATTCAATCTTGAATTTTGGTTTCAATTTTTCATTCTTCATAAATTATCCAACAATGAAAAGTTCATGCCTATATATAGGCCTATTACAAGCTATGGCTATTTGCAGCCCAAATGAAAATAAAACATAATCAAAAATTAACAAATACATGAAGAAATAGTACATGCATAATAACTAAATAAAAGTCTTTATTATGTAATAATTTGCCTTTGCCGTCACCGTCAAAATCTCCAACATGTAGGAGAACGCCATCGCCGTCGCCATCGCCGTCATCATCTTTACGCCATCAATCTCCAACATGTAGGAGAACGCCATCGCCATCGCCATCGCCGTCATCATCTTTACGCCATCTTCGTCACCATCATCAACAACATGAATGAAGATGTCGTCTTCATCAATCCTCCCCCGCTTCAATGAACTCATCACCGATGAGTTGGCATGGAGGTACTGGCGCCGAAGAGCATCATCCCAAAGAACCTTTGTCGAGTCCGGAGTCCAAGAGCCACCGGATACCGGACGATCATACCATTGCATTACGGAACACTGCATATCACCGCTTGGAGAGGAGAGCCAAGCACCATCAATGAACCTGTCTAGCCAAAAATTTGTCCTGTGGAACTTGGAAAACGCATTAGGCAAATAAAGAAGACAAATTTCTGCTTCAACCATCAACGTACCTCCGTTGGAGACCAATGGAGAGAATGATCCAAGAACCAACTCACCCCCCGACCCAATTGCAAATTTAGTGGCACCAAACGTAGAGTTAGATATTCTAAATGGTGGAAAAACATAATGCGTGAAATTGGAAACATTTAAACTATGGGAATTACCCCATTCAATGGTTAATCTCAATAGATATTTTGTTTTTCCAATTTGATTAAAAATCCGAAAAGTTCTAACTCGCCAAATCGTCAACGTTTCTATAGTGCCCGTAGGCATCCGTTTAGGGGCGAGACGCACCAAAAGTAAACCGAGAACTTTATAGGGAAATTCTCTCTTATGTAAGTTAGCAATAGCATAATAAGATGACATGTGCGTGACTAGCGCTTCCTTACGGTGCTCATGTAATAAGGACATGTGAGAGGCAACTATAAGTGCATATAGGCTTAACATAAAGCATAGCAATAACGAAACTACATAAGTAGAAACCCAAGGAAATAAATAAGTAGGAACCACAGGAACTAAACATAATGGCATTAACATAAAGTAATAGGGTGGTGCTAGGGGAACTACACGTAGTGTCGACATCGGAACTAAATATGGCGGTGCCAACGGAAATAACTCTGGTGGCACCAGAGGAACTACATCAGGAGGCATCATCCTAACGGGATCAGGTGGCACCAACATAATGCGAACAGGTGGCAAAAACGGGACTAGATCCGGTGGTAGTAGTCGAATTAAATCAGGTGGTACTAACTGAATGCAATCCGATGGGACAAACGATGACCACATCATTAATGGATTCTCGAAAATTTGGTCAATCCTAGGAAGTCGAAAGGGTACCGAATTTATGAGACTTTCATCATGACCACATACAAAATCTATCTTCACACTATGTGACATGTCCCAAGGAGGATCCATCGTGGAAGATAAAACAAATTGACTCCAAACAGGCAAAATAATCTCATATCCAAACGGATCCGTAGGTCGGGTCAACAAAATGGTGGGGATAGCCGGTAAAATTAATACGAGGGGAGAGTTAATAATGCAATTAAATTCATGCCACGGAGTTTGCATCAGGGGACGCTCACCCGGGTTGACCTCAATATCGTCCTCTAAAATAATAACTCTCTCGATTGGTATTCCTCCAAACACATCGGTCACGTCAGCAGTAGCGGTAAAAACCTCAGAAGGTGGCTCTACAATATGTCTTGGGCTAAAGATAACCAGTTCGTGTCCTAATGTATCATCGCGTAAATCACGAACGGGTAAGCTCTCACCATAAGGTAACTCTTCCGACTCATAAATCACTATATTAGCAGCCGTACAATTCTCATGAATGGGCGCAACAATAGACTCCAGAGGAGGGGCTAAATCATGCCGAAAGTCAAAATATGGATTTTTCGTCCAAGTGTAATCCTCCGGGTGCAAGTCATCAAAATCATAGGATAATTCAAACACAGGATTCTCCCTCACAGTGAACTCATTTGGCTCGTCTTCACCTAACTCACAATCAGAGAAGCATTCGTCATAGGGTGATTTTATCAACTCAAAAGGTACTTCGCCCAAATCAGAATCAGTATCATTCTCAGAAACCTCGACGAGGGGAAGCAGAGATAATTCCTCAGAGGAGAAATCGTCATCCAGGTCACTGGGGTAACCAATCTCCTCATCGTCACTCATGTTGTCAACATTTACAGCACCGTCCTCAGTGACGGGCATACTCGTAGTCACAAGATCAGATTCAGTCACGCTGATAGGAACACTCTCATAAACAGGAAAGGGACTAGTGCCCCGCCGTAAAGGTGTCACTACATCCAACAATTCCGCAGGAGCGTACTGTTGGGTGAGAAGACTTTTCATGATAGTCCAACTGGCATCAGGTGCATAACGTCTCTTGGCGCTGTTCCAAAAGCGCCAGGCTAGACCAGTTAATTGTATACTCGCAACGCAAGCCTGGGAGTGGTCTGGCACAAGTGCACGCTCGAAGTAACTCTCCAACTCAACAACCCAACTAAGGAAGGCATGGGGACCTCCCAACCCATTGTAGGGGGCTGATACGATCCTAGTTGACTTAGAATTACCATCACACTGGTGGTGTTGTCTAGGGGCCTCAAGAGGAGACGTCGGAAACTGACCACTAAGTTGGGCTAATAAATCCTCAAGGTTGTCAAATTTGCGGTTCATCTCCTTGCGAAATGCACCAATCGAGGAAGGTGGGGAAGGAGGACTCCGACAACCCGTCATAAATGATTTTCCTCGGGTGACGTTGAAGTCATGGGCCATTTCCGGGGGAACCGGAGAGAAATCTCAACCAGAACCGGTGCACATGAAAAGAAAAGAAAAAGCCTGGGTCTATTTATTTTTTAAAGATTGATTTGTTCCCGCTAAACCTCTAAGGTTGTAAAGATTATAGGATAGGGTTTTTGCTGGAAAAATAGGATGAACATTAAAAAATTTTGCTGGAATTTTTTTATTTAGAAAGTAAGAATCTAGACCGCTATTAGCACACCAAATACTAAATTTTCAAATTAATTAATAAAAATAAGTACTTAATAAAAATATATTTTGTTTTGGTTTTCATACTAATAATTAGAGGGAGAAATTCCAGAAATTTTAAATTTTATATTTTGAGAAAAGTTGACATTTTAATGCCGCTATTTGCAGACCAATATGTAGAAAAACTAGTTTTCATGAAACTTAAAAGTTTTGAAATTTGAATTTTGAAATTCGAAATTGAAATTTGAAATTTTGAAATTTGAAATTTAAATTTTGAATTTTGAAATTCGAAATTCGAAATTCGAATTTTGAATTTTGAATTTTGAATTTTGAAATTTGAAATTTCGAATTTGGAAATTTGAGATTTGAATTTTGAAATTTGAAATTTTGAATTTTGAAATTTGAAATTCGAAATTCGAAATTTGAATTTTGAATTTTGAATTTTGTAATTTGAAATTTGAAATTTCGAAATTGGAAATTTGAGATTTGAAATTTGAAAATTTGAAATTTCAAAATTTGAAATTTTGGAGAGTTATATTGGGAACTTCATTGCATTACAAGATAATTTATATTTTCTAATTAATTAGCCTACTAAATTAGCCTACCTAAAGATAGAAGGATGGTGCCGATTAGGAAATCGACAATAACCTCCCTCTGATACCAAATTGATGTAGGCCACAGGTTTGAACACGGTAACGGATAATTAATTCATGCGGTCGCTTCACAATTATCCCTAATACGTTCACACAATAATCCAACGCAATGCACTCACGAACGTCGTTATTAAATATTGCTAACATACGGTAGCCACACCGTTGAAAGATCGAACCAACGGCTATTGGCCGCTGTTCTCTCTAGGCAAAGAGACTTACCCGATCCGGGCGAGCGTGGTTGTACCAAAAGAGATCTACCGAAAAGTTCGATTCGGAATTGGTAGATCTCCCCCAACAAAACGAAAGACGAGGTTCGCCAAACCTTTCGGAGAATTAAACACTCTTGAAATAACAACTTAAGCTATATGAAAATTAAACCACGACGAATAACGATTCCAAAAATAACGCACGGAAATTCCACCAAATAAAATTATCTAAAAAAATAATGGATCACACAAGCGGTAGTAGTTCTCGTTACCCCAACCGGAAGGGATGATTCCGGTTCACTTCTCTTGGATTTATTCTTCCACGGCTCCGCCGGAGTTTCGCCGATCGGAGAGAAATTTTGTCCTCTTTGTTCGCTTCACGCCGGTGTTAGGATTCCACAAGGAGGCAAACTTGCCTTGGCCGAGTTCTTCACAAAACAAAGGGGGGAAAGGGATCCTTAATGGATGGCCGAGAGACCTTGGGGAAGTAGGAAGGGGGCTCGGGTTTTGGGGTGAAGGTTGAGGGGCTGGTTGGTTTTCTTTGGAAGAGGGAGGAGGAGGAGAGGGAGCCGAGATAGAGAAGGGGAGGGGATGTGGCCGGCGGCCAAGAGAGGGAGCAAGAGGAGGAGGGCCGAAAATGTCCTAAGGGGGAAGAGGAAAAGAGGGGGAAATTCAATCTTGAATTTTGGTTTCAATTTTTCATTCTTCATAAATTATCCAACAATGAAAAGTTCATGCCTATATATAGGCCTATTACAAGCTATGGCTATTTGCAGCCCAAATGAAAATAAAACATAATCAAAAATTAACAAATACATGAAGAAATAGTACATGCATAATAACTAAATAAAAGTCTTTATTATGTAATAATTTGCCTTTGCCGTCACCGTCAAAATCTCCAACATGTAGGAGAACGCCATCGCCGTCGCCATCGCCGTCATCATCTTTACGCCATCAATCTCCAACATGTAGGAGAACGCCATCGCCATCGCCATCGCCGTCATCATCTTTACGCCATCTTCGTCACCATCATCAACAACATGAATGAAGATGTCGTCTTCATCAATGAGTGCCCTGACCAAACCCTAAGTCCAAATGGACTGAAATTTTGGGCATGTTACTTAATTAGGCATACCTAGACCCTCCCCAAAAATGGGAATTTTTGGGGAAAATAATTCAATAGTTTTAGTCAGAATTTGATAAATCAAATAAAGTTGATTTTTGGAGCATACCAACTCTAATACATCCCAAATTTTGGTGGCCGTCCCTTAGGGGTATATTAGACCTATGGTAGAAACCTTAGTCAAATTATCCCTCTTAATTTTGAGATATCTCACTTGCAAGATCTGCAAAGGTGAATTGTCTTGGGCTGCAAATAACAAAAATGCAGAAATTGGAAGAGATACCCAAACCCATCCAGAGGCCCAAATGACCTGGGATTTTGGGAAGTAACTGGTTTAGGGCATAATTAGGCCCTGCCCAAAAATGGGATTAATTGGAATTAAAATTAGGGGGCAATTACTAAAATACCCCTAGGCTTGTTTAGGAGATTCTTGGAGTAGTTCAACTCCAAAAGGCCCCAATTTTTGGTGGCATGTCCATGGGGACAATATTAAGACATTTTTTAATTTTCAGCCCATATGGACCACAGCAAGTTGGGTAAATCCCCTTGCATGTGTTGGCTTATAAAGGGCTAGGTGTCCTTATAGCCAAAAATGAAATATTGAATGCACATCCCTTTTGGACCACTGGCTTAGTATTACCCTATGTACCCCCCGCCCCCCTTGGGGAAGATGGATGAATTAGGGTTGATTTACCATTGAACCCAAAGTTCAAACCTTAAGGAAGGACCTTTGGGGGTTGTGAAGGACATAAGGGCAAATGCCCTTGTATGGCCTTGTAATTTAGTAGAGAGATAGCTTATGTATATTTAAGCCTCTGGTTGAAATATTAGCGAATTTAGTAGTTAAGTACCTCAAAAGTCAAACCCTAGCTTAAGGGTAGAAGCACTATTAGGTCAAAACAGTAACTTAACATCATCTAAAAATTGTGAAGATGGGGTTGAATGAACCTTAGGGTGAGTTGAACCCCTAGATATTTTTAGTGGAATTTTATAGATTATATTCATGGTAGTTCCTTTGTTAAATATCAAAGTGTCCAATTTAGTATTTGATTTAATTTGATCATTTGGTTTAAATGGAATCTAGTGAAATTTGGTTAGTAGAGGTTTTTGACCTAAATAGAGGTCTCTGAATTTTATTATAATTTTTAAAGGATTTTATATATTGCTTCCTTCACAAATTTTGTAAAGACCATACTTGGTAAATAAATCATTTAAAGAATAATTTAACTTGTAGAAATGTGAATTTTGGCCACTGATAATTTTAGGATGATATCTACTGTTAGGAATTTAATTATAATTTTTGAAGTATATTCATTGTACTTGATTCACAATTATGCCCTTTTTAGATTTTTGTATTGAATTTATTTAGAATTAAATATTCTGTGAAAAATCATGAAAGTTGGCCAGTAATAATTTTTAGGACTGTAGTAGTGTAATATATTTAATTCAAATTATTTGGATGATGATTTCAAGTAGTTGATTTACAAATCTTGGAATGTGGGAATTACTGCTAAAATAATTTTAGGACCCTTAAATGTTTGTAGAAAATGCCAAATTTGGAAATTGTCACTTTTAGATATATGGAATATTATCATGAATTTATGAAACATTAATCATGTCTAAAATATATACTTCACGATCAACTTGACAATAATTGGCTCTTTTAAGAAATTATTTAAATAGAAGATTAATTGAGGAAAACACAATATTCTGGAATTAAATTATTTATGTCATGATAGGACCCCAGTAATAACCTAGGTCATTCGGATGAAAACTTGAAGGACATCCTATCATGAACATCACTTAGTATAGGTTAGTCTGCAAATAGTAATTTGGGGAAAAGTTGTATTAGGATAAGAGTTGGAATAGTGTAGAGTTAGTCGTGCTGATTTGTTTGAATGAAAGTAGATGAGTCACCATAGAAAGTTCTAAGGAGTGGTGAGAATCGAGTTGATGTGTGTTAGAAGGTACGCAAGTTCGACGAAAGATCGTCGTTCCCGCGAGATTGAAAGGTCTAAACTAGCCTAGGTATAGGTTTAATGTGATGATAAAGGGGGAGAGGTAAGGCAATCAACCAATAATAATAAGTGCCTTGCGAAAGGGAACTTTGGTCTGTCATACCATCGCAGTTCCTCGTGCCTATTGAGAACCCTTCACGGGGTAAATCCGGAGGTAGTCCTGGGCTAACGTAAACCTTAAAGAACAAATGGAAAGAGTAATTTAGTAGATAGGGTTTCACACTACACACACTAGTTGGACAAGACTTGGAAATGGTTAAGTCATCCCGAGGTGTTCAAAGGGGCACCATCCCGCGGTGTTCAAATGGATGAGGTTTGGAAATTGAGCCGGACAGTTAGGTCCAGGGAGCTTCGTCTCGGTTTGAGTTTAACACGGACGGTTCAGTTCGGAAACTCGACTCGTTGTATACTATTTTGAGAATAATGCATGTGTAGAAGAAATATCTAAGGTGGTGGGTCTTCGATATGGGTTATTCGTTGCACCGACACAAATACAATGACTCGGCAAGTGTGGTTTTACACTTTGCCAAACTTAAGTCTGGCGGTCAAGTCAGCAAGAGTATGCAGTAGTCCGCTTAGTGCACCAAGCGGTTAGGCGTATGATTTGTCAGACTGGTAGTGCTATTACTGGTTTTGAGGTGGGCGAGGCCCAACCCACCGCTTCTGTCTGCCACTACGGAGGTATCCTTGGAGGAAATGACTCTGAAAGGGGGAACTAAAGGTTTGTGTACACAAAGTCGGGTGGGTGAGTTGCACAGCTTAAACATAACATGAACCCACCATGTAGATGCATATCATAATCATTCATAATAACCTATGACACCTAATGTATAAGTTTAATTGGACGCTTATACATTAGGACTTGCCAAACGACCCCTTGGTCTATAAGCTTGTGTGGGTAAGTTTATAAATTAAGGTCATTTCAATATATATATATATACTGCTTGTGATAACCGACACCCCAACGTATAAAGTGGTATGGGACAATTTATACGATGGACCCTTGTAGAAGATCCCTTGGCTTATGTGTACTCACATAAGTGAAGGTTAAATTCTTTTCTTACTTTACCTATTACAACTTGATTATAAATTGCTAGCTAGGTCCCCCTGTAACCTGTTTGTTTTACTCTCCACTTTCACGTCCTTTCCTTTCTTCCTCCCCGCTCGGTGCCTAGGAGCATGGGGGAAGGGGTGGGGGGTGATAGGGCTTAGTATTATAGACTAACGGTTTTTGAACCACATCATATTAGGGGATCGTGGAGCCGAGCATGGAGGAGCAGCCCAGGAGACAAGTGTGATTGGAGACAGGGCAGTCTAGCTCAGGAGTACAGCCAGTTGGGACCGTGAGTCCCGACTTCTAGTAGTTGTTTCATTTTGCTTCCGCATGAGAGATCTGTAGTGAGGATATTTATGTACCGGGCTTAAGCCCTTCATTTCTGTACTCTTTTACTATTCTGTGGACACTCCCTTCCTAGAGATTTTATTTTATGTGATTTTTCTTTGGTGGACTGCCTACTTCTACTTTACTCGCTACAGATTGATGATCGAAAGAAAAAGGCCGGAAGAATTGGCCCCTAGTGGTGATGACCTTCCCGGGTGCGAAGGTGTCACCGCAAAGCGGCGGTTCTGGGCTTAAGAACCTGGTTTTTACGAGTTGTTAAAAAGGGGGTCTTACAAAGTGGTATCAGAGGGTAACCTCGATCGATCAAGTAGCTGTCCACTAAAACCCTGGGCCACCCTTACACAAGTTTAGTTTGCGGACAAACTAAGTAGCGGAAGCTGTGGTGTGCCCATGTGGGGATCACACATATAATTGTCCATTTTAGTTAAGGTTGAAAAATTTCTGACGATAAATTTTGTGGTGCAGCCTCCAGCACTGCCTACACCACCGGGTGGAACCCCGCAAATTCCGAAAGTGGCACCACCGCAGCCGGTTCCCACTCAGTTCCTACAGTCTGACATGGGACAGACTCTGACGACTATCTTGGAAGCCTTCAGGAACCAACAGGCCTCGGCTCCGCAACCTATCCCGGGAGCCAACTGGCTCAGAATCTTTCGAGGACTCTCTCCCCCATCCTACTTGGGGACAGAGGCGGTAGTTCGGACAGAGGAGTGGCTAGACATCATGGAGGAGATGCTGACAGAGATATGAAGCCCTTGGGAGGAAAGGGTGCCACTGGTTGTTTCTTGCTTGGAGTTCCATGCGAAGCGGTGGTGGAAGACAGTTCTGGAGACTACCTTTGCTAATAGGGAGGCTGCCGAGGTGACGTGGGAGGAGTTCAGGCCCATGCTGTTGGAGCACTTTGTTCCGCAGTCAGCCCTAGACGAGCTGGAGGACCGCTTCTTGCAGTTGAAGCAAGGTGCTAGGACGGTGGTGGAGTACCATCGTGAGTTCAACTATCTGGCCCATTTTGTAGACTCTTACCAGCTAGATAAGGCAGCGTACACCAAGAGGTTCTACAAAGGTTTACGGGAAGACATGAGGGATGCCCTTCTTTTCATTTCGAACGGGCCTATCACTCATATTCTGGAGATGGCAAAAAGGTTAGAGGCAGATTGGCTCACCACTAGAGGCCGGAAGCTGCCAACAGAGGACCAGAGCCGGGGAGCCCGGAACGATCAGTGGCGAGTTCATGCACCAGAGGTACGAAAGGTGGAGGATCAGCCTCAACTGGAGGTGAGGCAGGAGCCGAGGGAGCAGGTGATACTGGCCCTTGAGCCTATTCAGATGCGAGATGTGCAGAGGCCAGGAGGTGGGGCTTACACTCTGCCAGAATGTTACAACTGTCATCAGGTGGGGCACATCAAGAGAAACTGTCCCATGAGAGGGATGCCTCCACTAGCACTACAGATTGCCCCACTGTATTAGTATTATGGAGGCCGAGGACGTGGCCAAGGACGCGGATATCAGGGTAGTGACCGTAGGCCAAAAGGACAACAGATTTATGCACTGGACCTGGCTCAACCCAGGAACATGGAGCAAGTGATCACAGGTACGGCCGAAAAGTTTTCTTTTTACTTAAGTTCTTTCCTTTCCTAAAAAGTAGTTTCATGAACTTTAATTATTAAGACTAGGCAGGAAAACCAGAAATAAAACTCTAAGTAAATTTACAATCTCTGGCATTGTCTTCATTTGTGGCAAGCCCGCACACACTCTCTTCGACACGGGTGCTTCGCACTCATTTTTGTCGGAGACCTTTATCCAAGGGTTAGGAGGCGTGGAGAGGATCACAGGCAAGACATTACGGATACGGCTACCCGAAGGGTCGGAGCTGTTCGCATAATCCCATTGCGATCTGGAGGCATGGATAGGCGGAAAACCCTTCGAAGCTCCAACGACAATTCTGTTGCTGCCTGATTATGATCTGATTCTGGGTATGACATGGATCCATTGGAACCATACCCATATTGACTGCTTAGCCAAGAGGATTACCCTGAGATATGGGGACTCAATCGTCGTGATGGAAGGTATTAGACTCGCCTCCCATATATTCTTATCGTCTATTCAGGCCGTCAAGGCCCACATGCAGGGCGACGAGATTTATCATATTCTCTTAGAGATGGCGGAGGTCAAGGGATCTATATCCGACGTTCCCGTGGTGCGAGATTTTGCGGACGTCTTCCCGGAGAAATTACCAGGGCTACCCCCCCCCCCCCCCACACACACACAGAGCAGGACTTCCAGATATTGCTTATGTCAGGGGCTAAGTCAGCATACAGAGCTCCCTACCGCATGGCCCCAAGGGATCTGACAGAGTTCCGGAGTCAGCTGCAGGAGTTAGTGGAAGCCGGGTTTGTCCGGCCGAGCTCTTTGCCATGGGGAGCCTCAGTGTTGTTCGTCAAGAAGAAAGACAGAACACTCAGGTTGTGTATCGATTACTGGGCGTTGAACCGGCTAATAGTCAGGAATACCTATCCTCTGCCAAGGATAGACGAGCTGATCGACCAGCTGGAGGGAGCCCACTTCTTCTCGAAGTTGGACTTGAGATCGGGCTATTATCAGTTGCGGATCCGAGAGGAGGATATAAGAAAGACTGCTTTTAGTAGCAGGTATGGACTCTACGAGTTTACCGTGATACCCTTCGGGCTCACGAATGCGCCATCAGCATTCATGGCTCTCATGAACCGGGTCTTCAAAACTTATCTAGATGTGTTTGTCATCGTTTTCATCGATGACATCCACATTTACTCGAGGACCGAGGAGGAGCACACGAGGCATCTGAAGCTGACCTTGGAGAAGCTACGGGAACATCATTTATATGCCAAATTCAGCAAATGCCAGTTCTGGCTGAAGGAGGTGGCCTTCCTCGAACACGTTATTAGTGGAGCAGGGTTGGCAGTAGATCAGACCAAGATTCAGGTAGTCCGAGATTGGCCACAGTTGAAGACAGCTACGGACGTATGGAGCTTCCTAGGACTTGCTGGCTACTACCAGAAGTTCGTAGAGGGTTTTTCTAGACTTGCCCTCTCACTTACCTCTCTGACGAGGAAGGAGATACCGTTTGTCTGGACACCACAGTGCGAGATGGCGTTCCAGGAGCTGAAAGGTCGACTCACTTCGGCCCCGATACTTGCCCTCCCCTCGGGGAGAGAAGGATTTCAGGTTTATACGGATGCCTCCTACCAGGGCATGGGAGAAGTTTTGATGCAAAAGGGACATGTGATCGCTTATGCCTCCCGCCAGCTGAAGAAACATGAGCAGAACTACCCAGTTCACGATTTGGAGATGGGAGCGGTTATATTTGCATTGAAGGTCTGGCGGCACTACCTCTATGGTATCCACTACGACATATTTTCATATCATAAAAATCTGAAATATGTGGATACGTAGAAGGAACTGAATATCCGGCAACGCAAATGGATGGAGTTTCTAGCAGACTATCAGTACGAGATGCACTACCATCCGGATAAGGAAAACGTGGTGGCCGATGCACTGAGCTGGAGAGCTGCCACTTCTGGAGCAGGGCCCCAGCTTATGTCCATGGAGCTACTACGGAGTTTTGAAGAGATGCATATCACTCTAATATCATCTAATGACCCTGAGCTGTACGAGTAGTACCTGGCCGCTACGAGCACTACCTATTATATACATGACAGAGTCAGAGATTGGTAGAGGCGGGATGCAAAGCTAGAGCCAATTTTTTGGGCCTTGGAGGTAGGCTCAGCTGGGGACTACACAATACGAGATGATCTGATATGTTTTAGAGGTCGGACTTACATACCGGATAGAGGCCAGATTCGGGAGGACATCATGGCCAAGGCTCATCATAGTAGATATTCTATACATCCCGGGATCACTAATATGACGGAGGATTTGAAGAAGACTCTATACTGGCCGGGCATGAAGAAGGACATCACCTACTTCGTGACCCACTGCGAGGCGTGCCAGTTAGTGAAGGCATAGTGTATACATCCCGCTGGTTTAGTGCAGCCACTCCCGGTGCCGGAGTGCAAATTTGAGGATATCGCGATGGACTTCATCCATGGCCTCCCTCGATCACGGGCGGGAAACGATTCTATCTAGGTAATCGTTGACCGACTGATGAAGGTGGATAGGTTTATCCTGATTAGGAAGGAGGAAGCTGTCGGAGTACTGGCACAGAGGTTCATAGAGCAGTTTGTGCGATATCTTGGGGTTCCCAAGACGATCGTGTCGGATCGAGATGGGCGATTCACGTCCAGGGAGTGGAGGTCAGTACAGACAAACTTGGGTACTTGACTGGCTTTCAGTACGACCTTCCACCCCAAGACAGATGGGCAGACAGAGAACACCAACCGGACACTGGAGGACCTGCTGAGACTGTGTATTGTGGACCGTGGGGAGCCTTGGGAGAGGATGTTGCCCCTAGTGGAGTTTTCGTACAATAATAGTCATCAGTCCATTATACAGATGGCTCTGTATGAGGCATTGTATGGGCGGAAGTGCAGGACTTTGTTGTCTTGGATAAAAGATGAGGATCCGAAGACTGTGGGCACAGACTTTATTGAGGATACTGAGGCACAGGCACGGCTGATACGGGATAGAATGCTGGAGGCGCAAAGCAGGCAGGCGAAATATTATGACGCTCGACATCGTTTGGTGGAGTTTCAGGTAGAGGATCGGGTGTTCTTGAAGATCCGGCCGATGCATGGGGTTTCACGAGTACGTGGTCGGCAGAAGAAGCTTAGCCCGAGGTACATGGGGCCGTTAAGGATCCTGGAGCGGATCAGTCCCCTAGCTTACCGGCCTGAGCTGTCACCGGAGCTGGCCGGCTTACACAACATCTTTCACGTGTCTTCACTCAGGAGGGCTCTACTATGCCCGAAGTTGCAGATTACGGCCACTGATGGGCCGGTAGCTTCAGATCGATCTGTACATTTGGAGCTGATATGCATTGACGACCAGGGGATACGAGTCTTGCGCCGCAAGAAGATCCCGCTATTCAAGGTCCTGTGGAGGAACCACGGATGAGAGGAGCATACTTGGGAGCCACAGGACCTGATGTAGGAAAGATATCGGGAGCTATTTATTCAGGTATACCTCACAACTCCTCAAGTGGTTTAAGCGCTCTTCCTAATTGCTTTTACTAGTAGAATCATCTAAAGGATAGAGACTAATCCGTTTTTTTTTTGGGGCTAGCCCTTGTTTTATTAAGCAAGTAAGCATGTCAACTCATTTATAGGATGTTACACTTTAGTTTTGCCGGTAGAAAAACCCCGTAGGCTTAACTTTAATATCGGGGACGAAATTTTTATTTTGTTTATTGGGTTTTGTAACATCCCATTTCCAACTAGACCCCTAGGAGTGGTTTTGTCATGACTAGGTCATGACAAACTCTTATATAACCAAAAAGTGACCAAGTCAACTTGGGTTACAAGGAGAGAGAAAATTTGGAGGAAGAGTATTCATGACCAAGGGCCTCTCTCTCCACCGTCAATCCTTGATATCATTCCCCCCCCCCCATTTAATATATTATGCATGGGTGGGCTGCCAATAGACTAAAGGATTGACTAGCCAACTTTGTGACTAGGAGAGAGAGAGAGAGAGAGAAGCCCAAAATGAAGAATAATTTAGGAGAGGGAAAGGATATATTTAAGAGTGCTAGTGGATTGAGCCCACTTGGGCCCATACCATCAGCCCCCCTTAGGCTGGCAGACCCTTAGCGTCATTTAGGAGGAGGTGGATGGAGTGGGGCCCACCCATGCATGCATGGTGACAAGAACAAGGCAAACCCTCCCCCTTACCTAGTGTGTATCGCCCTCTATACTTCAACTCCTCATCCCCCCACTCACTCTCATCGTCTCATCACCATCATGACAAGGAGAGCAGCAGAGAAAGAGAGAGAGAACCGAGCCTTGGAGCTGAACCAAAGCTAGAGGACGTGAAGCCGAGGGATAAGCGCCGCCGCCGTATCCATGTTTCTTCTCCGCTCCTCACGTTGCAAGGACGCTGGGAAGGTCCTCCCTCACCTCTCTCTTCATGCTTAGATCTTAGGAATGTTTAGGGTAGGGTTCGGGCTCGAATGAGCCCGAACCCAGTTTTTGTTTTTCTCCATTAATGGTGTTTTGAAAGCTCTCGGGTGAGGTGGCGCCGCCACTTCCCGCCGCCCTAGCCGCCGGCAAAAGCTTGCCCCCACCACCGTGAGGGTGGAGGTGAAGATCGCCGGTGGAGGCGTCGCTTGTAGCTGCCGGGAAACCTCTCGTGAAAGCCCCCGATATCGGGCTGGATTTCCATTGCATTTGGAGAAGAAACACAACAGCCACACATCTTCTTTAAGATTAGTGCCATGCAAAAATTATTAATCATGTATTTATTTTAATTACCTGAATAGTTCTATTTTCTTTCTTCTGTAACAAACTTTTTAATGCCAATAATTAGGGCACTTATAGCCTTTTTCATAAAATATACTCAACATGAAAATTGTAGAGCTTGGAGTTACGTTTAATTTGATATGTTACACATTAATTTTGGTTAAGTATACTGCCCAATAGAGACCTTTTTCTAGGGCTGGTACTAGGGTAGGTCAGAAAATAAAATGAGTGCCCTGACTAAACCCTAAGTTCAAATCGACTGAAATTTTGGGCATGTTGCTTAATTAGGCATACCTAGACTCTCCCCAAAAATGGGAATTTTTGGGGAAAATAATTCTATAGTTTTAGTCTGAATTTGATAAATCAAATAATGTAGATTTTTGGAGCATACCAACTCTAATAGGTACCAAATTTTGGTGGCCTACCCTTAGGTGTATATTAGACCTATGGTAGAAAACTTAGTCAAATTAGCCCTCTGAATGTTGAGATATCTCACTTGCAAGATATGAAAAGGTGAATTGTCTTGGGCTGCAAATAACAAAAATGCAGAAATTGGAAGAGATGCCCAAGCCCATCCAGAGGCCCAAATGACCTGTGATTATGGGCAGTAACTGGTTTAGGGAATAATTAGGCCCTGCCCAAAAATGGGATTAATTGGAATTAAAATTAGGGGGAAATTACTAAAATATCCCTAGGCTTGTTTAGGTGATTCTTGGAGTATTGCAACTCCAAAAGGCCCCAATTTTTGGTGGCATGTCCATGGGGACATTATTAAGGCATGGTTAAATTTTCAGCCCATATGGACCACAACAAGTTGGGTAAATCCCCTTGCATGTGTTGGCTTGTAAAGGGCTTGGTGTGCTTATAGCCAAAAATGAAATATTGAATGCAAAGCCCTTTTGGACCACTATCTTTGTATTACCCTAAGTACCCCCCCCCCCCTCTTGGGGAATATGGATGAATTAGGTTTGATTTACCCTTGGACTAAAGTTCAAACCCTAACGAAGGACCTTTGTGGGTTCTGAAGGACATAGTGGCAAATGCCCTTGTATGGCCTTGTAATTTAGTAGAGAGATATCTTATGTATATTTAAGCCTCTGGTTGAAATGTTAAGGAATTTAGAAGTAGTTAAGTACCTCAAAAGTCAAACCCTAGCTTTAGGGTAGAAGCACTATTAGGTCAAAACAGTAACTTAACATCATCTAAAAATTGTGAAGATGGGGTAGAATGAACCTTAGGGTGAGTTGAACCCCTAGATATTTTTAGTGGAATTTTATAGATTATATTCATGGTAGTTCTTTTGTTATATATCAAAGTGTCCAATTTAGTATTTGATTTAATTTGATCATTTGGTTTAAATGGAATCTAGTAAAATTTGGTCAGTAGAGGTTTTTGACCTAAATAGAGGTCCCTGAATTTTATTATAATTTTTAAAGGATTTTATATATTGCTTCATTCACAAATTTTATAAAGGCCATACTTGGTAAAGAAATCATTTAAAGAAAAATTTAACTTGTAGAAATGTGAATTTTGGCCACTGATAATTTTAGGATGATATCTACTGTTAAGAATTTAATTATGAATTTTTGAAGTATATTCATAGTACTTGATTCACAATTATGCCCTTTTTAGATTTTTGTATTGAATTTATTTAGAATTAAATATTCTGTGAAAAAATCATGAAAGTTGGCCAGTAATAATTTTATGACTGTAGTAGTGTAATATATTTAATTCAAATTATTTGGATGATGATTTCAAGTAGTTGAATATGGGAATTACTGCTAAAATAATTTTAGGACCCTTAAATGTTTGTAGAAATGCCAAATTTGGAAATTGTCACTTTTAGACATATAGAATATTATCATGAATTTATGAAACATTAATCATGTCTAAAATGTATACTTCAAGATCAACTTGACAATAAATGGCTCTTTTAATAAAATATTTAAATAGAAGATTAATTGAGGAAAACACAATATTCTGGAATTTAATCATTTATGTAATGATAGGACCCCGGTAATAACCTAGGTCATTTAGATGAAAACTTGAAGGACATCCTATCATGAACATCACTTAGTATAGGTTGGTCTACAAATAGTAATTTGGGGAAAAGTTGTATTAGGATAAGAGTTGGAATAGTGTAGAGTTAGTCATGTTGATTTGTTTGAATGAAAGTAGATGAGTCACCATAAAAAAGTTCTAAGGAGTGGTGAGAATCGAGTTGATGTGTTATAGAAGGTACACGAGTTCGACAAAAGATCGTCGTTCTCATGAGAGTGAAAGGTCTAAACTACCCTTGGTATAGGTTTAATGTGATGATAAAGGGGGAGAGGTAAGGGAATCAACCAATAATAATAAGTGCCTTGCGAAAGGGAACTTTGGTCTGTCATACCATTGCAGTTCCTAGTGCCTATTGAGAACCCTTCATGGGGTAAATTCGGAGGTAGTCCGGGCTAACGTAAACCTTAAAGAACAAATCTAAAGAGTAATTTAGTAGATAGGGTTTCACACTGCACACACTAGTTGGACAAGACTTGGAAATGGTTAAGTCGTCCCGAGGTGTTCAAAGGGGCGCCATCCCGTGGTGTTCAAAGGGATGAGGTTTGGAAATTAAGTCGGACAGTTTAGTCCGGGGAGCTTCGTCTCGGTTTGAGGTTAACACAGACGGATAAGTCCGGAAACTCGACTCATTGTGTACTATTTTAAAAATATTGCATGTGCATAAGAAATACCTAAGTTGGTGGATCTTCGGTATGGGTTAGTCGTTGAACCGACGCCAATACGATGACTCAGCAAGTGTGGTTTAACACTTCGCCAAACTTAAGTCCGGTGGTCCAGTCGGCTAGAGTACGAAGTAGTCCGCTTAGTGCACCAAGCATTGAGGCGTACGATAGGTCAGACCGGTAGTGCTATTACTGGTTTTGAGGTGGGCGAGGCCCAACCCACCGCTTCCGTCTGCCACTACGGAGGTATCCTGGGAGGTAACGGCTTCGAAAGGGGGAACTAAAGGTTTGTGTACACAAAGTCGGGTGGGTGAGTTGCACTGCTTGAACATAACATGAACCCACCATATAGATGCATATCATAATCATTCATAATAACCTATGATACCTAATGTATACGTTTAATAGCTTGCGTGGGCAAGTTTATAAATTAAGGTCATTTCAATATATATATATACTGCTTGTGATAACCGACACCCCAATGTATAAAGTAGTATGGGACATTTTATACGATGGGAGCCTTGTAGAAGATCCCTTGGCTTATGTGTACTCACATAAGTGAAGGTTAAATTCTTTTCTTACTTTACCTATTACAACATGATTATAAATTGCTAGCTAGGAACCCCTATCACCTGTTTGTTTTACTCTCCACTTTCACGTCCTTTCCTTTCTTCCTCCCTGCTCGGTGCCTATGAGCATGGGGGAAGGAGTGGGGGGTGATAGGGCTTAGTCTAATAGACTAACGGTTTTCAAACCACATTATATTAGGGGATCGTGGAGCCAAGCATGGAGGAGCAGCCTAGAAGACTAATGCGATTGGAGACAGGGCAGTCTAGCTCAGGAGTATAGCCAGTTAGGACCGTGAGTCCCGACTTCTAGTAGTTGTTTCATTTTGCTTCCGCATGAGAGATCTGTAGTGAGGATATTGATGTACCGGGCTTAAGCCCTTCATTTCTGTACTCTTTTATTATTCTGTGGACACTCCCTTCCTAGAGATTTTATTTTATGTGATTTTTCTTTGGTGGACTGCCTACTTCTTCTTTACTCGCTACAGATTGATGATCGAAAGAGAAAGGCCGGCAGAATTGGCGCCTAGTGGTGATGACCTTCCTGGGTGCGAAGGTGTCACTACAAAGCGGCAGTTATGGTCATAAGACCCCGGTTTTTACGAGTTGTTAAAAAGGGGGTCTTACACAGAAGGTCTCACTTGATTTCTCAATATGAGAATTTCAAGAAGGGTGAATCAGAATCAGTTGCTGAAATGTACACCAGACTCAGTCTCATCATAATTGAGCTGAAGACTCTTGAAAATGACATCACATTGATAGAAGTCAATGATAAGATCCTTATGTGCTTCCCTAGCACATGGGACTCAAGGATCTGGCCAATTAAAGAAGCAAGAAGCCTAAATGTGATTTCAACTGAAACCCTATTAGGCAAGCTCAAATCCTATGAGCAACTGATCAAGACTAGAGAAGTTGCTGAACAGATAACTCCTACCTCAGTAAGGAAGGAGCAAATTATTACATTTAAAGCTTCTAAAGAATCAGAAACAATGTCGGCAAATGAAGAGTTGATGAGTCTTTTAGCAAAGAGATTCTACAAAATGGCTAAGAAGGACTTCAGAAGAAGGCTTTCCAGAAAGAAAGATAGACCAAGGTATGACAATACTCCTACCAAGGAGATTGTCTGTTATGGTTGTAGGAAGCCTGGACACATTCTAACTGAGTGTACAGTGAAGCAAAAGAAGGATAAAAGGAAAGAAAAGGACTCTAAGAAGCACTACAACAAGCCTTTTTCCAGCAAGTATAAGAAGAAAGAAAGAGGGTTTGTTGCTGAGACTTGGAGTGAGTGTGAAGAAGAGTCTTCATATTCCAGCTCTAGTGAGGATGAAGAAGAGGCAAAAGCCAGAGAGATTTGCCTGATGGAAATTGATGCTTTATGCAGTCATTCAACAACTGATGAATCAGAAGAAGAATCAGAATCAGAAGAGCATCAGGTAATATCCTGTTTTGATTTCAATTCTGATCATTTTAAAGCTGAATTAAAACTTTTGTGTAATGATTTAATTAATTCTGTGAAGGAAATCAAACTTCTCAGAGACAAATAAATTGAATTTGATAACTTGTTTTCAGAGAACATAAAACTAAAAGATGAACTAGTTATAGCTTCTGAACAAATTATTACTTTAAAAACTGAACTAAATGAGGCTAAACAATTTGAATAATCCCTAAATGGGAGAAGTATTAAATTAATGGACAAAACCAGCACAGTAAATGCTAGGCTTAATAGTAAATTAAGCTTAGGAGCTTCATCTAGTCAGCCACCAATACTTATGAAAAATATTCTTTCAACACCTATCAAATTCATATCAGAAAAGGGAAAAGAAAAATTAAATGAAAATAACCAACAGATTGAAGTATTTCAGAAACCAAAACAAAAGAAAAGAAAAAATAAAAATTTCAATAAAATAATGTTCAACATTTTTCATCGAACTCAGATCGATGAAATGTATATGCTTCATCGAACTCTGATCGATGAACTATGAATGCAGATTTTATATATAATAAATCGTCTAACTGCGATCGACGAAATCTATATGGATCGTTGAATCGTAATAGACGAAATTGGGGAATATGAAATAAATACTTTCATTCTCTGAGAGGAGTTTGATGAACTCATCCCTATTTGTCGAACGTTGATCGACGAACTTACTAGAATTCGTCGACCTCAGATAATTTTAACAGAAACTTAAATTCTTCCAAAAATTTTAATTATCCTAAATCATCTATTAATATTTTTACAAAATGGATAATCCCACCTAGGAAATTTCATCCTCTAGGATATAAGAATCAACCAGAACTTTCTTATATTACTAGTTTTAAATCAGGAAAGAATCAAGGACCCAAGGTTACATGGGTCAAGAACAGCTAATTTATTTTCTTGTAGGTACAAAACTATCGTACCACAGAGCAATAGTGGTACTTGGATAGTGGGTGCTCAAAGCATATGAAAGGAAGCAAGGAAAAACCCAACTAACTACAAGTCAAAGCTTGGGCCAAAGGTTATCTTTGGAGACTCCAACTATGGCCAAATAGAAGGCTATGGGAATGTTAAAGTTGGAGCTGTCACATTCAAGAAGGTTGCATATGTGAGTGGTTTAAAATATAACTCGATATCCATAAGCAATTTATGTGATGAAGCTTATCAGGTATCTTTTAACAAATCTTCCTGTATTATTACTTCAATAGACAATAAAACTATTTTAACTAGAATTAGACAAGGAAATATTTATGTAGTTAATTTCAAATTAGCTAGTTCAGAAATTTGTCTGTTCAATCAAGTTAGTAATAATAATGATTTATGGCATAAAAGATTAGGACATGTTAACCTTAAAAATATTGTTAAATTATCTAGGGACAACCTTGTTAAAGGATTGCCTTCAGGCCCCTACAAGAAGGAAAGTCTCTGCAGGACTTGTCAATTAAGCAAGCAAACTAAAAATAGTTTTAAATATATTAATAAGAGTGATTCACCCAGGATTCTGTACTTACTACATATGGATCTCTTTGGACCCATTGCAGTATAGAGCTTGGGAGGGAAATCCTATACTTTAGTTATTGTTGATGACTTCTCTAGATTAACTTGGGTGTTCTTTTTGAGAAATAAGTCAGATAACTTCAAAGTTCTTACAGACTTTCTTAAGAGCATTCAGATTGAGTACTCTTCACTAGTTGAATTTATCAGAAGTGATCATGGCACTGAGTTTGATTCTCTTCTCATGCAAGAATTCTATGAGAAGGAATGTATCAGGCATTGCTTCTCTGCTCCTAGAACTCCTCAACAAAATGGGGTAGCAGAAAGGAAAAATAGAACTCTAATTGAATCTGCAGGGATATTGCTTGCAGATTCTTATTTGCCCCAATCCTTTTGGGCAGAGGCTGTAAGCATAGCAAACTATATTCTGAATAGGAGTTTAATACATAAACTTAAGGGCAAGACTCCCTATGAATTGCTTAAAGGGAAGCAACCTAAAATAGATTATTTTAGAGTTTTTGGTTGTAGATGTTATATACACAATAATAACAAGAAACATCTTAGAAAGTTTGAAGCCAAAGCTGTAGAGGGAATTTTTCTTGGATATTCCCAAGTCAGCAAGGACTATTGGGTGTTTAATAAATCAACTTTGAAAATGGAAGAATCTGTTCATATATCTTTTTTTGAAGCTAACATGTTTTACAAGGAGAAGGATTCTTATACTAGAGATTTATTGTAGGTACCCCAACTGTGTGAGAAATTGGATGATTTAAACCTCACCCAAGAGGTTATATCACATCCCTATCCACAAGTTGATGAAGAGAGTGAAGAAGAAACTATTGTAATAGTAAAACCAATAACAGCTAACTAAATTCCATGAGAGTAATTAATTCACCCAAGCTGTTGATGAATAAACTCCTCCTATTGATCTTGTCACACTTAGATATCATCCTATATCTCAAGTGATTGGAGATATGTCAGTTGGTGTGCAAACAAGGCATCAACTCAACCAAGACTTGATGCATGCTTGCTTCATATCTCAACTTGAGCCCCAATCTATAAAAGATGCAGAGCAAGATCCCCACTAGATTGTTGTAATGCAAGAGAAGCTCAATTAATTTGAGAGATGCAGAGTTTCGGATTTAGTTCCAAGACCCAAAGACTACCCAGTAATTTGAACTAAATGGGTATTTAGAAACAAATTGGATGCACAAGGAGCTATTATAAGGAACAAACTAAGGCTAGTAACATAAGGATATTCACAAGAGGAAGGAATTGATTATGATCAAACCTTTGACCCTGTTGCAAGGTTGGAAGCTATCAGGATATTCCTTACTTATGCAGCCTACAAAAAGTTCAAAGTTTACCAGATGGATGTCAAGAGTGCCTTCTTAAATGGTGAACTCAAAGAGGAAGTCTATGTGGAGCAACCACAAAGTTTTATCTCTCCAACTCATCTCTCTTTTGTTTTCAAATTGCATAAATCTCTCTTTGGTTTAAAGCAAGCTCCAAGAGCTTGGTATAAGACCCTAGCTAGCTTTCTTTTAGAGCAAAAGTTCTCTAGGGGCATTGTAGATAAGACTTTATTTTTTAGGCATCATAAAAATGAAATTTTTTTATTACAAATATATATAGATGACATCATTTTTGGCTCTGCTGATTCCAAACTATGCAAAAGGTTTTCTGACCTGATGCATTCTAAGTTTTAAATGAGTAGCATGGGTGAGCTTTCATACTTCCTTGGTCTTCAAGTGAATCAATCCCCTGATGGTATTTTCATCTCCTAATCTAAATATGCTAAGGAGCTAGTTAAAAGATTTGGGATGAAAACACATATGGCTTCCAATATTGCGATTGATTCTAATGAACAGGGTAAGCCAGTTGATCAAAAAACATATAGGGCTATTGTTTGGTCCTTGTTGTATCTCACAGCTAATAGACCAGATATAATTTTTGCTACATGCCTTTGTGCTAGGTTCCAAGTGAATCCTAAAGAATCTCACCTTATTTTCCTAAAAAGAATTTTGAGATATATAAAGGGTTGACCAAATCTAGGACTCTAGTATCCAACAGTGTCAGAATTTTAATTAATTGGATTCTCAAATGCTGACTTTGCTGGATGTAGAGTTGACAGGAAAAGCACATCAGGAACATGCCAGTTCCTTGGTGATAGACTTTTATCTTGGTTTTGTAAGAAGTAGACATCTGTGTTAATTTCAACTGCTGAAGCTGAATATATAGAAGATGGCAGTTGTTGTTCACAAATATTGTGAATTCCAAAATAACTCCTGGATTATGGTTACATTCTAAATAATTCAACTATATTTTGTGATAGTACTAGTGCAATTTCCATTGCAAAAAATCCAGTGCATCATAGTAGGACCAAGCATATAGAAATTAGGCATCATTTCATTAAATATTGTGTGGACAAAAAGAAAATTAACCTTATCTTTATCTCTACTGATTTACAAAGAGCAGACATCTTCACTAAACCATTAGATGAAAAGAAACATCTGTTCTTCTTAAATCATCTAGGAATGATCAATAGAGAAGGCCAAATTTGATTTATGTCCTAGGTCAAAGAATTGATCACTTTTCGTTGAACGGAGATCGATGATCTGTGAACTATTCTAGAGTTTTTTGTCGATCAAAGATTGACGAAATCTCTTTAAGAATTTTTTTCATCAAACTGAGATCGACAAATTTATTTCTGAAAATATTTTGTCGAACGGAGATTGACGATCTATTTCCCTCTCTTCTACCTTTGGTCGACGAATTTTATCTCTTTATGGGTATTTTCGTCTGCCTGAGCTCGAAGTTTTTCTTTTTGCTGGATGGAGTTTGTCGCTTCACCTTCTAAACCCTTATATCTAGGTTTTCATCAAACTCCATCCTGCTCTTTCCAATTCTCTTGCACTTGATCTCTTGTTTCTTTTGCAAAGCAATGGCAATCTCTCCAGCCCTCCTCTCAACCATAAAATTTGACGTTGGATTTGATATTGACCTTGAATCTTTCAGTCATTCAGATCAAGTATTTAAGGATATTCTACAATTGTTCGAAACTCAGAATCTATAATATTTCATGATAACAAGAATCAAGCTCCAGGCAACAGAGATAAAGGAATGGATGTTTACCGCAAAGCTTCAGGATACCCCAGCTATTGTTGTCTCCATCTCTGGTAACCAGGTTATTTTATGTCCAGAAGTTTTAACTGAAGTTTTTGGATTTATTAATGGGGAAGATGATATAGAGTTATCTAGTAGTGAGTTTAATGATATCCTAGATAGGTTGGGTCACTCCCAGGGAAACCCTAACCACTTACTCAAGAAAAATATATCTATAGAATACAGATTTTTGGCAGATATTGTTGGCAAAGTGTTGCTAGGAAAACACTCTGCTCATGACTATATTACTAGGCACCAATTCAACTTGATGTGCGCTCTGGTCAATAAGAAGTCAGTACACTAGGGAATAATTTTCTTTGATTCAATCAAGAAAAAGATTGCAGGAAAATCTGGAGGTTATGGAAGGATCCTAGGGATCTTACTACAGGCTAAGTGCCCAGAACTATTGGTATCCTAGACCATCTTTATCAAAGCCTCAAAGAGGCTTATCTCTCCCCTCTTTGGAAGATGGGAGAGGACTATCCCTAAGCCCTCTAGGGCCTCCTCTTCCATAGCTTTTGAGGACACATGTGCAGTAACATCCACTCCCCCACCCGGAGAAGAAGTTCTCCCTTCACCTCCTCCTCAACAATAACAACATCTTCATCACTTTATCTCTCTACCTGCTTCACCTCTACCTACTTAACCTCTTCCACCATCATCACCTCCATATTCATCTATCCCCATTCATGAGGATACAACACCACTATCTCCACCTCCTCAATCTCGCATTCCATCACACCTGGATGACATTACATCCACCTCCTCCCAACGAAACTTTAATCTTCAGTTACCTCAATCTCCTAAACCATCTCCTCACGACTCTCCAATTCAATCCCCCATCCAGGAAAACATCCATACTGACATACCATGTAACATTCCATCATCATCATTTCAGAATTCCTTAAATCTGATTTCCCTCAAGCCATGTCCATATGTTCCAACTATGGTCATCAATCCACATATACCCCTTCTTCTCCAGAACCTCTCTACCTAAATTTTTCTGACATAGCAAATGAACTCCTCAAGTTCATATCTCCAACCCTTCAGTAGCTAATAGCTGAAGATATTGCTCCCCTCTCTGCTTCTATCTCTACTCTCACTACCCAAATTGTTTCTCTCTCCTCAGTCCCTTCTTCTAGAGGCCTGACTTCAGGACCTTTTGAAACCAGGCAGGGGAGATGTTCCATGAAGAAGCACCAGCTCCTCCAGTAGTAGAAGCAGATCCATATGCAGATCTTCTAGTCGAAATCATTGAGATTATGGATGAAAATATAGATATTTTTTCTTTTGTAGATACAGAAATAACTATTGCTGGTGATTTCATCATAAATCCCACAGTTGATTTAGCTTCTTTACTACATTATTTTGATTTAGTTTATAGCAACACTCTTCCAGTTTTTGTTGATTCAGCTCCAGATTTGTCTAAAGCTATAGTCTGTTATTCATCTGCTATAAGTCCTGAAGTTTTAGAAAAACATAGGACAAGTTTTTTAGTTTCTGATACTGTTATAGAGCCACAAATTGATTCAGAGCCAAATGCTTTTTACCCTCCAACTTTTAGATGGGTCGAGTCTCCCATGCCTAATCTGGATGAGATAATGTTTGCTGATATGGAAGAAGAAAATGATTCTGTTCAGGATCAAGTTATTTCAAAAGTTTCTACAGAGCCTGTTATTCAAGAACAGCCTCAGGCTCATCCAATTCTCACTGATGATATACTGAGACATATTCATACTCTATATGTTTATCCAACAACTTCTTATGATGATTATGATGAAGATTCTGATGATTCTGAAGATACTAGTTCAAAGAAGAGAAAGACAAAGAAGAAGACTACTCTAAAGGCTGCTCAAAAGCCCAATCCTACTGCTGATACTCCATACTATGTTCTGCATAATATAACTCTCACCCCAGATATACCCAACTTGATGAGATTCTCTAAAAATGAAATGAAGGCTAGGAAGAAGAGAAGGCGGTACTCTCCTCCACCTCGATTCAGGAGAGGTTCTCCTCCTCCTCCTCCTCCAGCAGCTAGATCTTTAGGCTACGTTTCTCAAGGACAAAGATCTATATCTCAATCCTATCAATCAAGATCTTCTTACAGCAGCAGAGGTAGACCATCCAGATCAAATTCTCAATATACTAGTAAACAGCAGCAGCATCAGCAGTAACAAGCTCAAGATACTCAGATATCTAGTTCTGAAAGACCCTTGTCCCTAGTATATGAGCCAGAGCTAGACCCAAATTATAGGATGGCTAGATTTAATGAACTTATTGGTCTATCTCAGATCAATAAAGACAAATCTAAAGGAAAAGACATTTCTCAGTTCGCAACTGTGTCTTCCTATAGGCAGAAGGAATTTGACAAGTTTCAGGTAAAGAAAAATTCATTTGATCCTAATGCTTACGTGCAGCTCCATTCAGAGAAAGTTGTGCCCTGTGCAATTTCTCAAAAATTTCTTTGCACTCAAGACCTGAAGTTGACCCAAAGAGAAGCAGAAAATCCTACAAGAAAAGTGATCTTCATTAATCCATCTTCTGATTCTCCTTCTAAAGTTCCTAAGAAAGATCCTTGACTCTTATTTATGGTTTTGAACTATTTTCTTACTGTTTGTTTAAAAACTTTCTTAGCTCTATCATATATCTGCTGAATGTGTTATTTCTGCAAGATATATCTTTTTCCCTTTATTCTATATTCTGTGTAATCAGTGACCTCACCCAAATAGGGGGAGATTGTTGGAATCCCGTCTTGTTTAGGGTTGATTTGGGCTAGGTTAACTATTAGGATTCTCAGATGACCCACATGTATAGTCTAGGGTCATAAGTCTTTCTCTAGATCAAGGTTAAGTCAACAAACCTAGAGTGATTGGTTTTCACATTCAGAAGACTTAGAGATAGAAGACCTCCGGAGAAAAGTAGTTTTCCAAGAATCAAAAAAAGCGTTCGACGATAACTGAATTCAGCTCAATGAACGTCGATCTCAGGTCAACGAACTCAGGATTTCTTCTCTAAGTTGAGCTCGATAAAAGTTCAGCTTAGATCGACGATTTGTCAGCTTATATTAGAAACTCAGCTCGACGAAGTGTTATCTCAGCTCGACAAAGTTGGAGCTCTGTTTAACGATTTTCTACTGCTTGTCTATCTTATTCAACTCGATGATATTGGATCTCAGATCGACATAATATGCTGAGTTCTACTATTTTATGACAAATTTAGATTGACTTTCTTTCTCTGCAGCTATCCAAGTATTGTCCATGTAAATTTGATTTCAATTTTATTATTATATGTCTATAATACTCTGATAATTAATGCTCCATATTCTCTAGAATATAGTCGTTCCAAGACAACATTTATTATGATATTCACAGAGTAATTATTTGGCTTATTTACTAGGACAGATGAGGAAACAAATTTAAGGCTTTTTCTAGCCGTTCAACTCCCAGGATTTTTGTAGTAATTCATGGATAAGATTTAAAATTCAAAGGCTTATTTTCAAAGGATATATAAGGTTTCTTCTTCTTCAACAACAAGAGAGATAATACTCAAAAGAAAATATAGAAGTATTCTGAATTGTATATACAGAAACCTTAAAGAGGAATACAGCTAAAATACAACTTCAGTATTCTTCAGTTTTCCTTCAGGAAATTCAAGAGATAGAAAAACTTCATCATTCTAAAAGTTTCCTGAAGATCAATCCTAAATCTTAAGGCATACACCTTGAACAAAGCTCTCATTCTCCCGAATTCTTCTACATCTCAGGGGGAGCTTTGACAACAGCTCAATCCACTAATCTTCTCTAAGATTGTTGACAGAGAAGACATCATATTATTTTCTTTATTTCACCATTGTACAAAGGGTTTCTTAACTCCTTCAAAATTTATTCCTTTTGGTTGTCAAGTCTCCTGATCAAAAGACTTGGTTTGGTTTTTTGGCACCTGGTCTAAAGCTCAAAGGGATGCTATATCTCCCTTCAAAAATAGATATTCTGGTGATAGGGCGCCTGATCAAAAACCTGTAGTGGATTCCTACCAGGGTGGTAGAAGAGTGGATGTACCCAAGTTTAGGGGAACCACTATAAATTCTTAGTGTCGTCTGGATTGCTCTATTGTTTTTTTCTGTGTACTGTGATTGTCTTTGTTTTCATTTCTCTTTATACATATACTTATCACTTATTTTAATCCACTGTAAAAATTAATCAAAGTTTTTAAATACTCTATTCACCCCCCCCCCTCTAGAGTTAAGATAGATCTATCCCTTCTCTTTCAAAACCTTTTCTCTTTCTCTTATCCTTTTAATTCAGATATTTCTTCTTTTGATCTTTTGAACTTGATATTTCATTTCGCTATTATGGACATTCTGTTGAAATATGTTCTGGTTTTTTACAAGTAAAACCAATTATCTCCTTATTGGGAGTCTTGTCAAATTTTGGTTATCATGTACTTCTATCTCTTCTTTTTGAACCTTCTAATTTAATCTATTTTCTAAATCTTCTTGCCAAAAAATTGAACATTTCATTTCTTGTAACAGATGGTTCATCTTCAATAACTTTGAATGCAACTGATTTTTCTCTAGATGATAAGTTATTCTCTTTAGCTTTAGTTTCTGCTCTACTTTATAATAAATGCTTATAATATGTCAATTTCTCAAACAAAGAATTTATATTGATTTCCTTGTGACACCTTGCTTCTCTAATAGCCCAAATTTTGGAATCCCATATACTAGGAAAAGACATTAGTAATTTATCATTAATTTAAGTGAGAGATATATCCTTGTTTAGTCCTTTTAACTCACTAATCATCATACTGAATCTGTCATACATCTCTACTATAGATTGGTCAGATTTCTTCTCAAAATTTTCATAGTGAGAGATTAGAAGTGATCTTCTATCCTTTCTCTCATCTTCACTTCCATCAATAATCCTTGAGAGTGATTCTTATATCTCTTTTGCTGAGAGACATTCTTCAACCTTTTGAAATATGTCATCTGACATGGTGGAGACCAAGATAATCATATCTTTTGCATCATAATATTTAACTCTCTTCTCCACATCAGTCTATTCATTTCTGTGTACAGGTTCTATTGTTTTATTGTCATATGCATCCCTTCTATACAACATTGGTGGTCCTATCAAGATTGATTCAAAATGCCCTTATCAATAGAATTCATATACAATCTAACTCTGTCTTTTCGAATTGTAAAATTATCAAGATTATAGACTGGTGGCCTAGTAGATGCAAATCCATTAAAAAATTTGAAGCCATTTTTGTAAATAAAAATTTGAATTTATTGTTGTAACTGAAATGAACTTTTTATCAAGATGTTAACTTTTTATAGATTAATCATCTATAGATTAGCCTATTGATGATCAACCTCCCTCTAATACCAATTGAAATATGAGTTTAGTTGTTATATTACTCAGAGTTTTCTCTAGAGGGTGGGGGTGAATAGAGATTTAAATTATCTTCAAATACTTTAATTAATTCATAGAATTTACATTTATATAAACTATTAACATAAATAAGTTGTAGTTAATTAAAATCACAGCATAACATCACAGAATAAGAAATAAAAGCAAAATCACAAAAGACACAAGAATTATAATGGTTCCCCCTCAATCATGGTACATCCACTCTTCTACCCCCTTCATAGAAATTCACTATCACATTGTTTGAGTCTTTTGATCAGAAGACTCTTAGAACCAAACCAGATCTATTGATAAGGAAATCTTGAACCAATTATAATCAGAGTATTTTTCTCAAGGAGACTCTTAGAACCTCTCACTGAATCCTTTGTAGAGGGATTCTTGAAATGCTTTTTCTCAAATGTAAAAAAAATTAAGTGAACATTTGAGTTAAGATGATTCTTCTCATAGTGACCAATTAAAATCGCAGTATTTTCTCAAGGACACTCTTAGAACCTCTCACTGAATCTTTTGAAGAGGGATTCTTGAAACACTTTTTCTCAAATGTAAAAAGAAAATTAAGAGAAGATTTGAGTTAAGATAATTCTTCTCTTAGTGTCCTCTCTTCAGATTTTTGAGGGAAATTAATGATGATCTCTGGAACATCTAATGAATCTCTAAATATCAAAATAACAAAGATTATGAGTCTAATCTCCACATGATCTTTTAAACTTTTTCTCCGAATCTATTCCAACTTTCTCTTGAGAAGAAGTACTAATTCTCTTATTAGATTCAACAACTATCAAACCAATCAATTGGTACCGGAAGAGAATCAATTGTAGATGAGAATCTTCCAAGCTTTCTCTATCGATTTCAATCTTCTCACGATCAGATATGATTTCCTTGATCTTCTATTGATGATGATTGATAATCTATAATGGTTTTTACTTTTATTTTGTATCTCATCATATATATATATATGTATATGTATATATATATTGACATACTCTAATGTCTACAAGAATCTGCTAAGTAAACCCCTTCTTGATTTAATTCAGATTGAAGCCACAAAACAAATTCTGTTAAGAAATCCAGTAGATGTAATGTCGTGTTCTTGTCGAAGTAACAACGATTTCTAACTATCTATATGAAAATATCGGTAGTTAACATTCCCTCAATATCATGTTGAAGCTTATATTGATTTAATCCTTAAGTGTCGTATACTTATACAAATTAAGTTGCACTAACTTCAATTCAAAGTAACGTTGAATTCCAGTTAACGTTGCGTCGAGATTCGGTCGATGCAAGCTAGCCATTTATGATTTTCTCTTTAATTCAGTATGCCTTGTGTATATATCCTTTATTTCACTGATACCCTAGGAATTCTAAGACCAAATTACCATTACTATACAAAATAGGTAATAAACCTAGGATGTAAAATCACTAAACATAATTTGTTAGGCTAAATCATAATGATTTTTTCAAACACCGATGTCTCTCCTATTTGAGTTAGAAGGATAGCACAGAGGGAGGGAGGAGAAACGCACCTGTATTGGGGCTTGACAACGAATGTGGTGCTGGTTGTCCATAGAAATCTCCATCTCCAACAAGCTAGCTTGATCCCTCTATTCTCCACCAATTCCTTTGATCAATCAAGCATTTCGACTCCTTATAATCCTCTAAAGATGATGGTGAAATCAAAATGAGGTGAGGGTGGTTGTATCAGTAGATACCGTTGAAACCAAAAATCATCTTCTATGGAGTTCGAACCCTTGGGGAAGGGGTGATCTCGCACTTACTTCT
This sequence comes from Platanthera zijinensis, assembly GCA_039513925.1. Lineage (NCBI taxonomy): Eukaryota > Viridiplantae > Streptophyta > Magnoliopsida > Asparagales > Orchidaceae > Platanthera > Platanthera zijinensis. The sequence goes on from CM077081.1 coordinate 127,123,824, forward strand.
CCCTCACAAACTCAAACAGCTTGAGACTTAGAATAAGAAATCTACCCAAGGCTCCAGCACGGAGGTCCCACCACACACCCAAAAGATCTTAGAGTGCTTCCCCTCCTTAGGCAAGTGCTGAGTTAAGGATACCTCAAAAAGCACAAGAAGAGCAGGGCACAAGTAAGCATGCCTTCTGAGGTACCCCCTTGGGTCTATTTATAGTTTTCTTAAAATGATCTGCCAAGAGCCAACCTCGGCTATTCTAAATAGCTGTATGCAGTCCAGGATGGCCTGCCAATAGTGTAACCTTGCTGTTTTGAAAGACTATGGGCAGGCCAGCGTGGGCAAAAGGGTAAAAATGCATCATATAATGCTGGGAGTGTGGCCCTCGAAAACCTCCACTCGCATAGGGCGGCGAGTGCTTGATGGTGATAGCACTCGCCGTCTCCCTATGGGCCTGGGTGAGTGCGATCCAAAAATGCTCCACTCGCCAACTACCTACCGAGATCCATGGGTGGGTGCAAGCCTGCTGCTCCACTCGCCCCTATTTCACTCCACCCCACCTGGGCGAGCCAACAGATATATCGAGATATCACTCAATGCTAAGAGAGGTATTGACAGACCTCACCCATCTCAACGCCGCGGAGAGTGGCGTCGGGTGAACAAGCCTTACTCGACACTAAGGCAGAAGGTGTCGAGTGAACTCGACGCCAGAGGCGAGTGGACTCAATGTTAGGGGTTTGTACTCGATGCCAGGGGTTTGGACTACTCGGCTGGGCTAGTATGGCTCTTGTCGATCCCCACTTGCCGGATATGGGGTTGTACATAATCCCCACTCTTTCCATGGTTTCCCCAAGCTTGGAAAGAAACATCCAACCCTGCAAAATGCGGCGAGTGCGGTAGGAGCCAAAGAGAATCTTTTGGTGTGATCCACTAACGACTATATATATGCGCCCGCATACCTAGGAGACCTTTGTCATTCCCCTTTCTCTAATCTTGCCAAGATGCATCCATCCAAAAAGCTCCAAGAGAGGCTGGACCGTGCTCGCAGGCTCAACGTCGCTCTTGCTGCCAGCCTGGTCACTCTATCTCCCAGCGCTTTACCGTGCGAGTATCCAAATCCTCAGCTTGCCAAGAAGGCCAAGTCAGCTCCAAAAACTATCGAGTCGGTCAATCACGAACTGTCCTCCACCCCATATTGTGGACTCGCTTCTTCCTCTGGGCCCGTTCCCAAATAAAAAGGAAAGGGGATCATCGAGATTCCTACCGACTCAAACAGTCATCAGACCGACGACGAAGCCTCCACGCCGCGAGTCGACTCCCCCCAAAATGACTCTCAACCTCAAACTCCTCATGTTACTCGCCTGCAAGACCCATCTCCCCCCTTTGGGACAACGGGGCTGGACTCGCTGAGGCCGAAATCACCGGCTCGCGTACCTTCCCGGCAACCCACACCTTCTCCTGTACTCGCGGGAGGAGATGCTGGGTTCATCCCAATTCCAAGCTTCGAGCTCATCTCCCCAAGAACTCAACTTCCAGGTCACGGTAAGAACCATGTTTGTCCCCTTCATACACCCTTCGATGGCAGTAGAGCTCATCCTGTAAGCTCCACTTTCTTAGGACCATCTCGCATAGTTCTTTAGAAGAACTCGCCCATTATACATTCACCGGGATCAACTCTCTTTGTAGATCTCCCCGGTCAATCCGAGGTTGAAGAATACTATGAGCCAGCTCTCCACTCACCCCCTACTTCCCCCAATACGATAGAAAACTTCATTGACATCTCGCTAGAACCTGCTGAGCTGAGGAGGCGAGTCGTTGAAGTCCTGAAGAAACAAGGACTCGCGCTGCGTAGGATCTAGGAGGATAATGAACTCGGCAAGTAGAGGCTGCAAGCACTGGAGCAGGACTATATGCTACTCGCAAATAAGGTGAAGCGCAGCTCGGCAAGCGGGATGTCTTCCCACACTCCGCTTATGGACAGGATCAATGACAACATGTGGTTCATCCACCGGTATCTGGAGCTGGTCCACGTTCAACAACCTGCGTCGACCTCCGGAGATGGGGACGCGAGGCCAGGGTAAATAGAAATGGCTCCATAGGTGAGCCTACTGTCACTCACCCCCCAGCCCCCAGCTCGCGCGTGCTGAAATAACCATTCTTCTACTTGTTGTACTTTCTTTTTCTGCACTGCGAGAACTATTGTTTGTAATAACTTAAATAATTTTTAAATCTTAATGGCAATTGATTCAATATAATATGCTGCTCTTTAGATTCAGCTCGCTATAGGATAGAATAGGTCACAGGGATCGACGAGTTAGGGTTAGCAAGTCGGACTGACCGATCAGCTCGGCCATTAAATCCATTTTCTATAAATAGGCCCTCTCACCAACCCCCAGACCATCGCCTTTACTACAGACATGCACCCTCATAATATTGCCCTTCTCGCCACTTCCACGCATGCCGAGACTTGAAACCATGGGCAAGACACAACTCGATGCCAACGGAAGGTCCAAATGTGCCTGACAATTGGCTGAGTACATCTTTTACGAAGAAAACACCACCGAGCAAGAGTACCTTGACTTTGTTTCCAACTATATCCCCGCGTGCTTCTCTGCGCGCTGACCCGCGGCGGTCGAGGCCATCAACTCATTCATTGAGGATGAGCTCTCCTTCCCCATCTCGCACTTCGAGGGGTTACGCCTGCCTCTATGGCAGATATTCGCCAGATCCTGAAGTATTTCGTGGCAGTCCCAGCTCAACTGAACCATAATTCCATCGCCATGATATTCACATGCTACCTCCACCGAGAGTTGTTAGAGTTCAACCTGATGGTCTTCGAGAAGCTCTTCATATACTGCGCGACCAAATATGGGTCGCCTTCTTGGTCGGCTCACATTTCAAGGTCTGAGAGACGGCCAACATGAACCACAATTTGTTCGCTAAGCTCGTCTTCATCAAAGGTGAGCTCGCCAACATACATTTCTCGCCTCGGCAGATGAGCAAGGAGGTGTACCGACCCCCGATAGTGATGGGAAATGAGGTCGAGCTGCACAAGTTCTTCCTCAGCAAGGACTTTGAGGTCGCCTTCCTTCGAAGGGGCCTCAACTCGCTCCACTCGGTACTTCCCGGCGAAGGTATAGCTCTTTTCCTTCTTTCCTTATTGGACTCGCCAAAAATCAGTCTTTCTAACTAAAGTTATTCTGCAGGGGAGCGGCTGATCCTTGAGCACCCTCCATTTACAGTCTCTGGACTTCACCCCGACCCACTCGCGCGTGAGAGGGCAGTCGTCGAGGCCTACCAAAGAGAGTTGGGGTCGGCCAGGCCTCCCTCCACAAAGAAGTGAGCCTACCTTGCGAGTTCCAGCTAGACCCGCCATCCCCCGTAGCAAAACAAAATGAATAAGGCGATGGCGGTCTCTAATGGGAGACAACAACAAAAACAACAACAAACATACATGAGCTTGCCAGAGACCACACCAGAGAAGGATCATAGCGGAGGCGACCCGCCTTCCTCCCCCACTACCGAGGAGCTCGTAAGCTACAAGCTAGGCCTGCCGAAGTACCAACAAATCTATGGTCTCGGCGGGAAGTCCAAGGACTAGCTCGGTGATCCGATGGTCAAATGGGATGAGAAGGCTCACCGAGTCTCCATCTCCTCTCTCCTTCCCTCCTGGTCAGAGCGCCACCCTCCCAGCGGGCACGCCTATGACCTAGGGTTTGGATTGTATGGATGCGAGGATGCCACAGATTATAACAACATGAGCCTCCAATGGCTCACTCATGAGAGCTCGCAAACTCAAATGTGCGCGGTGGAGCTCGTGCACATGTAGACCAGATTTATAGTGGCTCCCCAAGAGGGGGGTGAATAGGTTCTAATGGTAATTCTTGAGGGGAGGGGGAGAGCTAGCTTGCCCACCTTTTTTTGTTTTATTTTTTTAAATCACTTACTCCCTGAAAGACTTTGTTTCAAGAGCCTAAACACCTAGAGGGGGGTGAATAGGTTCTAATCTTTTTGAGTCTTTTTGATTTTAAGGCAAACAGTTATTTGTAACTTCTTTTAGCACAGATTAATTCTATCTACAGAAATTAAATACAACACAGCAAACACCAGATTTATAGTGGCTCCCCAAGATATGGGTATATCCACTTTTCCGCCTTTGCCTATCCAGCAGATAACTGGATTCAGCCTAACTTCCTTCAACTGGCTCGGATTCGCAGATCTTACAAACTCAGAACCCAAAATGGTTCATACACCTCAGACTTTACACAAGTCCTACCTTAGATTCTTCCCTGAATCCTACCTCAGGCCTCAGCCCTACCTCAGCCTTTATAATTAGGCTTACAACTCAGACTTTCCACAAGTCCTACCTCAGGCACACTGCCCTACCTCGGCCTTTATAATTTTAGGCTTACAATCTCAGATCTAACAATAGATCCTACAAGAATATGTGAGTAATAAGTATCAGAAAACTTCACCAGCTATATTTCTCTGTTGATGTTGTCTTCTTGATCAGTTCTTGTATAGACTGATCCTTCTGATCCAACCTAACTTAGCTTTTCCAAGCTTATTGATTAGGACAAATAAGGTGGATCTTCTCTTGAAGTTGAAGTTGATCATTAGTCAGCTTCTTCCTTAGGTTCAGATTCAACTCTGAATCTTTCTTGCAGACAGCCCTTGATCTGTCAGAATTCTTCTTATTGATGCCTCATGTTGTTTTTTTTGTCGTTTCCGATCTGTCTCTTATATAGAGCTTGCTTCATGGTTACCGGCTAATCCGGTTCATAACAGACTTCTGACAGTTCTGACAGTTCTGACAGTGGTGTCAGACCGGTTAGTTATGACAGCTGTCAAGTTAACAGTCACGTCACCAGGTTTTCTATGTCTTTCCAACTCAGCATACAACACTCAGCAGACTGCTTCACATGTGTCAACATATATAGACTAAGTGTCGACACAAGTTTTCATGGTGTCGACACATATAATCCAAGTGTCGACACAAGTATTCAAACTGTCGACACAAATACTCCAAGTGTCGACACAGTCATACTTTTGCTTCTCGACACTGCTTTTTGTTGTATGTGTCGATACAAGTCCTGTGTGTCGACACAACAGCTACTTGTCTCGACATTTCTGTTGCAGACAGATGGCGTTGAGTGTTTGTCAAATGGCGTTGAGTGTGTGTCGACACAAGTCCTATGTGTCAACACAATTACTTCTGAACTCGACACAACCTCTTGAGAGTTGGTGTGTCGACACAAGTCCTGTGTGTCGACACAATTACATCATGTGTCAACATAGCTCCTGAGTGTCGACTCATCTTCTATTTTAAGTGTCGACACAATTCTGTTTTAAGTTTTTGACACAATTCTTGATGTCGACACCGCTGCTTCTTTAGGTATCGACATAGCTTTGAGTGTCAACACAACTTCTTTATAAGTGTTGACACAAGTTCTGGGTGTCGACATAACTGCCCTGAGTGTCGACACAATTTTGCCAGTGTGTCGACAAAGCTTTCCTGAGTGTCGACATAGTAGTTGGGTGTTGACATAGCTTCTTCATAAGTGTCGACACATTTCTCCTGTGTGTTGACACAGCTTTCCTTAGTGGCGACACAGTCTCCTTGAGTGTCGACACAGTTTCTTCACAAGTGTCGACACTTGTACTTAGAAAATTTTCCTTAAAATTTTTAAACCTGCACAATGAAATTCAAACTTCAATCAAATACACATTGATGCAAATCATTGACTAAGTTATGGCTTCTCCAAATCTAGTACACATTTTACAATGTACCCAACAATCTCCCCCTATTTGGAGAAGTCATAACCCTTAGTCAAAGATATACATCTCTTAAGATAAAACAAAATTGTAATAGAAGTAAAAACATTTCAGAGCAGGTTATTACATAATCATTGTAAACAACAAACACTTAATACTGAAACAGATATCATTAATCAGTAAAATTATGGTATACAAGAATTTCTTATAGAACAAAATGAAAAATAATATATTGTTTTATTACAAGAACCTAGCAATCCTATTACTGACTGGGTTCCTTAATAACTATTCCTTTGCCAGACTTAATTTTAGCCTGCACAGAAGGTTCAGCATCTTAAGCTAGCTTTTTCCCTTTGAGAGCTTTCTTCTTTAATGCTTCAGCCATGATCTTCTTTCTTTCAAAATAGTGGAAAGGTTTTGGGAAGTACTTGCTTGGCTCTTGAGCATTAGCAGGTAGCTTCCCAGCCTTAGCACTTCTTCTATGCTGTAGAATTGTTTCTTATCCAACTTGATATTTATTCCACTCTTGCTCAGAATACCACTTACCCCTGTCATGGGTTTTATCCTTAACAGCTTTCCAAGCAGAAAGTATGATATTTCTAGAAGTTGGGCTCCACTGCTCAAAATCTGGCTTAAGCTCAGCCTGCTCTCTGAATCTCTTCTTGGAAAGTTGAGCTTCCTTCTGAGCTTCTAATGCAGCTTCTGACATTTCAACCTTTTCTAGAATTACATTTTGTACCTCTGGTGGAGGACTATACATTTTCAGCACTTCTTCTTGAACCATCTCAAAATTAGCTGGGGGGTAGATCACCTGAGCAACTTCAGGCTGATCTCCTTCAAAATATTCAGGTTGTATCCTAGACTCAGCTACATTAGCATCATCACAAAGAGGAGGATATCCAAGAGTAGCTCTGATGCTATTGGTAGTCCATTTAGCATGGTCAGAGCTGGCTTTGATTAGTAATCTCTCCCCCTTTATGACTTCTCTTGCAGCATGATCTCTTATATCTTCTTTCTGGAATCTGACTTGATCAGCTATATATTCAGTTCCTTCTTTAAAATAAGCTCTGAATTTTGTCAGGAAAGTTTTAATTTTCTCCTGAGATTCTTGAAATGTGGCTTTGATAGCAGATATATCTTCAAGGATTTGCTTGGAGATTTCAGCCTTCAGAGTAGTGCTAGAATTAGTGAGCTTTGTCAATATTTCATGATGTGAATCCTTGAGATTTTCATTCATCCTTATCTGATTCTCTAGTACGTATCCCTGCTTCACTTCAATTTCATCCACTTTAGCTTGTATATCTTGTTGTTTCTTTTCCAGGAACACCACAACATTACCTCTTTTATGGAAGCAATCTGTCATCTCCTTCTTATGTTGATTCACTTCAAATCTAATGGATTTGATGTCCTGGGCCAACTAAAACTGTAACTCCTTATGAGTTTCATCCACATATTTTTCAATATTCTGTCTTTGATTATCCAGTTTTATTTGCATCTGGACCAGTAAAGAACTGAAGTCCATGCTTGATGTAGATGGTGTAGTTCCCAATTGTAAAGTTTCTTATATCCAGAACTCTTCTTCTTTAACACAGTCAGCTTTCTTTTCTTAGCCAATGTGGCTTCTTCATCTTCAAAAGATTTAGATGTACTTTGAATATCAACAGTTTCCTTTTCAGCTGGGGTATCCTTGGATAACTCACCCACAGTCCTTGGAATTTACTTTTCTTTTTCAATTTCCTCCCCCTCAGTCCTATCAGTAAGAGGATCAAGAAACAATTCTTCCATTGTAAATTCCTGTTGTATCTGTTTAGAAGGAATAAGATTAGTTTTTTTTAAAAAAACTACTTAAAAGACTAAAACACTTGAAAGACCTCTTTTGTTGTGTAAACAAAAGTGTCCCTTTGAACAATTTTTGAGGAGAATACTATAATACATCATTAGTCTTTGGAGAAGATACTTACTGGCTCATTTTGAGCATCATTCTTATCAGTTACTTCAGCTACAGTGTTGATATCAGATACAACATCCATTATTGTGTCTGCACCTAGGTCACTATCCAGGACAGCATCATCAATACCTCCCCCTTGGGCAGGCAACTCAGTTTATTTTTATAGGTTTTCTCCCCCTTGAGTAGAGTCAATTTGTTGCTCTTGGGGCTCACAGTCCTTTGCTTGAGCATGAACATCTTGTTATTGTTAGTCTTCATCAGAACCTAAGACCACTTCCTCCTCAGAATCATTGGAGGAGTCAGCCTGTACAACCACCTTATTTTTCTTCTTGTCTTTGTTAGTTTGCTCCTTAGGAGCAGGGACTTCCTTGGTTAGAACTCTGTCCCACCTTGACAGTATCCTTACATCCATTTTTATAATATGATTTATCTTAGAGCCATTTTCTTGTTTTAGAACATCTGGAATTACTGATGTTAAGCATAAGTTTAGGATCCTTCCCAGGTTAGGTTTCTTTATTCCTTCTTGTAGTTTATCAAACACTACTACTGCCCAGTCAGTGTTTATCTTGAATATGATTCTCACCATCAGATTGAACATGTGGGCAGAAATCCGACCATGTCCACCTATCTTGCAAATAATTACTTTGCCCACTACTTCTGATAGAAATTTTCCTTTGGAATTCATCCCTTTTCTATTGATAGATGAACAAATTTTAATACTGGGATTCAGTCCACACCAGCTTAATGCTTCAGTTATTTGGGATGGAGTAATTTCGTTTGTATCCTTAATCAATAACATATGTAGTTCTTTCCTGATTGATTTCAAAGTGAGCTTCACCTGGGTATCTTGAATAGATGCCTTGATTTTATTTCCTTTAGTGTCCAATTAATCGGTTGTGTAGAACTCCATGACTTCCTTCTTCCAAATTTTGGTCGGTTCTAAGACAAAAACTTCTAGTCCATTTTCAGAAATTAGGGCAATAACTCCTTGAATTTCGTCAGAAGCAGTTGTGAAACCTTCGCGAACCAGTTCATAACCTTCATAAACCTTATCTTCTTGGTGTGGTGCCATTGATGTAAGTACTAGAGGAGAAGAGAAGAGAAGGTCTATGTCGACAGAAGGTGTAGAGTCAAAAATTCTGATAGCGTAGTCAACCAGATTTTGGATTCACTTTTTTATAGTACTTGTGTCAAGGGCAGGTCAAAAGACGGGCCTAAGTCGACAAATCAGTTTTTATGTCGACAAAAATGACTTAGGTCTTGACAGAACTTAAGTTAAGTCGATATGACTATGTGTTGACATACAAATGTCTAAGTCGACAAAACGTATTTTAAGTCGACACATCTATATGTCGATATACTTGAGTCTGTGTCGATATACTTGCGTCTGTGTCGACACTGACAACTTAAGTCTCGACAGAGTTATGTCGACACCAACTTTTTTTGTTGACACAAATATCCTGACAACTTATAGTCTCGACAAGGTTGTGTCGACACCTATTATCCTGTCTACACAGATACTTTTTCTGCGTCGACACATCCTTTTCCTGTGTCGACACAACATACTGAGTGTGTCGACACAACTTGCTTGTGTCGACTCAAACTTTATACTTAGACAAATTTCAAGAGAAATTTGGTGCTTACTGATGCTACTCATGGAAACTTATGTTAACTTATTCTAGGTTCAACATACCTAATTAAATTTTGAAATTATTGAATTTAGTTTCATCCAGTGGTTTTGTGAAAGTATCAGCTATTTGATTATCTGTTTTTACAAACTCTAGACTAATATTTTCCTTTTCAACATGTTCTCCGATAAAATGAAACTTTATTTCTATATGCTTGGTCCTACTTTGTGATACAGGATTCTTAGCAATAGAAATAGCACTTGTAGAATCACAAAATAGTGGAATTCTACTTACCTGGATGTCATAATCTTCTAGTTGATGCTTTATCCACATTAATTGTGCACAGCAGCTACCTGCAGCTATATATTCTGATTCAGCTGTTGATATAGCTACACTGGTTTGCTTCTTATGTCTCCATGACACCAGCCTCCCACCAAGGAACTGACAAGTTCATGTGGTACTTTTTCTGTCTTCTTTGCATCCAACAAAATCTGAGGGTTCTTCTATATAGACTTCTTCTTTTAAATCACCATTCAGAAATGTTGATTTCACATCCATTTTATATACTTTGAACCCTTGATAGGCAGCATAGGCTAAGAATAGCCTTATTGCCTCCAGCCTTGCCACTAGAGCAAATGTTTGATCAAAATCAATACCTTCCTCTTGCCTATAGCCTTTTGCTACCAGTCTAGCCTTATTCTTGACTATAGTTCCATTCTCATCAAGCTTGTTCATGTAGATCAACTTAGTTCTTATTATGTTGTGATCCTTATGTTTTGGCACCAGTTCCCAAACCTTACACCTTTTGAACTGACTGAGCTCTTCTTGCATTGCATCAATCTAGTTGGTGTCTTGCATGGCCTCTTCAATCTTCCTGGGTTCTATCTGAGACAGGAAGCTAGAACATAAAATTGTGTTCATACTCCTGCTCCTTGTTAGAACACCCTGACTTGCATCACCAATGATCTGTTGAGATGGATGATCCTTCAGGTGTCTCCTTGCTGGAGGAATTCTGTCAGAATTATGGCTATCTCCAGTTTTCTAATCTTGATGCTCCACATTTTCTTCTTCACCCAGAGGGACTTAATCTCCCCTTGGATAGATATCATCTTTATCCTCATCCTGTTTAGCAGGAACATCTTCATTGATGGTCAGCTTGTCCAGCTTATCTGTTAGGCCTGTAGAACTAACTGAAGAACTAGACAATTTACTGTTAATAAACATTGACTTATCAAATACAACATGCACAGATTCTTCTATAACTTGAGTAGTAAAGTTATAGATCCTGTATGCTCTACTATGGTTGTTGTACCCAACAAATATCCCTTCTAGGGATTTGGCAGCAAACATAGTTTGGTAGTGTTTACCATTGACTAGTACAAAACACTTACTACCAAAGATTCTGAAATAAGATATGTTTGGTTTTCTGTCTTTTAAAATTTCGTAGGGAGTCATCTTGTGTTTCTTGTTGATGGAGGCCCTATTGAGCACATGACATACAGTATTTACTGCCTCAGCCCAGAAGTATTCAGGGAGAGTAGTGTCATTCAGAAGAGTTCTACTAGCTTAAATTAGAGTCCTATTCATTCTTTCAGCAACACCATTTTGCTGAGGAGTTCTAGGTGAAGAGAATTCCTGATGAATCTCAAGTTCTTCACAGAATTTTGTCATATATTCAGACTAAAATTCAGTTCCATGGTCACTTCTGATTTTGACCACTCAGTTGTTGTATTCATTCTGTATTTGACTGACAAAAGTCTGGAAAATAGTTGGGGTTTAGGATTTCTACCTCAAGAAGAAAACCCATGTAAATCTAGAATAGTCATCCACAACAACAAGTGTGTATGCTTTCCTACCAATACTATGGACTGACATAGTACCACACAAATCCATATGCATGAGATACAAACATCTCTTTGAATCTTTGATGTCAAGTGATTGAAATGAGGACTTAGTCTGCTTGCCTTTTTGGCAAGCTGAGCACACACCCTCTTTTATGCACTGAACTTGAGGACCATTCCTCACTAATCCCATGCTGAAAAGAAGTCTAATTGACTTATAGTTCAGATAAGCTAGCCTCTTATGCCATTTGACACATAGAGAAGCTTTCCTCCTACAACCAAACAAATAGGTGAGTTATTAGACTCACACTCTAGGTTAAGGTAATACACATTTCCTTTCCTAGTGCTAGTCAAAATGATCTCTTGATCACTTGACCTTTTTATTAGGCACTCCCCTTTGAGGAAAGAAATATCATAACCTAGGTCACTAAGTTGACTTATGCTAATCAGGTTATGTTTTAGACCCTTTATATAAGCCACTTTAGTGATTGTAATTGAATCACAAGATATGTTACCAAATCCTTTGATGATTCCCTTTTTTGATCCACTAAAGAAAACTTTTGGTCCATTCTTTATGGGCACATAGTCCCTCAACATTCTCCTTGTTCCATTCATATGTATGGAACAATCACTATCCAAGTACCATATAGGGGTATGGTCACTTGGATTTACCTGCAACAAATAATGAATCACTTACCCTTAGAACCCAACTTGTCAGTGGGTCCTAGGTCCTTGTTATTTTGAAACCCTGTGACTGATCTGATAGGAATCCTACTTTTTGTTTTAATACTTAAGTTAAACCAGAAATCCATGGCAAAGTTGCCCACCTTCCCACAACACCAACACTCAAACCTATTATACTTATTCTTAGGTACAGGCCTTCTTACTTTGTTGTTAGTAGACTTATTAAGTGTTGGTGCTGGAATAGCATTCTTCAAGAATTCCTCTTGAATATGATGGGCATGCCTATAGATTGGTTTATTGGCATTAGCACCCTTTCTCATGAAATTTTCATGCTCATAGTGACCATGTGTAATGACATGATCATACCTGTTAGTAGGATTCACTACCTTCTTAAAGAAAATAAGGGGATTAATAGCTAGAGGCTGAACTATGGCTTTACCTTTTCTATGAGAATTGGTAGCCCTAGTTCTTCCCTTAAATCCTAGACCTGTCTTTCCTTTTTGTGAAACAAAATTATCTATCAAAGGTAAGACTGATTTTGGCTTGGAGAATTTTTCCACTAGCTCTCTCTCTTGCTGAAGTTTTCCCTCCAGTTTCTTGATATGATTCTCTTTGAATGAGATTGGGCAAATCTGAATAATTGTAATGTTTTCAATTTGGCAACCTCATTCAGTTTTTGATCTAGTAGTTTTGCTGAATCTGCTGCAGCCAGTTTGAGAGACTCAATCTCCTTAGCCTGCTCTTTAATAAGAAACTTGCTCTTCTTTAGAGCATGCAATAGCCCACCATACTCATTAATGAGTTAGTGAACATCTCCCTCAGACTCAGATCCATCCACTTCTTTTGAAGAAGATGCTTCTGATTCTGATCTAGTAAAGTAATCTAAGACTGGGAGTGAATTTTTTACCTTACTTGGTCTTGGCTGATCCTGGCACTTATGTTCTTCAGATTGAGCCATCAGCCCTTTACAGTAATATTCTTCAACTCCATTTATGAAGTCCAGCACCTGTAGGAATTCTAGTTCCCTAAAATCCTCTTCTGTTGAGAAGAGTCCAACATATGCTTCTGCCTCTTCTTCTTCAGATTCTGAAGATGAAGATTCTATCAAACTCTTCTCCTTCTGAGCCACTAGAGACTTCTCCTTCTTGCCTTTGACCAGCTGCTTCTTCTTGTCCTTTGACTCCTTTCTTTTGTCAGGACAATCAGCTATGACATGCCCAGACCTATTGCAGCAATAACACACAATCTTAGAATTAGATTGTTTACCAGGTTTAGAAGCATACCTGCCCTCCTTAAGTGTTTTCTTCTTCCTGTAGTATTCATCCTTGGAATAGGATGTAGATGAAGGCCTAGTTCTCCAATTATTTTTCTTCATGAACCTTTGGAATTTTCTTGTGAAGGCAGCAAAGTCTTCATCAGATGTATGACTATCTGATGTACTTATTTCAGGAACACCTTCTTCTGCTTCAATACTCCTTCTAAGTGGATAAGGGGATTTTCTCCTACCCTTCCTTGAGCCCTCAGCCTTGAAGGCTACTGGCTTTTCTTTATGTTCAGATCTGCTGCCCTTCTCTTCCTCTTTCCTAGCAGTAAGCTGCATTTCATATGAAAGAAGCTTTCCAAAAAGTGTAGGTGGAGGTGTGTCAGCCAGTCTGGCCACTTCCCTGATTGCACATATCTTAGTGTCCCAATCCTTTGTTAGGGACCAAAGAAACTTGTCATTCAGTTCATAAGTACTAAATACTCTTCCATTTATCATCAGTTCATTCACTATTCTAAAAAACCTTTTATAGCATTCAGCTATGCTGTCAGTTTTAGTTTGCCTAAAGCTCTCAAACTCCTGATTCAGCATAGACTTTCTATCCTCTCTGACTTCTTCTGTGCCTTCTATATAGACAATCAGTGTATCCCACATTTCTTTGGATGTTTCACAGTGCACAAGATTCTGTAATGTTGCATCATCTATGGCACTTACAATTATATTCTGAGCTCTTTTATCTAATATAGCCAAGATGATTTCATCCTTAGTCATCTCTGAATAACTATTTGGAGTTTGAATGTTTGCATCAAGAACTTAAACCTTCATTGGGATGAAGGGGCCTTCCTGTACTGTGATATAAATTCATGGATCAGATGCTTCCATAAATAGCCTGACCCTTTTTTTCCAAATGCCAAAAGATTCTTTCCTGCATATGGGCAATTTCATAGATCCAAACTCCTTTTGATTTTCACTTGAACCCATTTTTGTTGTCTGTTATTAGCCTTGGAAAATTCCTCTGACTTTTAGGTCAAATTTTGGAGAACCTTCCTCTGATACCACTTGAAAGACTTTGTTTCAAGAGCCTAAACATCTAGAGGGGGGGGTGAATAGGTTCTAATATTTTTGAGTCTTTTTGATTTTTAAAGCAAACAAGTATTTGTAACTTCTTTTAGCACAGATTAATTCTATCTACAAAAATTAAATACAACACAGCAAACACTAGATCTATAGTGGTTCCCCAAGATATGGGTACATCCACTTTCCCCCTTCGCCTATCCAGCAGATAACTGGATTCAGCCTAACTTCCTTCCACTGGCTCGGATCCGCAGATCTTACAAACTCAGAACCCAAAATGGTTCCTACACCTCAGACTTTACACAAGTCCTACCTCAGATTCTTCCCTGAATCCTACCTCTGGACTAAGCCCTACCTCAGCCTTAATAATTAGGCTTATAACTCAGACTTTCCACAAGTCCTTCCTCAGGCACACTACCCAACCTCAGCCTTTATAATTTTATGCTTACAATCTCAGATCTAACAATAGATCCTACAAGAATATGTGAGTAATAAGTATCAGAAAACTTCACCAGCTAGATTTCTCTGTTGATGTTATCTTCTTGATCAGTTCTTGTATAGACTGATCCTTCTGATCCAACCTAACTTAGCTTTTCAAAGCTTCTTGATTAGGACAAATAAGGTGGATCTTCCCTTGAAGTTGAAGTTGATCTTCAGTCAGCTTCTTCCTTAGATTCAGATTGAACTCTGAATCTTTCTTGCAGACAGCCCTTGATCTTTAAGAATTCTTCTTATTGATGCCTCACGTTGTTATTCTTTTTTGTCGTTTCCGATCTGTCTCTTATATAGAGCTTGCTTCATGGTTACCGGCTTATCCGGTTCATAACAGACTTCTGACAGTTCTGACAGTGGTGTCACACCGGTTAGCTATGACAACTATCAAGTCACCAGTCACGTCACTAGGTTCTTCTGTGTCTTTCCAACTCATCATACAACACTCAGCAGACTGTGTCACATGTGTCGACACATATAGACTAAGTGTCGACACAAGTCTTCATGGTGTCGACACATATACTCCAAGTGTCGACACAAGTCTTCAAGGTGTCGACACAAATACTCCAAGTGTCGACACAGTCATACTTCTGCTTATCGACACTGCTTTTTGTTGTATGTGTCGACATAAGTCCTATGTGTCGACACAGCAGCTACTTGTCTCGACATTTCTGTTGCAGACAGATGGCATTGAGTGTTTGTAAAATGGCATTGAGTGTGTGTCGACACAAGTCCTGTGTGTCGACACAATTACTTCTAAACTCGACACAGCCTCTTGAGAGTGAGTGTGTCGACACAAGTCCTGTATGTCGACACAATTGCTTCAGGTGTCGACATAGCTCCTGAGTGTCGACTCATCTTCTATTTTAAGTGTCGACACAATTCTGTTTTAAGTTGTCGACACAATTCTAGATGTCGACACAACTGCTTCTTTAGGTGTCGACATAGCTTTGAGTGTCGACATAACTTTTTTATAAGTGTCGATACAAATTCTGGGTGTCGACACAACTTTCCTGAGTGTCGACACAATTTGCCATTGTGTTGACACAGCTTTCCTGAGTGTCGACATAGTAGTTGGGTGTCGACATAGCTTCTTCATAAGTGTCGACACATTTCTCCTGTGTGTCGACACAGCTTGCCTGAGTGTCGACATAGTCTCCTTGAGTGTTGACACAGTTTCTTCACAAGTGTCGACACTTGTACTTAGAAAATTTTCCTTTAAATTTTTAAACCTGCACAATAAAACTCAAACTTCTATCAACTACACATTGATGCATATCATTGACTAAGTTGCGGCTTCTCAAAATCTAGTACACATTTTCTAATGTACGCAACACTCCCTTTTTTGTAACCTCATCGAGGCGAGCTCCCTTGAAATCAGCGAATTCATTAATGAAAAGTTAGCAAAATTTTCTTCTGTACTTGCTTACTTTTTGTATTGTACTCGCACACACGTCTCCCTTTCACTCCGCGACCTCTCTAGGAGTGACTCACCGTTATAATATATTTGAGTTAGGATATGTAACCGCGTATGGACCCCAAGATCACGCCACCCCTCGATATTATGGCCAGGCTATTTACTGAGCTAGACCTGCGACCATCCAGCTCTCCTCGGGATTCCTTCCCTTTAGAGACTTATTATAAACCAAAATTCCCAAGTAAAATCTCGATATGATGGGGTGTAGTTGTTGAGAACTGCCTCAGCTCGCCCTTCTATAGTGGACTTAGAGATCTCGGCTCGTCATTTTCGACCCTGCCTTGCTTAGTGTCACCCCATGGTGGTTGCGGAGACCCCGGCTCGCCACTTCTGGTCTTTCTTAGGGATTGTTATGTCAAACCACTAGTTTCCCTCATGACCTTTCCCCCTAGCCTCTTCACCAAGTTCAACTCAAGATGCCTTGTGTTGATTGGCAAGAGCATCCCAGAACTAGGTTCTGGAGTAGTAACTTCATCCACCGAGAACCCCTACCTTGTCGGCTAGGTGAAATTACGATAGCGGGGAATGCTTGGGACTTGGCTCCAGAGCAAGAATGACATCCACTGAGGACCCCTGCCCTGCCAGCTAGGTGAAAGCCTGACAGTGGGTGCAGCTAAGGACTTAGCTCCATAGAAAGAACAACATCCACTTAGGACCCTTAACTTGCCAACTAGGTGAAAGCCAGACAACATGAGCAGCTTAGGACTTGGATCCAGAGTAAGAACAATGTCAACCGTGGACCCCTGCCCTGCCAGCTGGGTGAAATCCTGATAGTGGGAGCAGCTCGGGACTTGGCTGTAGAGCAAGAACAGCGTCTACTGAGGACCCCTGACCTGCCAGCTAGGTGAAAGCCTGACAACGAGAGTAGCTCGGGACTTGGTTCTAGATCAAGAACAATGTCCAACGATGATCCATGCCCTGCCAGCTAGGTGAAATACTGAGAGCGGGAGTAGCTCGGGACTTGGGTAGACTCTCTCGAGTGGCATCCATCCCTACCAGATAGTGAGACCCTAGCAGTGGGATCTGCTCGGGATCAACATGTCAAAGACCTCTCAATGATGTCAACCGGTCCTACAGGCTTGTAAGAGCCGTCACACACCAATAATGAGAAGTGATCATTGAAGGTTACCGCCCGGCGCTAGTCTTATCTGAAAGGAGGGGATAGATCTAACTTACTCAAGAGGGGGGTGAATAAAGTGTTTTTAAAATCTGTTGATTTTTTTGATTAACTAGCAGTAAAAATAAGTGATAATAAATATTATGTAAAAAAGAACTAAGCTGAAATAACACAGTACAGTGAACAAAGAAAAAGGGGCAACCAGACAACACAAGAAGTTTTAGAGTGGTTCCCCAACTGGGTACATCCACTCTTCTACCACCCTGGTAGTAATCCACTAACAATTTTTATCAGGTTACTGCCACCACAATATCTATTTGCAGGGAGATATAGAAACCCATTAGGCTTTTGATCAGGTGCCTAAAAACCAACCAAGTCTTTTGATCCGGAGACTTGAAAATCAAGTGGTTATCTTTTGAAGGGAGTTAAAACCCTTTTACAGGAGGTGAAAGGTGGTGATGGTGTCTTCTCTTTCTCTAATCAATAGAGAAGACTAGTGGATCTTGATGTTGACAAAGCTCCCCCTGAGAATTTGAATGGTTCAGGAAGATTGGGATACTTTGCTTTAGGGTGTAGATCTTCAGCCTTGTCTAAAAACAATCCTGGAACTTTATGACTGAATCTAGATTTGTTGTCCTTAAATGTTCCTGGAGGAGAAGGTTGAAGAAGACTCTTAATTATGATGAATGTTCTTCTTCAGTCTTCAGAGATGACAAGGTAGAAAACAAACTGTTTTTTGTATTGTACGATAGTTCTAAGTGATCAGTCTCTGTCTCTGTATTTTCTTGTGTGTTGTGTATTTTCTGAGAATCTCTGGCTCAGAATTTCAGTATCCAAGTGTGTCTCTGCCGAAAAGACAAAAATCTCTTTTATATTCTGCAGTCAATTTGTCCTTTGAATTTTGAATTCTGGCATTAATTGCTGACTAATCTGGAGAATACAAACGGCTGGAATATGACTTAAATGAGTTTCCCCAACTGTCCCTAATAAAATAAGCAAGTAATTATCCTTATGAAGATCATAATTAATGCTGCCAATAACGGCTATATTCAGAAGAATATGAGCATTAATTACTCTGGAATATTACTGCTAATTAAGATAGAAAGTAAGGGACAGAAGAAAGAAAAACTTCTCATTTTGGACTGGGACAGAAATCGTTGACCTCTGAACGGAATTTGTCGACCTGAGTTCCATGATTGTCGACCTGAGAATTCAAGTTCGTCGACCTGAGCTCTGCGAACTGTATTCAGAGAATTACCTTCCAATTTTGTGCTCTGTGTTAGTCGAGCTGAGAATCTATCTGAAAGAATAGATCTGAAAGAGAAGGGATAGATACTACTCTAGAGGGGGGGGGGTGAATAGAGTAATCAAAAATTACACTAGCAAAGTTGACTTTCTACTCAACTCCCTTGGAGTTAAATGCGGAATGAAAATTATAGATATTTAAGATTAAACCTTAAAACCTAACACAAGTGTTGTGCACAAACTAAAGCTAACTGTAATTACAGTTTAGCTTTGGATCCTATCCAGCAACTAGCAAACCTAGTTAAGATCTAATCACAGCCACAATGCAAGTAATTAAATAAAGCAATCCAGACGACACAAGGAATTTAAGTGGTTCCCCAAACAACTTGGGTACGTCCACTCTTCTACCAACAAGGTAGGAATCCACTCAGGTTTTTGATCAGGTGCCCTGCCACCAACAAGATCTGCTTCAGGTAGATCAAGAAACCCTTTAGACTTTTGATCAGGTGTCTAAAAACCAAACACAGGTTTTTGATCAGGTGCCCTGCCAGCAAGGGATACTTTTGAAGGGAGTAATAACCCTGTACAGGAGGGGGAAAGGAGGTTAAGGTGTCTTCTCTATTTTACAATAGATTAGAGAAGCACAATAACTTGCACTGAGCTAGAAAGCTCTAAAGGAATCAAGGCTACCCCTGGCTCAAAGAACGTCCAGGTGAAGTCTTACTTCAGTGTAGAAACACTTCAGTAAATACTGAAGGAAGAACTACAAGAAGATATAAAATAAGAAATGAGAATCTTCTAGCAGCTATCTTCTTCTTCTTCTTCAAAAGATCTCTGAGTCAGAACTTCCTGGAACAGGAGAACTCAAGTTGAAGAAGAGCAGAAGAGCTAACACTTCTCAGTTGAGCGAAGATTGCTGAGAGTAGTTAAACTTGTTCTTGCTGTAAGCTTGCTGAATGAATATAATCTGAGAACTAGTTGATCTCTTTTCTATGTGGACTAGTTGATTTCTTCTTCAAAGAAGTCTTTATATATCAGCAGCAGCAACAGCTCTAATTGAGTTTGAATCTTGTCTTTTTCTGAACTCTGCAAGCTGGGCTGCAAAAAGCATAAAGCAAAACAAAAATACTGCAGGCAGATATCCTATAAAAGGATAAAGCTTTCTAAGAAGCTGCAAATACTTCTGATGAAATAATATAAGAGAAAGTCACATCAGAAAGAACTCTTTACGACCAAGGAAGACTTTTTGAGTCTAACGGCTATAAAGGACAGCCTGGCAGATAAAGCAGATTGCATATCTCAGCTATAAGACAAACAACTTTGTCAGAAAAGATTAGCTCATGCATATAGAATAGAACTGATATTGCATGGAAATAATGTCACAAATTATTCAGATAATATTTTATAAAATATGCCAGAATAGATATGAAATTAGTCACATCATAGAAGACGACAAAACTAAATAAGAGCATACAGCAAAACGTCGAACGACCCTCGGAGATCGTCGACCGACGCACGGAGATCGTCGACCTATCGGACAGATGGTCGAACGATCCAGATAGTCGAACTATCAAAGAAGATAGTCGAACTACCTCGGCAGATAGTCGACCTATCAGAACAGATTGTCGAGCTAACAGATAGTCGATCTATCCGGACAGATAGTAGAACTACCAAACAAAAACAGACAGTCGACCTATCAAGCAGATAGTCGACCTATCATAGAAAATAGATAGTCGACCTATCAATAGATAGTCGACCTATCAAAACAAAATAGATAGTCGACCTATCAACAGATAGTCGAACTATCAGATAGTTGAACTATCCAAGCAGATAGTCGAACTATCGAAGCAACACAGATAGTCGACCTATCAACAGATAGTCGAACTATCAAAGCAAACAGATAGTAGACCTATCAACAGATAGTCGAGCTATCAACGCAGACAGAACGACGACCAACTGATAGACGATAGTCGAGCGACGTTCGACTATAGTCGAACGAAAAACTACTTAACCAAATATTCATCTGGAAAAGCAATTCTACACAACTAGAGAATCTAACCTATCAACTAACCTTTGACCATAGATAAATCATGGGTCAAGAGACAGAAAGAGAGGACTGAACTCAAATCAAAACCTAGGGTACCAATAATCTCCCCCTATTTGAGTTAAGTCTCTCAACAAATAAAACAAACAACACTAATTATAGAAAGTAAATAAAATGCATAAAGGGAAATAACTAAGCAGATATCATCAATCAATCAGATAAAAATAACTGTCAATCAATGAACAATTAAGGTGCTTTAGAGTTAGATTCAGGATTAGAAGAGCTAGAAACAAAAGTAATTTTCCTTGTAGGATCTAGAGCTTCTTTCTTCGATAGCTTCAAATCTTGTTCTCCAATAATTTTCAATTCAGTTGTTCTTGGGACCACTGCCTCAGGATGCTTTTCCATATATTTTGAAGGATCAAACATCTCAGGTCTAACCTGGAACTTTTCGAGCTCCTTCTTTCTGAATTTAGACATTGTGGTCAATCCTGCAGTGTCCTTTCCTTCTTCTTTAGCTTTCCTGATTTGCGCTGCTCCAACCAGTTCAAGAAAACCAGCCATCCTAAAATTAGGATCAAGCTCTGGGCTTTCATAAACAATCTCAGAAGAAGTGTCAACTGGTTCTTTATTTTGATTAACTAAATAACAAGAGAGAGCAGACTTAGCAAAGTTCTTGCTAGAATTTTCAGATAAAATAAATTACTTACCTTTTGGAACATCTTTCTCAGTATGAACTGACTTTGGCGATGAAACTTTTTTCTTTGGAGAAGGAGGAGGAGAAAAGGTTGGTCTTTGATAAACTACCTTCTTAACTTGTTCTTTCACTGTATCAGTTCTTTGATAGCCAGTTTGGCTTTTACCTTGGAAACCTTGAGAACTTCTCCTTTGAGTAGGTTGAGATGGATTTGATCTTTCATATTGAGAGGCAGATTTAGAAGATAAATTTCCTGAGGCTCCTGCACCGGGAGGTGGAGGAGGAGGACCTCTAGGATTCCATCTAGGAGCAGGAGGGTCATACCTCTTTGCCTTTTTCCTTTGCTTTTGCTGATTTTTAGAAAACCACATCCAATGCTGGAAGTCTTTTGACTTTGGATCAATCCCTTTCAGTATATAATATGGTGTATCATTATCTGGATTTGCAGGAGGAGGAGCAACAGCTTTTCTTTTGTTTTTAGCAATCCTTTTTCTTTTAGATTCAGCAGATTCATCAGAATCAATTTCTTCTTCAGAATTTGAAGAGATAGGCATATCATATGGGTCAATAGCCTCTTTCAAAGCTCTTTCTTTTTCCTTTAAAGCAGCTTTTTTCCATTTCTTCTTCCATGGCATCCTGTGCCAGGAGAGTATCTAAGTCCAATCCTGGGGAATCATCCCATACAGTAGATTTTTCAATTTGACTTTCAGAATCCATTTCTTGAAGCTCAGGAACTGTCGTGGGGACCAGTTCAATTTGCACTGCTTGCTGAGCAGGTTCAGCAGCTTCAGAAACTTGAACAGCTGCTTCTGGTTCAGGTTGAACTTCAGAAGCAGGTTCACTTACTGGCTCTACAACCACTTGGACATCAGGAGCAGATACAGGTTCAGGCTCAGGTTCTACAGCATCTAGAATCTCTAGAGCAGGTTCATGTTCAGGTTCTTGGACAATTACTACTTCTTCTATTATATCTGTAGGATTAGGAATAAAATCTTGCTAAATGACATCTAGTCATCCCTTCCAGATATTCCCAAACTAGCATATCAATTGAGTAATCTACAAATTGAGAAAGAGACATACCTTCAGGATATTCTTCAGGGTTTCCTAACTCCCATAAATCATCTAGAAAGGAGGTGATAATTCCTTCTAGGTACTGGGCAACCAAGGGAGTTGAGGATTCTTCTAAGTAAACTTTTACTACAAACTCTGTCAACATGATTGCATCAGATATTTCCTTTTCAGATGGAGGAGGAGGAGGAGCTGAATCTTCTACTACTTTCTCTGTTACTGCAAGATGAACTGCTGGAGGGGAGGCCAAAGGCTGCTCTGAGATATCTTCATCAAGCATCTCCCCCTGCCTGATTTCAGTAAAAACTGAAACCAGGACCCTAGAAGAAGAGGGCTCAGCAGACTTTGAGAGTGCCTGAATAACAGCACTCAAAGAAGATATAGAAGAAGCAAGGGGAGCAATTGCCTCATCAATCATAGTTTTGATTGAGGGGGTAATTAACTCCACAATGCTAGCAATAAATGCTGGAGTTATATCAAAAGAAGATGATGAAGATGATGGAGGAATTTCAGAGGGTGGAAGAGCAGCAGTGATGGTATGTGCAAGATGAGCTGGAGAATGTGCTGGAGATGGAGCTGGAGAATGTGCTGGAGATGCATGGGTGGATGCAGGGTGATCAAGATGATCTGAAGATATAATTGGAGAGTGAGGAGGAGTTGGAATTGGAGAATGAACTGGAGAAGAAATTTCAGATGCCAACAAATCAAAGCTGGGTTGAGAAATCCCAGTAAGATCAGTCGAGAGAGAAGATGCAGGAGGAGAGGCAGAATGTCGTACTTCAGTTGAAGTTGAAGGAACTTCAACTGCAGTAGACTGCAAAGCTGAGGAAGAAGATGGAGGAGATGGATTTGCTGAGCCAGCTGCTAAAAGGGGGGGAGTGACTGCGACAGTCTTGGTGCTCTCAGATATAACTGGAGCAACCCCTGCGGGAGCGGGCTTCAGGAAAGTCCTTTTCCACTTTGAGAACAGCGAAGGATCCATCTTCTTACTCGCGTTGATGGAGGTGGCGGCAGATACTAGCAGATGGGGGTATTTCTCCTTCAGAAAAATACCAACTACCCTTCCTAGGGTAACCTCTTTCTTTCCATTCTTTTTCCTTATTAAATCAAACATAATGCCAGCCCAATTTATCTGCTTCTTATTAACAATTGTACACATTAGTGCAAATTGTTGCCTTGTAATATTATTGTGGGCTGAGTGCTTTCCCAGTAGCACTTTTCCAACAATTTCCGCAAGAAACTTGATCTTGAACGGGAAATTCACCTTGAGCAGCTTGGAGGGGATGCCTTCGGCATGTCCCAGCTTAGTTAACATTCTTCTGAATTTAGGAGCGTCTTGCTCATACTCTTCTTCACCATTAATCAAACCAAAAATTTCAGTCAGAATAGCGGGAGTTAATATTACCTCTTCTCTGCTAATTGTTCCAGTCATCGAATCATCAGTCGACGATGAGGTGAAAGCCCACTCTTTGATCTCTTGAGTGTTTATCTTTATCCTGTAGGACATGAGTCTCTCTAGTCCTTGATCTCTGCACAGATTTAGGATTTCTACTATCCCTGGTTCGCAGCAACTGAAGGCGTCGAAATCAACGCTAAAACCGGCATCAAACTTTACCACTGCAAGAAGCGCTGGAGCAATCGCCATTGAAAATGCTGTAGAAGTCGAGGGAGAGACGGCGAGGACGGAGCGCAATATAGAGAGCAAGACAAAGAGCAAGCGGGAAGACGGAATGCGAAAAGACGCTCTCCGTCGACGATAAGAGCAACTATCTTTTAACCTAGGTCGACTATCGGCTTTATATTAAAACAGCGATCGTCGATCTATTTAAAAGATACTGGAGTCGATGGTCGAACGGTCGTTCGACGATCGGTCTTGAAGCAGAGTAGTCGATCAATCGTTCGACTATTTTTGTCTTCACACACAACAAGCTGTCGTCAACCATGGATCGACGATAAGCTCGACCTGTTCGACTATCTTCGAACGCCGGTCGACGATCTTCAAGCAGATAAGCCATCATCAACCATAGGTCAATGATAGGCTTGCTCCGCTCGACTATCATCGAACGTCGTTCGACTATCTTCGAACAGATTTCAACAAGGCAAACGTCACACTTAGTCTCGTCCATTAATCATGCCTAGTTGAACTAGAAAGAACAGATGCTTCTGTTCATCTAAGGGCTTGGTGAATATATCACCTCTCTGAAGGTCTGTGGATATGAACTCAAGGCTGATCTTGTTCTTTTCCACACAATCTCTCAGGAAATGGTGTCTAATCTCAATGCGCTTCGTTCTAGAGTGGTGCACTGGATTTTGTGCAATGGAGATAGCACTTGTACTTTCACACATGATTTTAGTGTTCTTGTGTGAGTACCCATAATCCAAAAGCTGATTTTGTATCCACAGGATCTGTGAACAACAACTGGCAGCTGCTATATATTCAGCTTCTGCAGTTGAAGTTGATACAGAGGCCTGCTTCTTACAGAACCAAGAGACCAATCTCTCACCCAGGAACTGACAAGTTCCTGAGGTACTTTTCCTGTCAACTCAACAACCAGCATAATCAGAATCAGAATATCCAATTAATTCAAATTCTGACTCAGCTGGGTACCAAAGTCCTAGATTTGGACATCCCTTCAGGTATCTCAAGATTCTCTTGAGAAGAATCAGATGAGATTCCTTGGGGTTGACCTGGAATCTAGCACAAAGGCATGTAGCAAACATTACGTCTGGCCTACTTGCAGTTAAATACAATAGGGATCCAATAATGGCCCTATAATTCTTTTGATCAACAGGCTTTCCCTGATCATCAGAATCAATAACTACAATAGTAGTCATAGGTGTATGCATTGCTGAAGCATCTGCCATCCCAAACTTCTTTACCAATTCCTTGGCATATTGGATTGGGAGATGAAGATGCCATCAACATCTTGCTTTACTTGGAGACTAAGAAAGTAAGACAACTCACCCATACTACTCATCTCAAACTTGGAATGCATCAAGTTAGAAAACTTTTTGCAAAGTTTGGGATCAGTGGAACCAAAAATAATGTCATCCACATACACCTAAACTAACAGGATTGTGTCCTTGTGGTGCTTGACGAAGAGGGTTCTATCAACTACTCCCCTAGTAAAGTTGTGCTCTAACAGGAAACTAGCTAAAGTCTCATACCAGGCTCTGGGAGCTTGCTTTAGTACATAAAGAGCTTTCTGTAACTTGAAAACATGTGAGGGCTGAGTTGAAGAAACAAAACCGGGTGGCTGTTCAACAAAAACCTCTTCCTTTAGCTCACCATTAAGAAAAGCACTTTTGACATCCATTTGAAAAACCTTAAACTTCATGTAGGCTGCATAGGCCAAGAAGATCCTTATTGCTTCTAGCCTTGCAACAGGAGCAAAGGTTTGATCATAATCTATACCTTCCTCCTGTCTGTAGCCCTGAGCTACAAGCCTAGCTTTATTCCTTACAATGATGTCATTTGCATCCAACTTGTTTCTATACACCCACTTGGTGCCTATGATCAGTTGGCCTTTAGGTCTTGGAACCAAAGTCCATACTTTACATCTCTCAAACTGATTGAGTTCCTCTTGCATAGAAATGATCCAATGGGGATCTAGCTCTGCATCTTTAATGTTGAGGGGCTCAATCTGTGAGAGGAAACAAGCATGCATCACATCCTGTCTTAACTGATGTCTTGTTTGAACACCAGCTGATATGTCTCCTATCACTTGAGATGTGGGGTGATCTCTAAGTGTGACAACATCAGCAGGTGGGATGTGATCTTCAGTAACAGTTGGGATTAATTCCTCAAGAGGAATTTGATCTACTGTTGGTGGAACAACAACAGCTTCAGCAATGTCTTCATCACTGTCTGATTCAGTGATATGAAGAGTTGAAAGATGGAGGATTTCTTGAGAGATATCTTTGGAAGATTCTTGTACCTGTAATGAACTTGAGGAAGGAGAATTTTCCTTCTCCTTGTCAAACATTTGGGATTCATCAAAGGACACATGAACAGACTCTTCAATTTTAGAAGATGATTTATTAAATACCCTATAAGCTTTGCTTACTTGGGAATATCCAAGAAAAATTCTCATTGAAGCCTTTGCTTCAAATTTTCTAAGGTATTCTTTATTGTTATTATGAATATAAACTACACAGCCAAAAACTCTAAAATAATTTATTTTAGGTTTCTTTCCTTTAAGTAACTCATAAGGAGTTTTACACTTAAGCTTGTGTATCAGACTTCTATTCAAGACATAGTTGGCTGTACTAACAGCTTCTGCCCAATAGGAAAGAGGCATATTAGTATCTGCCAACAATGTGCCAGCAGCTTCAATTAGTGTTCTGTTCTTCCTTTCAACTACCCCATTTTGTTGGGGAGTTCTAGGAGCTGAGAAGCTATGTTTGATACCTTCTCTCTCACAGAATTCTTGCATGAGAAGAGAGTCAAACTCAGTACCATGATCACTTCTAATCAAGGCCACATGAGTAGAGTACTCAGTCTGCACACATAATAGAAAGTCTGTAAGGGCTTTGAAGTTATCAGCCTTAGTTCTCAAAAAGAACACCCAAGTGAATTTAGAGAAGTCATCTACAATGACTAGGGTGTAATACTTCCCTCCTAAACTCTGTACATTTATTGGGCCAAATAGGTCCAAATGTAATAAATACCGGATTCTAGGAGAATCACTTTTATTTACTGATTTAAAAGAATTCTTGGTTTGCTTGCCTAGCTGACAAGCCTTGCATAGGCTCTCCTTCTTGTAGGGGCAAGAAGGTAAACCTCTAACAAGGTTGTGTTTAGATAACCAATATATATTCTTGAGATTAACATGGCTAAGCCTTTTATGCCACAAGGTGTTATTATTAGTTACTTCATTAAACAGGCAGATTTCAGAATCAGTTGAATTAAAATCTACTTAATAAATGTTACCTTGTCTAATGCCTACCAATACAACACTATTACTTAAAGTAATATTACAGAGAAAGTTAGAGAATGATACTTGGTATCCAGCATCACATAATTGACTTACTGAAATTAGATTGTGCTTCAGTCCAGTCACATAAACAACTCTCTTGAATGTAACAGCTCCAATTGTCATCCTGCCATAGCCTTCAGTTTGACCACAGCTTGAATCTCCAAAGATTACCTTTGGGCCAAGCTTTGCCTTGAACTTTGACAGATGTACTTTGTTTCCTGTCATGTGCTTGGAGCAACCACTATCCAAATACCACTTATTTTGAGTGATAGGATAGGTCTTCACCTGCAAATAAAACAATTTAAACATTGTGGACCCAGGTAACCTTGGGTCCCTTGTTTTTCACATAAGAAAAACTGGAAATAAATGAATAAGCAGGCTGAGGGTGATAACCTAATGGGTAAGATCTCCTAGGTGGGATTCTCCATGCAGATGATGGGTCAATGAACCTAGGGTTTCTATTCATATTCGGGTTTCTAAGGTTCTGGGTGTAATTTTGAAATTCATATTGGAAACGTCGACCAGCGTTTGACGATGGCTGCTCAGATCGTCGATCTCCGTTCGACCACTGAGCTTGCGATCGTCGATCGACGTTCGACGATAGATGCTCAGATCGTCGAGCTTCATTCGACCACTGAGCCTGAGATTGTCGAGCAGCGTTCGACGTTTTTTGTAATTCTTTAAATTTCTGTTTTCTTTTCTCTCTTTTAGCTTTATTTAAAGCTCTATTTACTTGATTGACTTGTTCAGTGTTCTTTATCCCATCAGCTGAGATAAAGTTCACTGGAGTTGAAAGTTGGTTTTTAAGAATGATTGGGGGTTCACTAGAAGATGCTACTAAGCCTAATTTGTTATTGCCTGTCCTAGTGTTAGACATGCTGGTTATTTCAAGCAACTTAAGGCTTCTACCATTTAGAGACTCTTCTAACCTTTTGGATTTAGCTAATTCATTCTTAAGAAATTTAATTTCTTCACTAGAATTAGTGAGATCTTCCTTTAACTTAATGTTTTCAATAGATATGATTTCTGATTCAGCTAGCCTATGTCTAAGTTCTTTAATCTTCTTTTCAGAACTAATTAAATCTAAACATAAAGATTTAAATTCTAATCTAAATTCTGCAGAAGTAAAGTCATAAGAAGATAGTACCTCATCTTCTGTTGGCATTTCTTCATCTGAATCTGAAATCTCTGCAGCTGAATGATTGCTGCAGGCATCAATTTCCATTAGGCAAACTTCCTTTGCCTTCTTTTCTTCTTCATCCTCACTGGAGCTTGAGGAGGAGGATTCCTCATCAGAATCACTCCAGGTTTCAGCGACAAAGCCTCTCTCCTTCTTTTTATTCTTGTAGGAGGATGGCTTGGAGTGCTTCCTGTGCTGATCCTTATCTTTCCTCTTTTCTTTATTCTTTTCCTCTGGACAATCTGGAAGGATATGTCCAGGCTTCCTGCAACCATAGCAGATAATTTCTTTAGAAGGGGTGCGATCATACCTTGGCTTTTCTTCATATTTTGAAGACTTCTTTCTGAATTCCTTCCTTCCCATCTTGAGAAACCTTTTGGCAAATAATGTCATCAGTTCCTCATTGGACTGGCTGCCTTCAGAAGTGTCAGCAGCTTTAAGAGCAAGGGTTTGCTCTTTTCTTGTAGGAGTTGGGGTCTTTGCTTCAGCTTCAGCTTCCCTGGACTTCAGCACTTGCTCAAAAGACTTGAGCTTGCCGAGAAGGGCTTCTGTTGAGATTTTTGTTGTGCTTCTGGCCTCCTTGATAGGCCAGATCCTCAGATCCCATGTGCTAGGGAAGCACATAAGAATCTTATCATTGACCTCTGTCAATGAAATATCCTTGTCAAGGGTCCTCAGCTCATTGATGATTGAGCTGAGCCTTGTGTACATGGCTTCAACTGATTCAGCATCAGTTTTCTTGAAATTCTCATATTGTGAGATAAGGTTGGACCTCCTGTCCTTCCTTTCATCAGCTGAACCAGCTACAATCTAGTTCAGTGTATCCCAAATAGCTTTTGCTGAGGAGCAGTCAGCAACCTTCTGGAATACTTCATCAGATATTGTCTGAGCCAGAATGTTCATTGCCTTGGCATCTGCTATCTTTGCCTTTTTGTACTCATCATTGTAGTCTGGAGGAGGCACTGCACTCATATCAGTTGATGATGAGGCAGTGGCAGTCGCAGGTGCTCTTGGTGGTCCTGACAAAATAGATGCAAAAATACTTTCATCAATAGAATTCATATATAATTTGATCCTTGCCTTCCAGATGCCAAACTTAGCCAAGTTGCATGCTGGAGGTCTGGTGCTAGAATAATCCTTGGACTAGGCTATGATAGTGAAAGTGAATATCTATAAACTTTGGTATCTATCAGGATCTTGTGACTTAGGTGTTAGCCTATTCAGTCAGTCAACCTCCCTCTGATACCAATTGAAAGAGAAGGGATAGATACTACTCTAGAGGGGGGTGAATAGAGTAATCAAAAATTGCACTAGCAAAGTTGACTTTCTACTCAACTCCCTTGGAGTTAAATGCGGAATGAAAATTATAGATATTTAAGATTAAACCTTAAAACCTAACACAAGTGTTGTGCACAAACTAAAGCTAACTGTAATTACAGTTTAGCTTTGGATCCTATCCAGCTACTAGCAAACCTAGTTAAGATCTAATCACAGCCACAATACAAGTAATTAAATAAAGCAATCCAGACGACACAAGGAATTTAAGTGGTTCCCCAAACAACTTGGGTACGTCCACTCTTCTACCAACAAGTTAGGAATCCACTCAGGTTTTTGATCAGGTGCCCTGCCACCAACAAGATCTACTTCAGGTAGATCAAGAAACCCTTTAGACTTTTGATCAGGTGTCTAAAAACCAAACACAGGTTTTTGATCAGGTGCCCTGCCAGCAAGGGATACTTTTGAAAGGAGTAATAACCCTGTATAGGAGGGGGAAAGGAGGTTAAGGTGTCTTCTCTATTTTACAATAGATTAGAGAAGCACAATAACTTGCACTGAGCTACAAAGCTCTAAAAGAATCAAGGCTCCCCCTGGCTCAAAGAACGTCCAGGTGAAGTCTTACTTCAGTGCAGAAACACTTCAGTAAATACTGAAGGAAGAACTACAAGAAGATATAAAATAAGAAATGAGAATCTTCTAGCAGCTATCTTCTTCTTCTTCTTCAAAAGATCTCTGAGTCAGAACTTCCTGGAATAGGAGAACTCAGGTTGAAGAAGAGTAGAAGAGCTAACACTTCTCAGTTGAGTGAAGATTGCTGAGAGCAGTTAAACTTATTCTTGCTGTAAGCTTGCTGAATGAATATAATCTGAGAACTAGTTGATCTCTTTTCTATGTGGACTAGTTGATTTCTTCTTCAAAGAAGTCTTTATATATCAGCAGCAGTAACGGCTCTAATTGAGTTTGAATCTTGTCTTTTTCTGAACTCTGCAAGCTGGGCTGCAAAAAGCATAAAGCAAAACAAAAATACTGCAGGCAGATATCCTATAAAAGGATAAAGCTTTCTAAGAAGCTGCAAATACTTCTGATGAAATAATATAAGAGAAAGTCACATCAGAAAGAACTCTTTACGACCAAGGAAGACTCTTTGAGTCTAACGGCTATAAAGGACAGCCTGGCAGATAAAGCAGATTGCATATCTCAGCTATAAGACAAACAACTTTGTCAGAAAAGATTAGCTCATGCATATAGAATAGAACTGATATTGCATGGAAATAATGTCACAAATTATTCAGATAATCTTTTATAAAATATGCCAGAATAGATATGAAATTAGTCACATCATAGAAGACGATAAAACTAAATAAGAGCATACAACAAAACGTCGAACGACCCTCGGAGATCGTTGAACGACGCACGGAGATCGTCGACCTATCGGACAGATAGTCGAACGATCCAGATAGTCGAACTATCAAAGAAGATAGTCGAACTACCTCGGCAGATAGTCGACCTATCAGAACAGATAGTCGAGCTAACAGATAGTCGATCTATCCAGACAGATAGTCGAACTTCCAAACAAAAACAGATAGTCGACCTATCAAGCAGATAGTCGACCTATCACAGAAAACATATAGTCGACCTATCAATAGATAGTCGACCTATCAAAACAAAACAGATAGTCAACCTATCAACAAATAGTCGAACTATCAGATAGTTGAACTATCCAAGCAGATAGTCGAACTATCGAAGCAACACAGATAGTCGACCTATCAACAGATAGTCGAACTATCAAAGCAAACAGATAGTCGACCTATCAACAGATAGTCGAGCTATCAACGCAGACAGAACGACGACCAACTGATAGACGATAGTCGAGCGACGTTCGACTATAGTCGAACGAAAAACTACTTAACCAAATATTCATCTGGAAAAGCAATTCTACACAACTATAGAATCTAACCTATCAACTAACCTTTGACCATAGATAAATCATGGGTCAAGAGACAGAAAGAGAGGACTAAACTCAAATCAAAACCTAGGGTACCAACAAGATCGTCGACCTGAGCTCGAATATCATCGAGCTCAGCTCAGAGAAATAACTCTGAGTTCGTTGATCTGAGATCGACGATCGTCGAGCTGAGTTCGAAGAACATCGAACTGATATTCTGAACTCTGAATTCTTCTAAGTCTGAGTCTTCTGAGGTCCTCTGCTGGTTGGTCCAAGAAGGTTGAACCTAATTACTTAGCCTAAACTCTAGGACTCAAGAACATGACCCTAGCTATACAGTGTGGGTCAATCTATGCAAACCTAATAGTGAACCTTAGCTCAAATCCCTAGAATAGGTGGGGTTCCAACATGATCGCAGGAAATAGCTTGCTGAATTAAAACACCAAGGGTTCAGGTTTTTACCGCCTGGCGATAGGAAGTTATCGCATCACTGTAGAAAATGCCTTCGGCGAGAACATTCAACGCTTTCGAGGAATCGTCGAGAAAGCTACCGCCAGACAATATGAGTTACCGCGCCGCGCTATCCTCTCAATGAATGTCAAGAAGGATTTCTCTAGTAACCAATATACCGCCAGACGCTAGAGAGTTATCGTGGAGCAATGGCTCTAGATAGCAGTGTCGGCTGGCAAAAGCGGTTACCGCCTATGCTACCGCAAGACGGTAGGAGTTACCGCGCGGTGGTAGCTTTTGTATATAGGCTGGGCTTGAGATTTTATTCTCATTTGCTATCATACACTCTCTGATGTTTTTTGTTGTCTACCTAAATCATCTAGAGGGGGGTGAATAGGTGAGGTATGCGTCTTTTTGCGGAATAAAAATTGAACGAACGAAGTGTAGAAAATAAACACACAAATCACAGAGTACACCAGATCTATAGTGGTTCCCCAATCTTAGGTACGTCGACTCTCAACCTCACTGATCTAGCAATACGCAAGACTCGGCTACTTCACTATTACCTCGGATTGAAAACCAATCCTACAACTCAGAGCAATGCCCCTACAACTCGATCCATAAAACGGATCTACACTCAGAATAAAAATTTCCTATAACACTCGGAGACAAAATCTCCTACAAGATAAAAATGTTGTAAACAAAATTTATTCAAAAAGAATGTCCCAGATCTGAATCTTAAGGCTTTCTTCTTCTTTGAACTTTGAAGCTTTCTCAGAAACTGATCGAAGAAGACTAGCCGAAAATATTCTGGATCTGAAAACTTAGATCAACACGATCAAGAGATGAATCTGTAGATGTAAAAGCATCTTGATCTGTTGATCGCTACTTGATCCGAATCACAGGAATCGGAGAAGGAGCAGCGGCGAGATCGTCGATGAAGTGCGGCACGACTTCCTGATTTAGAATGAACAGAAAAATTCAGAATACTTGATTTCGTTTCTTAGGGTTAGTCGAAATTGATTAGACCTTTTATAGGACAAGCCTAACGGTCATAATCAAAAGTGATTGTACACGTGGACTAATAATCAATGAGATTAATTTTGAAATCTAGTCCCGTCAGACATAACGAAATTTAAGAAAAATGTTCTGCATTTCTCGAGTGGTTTATAGACTACTCGAGTACTAACCTCTGATTCTCGAGAGGAGGGGTGTAAGGTTCTCGAGAACAAGACTTAGAGAAGTTTTGAACATGAATCCTGGCTTCTCGAGAAGTGACTTCTACTACTCGAGAACTAGAAAAACTTCTCGAGAACTAATATGACTTATCGAGAACCAGACTTCTTCTTGAAACAAATTTTCTTCTTACTCGAGTACTGGTCCTCTGACTTTTCGAGATAAGACTTTGCCTTCTCGAGTATTGGATTCTGCTACTCGAGTATAACACTTAGAAAATGTTTGAAATGAATTATTTTGTAAACTCGAGACAAATATAAGTGGTACTCGAGTACTCCAAGGCTTACTCGAGTAATGGACTTAGCTTTCTCGAGAACGATTTCTGTTACTCGAAAACTTTACCTAGTATACTCGAGAATTCATTCCAGCACTACTCGAGTACAACATATACTACTCGAGTAATGGACTTAGAAAAAATTTGCTTTTTGAAAATTATTTTTCTTCAAATGAAATCAGCAACCATTCTTCCTTCCATTACTTTACTGCTTGAAAACAAAGTGTGTCCCAATAGAGAGGCTACATATGAGTCAACACCATGGATCACACAATGAGGGATTACATTTTATGGTCTTGTGTTTGGTGACTCATTGTAGACTAACAATGGTCTACACTTTATATCCTGCAAACACATAACTCAACAAGGACATCAAATACAACTTAATTCATCTTAGTTCAAGGGTGACTTCATACAAATCTGGATTATTGTGGATACAATACGCAACAATTTCCCCCTACTTGTAGAAGTCAGAACCTTCTACACTAAGGTGAATTACATAAAGATAATCATAACATATTAACTAGTAAACACATTAATACTGAGAAAAGCTAATCAAAGAAAAATCATATCATTAAAATAGAAGATTTATATATATAGAAAATATCCATGAACTCCAATAAAGCAAAATCTCATAAGAAAACTTTCTGATCAACTTCAGCTTCCAGTAGCTCTGTTAATGGTTATGTTTGCCTCTCTTCTCTTGTTGTATCTTTTGGTAGCTGAAAGTCTTGGGATAATACTTTGGAGGTTTAGGAGGAGCCTTGGGGTTATTCTTACCATACTCTCTATCATATATCCTTCTCTTGGTAATAGATTTCTCATACAAGTCCTATTCATGGGAGATGTAATGATCATGTCTATTCTCATTATAATCAATCACTAGTTTGAGAGTATCAAGAATTAAAGATTTAGAGGTTGGGCTCCAAATTTCAGCAAATTCTTGTGTTCCCCTTTCATATTATGGATTGAGAATGGACTTGTTGGCAGTGTCTCCATCACCATATTTTCTTTTCTTGTGCCCTGGATTTTTGGAGGAGGAGCTTGAGGCATTTCAGTTTCTGACCATGCTTGAGCATAACTATCTGGAGGTGGTCCTTGATCTTCAGGTCTGGGAGTGAAAGTTGGTTGTTGGGCAGGAGGCTGCTGGGTAGGAGGATGCTGGGCAAGAGGGTTAAGATGATGAGGGATAATATTGTGATCAGCTTAAAATTCAGGGAATATCTGATTGTACACCCACTCTATTGTGTCATAAGTATAAAATTTGACACCATCAATTTGATTCTGGACATCAGCATGTAGACGATCCAACTTTGCTTTCCATTCAATCTTCTTCCTTTCTTCATATTTTTCTAAGAATTCTATCACTAGGCTCTCCCTCTTTTTGACTTCTATTGATAGAGTGGCAATAGCATCTTCTTTGAATTTTCCAACTTCTTCACAGATCTTGAAAGTGTGCTCTTGTTCTTTCTTTTCTAGTTGGATTTGGTTATTTGCAAGGGTTACTGACTGACCCATCACTTGACCAATACTAGTTATGGTGTGGTCTAAATCTTTCCCACCTATTTAGAAGAGGTGTTTCAGCTCATCAGTATTATGTTATATTTATGCAAATCCTTTGCTCATCTTTTTTTCTAGAGCAATTAATTATTTTGTTACAGCTTTCAAAGATTCATCAAAATAAGCTCATTGTTAAGCTAGCATCAATTCTATCTTACTCAAAATATTATCAGCAGAAGGAGTTTCAACTTGAGGAGCTGGAGGAGGAGGAGGAGGAGAAGTCCATGGAACTATTTCTTCAATGACAACTGAGCTTTGGGATCTGGTAGTATGAATCAAAATATCTCCTTCCTCACCAATAATGGTAGTATGAGAGAAATCCAGGCTCTCTAGAGGAGCCTCAACTGGTTCAGGTGTTTCTTCTTTCTCATCAGAGATCAGAATAGTTTCTTCTTCTTGTATGTCTGCAGTAGGGGACTGATGAAGAGGGGATTCTTGGTCAGAATGGAGGTAAGATGAAGATGGTTCAGTAGGAGGCGATTTTTTTGTATGGTTAGGGAAGGGAGACTCTTTTGAAGTGAGTTCATCAATCATTCTACTTATGTCATCCTCTGTAGAAATAACTTTGTCTTGGACTTGAGCATTAGTAAACAAATTGTCAGCAGGGGTGGCATCAGGTAGATCATCATCTAGAGGAGGAGTAGAAGGTCTTTCCTCTAGGGTAGAAGGAGCAGGCTCCACCTCAGTAATTGTACCAGATGTGCCAGCTACTTGAGGTAGAGGGGAAGATGTGGTCCTGTCCTCCTCCTCTAGTTGATCAAGTTCTTATGAAGCTTGGGCAGGGTTCTTGAGCTTAAGCTCCCATCTCTGAATAGAAGATATAGAAACTTTCTTCATGTGGTGAAGGGTAGTACCTTTGGATAAATCAAAAATCTCTGTCTTAAGCTCATGTTGAAGTAGAGAAATAATCCTTGCATAGTTTGGAGCTTTGATCTTTCCTTAATCTTATCAAATATCATCATCCCAAATTGATATTTCTTCCTGCATATGATTGCTATCATCATGGCAAAGAAGTCTGAAGTGATGAAGCTTATAGAACTTGTCTTGAAAAGAAGAACTTTCCCAAGTATATCAACTAGAAGTTTGCTTTCTAGCTTTAAGTCAGGTCGACGAATGGTGTTTACAACAACAAAAATTCCATAGAAACCATAAGATCTGTCATAGTCCTCGACGGTTAGGTCTTCTTCTTCGTCAATCTTTGGTAGTCGAAGAAGCTTAGAAACAACTGGAGTAGAAAGTTTGACTTTAATCCCATGAACTCTGGTTTTAAGAAGCTTTCCATTTCTCTTTGCCTTAGTATTCTGGAAGAACTCTTCTACCTCTGGAAAAAGAATTTTACACGGTTGCTCTAAAATGAAATATAATCAGGCGGTTTCTAGAAGTAGCAGAAGATTCTAAAAATCATCTGAAAGCTCTGCAATCCTTGTCGAAACTAGTTCGCTCCTGATCCGTATCTAGGATGGAGGACCCATTGATCTAGAGAAGAACAAAAATTTCTGCTTGGAGAGAAAGGGCCGGATCGACGAAAAGTTGACGACGGCGACGGAAAGACGAAGAGTTTTTCCTCTTTTCTCTCAAGAAAGGGTTTAGAGATCGAGTGATTTTGAATTTTCCGGACTTTTCTATTTATATAAGTCTTAATTTATGATAATTAAGGAAATAATAAAGTAGCATACCTAAAAATATGGCGGCATAATGTTTGGGTGCGAATATCAGAAAATTGAACTTGAAGACGAAAAGTTGCTTCAGACTTCTCGAGTGGACAAGAATTACTCGAGTGAAGAGACTATAGTTCTCGAGTAGTAACTTTCTTTCTCGTGTAGTAGACTGGAAGTTCTCGAGAAGTGTTCTGATAGTTCTCGAGAGGCAGACTAGAACTCGAGAAGCAGTTCTCGAGAGGAAGACTTGTTTCTCGAGTGGCAGACTTGTTTCTCGAGTGGTCCTATCGAGTACTCGAGTAGTAAGAGTCTTACTCGAGAAATGAAGCCCAAACATAAGAATTTCTTAATTTTTGAAGTGTTGCCTGATCCTTGAGCTTTGTTGTTAGACCTCCTTCTTCATTATTCTTTGTTGAGCATGTCAAGTTCTATTTTGAAGAACGAGAACTTGGCCTTGTCCAGTGGCTTTGTGAAAATGTCTACAACCTGCCTGTCAGTTAGGACATACTGGAGGTTGATGTCTCCATGCTCTACATGCTCCCTGATGAAGTGATAGATCAGCTCCATATGCTTTGTCCTACTGTGAGAGACTGGGTTGTTGGCGATTGCAATTGCACTGGATGAGTCGCAAAACAATGGAATGTTGTTGAACATCATGTTGTAATCTTCAAACTGGTTTTTTATCCATAGCAGTTGTGCACAACAACTGCCTGCAGAGATATACTCTGACTCGACTGTTGAAATTGCGACACAATTCTTCGTTTTGCTGCTCCAGGAGATGAGCCTTCTTCCTAGGAATTAACAAGTCTCGAAAGTGCTCTTCCTATCATCTTTGCTACCTAGAAAATCTGTATCTGAGAAACCAATTTGTTCACTATCATTACTTCTTGGGTACCATAAGCCAAGATTTTGTTTACCTTTAAGGTATCTCAGAATCCGCTTTGCAGCAGCGTAGTGAGATTCCACATACACTTCTTCCTTTATGTCACCATAAAGGAAGTTCGACTTCATGTCCAACTGATATACAGTTAAGCCCTTATGTGCAGCATAAGCTAGGAACATCCCGATTTCCTCCAGCCTTACCACTGGAGCATATATTTGGTCGAAGTCGATTTCTTCTTTTTGTCGGTATCCCTTGGTGACGAGTCTGGCCTTGTTCTTTATGATTGTTCCATCTTCGTCCATCTTGTTCCTGTAGACCAACTTGGTACCGATAATGTTCTTATTATTGGGTCTTGCAACAAGCTTCCAGACTTGGCAACGCTTGAATTGGTTCAATTCTTCTTCCATTGCCATTATCCAAGATGCGTCTGAGTTTTCTTCCTCAAACTTCTTTGGTTCAACCTGCGAGAGGAAACTCAAATATAAATTTTCATTAGTTATACCTCTATAAGTTCTGACACCGTCCCGAGGTTCTCCGATGATTTGATCAATTGGGTGATCCTTCAAGTGTCTGAGCTCTAGGGTTCTTGCATTTGGAGCTTCTTCTATAATAGGAGTGACTTCTTCAACTTGAATGATATCTTCATCATGGTCATCAACCTCTCCAATTGGGGTTAGAGTGGTGATCTTGATGAACTTTTGATCTTTTCCTTCAGTCAGCTCATCCAAGTTTAATTCCTTTATTCTTGAACCTGCATCTTCAATGAACACACTAGAAGAACTACCTTGCAGCAAGCTCGTCTCATCAAAAACAACATTGATAGATTCTTCTACAACCAGGGTTTTCTTGTTGAAAATCCTATATGCCTTACT
Organism: Platanthera zijinensis; assembly: GCA_039513925.1. NCBI lineage: Eukaryota > Viridiplantae > Streptophyta > Magnoliopsida > Asparagales > Orchidaceae > Platanthera > Platanthera zijinensis. The sequence continues at coordinate 127,162,475 of CM077081.1, forward strand.
ATGGATACTATTGTAATGACCCCATCCGTTACATGACGTATAGTAGAAGGTCCGGTCGGGGCCCCATACTATATGCCACAAATAGACGGTGAGGTCACAGGTTAATACCAAAACACCATCGCATCCTAACTCAGAGCATGCTAGCAGAATATTTTAACAATAATTTGAACTCAAACCAGGAATGTCCACTAAATATATAAACCACAGTTATATATAACCTCTTGAAGGAATGTACAGTAAATACACACAGGTTGGCCTTAAGGCCTTACAGTTCCTCTTTTCACAGTATGGATTACATACATCGGCACGCAGGCCGTCCATACATGAATAAAACACAACACATTTTGCTTAGACTTCAAGGGCTAAAAATAACAGCAGTAGCATCAGCAGCAGCAGGGACTTCAGCCCTTCATTTTCCACTCAGCTCTCTAGCACCTGCACAGAGACAGACTACCCAGAAGGTGGCAAACAAGGCAACGGTCAGCTTTCAGCTGACCAATTTATAACAATTCTACCCCTTTCTCGGGGCATTGGCATTCCTTCCCTACATAGCAATGCATCGACAGATATAGCATATCTTATGCTCTCACGCAAAATCAATCCATCACAACTGTCAGCCACCCGGCCCAACGATCTGTGCACTCAGGGCACATTCTTGGTGCATTGACGAACCAGGGTCACACCACCGTTTCAATGTTAATGTGCATTTAGTCTTGGTGGCGCGCAGGCCTAAGACTCTAAATATGCCGCTGACGAAAGCTCAATTCCTTGACGCTCTCTTGTACAGACGACATAATGCAGGTCCGGATCAACCACCCCCCGTTGCTCAAGTCGCCTTGCCATCACCGAGTACAGCATACCTGAGGGTATAACTAAAGGCGTGGGTCGGTTTCATCTTTCCCGTTCGGCAAGAAGCCTTTTAAGAGCTCGCAGCTCACAGTATCCATAATGTCCGCCAAGGACTGGCTTCACAATCCAAAAGGGGAGTTAATGCCGGCGTCCTTTGCGGTCGCTTGGCGGGTTCAGCAGAACTCTCTATCTGCACCCAAACTCTACCCAAACCCTGCAGTTCCTGCAACGCTAGAAAAACTGGTCTTTCATAGCATACAGCACAAGCATTACAAGGGTGTTTTCCTGGAATTCCTCATTCAAGTACTTCCTGCTACTTCCCTTCACAGGCACAACCCATCTACTCTACTAACTACACGTTTATACGCGGAGTCTTCTCCGGTGCGCAATATGCAACATCACCAATCCAAACCAACCTGTCCAGATGGGATTCACACAGCATGCCGATCCCGTACTACACATTTTCCAGTCTAAATGTAGACTCAACTGGGGATAGCAACTATCAACCTACTGGGATCACTTACTCTTTCCACCTTTTGGCGCAGGATCCCATGCTCATGCATAAAGGAGGACTTTACTTGTCCAAGAAGGAAGATCATTAGCCTTGATAATCTTTTGGGCGCCATAGAAATTCTAGCTGATTGGAAAGCACCGCAGCGACTTTGCCTCCATAAAACTGGCATCAGATCTCGAATCGGAACTCGGGAACTCCACCTATGGCTGGACCTTCTCCTCCTTCTCCTTCCTCCTCTCCCTTCTCTCTTCTTTTTTAGAAAGAGAATAACTAAAGCATGAATGAAACTTTCAATCAACTCCTTGACTTAACCCAGCAGGGGAAGCCTGAGCCATTGGATCTAGGATGAAGGAAACGAACGACCACAAATCTCCACAAAAGTCTATTTTTTGGGCTGACACGGCCTGTGACACGCCCTTGTCATAGGCCTTGTACTGTAAGAGGTGCACGAACGAACTTATCAAGACCAGAACACGGGTTGAGACACGCCCGTGTCAAGTCCCTAACACGCCTATGTAAGTAAATACACGCCCGTATTGTGGGGCATGTCCCTCAAACGACACAGGATCAACATTCCCGAGAAGAACATGGCTGGGGCACACGCCCATGTCCTTGGCCGTGTGCCAAACATGCCCCTATGACACGCCTGTGTCACAGTCTGTGTGCCACACTAAACGCTACACGGTTAGCCAGCCGAGCACGATACGGCCTCGGACACGCCCGGGTCCCTAGTCGTGTCACCTCTCGACGTTCGTCGACTGTCCTATGTCGAGAACTTGACTCGACACACACAGTGTTGGACACGCCCGTGTCCCAGGCCATGTTTTGCTGGACACGCCCTGGGACACGCTCGTGTCTCAGGCCGTGTCAGTCAGCCCGAACTCCAATTTTGAATTTGGGGTGTTACAACCCTCCCCTCCTTACAATAAATTTTGTCCCGAAATTTGCTCACATCAAGGAAACCCAGCAAACATATGCTATAACTTCAAAATGATAGTTACAACAAAATACGTACTTTATAATAGTTCAAACAAATAACTCGGGAAATTCATCTCGCATGGTCTGCTCCCACTCCCATGTTAGCTACTCACAGCTACAATTGTCCCACTGGACTTTGACCATCCCTATTATTTTGTTCTGCAACTGTTTATCGGCTTTATCCTCGATCTGAATGGGTCTAACCTTTATCGTTAGCCCATATTCGACTAGTACACGATCATTCTCAATCACTTGAGCTGGATCCTTGATGGCTTTTCGAAGAACTGAGATGTGAAACACATCATGCAAGCCACTCAATACTGTCGAAAGAGCTACTCGATAGGCAGTTTCCCCAACTCGCTCCACCACTTTAAATAGACCAAGATATCTCGGACTTAGCTTTTTCAACCGCCGAATCCTGGACACGCCCTTGAAGGGATTGATCTTAAATATACTCAATCACCCACCGCAAACTCCACGTTTCGATGCATGGCATTGTAGTAATTTGCTTGCTTATCTTAGGCTATCAATAACCTCTCCCGAATAGAGCGTATCGTCGAAGTAGCTTCTTCGACATCCTTGCGCGGATATACTTTTGATTCTCCTGCTTTCGCCCAAGCTATCGATGTACGGTATTTCCTACCATACAAAGCCTCATACGGAGCCATATCGATGCTCACTTGGTAGATATTATTGTAGGAAAACACCACCATATTGAGATGATCTTCCCATCTCTTACCAAAATCCAGGGCGTATATACGGATCATATCCTCCATTGTCCTGTTGGTCCGCTCAGTCTGGCCATCCATTTGGGGATAAAAGGCCATACTGAATGCTAACATTATTCCAAACAATTGATGAATTAGCCGCCAATCATTCAATATGAATCGCCCATCACTGTCACTGATGATGCTCCACACAGTGCAATTGGATAATCTGCTCCACATAGAGCTTAGCCAAGGTTTCCACTGAATCGTCCCTCTTATTCGGTAGGAAGTGAGTCACTTGTCAATCGGTCTACAATCACCCAGATTGAATCATTCTCATGCTGAGATCTCGATAACCCGTGCACGAAATCCATTGTGATATCACCAAACTTCCACTCCGAAATAGGTAACGACTTCAGCAAACTGCCAGGCTTCTTACATTCCGCTTGAACTAACGCATAAGTTTGACACATACACACATAATGTGCTATGTCTTTCTTTAGTCCTGACCACCAGAATAACTTCTTCATATACTTGTATATCTTTGTGCTCCCAGAGTGAATTGAGTACTTTGCAATGTGAGCTTCATACATCAACTGTTCTCTCATCTTACACATACTTAGGACGCATAAATGGCCACCTTTCCGTAACAAGTCGTCATCCCAGGAGAATTGGCCATCTGACCCATACTTTGCATAGTGTTGGACACTCATCAATCTTCGTTGCTTACTGAACCTTGTCTACAAGGTCATACTGTACCTCCGTCCAGTTCAAGCATGCATCGGCTATGAAATTCTTGTCAACACAAGAAATCTCTAACGCTTCCAACTCCTGGATCAGATTCTCATCATGCATCTGCAACTAACTTGCCCGTAGCGGAGACCTACGTCTCAATTTATCAGCGACCATATTTCCCTTCCCGGGAGTATAGTGAATATCAAAGGTATAGTCCCCTAGGAACTCCATCCACCTTTGTTGTTGCAAATTCGGATCCTTCTGATCCAACAGATACTCTAAGCTCTTATGTTTTGTATAGATATCCACTTTTATGCCATAGAGATAGTGCCGCCACAATTTCAGCGCAAAGATCACCGCCGCCAACTATAAGTCGTGGACGGGATAATTCCGTTCATGCACTTTCAACTGGCGTGAGCCATAAGCAATCACTTTAGCAAAAGAACCCAACCTACGCTGCTCCCTTAAGCATCACTGTAGATCTCATATCCATCTGTACCACATGGCGAGGTAAAAATAGGCATCGTGGTCAAATGACTCTTCAGCTCTTCAAAAGCTTGCGCGCAATCCGACGTCCAAACGAACTTCTGATCTTTCTTCGTTAATGCGGTCAGAGGAAAAGCAATCCGTGAGAAGTTTTCCATAAACCATCTGTAGTAGCCTACCAGTCCAAGGAAGCTCCTGACCTTGGCCACTGAAGATATCACTGGCCACTCTTGTATGGCACTTATCTTTGACGGATCCACTGTTATGCCCTCTCCACTTACCATATGGCGCAGAAAAGCCACTGACGATAGCCATAACTCACACTTTGAGAACTTGGCATAGAGCTTATTCCTCCGCAGGGTATGCAATACCAACCGCAAATTGTTTGCATGATCATCTTCCGATTGAGAGTACACTAAGATATCATCGATGAATACAATTATGAATAAATCTAAGTACTCTCGGAACATTCGGTGCATGAGATCCATGAATACCGAAGGCGCATTAGATAAGCCAAACGACATTACCGTTAACTCATAATGACCATAGCATATCTGAAACGCTGTCTTTGGAATGTCACCTTCCCGAATCCGCAATTGGTAATATCACGATTTCAAATCCAACTTGGAATAGACGGTTGATCCCAATAGATGATCGAACAAGTCATCTATCCGTGGAATTAGATACTTGTTTTTCTCCGTCAGCTTATTTAAATCACGATAGTCAATCCATAACCATAAACTACCGTCTTTCTTTTTCACAAATAGAACAGGCGCACTCCAAGGTGACATACTTGGGTGTATGTATCCCTGTTCTAGCAACTCTTGTAATGGGACTTTAAACTCAGCCCTTTCCTTTGGCGCGACGCGCTATGGCGAGCGGGCCACAGGTTTCGTACCTAACACCAACGTAATAGAGAAGTTGATCTCCTGTGGACTTCATCACTCATAAAGGTCATTAGGAAACACATCTGTATAAACTGACGACATAATGGAAAGGTCACTCAACCCACCTTCGACCTACAGACCGCTAGAGGCATGAAGACTCTCTTCAAGCATGACCGAACAAGTTTGACAACTTAGCAAGCATACAAGCACTCTTGGTCCCTCGTTCAGCACAGATGGTCCTACGGTCTGCGATAACGTCAAAACGACCTCTACCAATATGCATTCTTTCCACTACGGCCATGCTGTTTCACTGGTATCTCTGATACCAAGATAAATACATAGGGTGGAACAAGCCGTAAACCAACGTTTTTCTTATTCATCACAACATAGTTATACATATACAAAACAAGTTTTGGAGCCAGTATTACAAACGCGGATATGTACAGTACATAGTTACAATTATTTATGTACAGTCCATTCTTTCTCTTCTTATTTCATCTCGTCTAAGGGCCAACTCTGCAGTCTCAGGCTTTATGTCCTTCTGTACCACACGAGTAGCAAATGGGTGGAGTTTGCCCTGCCACTGCTCCAGCCTTAGCTTTCTTTGTCCTTGGTGCATTACCATGGCAGTCTCGGGCAATATGTCCTACGTTTCTACACGAAAAACAAACACGCCTTTCCTTTGTTCACATGGTGGTAGAAGAGGTCGACTCTCGCATATGTCTGTTCTTCTTCCACTTACGAGAACTTGATGTTGGCATCTTTGTAACGGTGGGCACACTGGCACCATAACTTGCCCGGAACTGATTTAAGTACATTTCCAAAGACCGAGCTGTCGTTACCAAGGCACAAAAGCCAAGTAACTTTGTACCCACCAATAGACTTCGTAGTTCCACGCACAGACCATTATAAAATCTGTTGGTCTTCGTCTCCTCACTTTCAACCACACACTCTTCATGTTGTCTCCGCGCCATAAATGCATGAAAGTACTCCTCGACAGTATATGGTCCTTGGATCAGACGCATATTCAACGGTAGGGCCGATGCTCTTTCCCTTGCCATCTGCTCAGGCACACCAACCGGCATGAGAGGCACCATCGGAACAAAGGGTTGTACATGTCCCTCATGGCGGGCGTTGATCATTGCAAAGACCGCATCAGTGATCAATCGGACCGTCTCTACCGAAAGAGGGAGTGTTGGCACCGCAATTAGCTCCTAAATCCCCATTGCATGCTGCGGTTCTTGCTGTCCCTCATTACTACAAGTCGCCTACAAGCGTGAAACACACAAGTAAGCAACAAAAATGTTGCACAAAGTAGAAGCAGGAACACACAAAAACCCCAAAGAGAAGACACATGAGCTCCCTCAAAAATAAATAACAACAATTAGGAACGCCAGGTTCCTCAAACATGTGTATTTGCATTCCTCAGTGGATATTCAAGAGTTCATTAATGTTATATCGGTTCGCACTGACACGTGCTCGCCACCCCACAAAAGAATTTGACCACGAATTCGAAAGAGGAAGTCCGAGACAAGCTGATACAAAAATGTAACGACCCCATCCGTTACATGTCATATATTAGAAGGTCTGGCCGGGGCCCCACACTATATGCCACAAACAGACGGTGAGGTCACAGGTTAATACCAAAACACCATCGCATCCTAACTCAGAGCATGCTAGCAGAATATTTAACAATAAATTGAACTCAAACCAGGAATGCCCACTAAATATATAAATCATAGTTATATACAACCTCTTGAAGGAATGTACAGCAAATACACATAGGTTTGCCTTAAGGCCTTACAATTCCTCTTTTCATAGTATGGATTGCATACATCGACACGCAGGCCGACCATACATGAATAAAACACAACACATTTTTCTTAGCCTTCAAGGGCTATCAGCAACAACAGCAGCAGCAGGGACTTGAACAATTCATTTTCCACTCGGCTCTCCAGCACCTACATAGAGATATACCACCCAGAAGGTGGCAAACAAGGCCTCGGTCAGCTTTCAGCTGACCAATTTATAACAATCCTACCCTTTTCCCGAGGTAGTGGAATTCCATCCCTATAGAGCAATGCATCGACATATATAGCATATCTTGTGCTCTCACGCACAATCAATCCATCATAACTGTCAGCCACCCGGCCCAACTATCCATGTACTCAGGGCACATTCTTGGTGCACCGGCGAACCAGGGTCACACCACCATTTAAATGGTAATGAGCATTTAGTCTTGGTGGCGCGCAGGCCTAAGACTCTCATTATACCGCTGACGAAAGCTCATAGCCTTGACGCTCTCTTGTACAGACGACATAACGCAGGTTCGGATCAACCACCCCCCGTTGCTCAAGTCGCCTTGCAATCACCGATTACAGCGTACCCGAGGCTATAACTAAAGGCGCGGGTCAGTTTCACCTTACCTATTCGGCAAGAAGCCTTTTAAGAGCTCGCAGCTCACAATAGCAAAAATGTTTACCAAGGACTGGCTTCACAATCCAAAAGCGGAGTTAATGCCGGCGTCCTTCGCGGTCGCTTGGCGGGTTCAGCAGAACTCTCTATCTGCACCCAAACTCAACCCAAACCCTTTAGTTCCTGCAGTGCAAGAAAAACTGGTCTTTCATAGCATACAACACAAGAATTACAAGGGTGTTTTCCTGGAATTCCTCATTCCAGTACTTCTTGCTACTTCCCTTCACAGGCACAACCCATTAACTCCACAAACTACACGTTTATACGCGGAGTCCTCTCTGGCGTGCAATATGCAACATCACCAATCCAGAACAACCTGTCCAGATGGGCTTCAAACAGCATGCCTATCTCGTACTACACATTTAAGGGTCTAAATGCAGACTAACCTGGGGATAGCAACTATCAACCCACTGGAATAACTTACTCTTTCCACCTTTTGGTGGAGGATACCATGCTCATGTATAAAGTAGGACTTCACTTGTATAAGAAGGAGGATCGTTACCCTTGACGATCTTTTGGGTGCCATAGAAATTCTAGCCGGTTGGAAAGCACTGCAGCGGCTTTGCCTCCACAAAACTGGCCTCGGATCTTGAATCAGAACTCGGGAGCTCCACCTGTGGCTGGATCTTATACTCCTTATCCTTCCTCCTCTCCCTTCTCTTCTCTTTTAGAAAGAGAATAACTAAATCATGAATGAAACTTTCATTCAACTACTTGACTTAATCTAGCAGGGAGAAGCCTGATCCATTGGATCTAGGATGAAGGAAATGACCGGCCACAAATCTCCACAAAAGTCTATTTTTTGGGCTGACATGGCCTGTGACACGCCCGTATCACAGGCCGTATACTGCAAGCGGTGCACAAACTGCCTTATCCAGACCAAAATACGGGCTGAGACACGCCCATGTAAAGTCCCTGACATGTCTGTGTCAATAAATACACGCCCGTATTGAGGGGCGTGTCCCTCAAATGGCACAGGATCAACATTCCCGAAAAGAACACGGTTGGGGCACATGCCCGTGTCCTTCGCCGTGTGCCAAACATGCCCCTTTGACATGCCCGTGTCACAGGCCGTGTGACACACTCAACGCTACCCGGTTACCCTGCCGAGCAGGACACGGCCTCCGACATGACCATGTTCCTGGTTGTGTCACCTCTCGACGATCGTCGACTGTCCTGTATCGAGAACTCGACTCGATAAACACAGTGAAGGACAGGCCCTGGGACACGCCCATGTCCCAGGCCATGTGTTGCTGTACACGCCCGTGTCCTAGGCCGTGTCAGTCAGACTGAACTCATTTTGAATTTGGGGTGTTAACTATAACCTACGAAAATACCTTCAAAGCTCTTTTCACTAAATTTAGTGGTGTGATACTAACCATTATTGAGTGCAAAGCATTTACTGCAAAAGATTTTAAAATATAAAATAGTAAGTTTCCTTCCCTTTAGTAGTTCGTAAGGTGTCCTATTATAGTTCTTGTTTATGAGTGTTCGATTTTGCACGTGGCATGCAGTGTTGACGGCTTCAGCCTAGAAATATTCCCGTAGTGAGGCATCACTCAACATGGTTCTGCAAGCCTCTATGATTGTTCAATTCCTTCTCTCAGCTACTCCATTCTTTTGAGGAGTACGAGAAGTGGAAAACTCATGAAAGATACCTCGGCTTTCACAGAATTCTGTCATGCCCCATGCTTGAACTCTGTTCCATTATCACTTCTGATTTTGACTATTGAATAGTTGTATTCATTCTGGAACTGCCTGACAAAATTTGTAAAGATATCAAAAGTATCTGACTTGTTTTTAGAAAGAAAACCCACGCAAAGCGAGAGTAATCATCAACAATAACCAATATATAATCCTTACCTCCCAAACTTTTAATTTGCAGTGGACTGAACAAGTCCATATAAAGTAGGTGTAAACACGTATCAGAATCTTTGCCAATAAAGCTTTTAAAAGTAGCCCTTGTTTGTTTGCCTTTTATACATGCGTGACAAGGTCTATCTTTAGAGCACTTGACATTTGGGGCATCATGTACTAAATTAAGAGAAAATAATTTATTAATAGTTTTGAAATTTATATGTGCTAATCTCTTTTGTCATTGCTCACCAAGAGACACACTATATTTTGCCAAAAAGCACACTAGCGTAGAAGAGTCTATGCAAATAAAATTTAAGCAAAATATATTCCTATTATGAGTGCCTTATAAAATCATTTCTAAATTATCAACTGATTTTATCAAACACTTGTCTTCATGAAATTCTATGATGTATCCTTTATCGCAGAGCTGGCTTATGCTTATAAGATTGTGTTCCAATCCTTCAACATAAGCCACATTGGAAAAGGATACACTACCATTAGTCATCATACCATAACCTTTAGTAATCCCTCTGTCAGAACCTCCAAAGATGACCTTTGGCCCGTTCATGACTGGAGAATAATTCTAGAGAAGGATTCTAGTCCCGATCATATGTCGAGAGCATCCACTTTCCAAATACTAGGTAGGATTTTTGGTGGCCTTTGGACATTCTGTCAAAAGTAGAATCAAGTTTCTTTAGGAACCCAAACATGTTTGGGCCCTTGCTCTCTAGTTAGCATACTCTCCCTATGTATGTTAACATTGTGAGCGGTCTTTCTCACATTATTAACTTGAGAAGTTTCATAATATCTGGGATTAAACCAGTAATCTATGGCAAAGTGACCAATTTTGCCACAACGCCAACAGTCAAATCTATTGTATCTTTGCCTATGGATCTCCTGCTTGGCCTTTTGGGAATGTGGTCTAGCAGGGGCAGTAGACTTGGAGGTAGAAGCTTCATGGTAATGGCACTCACATGACTTCGTCTCCATAATAGGCTTTTCTATTACGGGTTTGGCTTTTGGATCATTCTTGATGTTGTGACCATGATTATAAGGTCCGTAGCTCTGAAGAGTGATCTCCTCATAAGGTGCCTTGAAGACACTCTCGCCAAAGTTCCAGGGAAGAGTCCATCCTTGGTACCGAGACTTGGTCTCTACATGAGTAGGCCTAGAAAAGTGACCGTAGAACGAGTCAAGATCAAACTCGTTCGTTGGAAAGATAACCTTTTTGAACGGAGTTTGTTCTTGAGGTGCTTTCCCCTTCTCCTTGGCTAGAGCATTCTTGGAAGCCTTATTTCTTCTCTAGGCTTTATTTCTCCTAGAATATTTACTAGGAGCAACCACATGGCCTAAGCCAGCACCTTTGGTCTAAGTAGAGAATTCAGTAACATGCGGAAGGACTGTCTTGGGCTTGGAGAAACTTTCAACAAGTTTCTTTTCATCTTCAAGTTGTTCTTCCAATTCCTTGATGATTTTCTCCTTCAGATTTAGGTGCTCGAGAGCCTTATTATATTCTTCCATCGCATTATGGAAGTCCTTTCTGAGTGAGTCCATCATTACAATTTCCTCCCTCAGATTGCTCTCTTCGACCTTAAGATATTTGATCTCCTTAGCTTGAAATCTTGCGACTCTACGACATTTGTCATAGGCTTTGATCAACTCTTTATATTGAGTCATGAGTTCAGATTCATCATCAGATTAACAGTCCTCATGATCATGGTCAGAAGCATCAGATTTAGAGAGAGGGGTATGAGAATTCACCTTCCCAGTGAACTAGGGTTCTTCTTCTTCACCTGTCTGTGCCATAAGCCCAAATTAGGCTTCCTCATCATCACTAAAATCAGATGAATCTGTGTCACTAAGGGTCTTGCCCTTCTTGGCTATCAAGCTTCTTTCAGTCTTCTTCTTATTGTAAGAAGTTTTCTTTTCCTCTCTTCTTCCACCCTCCTTCTTCTTGTGATGGCAATCAGCGATGACGTGTCCTGGCTTATTACAACAATAACAAATAATGTCAGTAGAAATGTGTTTATTAAGTTTGGAGTAATACCTATCTTGGATATTTGAGCGTTTCTTGTGGCTATCACCATCGTGATGTGATCTTTTGAACGAGGCATCCTTGTCTTTCCATTGTTACTTTTTGTTCAAGAACTTCTATAACTGCCTTGAGAGAAGAGAAAACTCTCCTTCAGATAATTCTGAGCCTGAGGTACTTGGCTCTGAAGATTCTTCTTCAATTTCTTCCTGTGTTGGGGCAGGAGAAGTAGATTTTGACTTCCTTGAGATGTCTGCCTTTAGAGCGAAAAACTTCTCCTTGAATAAAGACCTATTATTCTCTTCTTCATCTTTTCTTGAGTTGATTTGCAATTCATATGACATAAGCTTTCTGAAGAGATTTTGTGGGTCAGTCTCTGCTAGCTTGCCAAACTCTCGGATAGCACAAACCTTGTTATCCTATTCCTTAGTCAGGGATCTCAGGAACTTATCATTCAGTTCTCCATTGGTGAATACTCGGCCATAAACTCTTAGGCCGTTGATAATCTTGAAGAAACTTTCAAAGGTATCTGTAATAGAGTCATTGGGACCTTGTCGGAATATTTCATATTTCTGATTTAGAAGAGATCTTCTGTCATCCCTAACTTCTTCAGTGCTTTCCATCAAGACGATAAGAGACTGCCACATTTCCTTGGAAGATTAGAAGTGAATCAGATTCTGCAGCATAGAATCATCGAATGCACTAGCGATGATATTTATGGCTTTTTTGTCTAAGGAGACAAGTGCAATCTCATCTTTATCAAGATCCATGAGCTTATTTGGAACTTTCTTTGTTGGATCAATGGTGGAAGCTATCATTGAAACATGAGGACCTTCTTCCACAATCATAAAGATCCTTGGATCTACAGCTTCCATGAAGAACTTTATTCTCTCTTTCCACATAACAAAATTATTCTTTGTGCATAATGGAAGCTTAGCAAAATCCTTAACTCTGTCCATGCTTGAGTCCTCTAAAGACAACTAGGCAGGGATTTATTCAAGGTGTTAACCTTTTTGATGAATAACCTCCCTCTGATACCAATTGATGTTTTTAGGTGTCTGCCTAAATCACCTAGAGGGGGGTGAATAGGTGAGGTCTGTGTCTTTTTGCGGAATAAAAATTGAACGAACGAAGCATAGAAAATAAACACACAAATCACAGAGTACACAAGATCTATAGTGGTTCCCCAATCTTGGGTACGTCCACTCTCCACCTCACCGATCTAGCAACACGGTAGACTCGGATACTTCACTATTACCTCGAATTGAAAACCAATCCTAAAACTTGGAGTAATGCCCCTATAACTCGATCCACAAAACAGATCTACACTCGGAAGAAAAACTTCCTACAACACTCGGAGACAAAATCTCCTACAAGATAAAAATGTTGTAAACAAAAATTATGCTAACAGAATGTCCCAGATCTTAATCTTCAGCCTTTCTTCTTCCTTTTACTTTGAAGCTTTATCAGAAACTAATCGAATAAGACAAGCCAAAAATATTCTGGATCTGAAAACTTAGATCAGCACGATCAAGATATGAATCTGTAGAAGTAAAAGAGTCTTGATCTGTTGATCTCTACTTGCCCTGAATCACAGGAATCGGAGAAGGAGCGGTGACGAGATCGTCGATGAAGAGCGGCGGCGGCTTCCCGATTTAGAATGAACAAAAAAATCAGAATACATGATTTCGCTTCTTAGGGTTAGTCGTAATTGATTAGACCTTTTATAGGACAAGCCTAACGGTCATAATCATAAGTGATTGTACATGTGGACCAAACATCAATGAGATTAATTTTGAAATCTGGTCCCGTCAGACTTAACAAAATTTCAGAAAAATGTTCTGCATTTCTCGAGTGGTTTATAGACTACTCGAGTACTAACCACTGATTCTCGATAGGAAGGGTGTAAGGTTCTCGAGAACAAGACTTAGAGAAATTTTGAACACAAATCCTGGCTTCTCGATAAGTGACTTCTACTACACGAGAACTAGTAAAACTTCTCGAGAACTAATATGACTTCTAGAGAACCAGACTTCTTCTCAAAACAAATTTTTTTCTTACTCGAGTACTGTTCCTCTGACTTCTCGCGACAAGGCTTAGCCTTCTTGAGTACTGGATTCTGCTAATCGAGTTTAACACTTAGAAAATTCCTGAAATGAATTATTTGGTAAACTCGAGACAATGATAAGTGGTACTCGAGTACTCCAAGGCATACTCGATTAATGGACTTAGCTTTCTCGAGAACGATTTCTGTTATTCAATAACTTCACCAAGTATACTCGAGAATTCATTATAGCACTACTTGAGTACAACATATACTACTCGAGTAATGGGCTTAGAAAAAATTTGCTTCCTGAAGATTATTTTTCTTCAAATGAAATCAGCAACCATTCTTCCTTCCATTGCTTTAGTGCTTGAAAACAAAGTGTGTTCTAATTGAGAGGCTACACATGAGTCAATACCATGGATCACACAATAAGGGATTACATTATATGGTCCTGTTTTGGTGACTCATTGTAGACTAACATTGTTCTACACTTGGAAGTTATATCCTGCAAACACATAACTCAACAAGGACATCAAATACAACTTAATTCATCTTAGTTCAAGGGTGACTTCATACAAATCTGGATTATTGTAGATACAATACCCAACACTCACTTCTTTAATTCTGTAGAGGGAAGAGGAGGAAAGGTCCAGGATCTCATGTGGAGATAGATCCAAGGTGTTCTTCTGATCGGAATCACTAATCGATGCTCGATCCGCGGAGAGGAAGTTATGACAATCAATTCCATCCAGATCATAGATCAAGGTCATGGCTCTGAAGAGGACTACAAGGGCAACTGTCTTCCTTCATGTATAAGTGAAGTCCTTATTTTGGCATATGCATGGAATCCACAACAAAAAGGTTGAAAAGTGAAGGGAATTCCATTGGGTCGATTCATGAAATCCCAGTGAGTCTTGATTATAGATCAAGAAATGTATAGTACGGAATAGGAATGTTGTGTGAAGCCTATTTTGATAGGTTGGTCTGGATTGATGATGTTTAATTTGTGTGCCAGAGAAGAATCTGAGTATAAACGAGTAATATATGGGGTCTGCGAGGTTGTACCTGTGAACTGGAAGTAGCAGGAAGTATTGGAGTTGCATTCCAGGAAAATACCCTAGAAATTCCACATTTTAAGACCAGTTGGATATTGTCGGGTGACAGTGAGTATCTCCAACAATGATAGCTCTTTAAGAGTTATTTGTGTTGTGTGCTATGATAAGACTAGTGTTTCCTTCACTATAGGATGCTGCAGGGTTTTGGGTTGAGTTTGGGTGCAGAAAGAGAACTTATATTGGTCCCGCCAAGCGATCGTGATAAACACTAGCAATAACTCCATTTTGATTGTAAAGCCTGTCTCTGGGAGACTGTGAGGCTACTTTGTGAGCGGTGAGCTCCTAAAGGCCAGTGAGCCGAATATACAAGGGGAAGCCAACCCGCATCAGTCTAAACATTGATTTGACAATTTGAGCAACGGGAAATGGCTGAACTGATCTGAGTTATGGTTGTCTAACTCGAGTTCCTAAGTTGTTGACATTTGTTAGTATCATATAATGAGAGTCTTAAGTTGTACGTCGTCAAGATTAAAGTCTCGGGCTGGGGGCTGTGGAGATTGTGAATGCTCAAAGTTAACTGTTATATCTAGAACCTCTGAACGGTGGTGGAACCCTGGTGACAGGTACACCGAAAATGTGCCCTGAGTGCAAAGATCATTTGGTCGTTGAGGCATTCGTTTGTGATTTATTGAATTGTGCATGAGTGAACATACTTGTGATATATCTACTTGTGAAAATGCTATGCCTGCAACAAAGTAATATGAAAGTGAGGATAGATATAACTCTAGAGGGGGGGGTGAATAGAGTATTCAAAAATTATGACACCCTACTCAACTCCCTTAGAGTTAATTTGCGGAATGAGTTTATAGATATTTGAAACCATAGAGCCTAACACAAAGTAAAGTGCACAATAGAAAGCTAACTGTAATTACAGTTGAGCCTTGGTCCTATCACAACAACTAGCAATCCTAGTTATTTCTACTCACAGCCACAATGCAATAATTAAATTAAGCAACACAGACGACACAAGAGTTTTATAGTGGTTCCCTCTAAATAGGTACGTCCACTCTTCTACCATCCTGATAGGAATCCACTACAGGTTTTTGTTCAGGTGCCCTGCCACCAACTGATCTGGTTCAGGTAGATCAAGTAGACCCTTTGAGCTTTTGATCAGGAGATCAAAATCCAACACAGGTTTTTGATCAGGTGCCCTGCCACCAAGGTTCACTTTTGAAGGGAGTAATAACCCTTTATACAGGAGGTTGAGAGAGTTAGAATGTCTTCTCTATTGTTAAAATAGGTTAGAGAAGCTAGTGGATTGCACAGAGCTAGAAAACTCTAAAGAATCAAGGCTCCCCTGGCTTAGTGATATCCAGGAAGAAGTCTTGCTTCAGGGTGCAGGAACTCTTCTGAACTCTTGATAGAGAGCTGTCTTGAAGTTCTTGAAGGAGCAGCTTGACGAAGACTCTTGATTTGTAATGGATGTTCTTCTTCAACAGCTTTTCTTCCTTCTTCTTCTTCTCGAGACTCTGAGTGAATGTTCCTGGCAGCAGGATGAACTCAGGATTGTAGAAGAGAGAGTTGAAGAAAGTTGATCTTCTCAGTTGAATGTAACAATATTTGAGAGCTGTATCTCTTCTTGTTGTGGAACTGGGTGTATACTCTGCTTGCTTAGTATATTTGTGTGTATGTGTATATGTCTCTATCTTTTGATAGCACTTTATATATTGGCCTTTGTAATGGCTCTAATCTTTGTTTGAATTTTGTCTTCTTCTGAGATCTGCAATTTGGGCTGCAAATAGCACAATACAAAAATATATCCTGTAGACAGACATCCTATAAAGGGATAAAGCTTTCTAAGAAGCTGCATATCCAATCTAATAAAAGAATACTAGAGAAAGTCACATCAAACTAAACTCTTTACGGCCAGAGAATACTTTTGTATCTAACGGCTATAAAGGACAGCATGACAGATAAAGCATAAAGATATTTCAACTAATAAGACAAAAAACTTTGTCAGATAAAGCTTGACTTATGCACAAAGGATGGGGCAAAGATTGCCTCTAGATGTATGCATAAAATCAATGAAATAATCTTAAATAAAATATGCCAAATAAATAGGAAATAAATCATAGAACAGAAGGAGTAATAAATTACTAAAGGCAGACAGAAGAACGTCGAATGACCCACGGAGATCGTCGACCGAACTACAGAGATCGTCGAACTATCAGAACAGATAGTCGAACGACACAGATAGTCGAACTATCAAAGCAGATAGTCGAACTACCAAAGCAGATAGTCGAACTATCAGAACAGATAGTCGAGCTATCAGATAGTTGAACTATCAAGGCAGATAGTCAAACTACCAAACAAAACAGATAGTCGAACTATCAAATAGATAGTCGATCTATCAGATAGTTGAACTATCAAGCCAGATAGTCGAACTATTAAACAAATAGTTGAACTAACAAATAGTTGAACTATCAAGAAATCTGTCTGGTCAAAAGATGTCGAGAGGGGTTCGACGATCGACGAGGCAGATACCACAAATCGTCGAGCTAACAAGAGTTGAACTAACTCAGAGATAGATGATCTGCTGACTGATGATAGTTGACCAACTGATAGACGATCGTCGAACAATTGATAGACGATAGTCGAGCGGCGTTCGACCATAGTCGAACCAAAAACAACTTAACCAAATCTTTATCTGGAAAAGTGACAACTCTACAACTGAGGAAAAACTAATCTAACAACTAACCTTTGAACATAGATAAATCTTGGGTTAAGAAACTAATTGAGAAGACTAAACTCAAATCCAAACTAGGGTACCAACAATCTCCCCCTATTTGGGTTAAGTCTCTCAAAACAAAAACTACTGGAAATAAATATAACTCAGAAAAAGAAACATCTAAGCATCAAATTGCATCAATCAAACAGTCAAATAAACATACTGTTAATAAATAAAACTTAAGCAGCATCAGAATCTAATTTAGAGACAGTAGAACCAGGAAGGAAAGAAATTTTTCTAAAGGGATCTAGAGCTTCCTTCTTTGATATCTTCAAGTCTTGTTCTCCAATGATTTTAGATTCTCCTGCTCTTGGCACTACTGCTTCTGGGTGCTTTTCCATATACTTAGAAGGATAAAAAACAACAGGTCTGACCTGGAATCTATCTAGCTCCTTCTTTCTGAATTTTGACATAGTAGTTAAGCCTGTAATATCTTTTCCTTCAGCTCTGGCTTGTCTGATCTGAGCTGCTCCAACCAATTCAAGAAATCTAGCCATCCTGAAAACAGGATTAAGCTCTTGGCTTTCATATTCATTATCACCAGTTGGATTTAGAGGTTTTACAGTTTTGAATTTTGTAGAGAGTTTTAGCATACTTGCAGCTGGCTCTTTATTTTCTTGAATAACTAGAGAAGATGGAGGAGCATACTCTGAATATTTTTTACTTGATTTTTCAGAGTAAATGATCCTTTTTCCTTTTGAATCTGTTTTCTTCGTTTGAGCTGGCTTTTTGGATGGTATGCTTTTTCTTTCTTTAGGAGAGGATGCTTTTCTCTTGGGTGAAGGAGGAGGAGAAAAGGTTGGCTTCTGATATACTATCTCCTTCACTTGCTCTTTTGTATCAGCCTCTTGTCTTTGATGTCAAGATTGAGATCTGCCTTGATATCCTGGATTACTTCTTCTTTGATATGCTTGAGATGGAGTGAATCTAGCAGAAGGGGCTGAGGGATTGGCAGAAATATTTCCAAAAGCTCCTGCACTTGGAGGAGGAGGAGGTCCTCTAGGAGTCCACTTGGGAGGTGGACTGTCATATCTTTTGCTTTTCTTTTTATGCTTTTGTTGGTTTCTGGATAGTCCCATCCAATGTTGATATTCTTTAGATTTGGGTTCTATCCCTTTCAGTATGTAATAGGGAACATCATTATCAGGATTTGGAGGAGGAGGAGCAGCAGCTTTCCTTTTCCTTTTTGTTGCTTTCTTCTTCTTAGAACCTTCTGATTCATCAGAATCATCCTCATCATCAGAATGAGATGATTGAGGTTGATCATAGGGATCAAAAGCCTCTTGCTCAGCTTGTTCTTTGGCTTTTAATGTAGATCTCTCTCTTTCCTCTTCTAAGGCATCTTGTGCCAGAAGGGTATCCAAATCAGGTCCTGGGGTGTCATCCCACAGAGTTGATTTCTCTTTTTGCTCTTCAGCAACTGTCTTGGAGACCAGTTCATTCTTCACAGCTGTCTGAGCTGGAGGAGTAGATATAGGATGTTGAATAGCAGGTTCTTGAGCAGGTTCTTGAGAAGCTTGAACTTCTTGAACTAGATCTAAAACCAAAGGGACACAAAGGTGTTCTAAATGGTATCAAAAAATCCCTTCCAGGTATTCACAGGCTAGCATGTCAGTTAACATATCAAGGAATTGAGTAAATAAATTACCTTCAGGATTTTCTTAAGAATTTTCGAACTCCCACAAGTCATCCAGATAGGAGGTAATGACTCCTTCTAGGAATAGAGCAACTATGGGAGTGGAGGCTTCTTCAAGGCACACTTTGAAGGCAAATTCTGCTTACATTATGATATCAGATGGCCTCTGAACTGGTGCTGGTTGTGCAGATGATGTTGTAATGTCAACTGGAACTGCTGTTTATTTTTGAATTTCAGCTTGGGGATCTGCTGGAAGAGTAACAAGGGGCAGCCCTGAGGCATCTTCCTCGAACATCTCCCCCTGCCTGATTTCAGTAGATACTGAAGTCAGGCCCCTAAATGAAGAGGGCTCAGTAGACTTGGAGAGGTCTATGATGGAGGATGATAGGGAAGAGATGGTAGAAATAAGAGGGGCAATTGCTTCTTCAATCATGGTTTTGATTGAAGGAGTAATTAGCTCCAGGATGTTTGTAATGAAAGCTGGAGTTATTTCAAATGATGTGGATGGGGGAAGCTCGGTAGATGGAAGATCATCAGGGATGATGGTCTCCTGATGAGATATATTGTGAACTGGAGACTGATGAGTGGATGAGGGAAGATGAAGATGATCTGGAGGTGTAAGTGGTGATTGAGGTGGAGTGAGTAGATTCTCAGGAACCAACAGATCAAAACTAGGATGATAAATCCTAGCAAGATGTGAAGGAAGTGGAGATGTTGGTGGTGATGCATGGAGAATAGTAGGGGAATCAAGTAGAAGAGAGACAGTGGATGTAGATGGTAATGCAGAAGTGGATGGCAATGCAGTAGAAGTGGATGGTAATGCAGAAGTAGAAGTAATGGGGGAAAAGGAGGAGCCTTCTTCATGTAGGTGGGGAGTGACTGGTACAGTCCTGGTGCTCTGAGATAAAACAGGAGCTACCCAAGCTGGTGAAGGCTTCTGAATGCTCCTTTTCCACTTAACAAATAAGGTGGGATCCATTTTATTACTGGCATTGATGGAAGTTGCAACTGTACCCAATAGTTGAGGATATTTCTCTTTTAGGAAAATTCCTATTACCCTTCCAAGGGTTACTTCCTTCTTGTTGTTCTTCTTTCTTATCAAATCAAACATTATCCCTACCCAATTTATCTCTTTCTTATTGATAATCGCACACATCAAGGCAAACTGCTGCCTGGTTATATTGTCATGAGCTGAGTGCTTACCTAACAACACTTTTCCAACAAGTTCAGCTAAGAACTTAATCCTCAAAGGGAAGTTTACTTTCAGCAACTTTGTAGGAATGCCCTCAGCATGTCCTAGCTCGACGAGCATTCTTCCATACTCTTGAGTATCTTGGTCATACTCTTCTTGTCCATTCAATAATCTGAAAATTTCAGTTAGAACGGCAGGAGTCAGGATTACCTCTTCGTCGCCTATTGTCCCGGTCATGGATTCGTCGCTGGAAGATGAAGAGTAAACCCATTCTTTGATCTCTGGGATGTTGATCTTGATCCTTGTTGACATCAGCTTTTCCAAACCTTGATCCTTGCAGATCGGTAGCATCTCTATAATCTCCACATCGCAGGCGCTGAACAAGTCGAAATCCACGCTGAAACCGGCATCAAACTTCATCGCAGTCAGGAGAGCTGTAGCAACCGCCATTGATTTGGTTGGAGAGGACGACGAAGACGAAACGGTAGAAGGCGCGAGGCAGAGCTCAAGTCAAAACTAGCAAGCAGGAGTGAGGAATATGAAACGACGAGCTCTGTCGACTACAAATAGAACGATCTATTAACCTAGGTCGACCATCGGTTTTATATTAAAACGACAATCTTCGACCTATTTTAACAGATACTGGACACGATAGTCGAACGGTCGTTCGACGATCGTTTCTTGAAGCAGAGTAGTCGATCAATCGTTTGACTATTTCTGTCTTCACAAATAAATAAGATGTCGTCACCCATAGGTCGACGATAGGTTCGACCTGTTCGACTATCATCGAACGTCGTTCGATGATCTTCAAATAGATTTCAATAAGGCAGAAGTCACACTTAGTCTTTTCCATTAATCATGCCTAGTTGATGCAAAAAGAACAGATGCTTCTTTTCATCTAAGGGCTTGGTGAAAATATCACCTCTCTGAAGGTAAGTGGATATAAACTGAATGCTGATCTTGTTCTTTTCCACACAATCTCTCAGGAAATGGTGTCTAATCTCAATGTGCTTGGTTCTAGAGTGGTGCACTGGATTTTGTGCAATGGAGATAGCACTGGTACTGTCACACTTGATTTTTGTGTTCTTGTGTGTGTACCCATAATCAAAAAGCTTGTTTTAAATCCATAGGATCTGTGAACAACAACTAGCAGCTGCTATATATTCAGCCTCCGCAGTTGAAGTTGAGACAGAAGCCTGTTTCTTACAGAACCAAGAGACCAATCTCTCTCCCAGTAACTGACATGTTCCTGAGGTACTTTTCCTGTTAACTCTACAACCAGCATAGTCAGAATCAGAGTATCCAATTAACTCAAATTCTGATTCTGCTGGGTACCATAGTCCTAAATTTGGACATCCCTTCAGGTATCTCAAAATTCTCTTGAGAAGAATCGAATGAGATTCCTTGGGGTTGACCTGGAATCTAGCACATAGGCATGTGGCAAACATTATATCTGATCTACTTGCAGTTAAATATAATAGGGAACCAACAATGGCCCTATAGTTTTTCTGATCAACTAGCTTACCCTGATCATCAGAATCTATAACTACATTAGTAGCCATAGGTGTATGCATTGCTGAAGCATCAGCCATCCCAAACTTCTTTACCAATTCCTTGGCATATTTGGATTGGGAGATGAAGATGCCATCAGCATCTTTCTTTACTTGGAGACCAAGAAAGTAAGACAGCTCACCCATACTACTCATCTCAAACTTAGAATGCATCAGGTCTGAGAAATTTTTGCATAGTTTGGGATCAGTGGAGCCAAAAATAATATCATCCACATAAACTTGAACTAACCGGATGGTGTCCTTGTGATGCTTGACAAATAGGGTTCTATCAACTACTCCCCTAACAAAGTTGTGCTCTAATAGGAAACTAGCTAGAGTCTCATACCAGGCTCTGGGTGCTTGCTTAAGTCCATAAAGAGCTTTTTGCAACTTGTAAACAAATGAGGGTTGAGTTGAAGAGACAAACCCAAGAGGTTGTTCAACAAACACCTCTTCCTTTAGCTCACCATTTAGGAATGCACTCTTGACATCCATTTGAAAAACCTTAAACTTCATATAGGCTGCATAGGCTAGAAAGATCCTTATTGCCTCTAGCCTTGCAACAGGGGCAAAGGTTTGGTCATAGTCTATACCTTCCTCCTGTCTGTAGCCCTGAGCTACAAGCCGAGCTTTGTTTCTTATAATAATTTCATTTGCATCCAACTTGTTTCTAAACACCCACTTGGTGCCTATGATCAGTTGGCCTTTTGGTCTTGGAACCAAAGTCCATACTTTACATCTTTCAAATTTATTAAGCTCCTCTTGCATAGCAATGATCCAGTGGGGATCTAGCTCAGCATATTTTATGGTGAGGGGCTCAATTTGTGAAAGGAAACAAGCATGCATCGCATCCTGTCTTAATTGATGTCTTGTTTGCACACCAACTGATATGTCACCAATAACTTGAGATGTAGGATGATCTCTAAGTGTGACAATATTAGCAGGTGGGATGTGACCTTCAACAATAGTTTGAATTAATTCCTCCAGAGGAATTGGATCACCTGTTGGTGGTACAGCAACTGCTTCCACAGTGTCTTCATCACTGTCTGAATCTGCTATATGAAGAGTTGATATATGGATAATCTCTTGAGTGACATCTTTGCATTACTCAGGTACCTGCAATAAGCTTGAGGAAGGAGAAGTTTCCTTCTCCTTGTAAAACATCTTTGACTCATCAAAAGTAACATGCACAGACTCCTCTATTTTAGATGTTGATTTGTTAAAGACCCTATAAGCTTTGCTTACTTGGGAATATCTAAGAAAAATTCCCATTGAAGCTTTTGCTTCAAACTTTCTAAGGTATTCTTTGTTGTTATTGTGAATATACACTATACAACCAAAGACTCTAAAATAATTAATTTTAGGTTTTTTTCCTTTAAGCAACTCATAAGGAGTTTTACTCTTAAGCTTGTGTATAAGACATCTGTTCAAGACATAATTAGCTGCGCTAACAGCTTCTGCCCAATAAGAGAGAGGCATGTTAGCATCTGCCAATAATGTTCCAGTAGCTTCAATCAGGGTTCTATTCTTCCTTTACACTACCCCATTTTGTTGGGGAGTTCTAGGAGCAGAGAAGCTATGTTTGATACCTTCTTTCTCACAGAATTCTTCCATGATAAGAGAATCAAACTTAGTACCATGATCACTTTTGATCTAGGCCACATGAGTAAAATACTCAGTCTGCACACATAGCAGAAAGTCCGTAAGAACTTCGAAGTTATCAGCCTTAGTTCTCAAAAAGAACACCCAAGTGAACCTAGAGAAGTCATCTACAATCACTAAAGTGTAAAACTTCCCTCCTAGACTCTGTACATTTATTGGGCCAAAAAGGTCCAAATGTAATAAATACAGGATTCTAGGTGAATCACTTTTATTTATAGATTTAAAGGAGTTTTTGGTTTGCTTGCCTAATTGACAAGCCTTGCATAGTCTTTCCTTCTTATAGGGGCAAGAAGGTAAACCTCTAACAAGGTTGTATTTAGATAACCTAGATATGTTCTTGAGGTTAATATGGCTAAGCCTCCTATGCCATAAGGTGTTATTATTTGTTACTACATTAAACAGGCAGATTTCAGATTGAGTTGAATTAAAATCTACTAAATAAACATTACCCTGTCTAATACCTACTAACACAACATTACTATTTAAAGTAATATTATAGAGAGTGTTAGTGAAATATACCTGATAACCTGCATCACATAACTGGCTTACTGAGATTAGTTTGTGCTTCAGTCCAGTTACATATGCAACCCTTTTGAATGTTACTGCTCCAATGGTAATCCTATCATATCCTTCAGTTTGACCACAGCTGGAATCCCCAAAGATTACCTTTGGTCCAAGCTTGGCCTTGTATTTTGACAGATTTTCTTTGTTTCCTGTCATATGTTTGGAACAGCCACTATCCAAATACCATTTGTCTTTAGTAATTAGATAGGTCTTCACCTGCAAATTAAACAATTAGACATTGTGGACCCAGACAACCTTGGGTCCATTATTTTTCACATAATGAAAACTTGAAATAAAAGAATAAGCAGGTTAGGGTTTATATCCTAAGGGATATGATCTCCTAGGTGGAATGCTCCTTGCAGTTGATGGGTCAATAAACCTAGGGTTTCTATTTACATTAGGATTACAAAGGTTCAGGAGATTATTTTGAAAATCATATTGAGATCGTCGATCATCGTTCGACCATTGAGCCTTCGATCGTCGAGCATAGTTCGACGACTTTTGTAGTTCCTTAAATTTTTGCTTCCTCTTTTCTCTCTTAGCTTTATTTAAGGCTTTGTTAATTGGATTTACTTGCTCAGTATTCTTTATTCCATCAGCTGAAATAAAGTTTACTGGAGTTGAAAGATGATTTTTAAGAACCAAGGGGGGTTCACTTGATGAGGCTCCTAAGCCTAGCTTATTATTGCCTGACCTAGTGTTTGTCATGCTAGTGATCTCTAGCAGCTTAAGGCTTCTACCATTTAGAGATTCTTCTAATCTTTTTAACTTAGCTAGTTCATTTTTAAGAAATTTTATTTCTTCAATAGACTTAGATAGTTCTGCTTCTAACCTAGCATTTTCAATGGAGAGGATTTCTGAATCTGCTATCCTATTTCTAAGCTCCTTAATTTCCTTTTCTGAACTAATTAAATCTAAACAAAGGGATTTAAATTCAGATTTAAATTCAGCAGAAGAAAAATCATAAGAAGATAATACCTGATCTCTTGTAGGCATTTCTTCATCATCATCAAAACTCTCTGCAGCTGAGTGATTGCTGCAGGCATCAATTGCCATAAGGCAAATTTCTTTTGCCTTCTTCTCTTCCTCATCTTCACTAGAGCTTGAGGAGGAAGATTCCTCATCTGAATCACTCCAGGTTTTAGCAATAAATCCTTTCTCCTTCTTCTTATTTTTGTAGGAGGAGGACTTTGAGTGCTTCATCTGATGTTCTTTTTCTTTTCTCTTATCCTTGTTCTTTTCCTCTGGACACTCAGGTAGAATGTGTCCAGGTTTCCTGCAACCATAACAGATAATTTCTTTAGCAGGAAATCTGTCATACCTTGGTTTATCTTTATATCTTGAAGACTTCTTTCTGAAGTCCTTTCTGCCCATCTTGAGAAACCTTTTGGCAAAGAGTGTCATCAGCTCCTCATTTGATTGACTTCTTTCAGAAGCATCAGCAGCTTTTAAAGCAAGGGTTTGCTCTTTCCTTATTGTAGTTAGAGTCTTGGCTTCAGCCTCAGCTTCCCTAGACTTCAGCACTTGCTCAAAATATTTGAGCTCTCCAAGGAGGGCTTCAGTTGAGATTTCAGTAGTGCTTCTAGCCTCTTTGATGGGCCAGATCCTGAGATCCCATGTGTTGGGGAAGCACATCAGTATCTTATCATTGACCAATATCAATGTTTGATAAGTAAAGTTTGTTTTAAAGAAGATAGATTTGGTTTTATATAATCTTTTACGTATATAAGTCTATCTCTTTTTTACTTACTTATATCCTGTGGATTAAGGCAAGAGTACCTATCCCATAGGAGTATAGTATTTTATAGAAAATATCAAGGTCGTATTTTTCCTGGGATCGGTGTTAATTATTCTACTTTTTAGAACTGACTATTATTTTATCGAAAGAACGGAGTGGGGTTTATTTTAAAATTAAAAGATACAAAAAAAAAATTATATACGTGATTTTATTAAGAGAGGGACTTAGAGTTTAGTCCTCGATTTCACAATTACTTTGAGAGAATATTAATTCGCCTATTAAAGAACAACTTTATTTCTTAATTATCTAACTTAACGAGAGGGTCCCTTTGGTAGCATCACTGACTCGAAAGTACGACCGGGAAGGCTTGCGTTTAAACGGGTTAACGTAAACGTAGTGTCTCGTCCCCTAGTATATGATCAATTAACAGAAAACCCTAGTTAGAATAACTAGAAAGTAGAGTTGAAATATTTGAAAATAGTATCCAGCCCAGAGCTCATCTTGACCAAGTGCTAAGGGTTCTTAGCCTCTTCTCAGGATGGGGGCGGTATAAAGTACAGAAAATAATATCTACCTATCTATCTCAATCCAGGATTTAAGCTTTCGCTTCACCTTTTTTTTGGGATAGGGTAGTAAAATTTTGCAGAGCTTCCGCACTATCTTAATCCAGGTCTTAGGCTTTCGCCTCGCCCTTCATTCGGGATAGTACGAAATAAGGTTTTGAAAATAATTTTTAAAGCAGTTTTATACTATCTTAATCCAGGACATAAGCAGAGCTTCGCCTTTCATTCGGGATAGTATAAAAAAAGGAAAAGTAAAACTGAAAATAAAGCAGGAAAGTACTCAGAATTGAAATTGAAAGAGTCTATTTTATAAAGTCCGAAAATATTACAACTTTCTAAAAAGCTGAAAATAAAGCTGAAAAATTACAACTTACAGAACTTTAGATTACTTGAAAGCTACTACCAGTTCCTTGTCAGAGAGCTAGGGAGTCCTAACAGTTCTTAAGGAATCTGCTGGAGTTCGAATAATTTTACAAATCCCTGCCGGCCTATTTATAGAAAAAAATTTCAGGTGACACACCCCCTGACACGGGCGTGTCGGGTAGGGCGTGACAGGGTCACGGGCGTGACTGATGATGTGTCGTGACAGGTGTCGAGCTGGTTGAAACTTCGGATAGAATTTGGGCATGTCACGGGCGTGTTGATGACATCATGGGCGTGTTAGCTTGCTGATTCATCCGGCTGGTAGCGGGCATGGCGACAGCGCGACATTTGGATAGAACTTCAAAAGGTCACGGGCGTGTCGCCTTTGGCACGGGCGTGTTCAGCAGGTGTGTCCATCGATCTCTCGAGTTTTATCTATCCAGCAAAACAGCAAGAAAAAAGGAATTAAAAAGAGCTGTCACGCCCTAGGTCACGGGCGTGACCTAGGGGCGTGACCTAAAAAAAAAATACAAAATTTCAGAAAAACTTAAAAATTAATTTTAAAACAAAAAAATAAAAATAGTTAGTTTTATATATCAAAACTAAGGTTTTTATTTATAAATATGTATATTTAATATGAAACAAAATTGTATATTTTTATACTCATCAAATACCCCCATACTTAGATTTTGCTATTCCGGAGCAATTATAGAGTTGAGTATATTTACAAGGTTAATAAATTTTCTATTTACTATCAATTTGATTCGTCAAGATAAAATAGGTATAAACATCCGGTGAATAAAGATTTGAATGTTATTGTACATATCATTGATACCAGAGTTAGAATTTATAGCCATAAAAGTTTTTGAAAACAAATAATAAGCATATATCAGATATAACAAGGATAGATTGGCTTTATGATTACTATATCTTTATACGAGATATATTGGAAAATGTGCATTCTATTATTTATGCTCTCTCAAAATTTTAAACAAAAATAGAATATCAACTTTGGACGGGTGGAATTTTACCTATACAATAGGCTTTTGTAGAAGTGATAGATTTTTGTATTCTATCATCTTTTTATCTAAGTTATGCGTTGTTATAACTACTAAGGAATGCAATTCCAAAGTGGCAAAAAATTACAAAGCATACTTGAGTTTTTATTTGAATCCAATGTATATTTAGAGGAGCACATACTCCTTTCCATATAATCTTTTCATATTTATTGGATGCCTATGTGTGCGGAATGAAATCTTATTCCCATTGACATAAGATCTTTTCTTTTACTATGAGCACATACTCCTAGATACTTGTTTGCGTAAGAAAACATGCCAAGTAGAAATAAATAAATATTCAAGAGTTGGATAAAAAATTTTGAGAGCAACTATAATAGTTTGTATTTCTTATATTTCGTTAAGAATGGAGTAAGGATAATTACAGTCTACAATTGTTTGGTGAACATAATATGTTTGCTTCTATTGTATATATATGTATTTCTTTTGATATTGAAAGCAGGCTTGCTAAAATAATAACTCTGATTGTAATGAAATTTATAAGATAGGATTTTACAAGTTTATTCCGGATATTTATATATATCTAGTTATGAGAAGGAGTAGTAAATTTGAAATTTCAATAAATTGCATTTTTGATCAACTCAGAATTTTGGAATATAGTTATATAGTATGGTTTTGAAAATTTTGACTTGTTTTGGTGAGTACTAAAATAAACAATGCTTTTATTTAAAACATATAAGTGCTATAAACAATTGCAGCTAAAAAGCACCCCCATACTTATGTTAGGAATATGTATGAAGTAAAAAAAAATATGTACAGAATATGCAAAAGCATAAAAGATGGAAATATACAAAGGAATTTATATTTCGAGGTTATGGAGTAGTGTTAGGGTTTCAGGTTCTTTTTGAAAAGGGTCCCCAGTAAAATATAGTTTTAAACGGTGCCCGTTTACTTTGAAAGTTCCTAGTTCAGGGTGAGAAATAAGAACGGTCCCATATGGCCAAATTTGTTTAACAGTATAGGGTCCGGTCCATCGGGATTTTAATTTTCCTGGAAATAATTTAAGGTGTGAGTTATATAGTAGGACAAGATCACCTGGTGAAAAAGATTTTGGAAATTTAATTTTCCTATCATGATAAAACTTAGATCGCTCTTTATAAAATTTATTATTTTCATAGGCGTTTGCACGCCATTCCTCAAGTTCATTGAGTTGAAATTTACGTTGTTTGGCGGCTAAGTTTGTATCTAAGTTAAGAAATTTTAGCGCCCAGTATGCGCGATGTTCTAATTCTACAGGTAGGTGACATGCCTTTCCATATACTAAACGATAAGGTGTACAACCGATCGCAGTTTTGAATGCTGTACGGTAGGCCCAAAGTGCATCATCTAATTTGAGGGACCAATCCTTTCGATTGGTATCTACAGTCTTTTCTAATATGCGCTTTAGTTCTCTATTGACTACCTCCACTTGGCCGCTTGTTTGGGGGTGATAAGCGGTAGCGAGTTTATGAGTAACTCCATATTTGGCTAACACTTTAGCCATCTGGGTGTTATAAAAATGAGTACCTCGATCGCTAACTATAGCCCTAGGCGTGCCAAAACGTGAAAATAAGGTTTTCAGAAATTTAATGACGACTCTTGAGTCGGCGGTGGGAAAGGCTTGCGCTTCAGCCCACCGTGAAACGTAATCGACCGCTACTAAAATATAACGATTTTTAAAAGAAGGAGGTAAAGGGCCTACAAAATCTATGCCCCACAGATCAAAAATTTCACATTCTAAGTAAAAGTTTTGGGGCATTTCGTCCCGACGGGAAATGTTACCTGACCGTTGGCAGCGGTTGCAAACGCTTACCATTTTTTGAGCATCCTTGAATAAAGTAGGCCAAAAGAATCCTGCTTCAAGGGCTTTACGTGCAGTCCGGTTGGATTGATAATGTCCGCCGGTTGGTCCTTCGTGGTAGTGCCGTAGTATTTTTAGTCCTTCCTCGTTCGAAATACATCTTCGAATTACTTGGTCGGCACAGACTCGGAATAAATACGGGTCTTCCCAAAAGTAGTTTTTCAAGTCAGAAAAGAATTTCTTCTTTTCTTGAAATGAAAAAGCTTTTGGAAGAACTCAGGCTACTAAATAGTTAGCCAAGTCGGCGAACCAAGGAGTAGAAGAGTTTGTTACCTTTTCGAGAGCGAGAAGACTTTCTTCAGGGAATTTATCTTCGATGTCGGCTTCCACGAGTGTATCTGTTGCAGCATTCTCTAGTCGAGAAAGATGATCGGCTGCCAAATTTTCTGCGCCTTTCTAATCTCGGATCTCTAAATCAAATTCTTGTAATATGAGAATCCAACGTAATAAATGGGGTTTTGCGTCTGCCTTAGATAGTAAATATTTTAAAGCAGAATGATCCGTAAAAATTATAACTTTCGATAGTGTAATATATGATCTAAACTTATCAAATCCAAATACAATCGCCAGTAGTTCCTTTTCCGTGGTCGTGTAATTGGTTTGTGTATATGTGAGATTTTACTTGCATAATAGATAGGATGAAAATATTTGTCTACTCGTTGTCCTAATATAGCTCCTACCGCATAATCACTCGCATCACACATGATCTCAAAAGAAAGGACCAGTCTGGGGCTACTAAAATAGGAGAGTTGATAAGTTTGTCCTTAATAATATTGAATGCTACTAAGCATTCACTATCGAATATAAATGGGGCTTCTTTTTCTAATAAATGAGTTAACGGTTTTGTTATTTTAGAGAAATTTTGAATGAATCGTCTATAGAAACCTGCATGGCCTAAGAAACTTCGAATAGATTTTACATTTGTTGGAGGAGGAAGTTTTTCAATTATTTCTATTTTGGCCTTATCGACCTCGATTCCCTGGGAAGAAATTTTATGACCGAGAACTAAACCTTCGCGGACCATAAAATGGCATTTCTCCCAGTTCAACACTAAATTCGTGTCTTCACAGCGTTGAAGAACACGAGCGAGGTTATTTAAACACGTATGGAATGAATCTCCAAATACGGAGAAATCATCCATAAATACTTCCATAACGTCCTCTACTAACTTGCCAAAAATAGCTAGCATACATCTTTGAAATGTAGTTGGCGCATTACAAAGTCTAAATGACATTCGCTTATAGGCGAAAGTACCAAAGGGGCAAGTGAACGTAGTTTTCTCTTGGTCTTCAGGGGCTATAGGAATTTGTAAATACCCTGAATAACCATCAAGAAAACAATAATATGAGTGACCCGAGAGTCGCTCTAATATTTGATCTATAAACGGTAGTGGAAAGTGATCTTTACGGGTGGCATCATTTAATTTTCGATAGTCGATGCACATCCTCCAACCCATAACAGTACGTGTTGGAATTAGTTCATTATTAGCGTTTGGTACTACCGTTATACCGCCCTTCTTAGGGATGACATGTACGGGACTAACCCATGTGCTATTTGAGATTGGATAGATAATTCCTGCGTCTAATAATTTCATTACTTCAGCTTTTACGACATCCTTCATATTAGGATTTAAACGTCGTTGGGGCTGGATAGATTTACGAGGGTTATCTTCCAAAAATATTTTATGCGTACAAAAAGATGGGTTGAGTCCTTGGATATCAGAAATTTGCCATGCTAATGCATGACGATGTTGTTTTAACACTTCTATTAATTCAGACATTTTCTTATCATTTAATTCGGCAGAAATGATAATAGGGAGTTTAGATTCAGCTTCAAGGAAAACGTATTTTAAATGTGCAGGAAGTGTTTTCAGCTCGAGAGTTGGTGGTTTTTCATATGAATTTGGAGTTTTTAAAGTTGTAGAAGTTAAGGATATAAAAGGTTCTAAAGGGTCATCGGTAGGCATTTCATTTGAAATGGGTAAGTCTGCCAAGTCCGATTCTTCTACAGTCATTGAAAATAAATTAGAATAGGGAAAACCATTTTCCTTAAAAGAGGCTTCCGCAAGGTAGCAGGAATCGTCATTTATTAAAGAGTTTTTCATAGAGGGATCTATATCGATAGTAACTTCGTCATCTCCTACTCGTAAGAGAAGTCTACCGTTACTTACGTCTATTATCGTGCGAGAGGTTGTGAGAAAAGGACGACCGAGAATTATGGGAACGTCGGTGTCTTCCTCTATGTCAAGTATAACAAAGTCTACCGGGAAGATAAACTTGTCTATTTTGACCAGAACATCCTCTACTATCCCTATTGGATATTTAATAGAACGATCTGCTAACTGGATGCTCATTTTAGTTGGGCTGGGGTTACCTAATCCTAGTTTTTGAAAGAGCGAGTAGGGCATTAAATTTATGCTAGCACCTAAATTTGCTAACGCATCTTTTATTAATAGATTACCGAAGAGACACGGGATAGAAAATCGTCCCGGATCGTTTAATTTTGGGGGTAATTTATGTAATAAAACGGCTGAACATTCAGCGTTAAGGAAAACTCTCGAAATATCTTCGAGTTTCTTTTTATTTGAAAATAACGCTTTTAAATATTTTGCATATTTAGGCATTTGTGCAATTGCCTCGCAGAAAGGTATATTGATTTGAATTTGTTTTAGCATTTTTAGAAAAATTTTATATTGTTCATCTTCTCGCTCATCTTTTAATTTAGATGGATAAGGTACCACAACATGTGTGGAAGAAATTCGCGGGGGTTGAGGAGGCAGAGTCGTAACGGGAATTGGTGTAGGAGGGCTAACCTTAGCTTCTTTTTCTACCCTAACGGGTGGTGGTAGATCTCTGCCACTTCGTAGTTTGACGGCTTGTCAACTTGATGGGTTACTGGAATGGCCAGTATCCCGCGGATTTGGTTCCGTATTTCCTGGCAAATTACCAGGTTTGCGTTCCGATAGCATTTTTGATATTTGTCCAATTTGTGCTTCTAAGTTTTTAATTGATCCGGTCAGGTTCCGGATATTGGACTCATTAATACTGACATATTTCGTGAATATGTCTTCTATCGGGGTTGGCCTAAATTGGTTCGGTGGTGGTGGTGGTGTTTGTGGTTGTGGGGGTCCGGTGCAAATCCATTTGGATTTGCAATCGGAGGGCGTTGAGCATTATTGGGGTTGCTCCACGAAAAATTAGGATGGTTCCTATATCCTGGATTATAAGAATTATTATTTAAGTTAATATTAGGATTATAGGAAGGTCTATAAGAGTTCCCCATATAATCGATTTCTTCAATTATATTATTATTCGGATTCCAAGTAGTGGCGGAGGAAGCAAATATTCTAGCCAATTGTTTAGTTAAATTTTCTACTTGGAGTGCTAAAGTAGAAGAAGTGTCGAGCTCATATATCCCAGCTTGTTTAGGGCGTGACCTTGGAACGTTCCACTGGTACGCATTCATGGCCATCTCCTCAAAGAGGGTTTGAGCGGCCTCGGGGGTTTTGTTATTGAGCGTGCCCCCAGCGGCAGCATCAATGGCTTGTCTGGTTTGAATATTCAAACCATTATAAAATATTTGTACCTGGAGCCAAGTTGGCAGTGCATGATGTGGACACCGATGTAGATATTCCTTAAAACGTTCCCAAGTCTCATTAAGAGACTCAGACTCGCCTTGTACAAAGTAGGAAATATCCGCACGCAGACGTGCAGTTTTTGCAGGTGGAATATACTTTGTAAGGAATTTTTCGGTCATTTCAGCCCAAGTCGTGATAGATCCTCTGGGGAGAGAACCTAGCCACTGTTTGGCTTTCGTTCGTAGCGAAAAAGGAAATAAGCGAAGATGGATGACATCATCAGTGATGCCATTTATCTTAAATGTGTCGCATATTTCTAAGAAGTTTGACAAGTGCGTATTTGGATCTTCGTCGGGCAATCCATCGAATTGAACAGAATTTTGAATCATTTGGATTATACTCGATTTAATCTCGAAGTTATTATTAGCAATTGGTGGACGAACGATACTAGACCCGGTGTCATCTAAATTAGGTCGTGCATAATAAGACATGGTCCTTTGGGGGACCGCCTCTAGCATTTGTTGTTGCTCTGCTGCCATTTCTTGAACGTGTGCGGTGCCTACGGACTCTTCCAGATTTAATACGAGCTCTTGATTCAGAGATCGGAGGCGCCTGCGAAAGGTGCGTTCGATTTCAGGATCAAGTCCAAGAGTTAAATCAGATGGAGTTCTGCGGCTCATACACTAAAAAAGACTTTTGTATAAAAAAAAACTAAGTAAAAAAAAAACTAAGTTAAAAAAAACACAAATACAAACACACAAATAGACTTAAAACGGAAAATAACTAAAAACAGGTTGTACTTA
Organism: Platanthera zijinensis; assembly: GCA_039513925.1. Classification (NCBI taxonomy): domain Eukaryota; kingdom Viridiplantae; phylum Streptophyta; class Magnoliopsida; order Asparagales; family Orchidaceae; genus Platanthera; species Platanthera zijinensis. Next base: position 127,196,449 of record CM077081.1, read on the forward strand.
TTTTATATAAAACAAGTTTTTTATAAAAGAAGTTTTATAATAAAAGCAGGTTTTTTATTTTAAACTACTTTTTATTTTATTTTTTCAAGTTTTATATAAAATACGTTAAATAGAAGGTTAGGTTTTTCTGTTAGAATTCGTTAGTGGTTAATAAACTTGTTAATAAAAAATTAGGTTTTATAAAAATAAAGTTTTAAATTCAGGGAATTTTATTTTTGTTTTATTTTTATAAAAACTAAGGTTTTTAAATAACAAGAAAAAGAAAAAATAAAATTAATAGCGTTCTTTTATTTTCAAATATTAACACAAATAAACTAATCCCCGGCAACGGCGCCAAAAAGCTTGATAAGTAAAGTTTGTTTTAAAGAAGATAGATTTGGTTTTATATAATCTTTTACGTATATAAGTCTATCTCTTTTTTCCTACTTATATCCTGTGGATTAAGGCAATAGTACCTATCGCATAGGAGTATAGTATGTTATAGAAAATATCAAGGTCGTATTTTTCCTGGGATCGGTGTTAATTATTCTACTTTTTAGAACTGACTATTATTTTATCGAAAGAACGGAGTGGGGTTTATTTTAAAATTAAAAGATACAAAAAAAAATTATATACGTGATTTTATTAAGAGAGGGACTTAGAGTTTAGTCCTCGATTTCAGAATTACTTTGAGCGGATATTAATTCGCCTATTAAAGAACAACTTTATTTCTTAATTATCTAACTTAACGAGAGGGTCCCTTTGTTAGCATCACTGACTCGAAAGTACGACCGGGAAGGCTTGCGTTTAAACGGGTTAACGTAAACGTAGTGTCTCGTCACCTGGTATATGATCAATTAACAGAAAACCCTAGTTAGAATAACTAGAAAGTAGAGTTGAAATATTTGAAAATAGTATCCAGCCCAGAGCTCATCTTGACCAAGTGCTAAGGGTTCTTAGCCTCTTCTCAGGATGGGGGCGGTATAAAGTACAGAAAATAATATCTACCTATCTATCTCAATCCAAGATTTAAGCTTTCGCTTCACCTTTGTTTTTGGGATAGGGTAGTAAAATTTTACAGAGCTTCCACACTATCTTAATCCAGGTCATAGGCTTTCGCCTCGCCCTTCATTCGGGATAGTACGAAATAAGGTTTTGAAAATAATTTTTAAAGCAGTTTTATACTATCTTAATCCAGGACATAAGCAGAGCTTCGCCTTTCATTCGGGATAGTATAAAAAAAGGAAAAGTAAAACTGAAAATAAAGCAGTAAAGTACTCAGAATTGAAATTGAAAGAGTCTATTTTATAAAGTCCAAAAATATTACAACTTTCTAAAAAGCTGAAAATCAAGCTGAAAAATTACAACTTACAGAACTTTAGATTACTTGAAAGCTACTACCAGTTCCTTGTCAGAGAGCTGGGGAGTCCTAACAGTTCTTAAGGAATCTGCTGGAGTTCGAATGATTTTACAAATCCCTGCCGGCCTATTTATAGAAAAAATTTTCAGGTTACACGCCCCCTGACACGGGCGTGTCGGGTAGGGCGTGACAGGGTCACGGGCGTGACTGATGATGTGTCGTGACAGGTGTCGAGCTGGTTGAAACTTCGGATAGAATTTGGGCATGTCACGGGCGTGTTGATGACGTCATGGGCGTGTTAGCTTGCTGATTCATCCGGCTGGTAGCGGGCATGGCGACAGCGCGACATTTGGATAGAACTTCAAAAGGTCACGGGCGTGTCGCCTTTGGCACGGGCGTGTTCAGCAGGCGTGTCCATCGATCTCTCGAGTTTTATCTATCCAGCAAAATAGCAAGAAAAAAGGAATTAAAAAGAGCTGTCACGCCCTAGGTCACGGGCGTGACCTAGGGGCGTGACCTAAGAAAAAAATACAAAATTTCAGAAAAACTTAAAAATTAATTTTAAAACAAAAAAATAAAAATAGTTAGTTTTATATATCAAAACTAAAGTTTTTACTTATAAATATGTATATTTAATATGAAACAAAATTGTATATTTTTATACTCATCAATGTTATCTCCTTATCTAGGGTTCTCAGCTCATTGATGATGGAGCTAAGCCGGGTGTACATTCCTTCAACTGATTCAGTTTCAGTCTTCTTGAAGTTTTCATATTGAGATATAAGGTTGGACCTTCTGTCCTTCCTCTCATCAGCTGAACCAGCTACAATCTGGTTCAGTGAGTCCCACATGGCTTTTGCAGAAGTGCAATCAGCCACTTTCTGAAAGGTTTCATCAGACATAGTCTGAGCCAGAATATTCATTGCTTTAGCATCACCTACTTTTACTTTCTTGTATGCATCATTGTAGTCTGGAGGTGGCACTGCACTGAGATTTGTAGATGTTGTAGCAGTGGCTGCAGCAGGTGGTGTTGGAGGTCCTGTCAAAATAGAATAAAAAATATCTTCATCAATAGAATTCATATATAACTTGATTCTTGCCTTCCAGATGCTGAACTTAGCTAAGTTGCAAACTGGAGATCTGGTGCTAGAATAATCCTTGTACTGGGCCATGAAGTGAATGTCTATAAACTTTGTATCTATCTGGATCTTGTGACTTAGGTGTTAGCCTGTACAGTCAGTTAACCTCCATCTGATACCAATTGAAAGTGAGGATAGATACAACTCTAGAGGGGGTGAATAGAGTATTCAAAAATTATGACACCCTACTCAACTCCCTTAGAGTTAATTTGCGGAATGAGTTTATAGATATTTGAAACCCTAGAGCCTAACACAAAGTGAAGTGCACAAGAGAAAGCTAACTTTAATTACAGTTGAGCTTTTGTCCTATCACAGCAACTAGCAATCCTAGTTATTTCTACTCACAGCCACAGTGTAATAATTAAATTAAGCAACACAGACGACACAAGAGGTTTATAGTGGTTCCCTCTAAGTAGGTACGTCCACTCTTCTACCACCCTGGTAGGAATCCACTACAGGTTTTTGTTCAAGTGCCCTGCCACCAACTGATCTGGTTCAGGTAGATCAAGTAGACCCTTTGAGCTTTTGATTAGGAGCTCAAAATCCAACACAGGTTTTTGATCAGGTGCCCTGCCACCAAGGTTCACTTTTGAAGGGAGTAATAACCTTTTATACAGGAGGTTGAGAGAGTTATAATGTCTTCTCTATTGTTAAAACAGGTTAGAGAAGCTAGTGGATTGCACAGAGATAGAAAGCTCTAAAGAATCAAGGCTCCCCCTGGCTTAGTGATATCCAGGAAGAAGTCTTGCTTCAGGGTGCAGGAACTATTCTGAACTCTTGACAGAGAGCTGTCTTGAAGTTCTTGAAGGAGCAGCTTGAAGAAGACTCTTGATATGTAATGGATGTTCTTCTTCAACAGCTTTTCTTCCTTCTTCTTCTTCTTGAGACTCTGAGTGAATGTTCCTGGCAGCAGGATGAACTCAGGATTGAAGAAGAGAGAGTTGAAGAAGGTCGATCTTCTCAGTTGAATGTAACAATATCTGAGAGGTGTATCTCTTCTTTTTGTGTATGAAACTGCGTGTATACTCTGCTTGCTTAGTATATCTGTGTGTTTGTGTATATGTCTCTATCTTTTGATAGCACTTTATATATTGGCCTTTGTAACGGCTCTAATCTTGGTTTGAATTTTGTCTTCTTCTGAGATCTGCAATCTGGGCTGCAAATAGCACAATACAAAAATATATCCTGCAGACAGACATCCTATAAAGGGATAAAGCTTTCTGAGAAAAGCTGCATATCTACTCTGATAAAAGAATATTAGAGAAAGTCACATTAAACTAAACTCTTTACGGCCAGAGAAGACTTTTGTGTCTAACGGCTATAAAGGACAGCATGGCAGATAAAGCATAAAGATATTTCAACTAATAAGACAAAAAACTTTGTCAGATAAAGCTTAACTTATGCACAAAGGATGGGGCAAAGATTGCCTCTAGAGGTATGCATAAAATCAATGAAATAATCTTTAATAAAATATGCCAAATAAATAGGAAATAAATCATAGAACAGAAGGAGTAATAAATTACTAAAGGCAGACAGAAGAACGTCGAATGACCCACGGAGATCGTCGACCGAACTACAGAGATCGTCGAACTATCAGAACTGATAGTCGAACGACGCAGATAGTCGAACTACCACAGCCGATAGTCGAAATATCATAACAGATAGTTGAGCTATCAGATAGTTGAACTATCAAGGCAGATAGTCGAACTATCAAACAAAACAGATAGTCGAACTATCAAACAGTAAGTCGAGCTATCAGATAGTTGAACTATCAAGCCAGATAGTCGAACTATCAAACAAATAGTTGAACTAACAAATAGTTGAACTATCAAGAAATCTGTCTGGTCAAAAGAAGTCGAGCAGGGTTCGACGATCGACGAGGCAGATACCACAAATCATGGGGCTAACAAGAGTTGAACTAACTCAGAGATAGACGATCTGCTGACTGACGATAGTCGACCAACTGATAGACGATCGTCGAACAGTTGATAGACGATAGTCGAGCAGCGTTCGACAATAGTCGAACCAAAAACAACTTAACCAAATCTTTTTCTGGAAAAGTGACAACTCTACAACTGAGGAAAAACTAATCTAATAACTAACCTTTGACCATAGATAAATCTTGGGTCAAGAAACTAATTGAGAAGACTAAACTCAAATCCAAACTAGGGTACCAACAATCTCCCCCTATTTGGGTTAAGTCTCTCAAAACAAAAACTACTGGAAATAAATATAACTCAGGAAAAGAAACATCTAAGCATCAAATTGCATCAATCAAACAGTCAAATAAACATACTGTAAATAAATAAAACATAAGCAGCATCAGAATCTGATTTAGAGACAGTAGAACCAGGAAGGAAAGAAATTTTTTTAAAGGGATCTAGAGCTTCCTTCTTTGATATCTTCAAGTCTTGTTCTCCAATGATTTCAGATTCTCCTGCTCTTGGCACTACTGCTTCTGGGTGCTTTTCCATATACTTTGAAGGATCAAAAACCTCAGGTCTGACCTGGAATCTATCTAGCTCCTTCTTTCTGAATTTTGACATAGTAGTTAAGCCTGTAATATCTTTTCCTTCAGCTCTGGCTTGTTTGATCTGAGCTGCTCCAACCAATTCAAGAAATCTAGCCATCCTGAAATCAGGATTAAGCTCTTGGATATCATATTCATTATCACCAGTTGGATTTAGAGGTTTTACAGTTTTGAATTTTGTAGAGAGTTTTAGCATACTTGCAGCTGGCTCTTTATTTTCTTGAATAACTAGAGAAGATGGAGGAGAAAACTCTGCATATTTTTTACTTGATCTTTCAGAGTACATGATCCTTTTTTCCTTTTGAATCTGTTTTCTTCGTTTGAGCTGGCTTTTTGGAAGGTATGCTTTTGCTTTCTTTAGGAGAGGATGCTTTTCTCTTGGGTGAAGGAGGAGGAGAAAAGGTTGGCTTCTGATATACTATCTCCTTCACTTGCTCTTTTGTATCAGCCTCTTGTCTTTGATGTCCAGATTGAGATCTTCCTTGATATCCTGGATTACTTCTTCTTTGATATGCTTGAGACGGAGTGAATCTAGCAGAAGGGGCTGAGGGATTGGCAGAAATATTTCCAAAAGCTCCTGCACTTGGAGGAGAAGGAGGAGGTCCTCTAGGAGTCCACTTGGGAGCTGGACTGTCATATCTTTTGATTTTCTTTTTCTGCTTTTGTTGGTTTCTGGATAGTCCCATCCAATGTTGATATTCTTTAGATTTGGGATCTATCCCTTTCAGTATGTAATAGGGAACATCATGATCAGGATTTGGAGGAGGAAGAGCAGCAGCTTTCCTTTTTCTTTTTGCTGCTTTCTTCTTCTTAGAACCTTCTGATTCATCAGAATCATCCTCATCATCAGAATGAGATGATTGAGGTTGATCATAGGGATCAAAAGCCTCTTGCTCAGCTTGTTCTTTGGCTTTCAATGCAACTCTCTCTCTCTTTCCTCTTCTAAGGCATCTTGTGCCAGAAGGGTATCCAAATCAGGTCCTGGGGTATCATCCCACAGAGTTGATTTCTCTTTTTGCTCTTCAGTAACTGTCTTGGAGACCAGTTCATTCTTCACAGCTATCTGAGCTGGAGGAGTAGATACAGGATCTTGAACAGCAGGTTCTTGAGCAGGTTCTTGAGCAGCTTGAACTTCTTGAACTAGATCTGAAACCAAAGGGACACAAAGGTGTTCTAAATGGTATCGAAAAATCCCTTCCAGGTATTCACAGGCTAGCATGTCAGTTAACATGTCAAGGAATTAAGTAAATGAATTACCTTCAGGACTTTCTTCAGAATTTTTGAACTCCCACAAGTCATCCAGATAGAAGGTAATGACTCCTTCTAGGAATAGAGCAACTATGGGAGTGGAGGCTTCTTCAAGGCACACTTTGAAGGCAAATTCTGCTTCCATTATGATATCAGATGGCCTCTGAACTAGTGCTGGTTCTGCAGATGATGTTGTAATGTCAACTGGAACTGCTGTTTATTTTTGAATTTCATCTTGGGGATCTGCTGGAAGAGTAACAAGGGGCAGTCCAGAGGCATCTTCCTCGAACATCTCCCCCTACCTGATTTCAGTAGATACTGAAGTCAGGCCCCTAAATGAAGAGGGCTCAGCAGACTTGGAGAGGTCTATGATGGAGGATGACAGGGAAGAGATGGTAGAAACAAGAGGGGCAATTGCTTCTTCAATCATGGTTTTGATTGAAGGAGTAATTAGCTCCAGGATGTTTGCAATGAAAGATGGAGTTATTTCAAATGATGTGGATGGGGGAAGCTAAGTAGATGGAAGATCATCAGGGATGATGGTCTCCTAATGAGATATATTGTGAACTGGAGACTGATGAGTGGATGAGGGAAGATGAAGATGATCTGGAGGTGTAAGTGGTGACTGAGGTGGAGTGGGTAGATTCTCAGAAACCAACAGATCAAAACTAGGATGAGAAATCCTAGTAAGATGTGAAGGAAGTGGAGATGCTGGTGGTGATGTATGGAGAATAGTAAAGGAATCAAGTAGAAGAGAGACAGTGGATGTAGATGGTAATGCAGAAGTGGATGGCAATGCAGTAGAAGTGGATGGTAATGTAGAAGTAGAAGTAATGGGGGGAAAGGAGGAGCCTTCTTCATGTAGGTGGGGAGTGACTGGTACAGTCCTTGTGCTCTCAGATAAAACTGGAGCTACCCAAGCTGGTGAAGGCTTCTGAATGCTCCTTTTCCACTTAACAAATAAGGTGGGATCCATTTTATTACTGGAATTGATGGAAGTTGCAACTGTACCCAATAGTTGAGGATATTTCTCTTTTAGGAAAATTCCTATTACCCTTCCAAGGGTTACTTCCTTCTTGTTGTTCTTCTTTCTTATCAAATCAAACATTATCCCTGCCAATTTATCTATTTCTTATTGATAATCGCACTCATCAAGGCAAACTGCTGCCTGGTTATATTGTCATGAGCTGAGTACTTACCTAACAGCACTTTTCCAACAAGTTCAGCTAAGAACTTAATCCTCAAAGGGAAGTTCACTTTCAGTAACTTTGTAGGAATGCCCTCAGCATGTCCTAGCTCGACGAGCATTCTTCCATACTCTTGAGTATCTTGGTCATACTCTTCTTGTCCATTCAATAATCTGAAAATTTCAGTCAGAACGGCAGGAGTCAGGATTACCTCTTCGCCGCCTATTGTCCCGGTCATGGATTCGTCGCTGGAAGACGAAGAGTAAACCCATTCTTTGATCTCTGGGATGTTGATCTTGATACTTGTTGACATCAACTTTTCCAAACCTTGATCCTTGCTGATCTGTAGCATCTCTATAATCTCCGCATCACAGGAGCTGAACGAGTCGAAATCCACGCTGAAACCGGCATCAAACTTCATCGCAGTCAGGAGAGCTGGAGCAACCTCCATTGATTTGGTTGGAGTGGACGACGAAGACGAAACGGCAGAAGGCGCGGGGCAGAGCTCAAGTCAAAACTCACAAGCAGGAGTGAGGAATATGAAACAATGAGCTCTGTCAACTACAAATTGAACGATCTAATAACCTAGGTCGACCATTGGTTTTATATTAAAATGACAATCGTCGACCTATTTTAACAGATACTGGACACGATAGTCGAACGGTCGTTCGACGATCGTTTCTTGAAGCAGAGTAGTCGATCAATCGTTTGACTATTTCTGTCTTCACAAACAAATAAGCCGTCGTCACCCATAGGTCGACGATAGGCTCGACCTGTTCGACTATCGTCGAACGTCGTTCGACGATCTTCAAACAGATTTCAATAAGACAGAAGTCACACTAGTCTTTTCCATTAATCATGCCTAGTTAATGCAAAAAGAACAGATGCTTCTATTCATCTAAGGGCTTGGTGAAAATATCATCTCTCTGAAGGTCAGTGGATATGAACTCAAGACTGATCTTTTTCTTTTCCACACAATCTCTCAGGAAATGGTGTCTAATCTCAATGTGCTTGGTTCTAGAGTGGTGCACATTATTTTGTGCAATGGAGATAGCACTGGTACTGTCACACATGATTTTTGTGTTCTTGTGTGTGTACCCAAAATCCAAAAGCTGGTTTTCAATCCATAGGATCTGTGAACAACAACTAGCAGCTGCTTTATATTCAGCCTCTGCAGTTGAAGTTGAGACAGAAGCCTGTTTCTTACAGAACCAAGAGACCAATCACTCTCCCAGTAACTGACATGTTCCTGAGGTACTTTTCCTGTCAACTCTACAACTAGCATAGTCAGAATCAGAGTATCCAATTAACTCAAATTCTGATTCTGCTGGGTACCATAGTCCTAAATTTGGACATCCCTTCAGGTATCTCAAAATTCTCTTGAGAAGAATCAAATGAGATTCCTTGGGGTTGACCTGGAATCTATTACATAAGCATGTGGCAAACATTATATCTGGTCTACTTGCAGTTAAATGTAATAGGGAACCAACAATGGCCCTATAGTTTTTCTGATCAACTGGCTTACCCTGATCATCAGAATCTATAACTACATTAGTAGTCATAGGTGTATGCATTGCTGAAGAATCAGCTATCCCAAACTTCTTTACCAATTCCTTGGCATATTTTGATTGGGAGATGAAGATGCCTTCAGCATCTTTCTTTACTTGGAGACCAAGAAAGTAAGACAGCTCACCCATACTACTCATCTCAAACTTAGAATGCATCAGGTCTGAGAAATTTTTGCATAGTTTGGGATCAGTGGAGCCAAAAATAATATCATCCACATAACTTGAACTAACAGGATGGTGTCCTTGTGATGCTTGACAAACAGGGTTCTATCAACTACTCCCCTAACAAAGTTGTGCTCTAATAGGAAACTAGCTAGAGTCTCATACCAGGCTCTGGGTGCTTGTTTAAGTCCATAAAGAGCTTTTTGCAACTTGTAAACAAATGATGGTTGAGTTGAAGAGACAAACCCAAGAGGTTGTTCAACAAACACCTCTTCCTTTAGCTCACCATTTAGGAATGCACTCTTGACATCCATTTGAAAAACCTTAAACTTCATATAGGCTGCATAGGCTAGAAAGATCCTTATTGCCTCTAGCCTTGCAACAGGGGAAAAGGTTTGGTCATAGTCTATACCTTCATCCTGTCTGTAACCCTGAGCTACAAGCCTAGCTTTGTTCCTTATAATAATTCCATTTGCATCCAACTTATTTCTAAACACCCACTTTGTGCCTATGATCAGTTGGCCTTTTGGTCTTGCAACCAAAGTCCATACTTTACATCTTTCAAATTGATTAAGCACCTCTTGCATAGCAATGATCCAGTGGGGATCTAGCTCAGCATCTTTTATGGCGAGGGGCTCAATTTATGAAAGGAAACAAGCATGCATCGCATCCTTTCTTAATTGATGTCTTGTTTGCACACCAGCTGATATGTCACCAATCACTTGAGATGTAGGATGATCTCTAAGTGTGACAATATCAGCAGGTGGGATGTGATCTTCAACAACAGTTTAAATTAATTCCTCCTGAGGAATAGGATCACCTGTTGGTGGTACAGCAACTGCTTCCACAGTGTCTTCATCACTATCTGAATCAGCTATATGAAGAGTTGATAGATGGAGAATCTGTTGAGTGACATCTTTGCATGACTCAGGTACCTGCAATAAGCTTGAGGAAGCAAAAGTTTCCTTCTCCTTGTAAAACATCTTTGACTCATCAAAAGAAACATGCACAGGCTCCTCTATTTTAGATGTTGATTTGTTAAAGACCCTATAAGCTTTGCTTACTTGGGAATATCCAAGAAAAATTCTCATTGAAGCTTTTGCTTCAAACTTTCTAAGGTATTCTTTGTTATTATTATTAATATACACTACACAACCAAAGACTCTAAAATAATTAATTTTAGGTTTCTTTCCTTTAAGCAACTCATAAGGAGTTTTACTCTTAAGCTTGTGTATAAGACATTTGTTCAAGACATAATTAGCTGTGCTAACAGCTTCTGCCCAATAAGAGAGAGGCATGTTAGCATCTGCCAATAATGTTCCAGTAGCTTCAATCAGGGTTCTATTCTTCCTTTCCACTACCCCATTTTGTTGGGAAGTTCTAGGAGCAGAGAAGCTATGTTTGATACCTTCTTTCTCACAGAATTCTTGCATGAGAAGAGAATCAAACTCAGTACCATGATCACTTTTGATCAAGGCCACATGAGTAGAATACTCAGTCTGCACACATAGCAGAAAGTCTGTAAGAACTTTGAAGTTATCAGCCTTAGTTCTCAAGAAGAACACCCAAGTGAACCTAGAGAACTCATCTACAATCACTAAAGTGTAAAACTTCCCTCCTAGACTCTGTACATTTATTGGGCCAAAATGGTCCAAATGTAATAAATACAGGATTCTAGGTGAATCACTTTTATTTACAGATTTAAAGGAGTTTTTTGTTTGCTTGCCTAATTGACAAGCCTTGCATAGGCTTTCCTTCTTGTAGGGGCAAGAAGGTAAACCTCTAACAAGGTTGTATTTTGATAACCTAGATATGTTCTTGAGGTTGACATGGCTAAGCCTCCTATGCCATAAGGTGTTATTATTTGTTACTACATTAAACAGGCAGACTTCAGATTGAGTTGAATTAAAATCTACTAAATAAACATTACCCTATCTAATACCTACTAACACAACATTACTATTTAAAGTAATATTATAGAGAGTGTTAGTGAAAGATACCAGATAACCTTCATCACATAACTGGCTTACTGAGATTAGGTTGTGCTTCAGTCCAGTTACATATGCAACCCTTTTGAATGTTACTGCTCCAATGGTAATCCTACCATATCCTTCAGTTTGACCACAGCTGGAATCCCCAAAGATAACCTTTGGTCCAAGCTTGGCCTTGTATTTTGACAGATTTTCTTTGTTTCCTATCATATGTTTGGAACAGCCACTATCCAAATACCATTTGTCTTTAGTAATTGGATAGGTCCTCACCTGTAAATTAAACAATTAGACATTGTGGACCCAGACAACCTTGGGTCCATTATTTTTCACATAATGAAAACTGGAAATAAAAAAATAAGCAGGTTAGGGTTTATATCCTAAGGGATATGATCTCCTAGGTGGAATGCTCCATGCAGTTGATGGGTCAATAAACCTAGGGTTTCTATTTACATTAGGATTTTTAAGGTTCAGGTGATTATTTTGAAAATCATATTGAGATCGTCGATCATCGTTCGACGATCGATGCTCAGATCATCGAGCATCGTTCGACCATTGAGCCTTCGATCATCGAGCATAGTTCGATGACTTTTGTAGTTCCTTAAATTTTTGCTTCCTCTTTTCTCTCTTAGCTTTATTTAAGGCTTTGTTAACTAGATTTACTTGCTCAGTATTCTTTATTCCATCAGCTGAAATAAAGTTTACTGGAGTTGAAAGATGATTTTTAAGAACCAAGGGGGGTTCACTTGATGAGTCTCCTAAGCCTAGCTTATTATTGTCTGACCTAGTGTTTGTCATGCTAGTGATCTCTAGCAGCTTAAGGCTTCTACCATTTAGAGATTCTTCTAATCTTTTTGACTTAGCTAGTTCATTTTTAAGAAATTTCATTTCTTCACTGGACTTAGTGAGTTCTGCTTCAAACCTAGCATTTTCAATGGAGAGGATTTCTGATTCTGCTATCCTATTTCTAAGCTCCTTAATTTCCTTTTCTGAACTAATTAAATCTAAACAAAGGGATTTAAATTTAGATTTAAATTTAGCAGAAGAAAAATCATAAGAAGATAATACCTGATCTTCTGTAGACATTTCTTCATCATCATCAAAACTCTCTACAGCTGAGTGATTGTTGCAGGAAACAATTGCCATAAGGTAAATTTCTTTTGCCTTCTTCTCTTCCTCATCTTCACTGGAGCTTGAGGAGGAAGATTCCTCATCTGAATCACTCCAGGTTTCAGCAACAAATCCTTTCTCCTTCTTCTTATTTTTGTAGGAGGAGGACTTGGAGTGCTTCTTCTGATGTTCTTTTTCTTTTCTCTTATCCTTATTCTTTTCCTCTGGACACTCAGGTAGAATGTGTCCAGGTTTCCTGCAACCATAACAGATAATTTCTTTAGCAGGAGATCTGTCATACCTTGGTTTATCTTCATATCTTGAAGACTTTTTTCTGAAGTCCTTTCTGCCCATCTTGAGAAACCTTTTGGCAAAGAGTGTCATCAGCTCCATTGGATTGGCTTCCTTCAGAAGCACCAGTAGCTTTTAGAGCAAGGGTTTGCTCTTTCCTTGTTGGAGTTGGAGTCTTGGCTTCAGCCTCAGCTTCCCTGGACTTCAGCACTTGCTCAAAAGATCTGAGCTTGCCAAGGAGGGCTTCAGTTGAGATTTCAGTAGTGCTTCTAGCCTCTTTGATGGGACAGATCCTGAGATCCCATGTGCTGGGGAAGCACATCAGTATCTTATCATTGACCTCTGTCAATGTTATCTCCTTATCAAGGGTTCTCAACTCATTGATGATGGAATTGAGCCTTGTGTACATTCATTCAACTGATTCAGCTTCAGTCTTCTTGAAGTTTTCATATTGAGATATAAGGTTGGACCTTCTGTCCTTCCTCTCATCAGCTGAAACAGCTACAATCTGGTTCAGTGAGTCCCACATGGCTTTTGCAGAAGTACAATCAGCCACTTTCTGAAAGGTTTCATCAGACATAGTCTGAGCCAGAATATTCATTGCTTTAGCATCAGCTACTTTTGCTTTCTTGTATGCATCATTGTAGTCTGGAGGTGGCACTGCACTGAGATTTGTAGATGTTGTAGCAGTGGCTGTAGCAGGTGGTGTTGGAGGTCCTGTCAAAATAGAATAAAAAATATCTTCATCAATAGAATTCATATATAACTTGATTCTTGCCTTCCAGATGCTGAACTTAGCTAAGTTGCATACTGGAGGTCTGGTGCTAGAATAATCCTTGTACTGGGCCATGAAGTGAATGTCTATAAACTTGGTATCTATCTGGATCTTGTGACTCAGGTGTTAGCCTGTACAGTCATTTAACCTCCCTCTAATAACAATTGAAAGTGAGGATAGATACAACTCTAGAGGGGTGTGAATAGAGTATTCAAATATTATGATACCCTACTCAACTCCCTTAGAGTTAATTTGCGGAATGAGTTTATAAATATTTAAAACCCTAGAGCCTTACACAAAGTGAAGTGCATAATAGAAAGCTAACTGTAATTACAGTTGAGCTTTTGTCCTATCACAGCAACTAGCAATCCTAGTTATTTCTACTCACAGCCACAGTGCAATAATTAAATTAAGCAACACAGACGACACAAGAGGTTTATAGTGGTTCCCTCTAAATAGGTACGTCCACTCTTCTACCACCCTGGTAGGAATCCACTATAGGTTTTTGTTCAGGTGCCCTGCCACCAACTGATCTGGTTCAGGTAGATCAAGTAGACCCTTTGAGCTTTTGATCAGGAGCTCAAAATCCAACACAGGTTTTTGATCAGGTGCTCTGCCACCAAGGTTCACTTTTGAAGGTAGTAATAACCCTTTATACAGGAGGTTGAGAGAGTTAGAATGTCTTCTCTATTGTTAAAATAGGTTAGAGAAGCTAGTGGATTGCACAGAGCTAGAAAGCTCTAAAGAATCAAGGCTCCCCTGGCTTAGTGATATCTAGTAAGAAGTCTTGCTTCAAGGTGCAGGAACTCTTCTGAACTCTTGACAGAGAGCTGTCTTGAAGTTCTTTAAGGAGCAGCTTGAAGAAGACTCTTGATTTGTAATGGATGTTCTTCTTCAACAGCTTTTCTTCCTTCTTCTTCTTGAGACTCTGAGTGAATGTTCCTGGTAGCAGGATGAACTCAGGATTGAAGAAGAGAGAGTTGAAGAAGGTCGATCTTCTCAGTTGAATGTAACAATATCTGAGAGTTGTATCTCTTCTTGTTGTGTATGAAACTGTGTGTATACTCTGCTTGCTTAGTATATCTGTGTGTATGTGTATATGTCTCTATCTTTTGATAGCACTTTATATATTGGCCTTTGTAATGGCTCTAATCTTTGTTTGAATTTTGTCTTCTTCTGAGATCTGCAATCTGGGCTGCAAATAGCACAATACAAAAATATATTATGCAGACAGACATCCTATAAAGGGATAAAGCTTTCTGAGAAGCTGCATATCCAATCTGATAAAAGAATACTAGAGAAAGTCACATCAGACTAAACTCTTTACGGCTAGAGAAGACTTTTGTGTCTAACGGCTATAAAGGACAGCATGGCAGATAAAGCATAAAGATATTTCAACTAATAAGACAAAAAACTTTGTCTGATAAACTTGACTTTTGCACAAAGGATGGGGCAAAGATTGCCTTGAGATGTATGCATAAAATTAATGAAATAATCTTTAATAAAATATGCCAAATAAATAGGAAATAAATCATAGAACAGAAGGAGTACAAAATTACTAAAGGCAGACAGAAGAACGTCGAACGACCCACGGAGATCGTCGACCGAACTACAGAGATCGTCGAACTATCAGAACAAGTTGTCGAACGACACAGATAGTCGAACTATCAAAGCAGATAGTCGAACTACCACAGCAGATAATCGAACTATCAGAACAGATAGTCGAGCTATCGGATAGTTGAACTATCAAGGAAAATAGTCGAACTATCAAACAAAATAGATAGTCGAACTATCAAACAGATAGTCGAGCTATCAGATAGTTTAACTATCAAGCCAGATAGTCGAACTATCAAACAAATAGTTGAACTAACAAATAGTTAAACTATCAAGAAATCTATCTAGTCAAAAGAAGTCGACCAGGGTTCGACGATCGACGAGGCAGATACCACAGATAGTCGAGCTAATAAGAGTTGAACTAACTCAGAGATAGACGATCTGTTGACTGACAATAGTCGACCAACTGATAGACGATCGTCGAACAGTTGATAGACGAAAGTCGAGCGGCGTTCGACCATAGTCGAACCAAAAATAACTTAACCAAATCTTCATCTAGAAAAGTGACAACTCTACAACTGAGGAAAAACTAATCTAACAACTAACCTTTGACCATAGATAAATCTTGGGTCAAGAAACTAATTGAGAAGACTAAACTCAAATCCAAACTAGGGTACCAACAGAATACCACTGCCCCGGGACAGGGGTGGGGTCGTATAAATTGGTCAGCTGAATGCTGATTGTTTGCCTTATTTCCCTCCCTTGTGGTGGATTATCCCTGTGCAGGTGCTGGAAAGCCGAGCGAGAAATAGCGGGCTGAATCCCTTGCTGCTATGCTGGCCCTCGAAGACTAGCAGAAAAGTCTTACTATTTTCATGTGTGTTCGGCCTGCGCGCCGATGTTTTTAAACCACATTTGTGAAGTATAACTGTAAGGCCTTAAGGCCATAACTTTTGTGTATTTGTAAGTGACATTCCTGTTATATATATAAATGGTTTGTTTTATATATAGTGGACATTCATTTTGTATGGGTTCATATAACCCTAAAGCTTCTGCTAGAATTCTCTGTGTTAGGATTCGAGTAACATTTGATATTAACCTGTGACCCTGCCGCCTGTTTGTGGAATATGGTGTGGGGCCCCGGTAGGACCCTCTATTATATTTCATGTGACGGACGGAGGTGTTATAATTTGGTATCACAGCGTCTTGATCTTACTCCTGTGAATTCGTGGTCGAATTCTTTTGAGGGGTGGCGAGCACGTGTAAGTGCGAACTGTTATAATATAAATGAACTCAAGAATGTCCACATAGGAATGAAAATACACCTGTTTGAGGAACCTGGGCGTTCCTATTCGTCATTGTTGCTTTTGCAAAGTCGCTAAAGTGTGTCTTTTACACAAATAGGTGACTCGAAGTGGGGCGGGGGAGTCTGAGCCTCAATATTCTATTGAAAGTACGACACCAGCTGAGGTGCCCACACCTCCTCCTTCAACGGAGACAGTGTGTTTAGTTGTTGAGGCATTGTTTGCAATGATATATACACAGCCTACTGGGCAGGCACAGCCTGCAATGGTGCTAGAAAAGGTTAGAAGTGCGGCACCAGCTGAGGTTCCCACACCTCCTCCTTCTATGAAGACAGTGTGTTTAGTTGCTGAGGCGTTGTTTGCAATAATACATGCACAGCCTACTGGGCAAGCGCAGCCGGCAATGGTGTAAGAACAGGTTGGTCTAAAGACAGAACCTGTGGAGGTTGTGGTAGATTTACGAGCAGTGGAACGACAACTGAAGCAGTTCATGAGTTTCAGTCCTCCTACATTTGTGGGGGCAGGATCCCCAACACAGGCAGAGGACTAGCTTGTACGAGTCAAAAGAAGTTTGATGGCATTACGAACTGAGGAGGAATAAAAAGCCATCTTGGTCGATTTCCTATTGGAAGGAGTGGCTCGGCTTTGGTGGGATGAAATGGAGCTGCACCACTTAGCAGGCAGACAACTAACAGAGGTCTGGATAGGGGATTTTTCGAGACTATTCTTGGCGAAGCATCTGCCATAGTCGTAGTGCATAGCCATGGAAAAAGAGTTTAAGTGTTTAACTTAGGGTGAAAGTTGTGTCGATACCTACTTATATGAGTTTATAAGGTTGGGACGATATACGGGGTCTACCTTTGCATAAGTAGAGCATAAAACCAATGGGTTCTACAAAGATCTCCGGGATGAGCTGAGATTCCTGCTCTCGAGCTCCATGAACCAAGGATTTCAAGCATTGGTGGATACTCTCATGCACTAGAAAAATACGTAAAGAGGGTGCAGGGTAAGAGGGACTTGACCGTGACAAATCCCGAGTTCAAAGCGCCGCACCCGGGAAAGTATAGCTACCAAAAGAAAAGGGGTCGTAAGTACAAATCTTATGGACAAACTACCTCTACGTTTTCTTCTAGAGCAACGTCTGGGCAAGTCCCTCAGACGTGCTATACTTGTGGAAAGCTGAGACACTTTTCACGTGACTATCAGAGTAGTCCTCTGAATGGTGATAAGAAAACAGGAGCAACCTATGCTGAAAAGGGAAAGGTGGTTGAATCCACTGCATCCCAGTATGCCCCAGCTCAGGCAAGGGTGTACAATATTGGCCAACAGGAGTCCATAAAGCAAAGTGACGTCATAAAAGGTACGAGTTAAGCTAACGTTTTACTTCTTTCCATACTTCATACCTTGTGTGTAGCTGTGTATGATTTGTTTATATTAGGTTTTGTACTTATTCGGGACTACCCGGCGAGGGCACTGTTTGATATAGGTGCTTCACATTCGTTTCTATCTGAGGACTTCATGTCTCGGATTGGAGTGTCTACTTGTGTAATGACGGTTAGCATATCGATATTGTTTCCTAATGGATGCGTGATGCGGGCAAGTAAGTCTGGTTATATTGAGGTGAGGATAGGAAGTCGAGATTTCGGATTGAAAGCATGTGTGCTACCGATTTCGAATTGAAAGCATCTGTGCTACCGATATCGGAGTTTGATATAATTTTTTGTATGGACTAGATCTCGGAGCAGCGTGCCTTTATAGATTACAACTCAAAGGGGATCACACTGGGACAGAATACTGAGTTAAAGACTAAATTCTCTGGTATGCGAGGATCGAGCAAGATATTGATGTCTGCTCTCCAAGTCATCAAAGCTATTTGGAAGGGCACAGAGTTATTCTTCACGCTTATAAAGGTTGTTGAGCCAAAAGCTAGCATGAGTGACGTTCTGATTGTATCAGAGTATGATGATGTGTTTCCTAAGGATCTTCCGGGGTTACCGCCCCAGCGGGAGATTGACTTCTCTATTAAGTTGGTGTCAGGTGCAAACATATGGCCTGCTCGCCATACCGTGTGGCGCCAAAGGAGATGGCGAAATTGAAAGACCAACTACAAGAATAACTAGAGCAAGGATATATACGCCTAAGTATGTCACCTTGGAGCGCACCAGTTATTTTGGTGAAGAAGACGGTAGCCTGCATCTATGGATCGATTATAGAGAGTTGAATAAGCTGACGGAGAAGAATAAGTATCCAATACCATGGATTGATGACTTGTTCGATCAGCTGGTCAGATCAACGGTATACTCAAAGCTAGATTTAAAGTCTAGCTATTACCAACTAAGAATTCGGGAATGAGACATTCCCAAGACAGCATTTGGTACACGCTATGGGAACTATGAGTTCACTGTAATGTCGTTTGGGCTAACAAATGATCCATCAGTGTTCATGGACCTAATGCACTGAATGTTTTGAGAGTAATTGGAGTAATTTGTCATCGTCTTTATTGACAACATTTTAGTGTACTCTCAGTTTGAAGAAGATCATGTGAACCATTTGTGGATGGTGTTGCACACCCTGAGAAGAAGTAAGCTCTTGGTTAAGTTCTCAAAATGTGAGTTCTGGTTGTCTTTAGTGGCCTTTTTAGGCCATGTGATATGTGGTGAAGGTATATCAGTGGATCTAGTGAAGATAGTGACAATTCAAGAGTGGCCTATTCTGTCTACTATAGCTGAAGTGCGGAGTTTCTTAGGACTTGCAAGCTACTACAGGAGATTTGTGGTGAACTTTGCCCCGATAGCCTTGTCTTTCACCACACTAACGCAAAACATCAGAAGTTTGTTTGGACACCAGAGTGCGTGCGAGCTTTCGAAGAGCTAAAGAGTCGTTTGACCACGGTTCCTATTTTGACGTCGCCATGTGGTGTGGACGGCTATGGGATTTATAGTGATGCATCAGGAAGCGGCTTAGGCTTCGTTCTTCTACAGTTTGGTAAATTGATTGCTTATGGCTAATGCCAGTGGAAAGTGCACTAGCGAAACTATCCCGTCTACGACTTGGAGTTGGCGGCGGTGATATTTGCACTTAAACTGTGGCGTCATTACTTATATGGCGTGAAAGTTGGCATCTTCACGGACCATAAGAGCCTTAAGTAACATCTGGATCAGAAGGATCTAAATATGCGATAGCGGAGGTGGATGGAGTTCCTCGATGACTACACCTTCAAAATACACTATACTCCCGGGAAGGGAAATATGGTCGCAGATGTCTTGAGTCGCGAGACTCCAGCAATAGCAAATTGGTTGCAAATGCATGATGAGCGTCTGATCCAAGAATTGGAGAACATAGACATTTCTTGTATTGACAAGAATTCCACTGCAAATGCGTGCCTGAATTGGATAGAGGTTTAATATGACCTCGCGGATAGGGTTCGGCGAGAAATGGAACTCGATAAGATTCTATAACGCTATGCAGCGGATGGGTCAAATTCCCAATTCTCCTTGGATGACGGCCTTTTGTGGAAAGATGGTCGTTTGTGCATCCCGGATGTGGGTAAACTTTGTGAGGAATTATTGTATGAAGCACATTTTAAAAAGTACTCAATTCACCCAGGGAGCCCGAAAATGTACATGGACATGAAAAAGGTGTTTTGGTGGCTAGGTTTGAAGAAAGACATAGCCCATTATGTGTCAAAATATCAAACTTGTGCTTTGGTGAAACCTGAATGCCAGAAACTTGGATGGTTCATGAAATCGTTACCAATTCGGGAATGGAAGTTCGATGACATTTCTATGTATTTCGTGCATGGGCTGCCGCGATCACAGAGCGGAAACGATGTCGTGTATGTGATCGTTGACTGGCTAACAAAAGTGTCACACTTCATACCAAACAGGAAGTATGATTCAGTTGAGAAATTATCTAAGCTATATGTGGATAATATCGTATGATTGCACGGCGTGCCCCATAGCATCGTAAGTGACCGAGATGGGCTCTTTACTTCAAATGATTGGAGGCTAATCCATCAGTTGTTGGGGACAAAACTAAAGTTCAGTACGGCCTTTAATCCACAAACGGATGGCCAGACTGAGAGGACCAATATAATAATTGAGGATATGCTCTGTATGTGCGCCCTGGATTTCAGGAAGAGGTTGGAAGATCACCTCTATATGATTGAGTTCGCCTACAATAATAGTTATCAAGCTAGTATATAAATGGCGCCCTTTGAAGCTTTATATGGTAGGAGGTATCGTACACCGTTAGCTTGAGCGGAAACAGGCGAGTCAAAGCTCTATAAACGTAAAGAGGTCGAAGATACAAATTCGAACATACGTACTATTCGAGAGAGGCTATTGATAGTCCAAGATAGGCAGGCGAAATACTATTATGCCAAACACAGAAATATGGAGTTTGCAGTGGGCGATTGGGTATACTTAAAGATCAAGCCATTCAAAGGCATGTCCAGGATTTGGCACTTGAAAAAGTTGAGTCCAAGGTATCTTGGTCTGTTTGAAGTGGTTGACGAGTTGGATAAGCTCCCTATAAGTTATCTCATTCAGCGGAACTAATTGGCGTGCACGATGTGTTTCACATATTAGTGCTAAGAAAAGCTGTGAAAGAGCCAACGCAAGTGATTGTAAATGATCGAGTACCGGTCGATCATGAGCTAACGACGAAGATTAGGCCCATTTGGATCGAGGATTCGGAAATCAAGCAACTGAAGAACAAGATAATCGGGATGGTCAAGGTCTGTTGGGACAACTGTGTCCGTGAAGAGCTGACATGGGAGCGAGAGCAAACCATGCGCGAAGAATATCCCTAGTTATTTGTAAAATGATGTTGTATCATTGTTCTGTGAAGGAAATATGTTTTAACATATTAGTTACTGGTTTTCCTTATAGATGCGTGCACTTTCGGGACGAAATTTTTGTAAGGAGTGGAGGGTTGTAACACCCCAAAAATAAGAAGTGATCATTGAAGGTTACCGCCCGGCGGTAGTCTTATCACAGGCGATAGCTTGGTGAATTAAAAGACCAAGGGCTCGGGTTTTTACCGCCTGGCGATAGGAAGCTATCACACCGCGGTAGAAAATGACTTCGGCGAGAACATTCAATGCTTTTGAGGAATCGTCGAGAACGCTACCGCTAGGAGATATGAGTTACGGCTCCGCGCTAGCCTCTCGACGAATGTCGAGAAGGATTTCTCGAGTAACCAATATACCACTAGGCGCTAGGGAGTTATCGCGGGGCGATAGCTCTAGATAGCAGTGCCGGATGGCAAAAGCGATTACCGCCTATGCTACCGCATGGCGGTAGGAGTTACCATGCGATGGTAGATTTTGTATATAGGTTGGGCTTGAGATTTTATTCTCATTTTCTCTCATACACTCTCTTCTTTACTTCTAGAGTGGGAAGAGGAGGAAACGTCAAGGATATTTTGTGGATATCGATCCATGGTGTGTTTGTGATCGGAATCGCGAGTCGAAGCTAGATCCGTGGAGAGGAAGTTGTGACAATCAATTCCATCCAGATCAGAGATCAAGGTCATGGCTCCGAAGAGGACTATAAGGGTAAAGGTCTTCCTTCTTAGACAAGTGAAGTCCTTTTGCCATATGCATGGAATCCCCCACCAAAAGGTGTAAAAAGTAAGGTAATTCCTTTGGATCGATTCATGGAATCCCTAGTGAGTCTTGCATATAGATCCGGAAATGTGTAGTACGGAGTAGGCATATTATGTGAAGCCCATCTGGACAGGTTGTTCTGGATTGGTGATGTTTATTTTGCGTGCCAAAGAAGACTCCGAGTATAAACGAGTTATATATGGGGTCTGCGGGGTTCTAAATGTGAACTGGAAATAATAGGAAATACTGGGGTTGCAATCCAAGAAAATATCCTAAAAATTCCACGGTTTTAAGACCAGTTGGATATCGCCGGCCGACAGTGGCTATCGCCAACATCGATAGCTCTTGGTGAGTTAATTTTGTTGTGTGCTATGAAAAGACCAGTGTTTCTGGTACTACAGGATGCTGCAAGGTTTTGGGTTGAGTTTGGGTGCAGAAAGAAAACTTCGGTTGGTCCCGCCAAGCAATCGTGAAGAACGCTGGCAATAACTTCCTTTTGATTGAAAATCCTGTCTCTGGGATACTATGAGGCTACTTTGTGAGCAATGAGCTCTTAAAGACCAGTGAGCTGAACAGACAAGGCGAAGCCGACCCGCGTCAGTCTAGACACATTGAATTGACGATCTGAGCAACGGGCAATGGCTGAACTGTATCCGCGTTATGGTTGTCTAACTCAAGTGCCTAAGTTGTTGGTGTTCGTTAGGATCATATAATGAGAGTCTTATGTTGTATATTGTCAAGACTAAAGTCACAGGCCGGGGGATGTGGAGGACTGTTAATGATCAAAGTTAACCGTTATGTCTGGGACCTCTAAACGGTGGTGGAACCCTGGTGACAGGTACACCAAAAATGTGCCCGAAGTGCACAAAAAGTTTGGTCGTCGAGGCATTCGTTTGTGATATATTGAATTGTGTGTGAGTGCACATACTTATGATATATCTACTTGTGAAAATACTATGCATGTAGGGAAGGAATACCACTACCCCTGTAAATGGGTTGGGTTGTTATAAATTGGTCAGTTGAATGCTGACCGTTTCTGTAACGCCCCCGATTTTTCAACATTTCGTTTGATTTGTTATCTGGCGTGTTTATGACGTCAGGGTGTTACGTTGATGCATTTTCGGCATATGTCATTATTAGAGCATGGTTTTAGCTTTTAGGTTTTCTGTGTGTGATTGGGTTTAGCCTGTTTGCAAGATTCCCTAGCGAGATGGGTCTGTTTTGGTGACTCGGTGGAGCCTCTTTGGGAATGCTTGTGTTTTGGCTTCGGGAGGTGTTTGCCCGAGTTTGGTTCATCGAATTTAATTTTGAATGCATCATTGGGTTCGTCGCGTCGGTATTTAACAACTGTATGATTTTCGTAGAAATCCGTGTTGGCGCGAATTTTGGGTCGTTTAGACCATTATTTAATAATAAATTATTATTATAATACTTATATTTCTATGTATAAATAGCCTTGTGAATAGAAAAACCCTATTCATCGTCTTCTTCTTGAAACTGTCGCTTGTTTGTGAAAGAGAGAAAGAGGCTTGATGCGTCGGCAAGTGTACAGATCGTAGTCAAGTAATAAAGTGAGGAGTTGAATCCCTGGATATCGATCTTTCGAGGAGTGCAAGTTGGGAGTGTGACTTCACTATTGAAAAAGGTGATTGCAAGCGTAAACATAACAAAGGGGGGTTTTGATTTCGGGTTTCCTAATATTAACACTAATGATCCTATTGCGGGTCGCCGTCACCGCATCTCTTTGGAGGATTACTCAAAAGAGTAAAACGGAAGATGGATGAGCTAATGTGGGTCACAATCACCTCTTCGCAACGCACGCTTCTAGCAATCGCTAGAATGGTACAACCATAACTAGCACAATAGAAAATGGAGCTCAACAAGCTATCAAGAACTGAAATAAATCAACACCTAGACATGCTGAAATATTCAAGCTAATAATATTCATACACATAATTCCAACTCTCGAAATATGCAGGAAAAAGAAATACTACAAGTAAAGGGGAAGAGAAAAAACCAAACGCATGAAGGCTCGCCGAGATTCGCGGGCGGATTCAAGGGTTGTCGGGCCTTGTACGGGCTCAGTATACGGATGATGTTCGGGGTTTAGAAGGGTTGTCACTTCCTTCGAATATCCCGTCTTCTTCGTGAATAATAGCTGGCTTGTTCTATCCAGAGAAATTCACGGATGTAGCAACCTTTGAGCTTGAAATGGAGCTTGGAGCTTTGAGATGGCAATGGAGACCGGAGATGAAGCTTTTTCTAGCTCTTAGAGGATAGATGGCGGTTGGATCAACTCTCCAAGGAGGAGAGAGGAAAAGGTGGCTGAATTGAAGTTTTCCCGCTCAAAGGAGCAGGAATGGCGGGCTGGACCTGGACTGGTTCGTACTTGGTTTGATGGGAGAAGAAATCTTCACTTTATATAGAAGCAGGTCAGAAAAATGGGCACGCACGGTTTGGTGCACCACCGTGCGTCAATCGTGTGTTATTTAACTTACAGGATAAGCCTGTAGAAGGAGAAGCGTTGACCCATGCGTTTTACTTGTGCACGGACGCATCCGCCCGTGCACGAAGGAAATCGCACGTGTAACGATAGAAAGCAGGAAAACAGGAACAAATAGAGAAATCGTGCGTTTTAGTCACGCACGGGCGCTGCCGCCCATGCGTGAATAAATCGCACAATTAACCACAGAATGGTACAAACAGGAAAGCTACAGGAAAACCGTGCGTTTCTTTCTCGCACGGTTTGGCCAAAACTGTGCGTGAACAAAACGCACGGGTAGCCACAGATGTCCACAGAACTGTTGTGTAAAACACACGATTGCCAACAGACCATGCACAAAGAAATTCGCACGACCGTGCATTTCACACAGGAAATGGAAAATGAAACTTTTGACATCACGACCACCTGCAAAGCAATAAAACCAGCTGGAACAACAGCTCCCAGCACCAAAAAGCAAACAACAACAGCAAGAAAGAGCCATGGGGAGTACCATATGCTTGCCCCCAATAAACGAATGTACAATTGCACACCTACGGGCCAAAATAGTGCATAAAGCGGTCAATGACCGAACGATGAAAATATAACTGATATCCGGTTGAGTGCACGAGTGAGAAAACAAGCCCCAAATGAGTCTGAAAAACCCTATAAATATCAGACTCATCACACCACCATACTTAAACATTTGATCGTCCCAAGCAAATCATCTCTCCGTGAACTAGAAATTAGCTAGCTGGCATAGAAATTTCAAAATAAGGTAAAGCGAGAAATCAAAAAATGCATGGGCATAGAAAATATAATAGATATAATTTTTAGTTATACTGTAAAGTTTATAAATTTCGACATGTGTAAATAAGTATTTTATCTACTCAAAAGTAGAACTCTGGAGAATCGTCCGATCACGCGTAGGAAGAAAGTAGGCAGGCCACTCAGTTGAGCATTGCCAAAGATCGGGGCTCGGGATCACCTCCAAAGGAATCCACCAATGTCTGGGACCATATGCTTGCCCGTTCGTACTCTCTCCACAACTCTAGTTTGACTCGAGCGCGAATCCGTAGGACTTTAGGGTAGAAATGGGGCTTGGGTTTCGGTGAGGTAAACAAAGATAAAAGAGAAGGCTACGCACCAAACCCAAATGAGCTATACTAAAAGACATCCTCTTGCAAACAATACAAGCAAGAGCACCACGCCACTAGAATTAAACTTGAAAACACGGGTGTGTGCACCGTCTACCTCCACAAAGACTCAAGTAGAATTTTCTATTGCACATTTCCTTTTCATTTTTCTTTTCACTTTTCTTTTTACTTTTCTTTTTTTACTTTAGCCATTTTCAGTAAATACAAGCTTGGGAGATCATCCACATATTAACAACAAATTTCTCCACATCCACACCACAAAATAAAGTCGTAAAACACTAAAGCACAACTTGGGTGTGCGACTTGGATAGGCTATAGGGCTTTGGTGAAATAATAGCAGAAGGGGTAGGCACAACGGGGCTAGCGAAGATAAAATATTAGGAACGGTACAAAGCTCAACCGGGCCAAAATGATGTCCTACATCATGCTCACGCTAGACTAACCGTGCACCAATGCTTCGAGAATAGCTCGAGGCAAGTTATTAGTCACCGAGAAAGATGATCCTTCCTCCCGACTCGAGCAATACGAGGCTAGTGGAAGCTACACACATTCCTACACTACTGTTCGATTACTCCAGATTCAACAGTTTTGAGTAGTACAAACAACATTTACAAATACAAAAAGTATAAATCTACGAGCATCAAAAAAATTAAATCTATACTATTTCTACACACCATGAGTCCTCGATTAGGAGCATTGCATGAGTTTCACACTACCCTATCCTAAAATCCTAAGCCAGCACCACTATCTTAAAATGAACACAAAAGAAACAAATTTGGCTTGAGCCGAGCACGTGCTTAAGTGCACGCTCATGTGGTGTAGGTGCACAATGAGACATGATAAAATAAAAATAGAAAATGGAAATATACTTGTGGTATGCAAGTGCATGTGCAAAGGGGGCCCTGCAAAACTTTCCCCCACCAGACTTATACTAAACAATTTATCCATGATTTGCAATAAAAATAGGGAAATAAAAGTTGAGGGAAGAGGTTACCCCATGCTCAGCAAATGAGCATACCAGAAGATTGGCGTAAACTTCACCAGACAGTCCATGGCTTAAACGAACTCCACCAGCACATGAAATTATCCCCAACCACGCATACTCAAAACATATATTCCAGCAGCAAAATTGAATAAATTAGAAGCAGCAAAATTTGGTTGTCTCCCATAAGCCCTTTTCTTTACCATCCTTAAGGTGGACCAAATACCTGTATTATCAGTTTTATATAATGTTCAGATCATAAGTTCAACACGTAATGAAAAAGTCTATAGTCACACACAGCAGCAAGCAGGGAAAGGAAAACGGGCCCAGAGATCTTTCACTCCTCAGCTGAATGCTGATTTTTGATAGATCTCCCCAGTCACGCGAGATGAGGGCGAGGCGAAGGATTTAGGGCCCAGGGAAGATGTGTCTCCCATATCCCTAACCTCGTCCTTTTGCACCTTGTGCAGGAATAGCTCCTTTCGTTTCAGATCCACAGAAGGGGATCGCCTGGGTGGTATGATCACACCCACCAATTCAGCAGCAAGTTTATCTTTCTCAACTGGGGGCATCCTTTCCTCACCCAGAGTGGGTGAAAGATCATCCCAAGTTACCTGTTAATAGTCTTACAAAATTTGTTAGAACATATAAAAGTTTTCAAATTAGATTTCTGCACGCTTTCTACAGGCGTGCTCAGCTCACATTTCTTCACAACGCAATCTTGTTCCATGTCAAGTGACTCCGTCTCTATCTCTCCTTCAGCTACCATCAGTGGTTCTATCACTTTCTTAACCTGCTCGCGTTCCTTTAGTAGAAGAACTGTCTTAGCAGCACTAGACACATCATTAGATAACAAATCATTTAATTGCCAAAATTCTCCATGTTCATTTGAAATTATATGGGGAGGTGAAGGTGGTAGAGGCAAATTTACCTTGGGAGCCAAAGTGACACCACTTGCATTAAATTGCAAGGTAGCTTCACTGGCTTTCAGGAATGGGACCCCTAGGATGCGTTTTGAAGTGTTACCCATGGGTACTAACACCTGAAAGTCAGTGACTACAGCAGCCCCATTCATAATCATGTCCACATCCTTAATCTCACCATCGGTCTTAATTACTGATCCATCATCTAGCACTAGAGATTTCCGAACATCAGATTCGATAATTAAATTCAGCTTTTCAACATCTTGCAAAGCAAGAATGTTGCAGGATGATCCAGAATCGCATAATGCCATCGTCTCTACCGTATTAATCTCACATTTAACGACCACTTTATTTTTCGCGCACTCTTCCGCATTCCCAACATTCTTCCCTTGCTAACGGGCATTTTTCTTCGTATCACTTAGGAGGGTGCCGCGAGTACACTCGGAGAACACTTGGGCCAATTGCCCCAGCAGTGTCTCCAAGTTCCTCATGGACGCAGTTTAAGTTGCCATATTTGATTGGGCCATCTCAACAAATTTCTTTCATCATCTCCTCCAACGCACTTTTACGAGTTCCTTGCACGTTTGGATTATAACCCGTATGCGGCAGTCGCGGCTGGCTACTAGAGGCTTGAGCATCAAAGCTATGTTGGCCTCCCTGCCACCTTTGACTGGGAGCATTTTGATTCCATGAGAAATTTGGATGATTTCTCACATTGGGGTTATATATATTATTAAAAGGAATAGTGCAGTTTTGACTATTTATAAAATTAAAATTTTCATCAGAAATTATACCTGACGGCTCAGCAATGATTTCTCTAGCGGTGCACTCATAGGCATGATGGCTAGGGTTACCACAACCCTGGAATGATATGTACATATACCGAGCTGGAGGAGGGGCCGATCTGGTCAACATAGTCCTTCCATCCAAAGTGTGATGGCTTACCTCTGATTGCTGTACCACAACATTTAATTAAAACAAATTCCTCCCCCCTCTAAGGGCATTTCTTCTGGCGGTCCAGTAAGTGCTATGGGAGGCGGTATCTCGAAGTAGCCTCAATGCCTCTTCTAGAGATAAGTTCATTATTGTGCCACCAACAGCTGCGTCGATCATTGCCCTGAAATTAGGCTCAATACAAAAATAAAATATTTCAACTAGATTCCACGGCTCATAGCCGTGCTTGGGGCATCGACGCTGCAGGTCGGAGAATCTCTCCCACGCCTCAGATAACGTCTCTTAATCTAGCTGTCAGAAGGTTGCAATATCCTTTCAGTCATTCACAATCTTGTCCATAGGGTGGAACTTAGCCAAGAACTTAGATGTCAGGGCCTCCTATGTAGTAGCGGTCCCTTGGACAATGGTATAAAACATGTTTTGGGTTTGTCCCTCAACAAAAAAGGGAACAACCTCATCTTCACCACATTATCCGAGATACTGGCATATCGGAAAGTGCCGCAGATTTCCAAGAACTCTGCCAGATGTAGCTGCGGATCCTCACTCAGCAAGCCCGAAAACTGAGTATTATTCCTGATCATATTAAGGATGGATGGTTTAATCTCAAAGTGGTTGTTTACGATGGTCGGTCCGAAGCCTGGTAAACACTTCCTGTAGTGGGGTTATGAAATCATGCATTGTTATAACGTGTGGCTGAACTACATCTTGGCCTCAACAACCCTTTCACCTTGGCCATTTCCCCTTAGGCAAAGATTTTCCATCCTCTCTTCAACAGCAGCAGCACGTAGGCGAGCTCGCCTCGCATGTGCGGTTTCTAGCTCCAACACAAGATCTTCAACCCTTTCACCAGAGTTGGGATCTGTCAAACAACACAAAATAAAATCCTTTCAAAAATACCAACAGCACTTGCAAACTTTTTTCAAAAGAAAAATACACACAACAATTGCACTCCCCGGAAATAGCGCCAAAAACATGATGCGTAGGCAAGTTTATCAATCATAGTCAAGTAATAAAGTGAGGAGTTGAATCACTAGATATCGATATCTCGAGGAGTACAAGTTGAGAGTGTGACTTAACTATTGAAAAAGGTGATTGCAAGCGTAAATGTAACAAAGGGGTGATTTTATTTGGGGTTTCCTAAGATAAACACTAATGATCCTAATGCGGTTCGCCATCACCGCATCTCTTTGGAGGATTACTCAAAAGAGTAAAACGGAAGATGGATGAGCTAATGAGGGTCGCAATCACCTCTTCGCAACTCACGCTTCTAGCAATCGCTATAACGACACAACCATAACTAGCACAAGATAAAATTGAGCACAACAAGCTATCAAGAACTGAAATAAATCAACACCTAGACAGCTGAAATATTCAAGCTAATAATATTCATACACATCATTCCAACTCTCAAAATATGCAGGAAAAAGAAATACTACAAGTGAAAGGGAAGAGAAACAACCAAACGCACGAAGGCTCACCGAGATTCGCGGCCGGATTCACGGGTTGTCGGGCCTTGTCCGTGCTCAGACTACGGATGACGGCTGGGGTCCAGAAGGGCTGTCACTTCCTTCGAATATCCCGTCTTATTCATGAATAACCGCTGGCTTGTTCTGTCCGGAGAACTTAACGGTTGCAGCAAACTTTAAGCTTGAAATGGAGCTTGGAGTTTTAAGAAGGCAATGGAGGCCGGAGATGAAGCTTTTGCTAGCTCTTGGAGGAGATATGGTAGCCGGATCAACTCTCCAAGGAGGAGAGTGAAAAAGGTGGCTAGAGGGAAGTTTTCCCGATCAAAGGAGAAGGAATGGCGGGATTGAGATGGACTGGTTCGGACTTGGTTCGATGGAAGAAGAAATCTGAACTTTATATAGAAGCAGGTCAGAAAAATGGGCACGCACGATTTGGTGCACGACCATGCGTCAACCATGCGTTATTTAACTTACAGGATAAGCCTGCAGAAGGAGAAGAGTTGACCTGTGCGTTTTACTCGTGCACGGACGCATCCGCCTGTGCGCGAAGGAAATTTCACGGGTAACGACAGAAAGTAGGAAAGCAAGAACAAACAGGAAAATCGTGTGTTTTACTCGCATACGGGCGTTGCTGCCCATGCGTGAAAAAATCACACGATTAACCACAGAATGGTGCAAACAGGAAAGCTACAGGAAAACCGTGAGTTTCCTTCTCGCACAGTTTGGCCGAAACCGTGCGTGAAAAAAACGCACGAGTAGCCACCGATGTCACCAAAACAACTATGTAAAACGCACGATTGCCAATAGACCGTGTGAGAAGAAATTCGCACGACCGTTCGTTACACATAGGAAATGGAAAATGAAACTTTGGACATGGCGATCACCTACAAAGCAATAAAACCAGCTGGAACACCAGCTCCCAGCACCAAAAAGCAAAAGACAACAACAAGAAAGAGCCATGGGGAGCACCATGTTCTTGCCCCCAACAAACGAATGCACAATTGCACAGCCACGAGCCAAAATAGTGCAAAAAGCGGTCAATTACCGAACGATGAAAATATAACTGATATCTGGTTGAAATGTAGTGCACGAGTGAGAAAACAAGCCCCAGATGAGTCCGAAAAACCCTATAAATATCAGACTCATCAAGGTCGTCCTTAGAGAGCCTTCGCCCGCCAATTTTAGGGGCTTCGGTGCACGAAATCATCATCGGAGAGTAGATCTGGATTGCTCTCACCTAGATCTACGTTTCTACGATAAGTTTTTCCCGTTTCGTTAAATTTTGGGTGTTAGGAATTTTGTTTTGACCTTCCTTCCTCCCGAAAAGTTTCAGGAATTGTTACTTAGTCATTCTTGCGGCCAGATTCTTGAGGAGGAGCGTTTGAGTGGTCGTATTCGGCGATTTGAGGCAAGTAGTGGTTTACCCCCTTGCTTGTTTTTATTTCACATTTTTTTGATTTCCTCTCGGTATAGAAGATGAATTAGGGTAGGATATCCTCCTTCTCGAATTCATTTTCTATAAATCTTGGGGCCAGTGGTGATTTACACCTTTGCCAAGCTTTCATGTTACTATTTCTGTCCTAGTTGGCCGAATAGTGCATAGCTTAGCAGCAAACTAGAAGCTGTGGTGAAGGAGCATTGTTACAGGAGAAATCTCTTCATGTGTGAGCATAACAGTGAGTTGTTCTTAGACTAGGTTTAGATATTGTCAAAAATTATTATTAATAATATTAATTAAATTATTGAAAAATTAGTGGTTGTTGTAAGTCTAATATCCTCTGTTTAGGTAGGATAACACTTCTGCGAAGTTTTTGTCTTAGTCGTTGAGTGTAACCTTAGCACTGAAAGCTAATTTTTAGCCTAAGTCTAAAAGAGTAAAGTGAGCTGACTTCACTCAATACAGCGTTGAGTGTGTTGAATGCACTCAACACCATGTTAAGTTTCTCAGCGGCTAAGTCTAAAAGCGTTGAGTGAGCTGACTTCACTCAACGCGGCGTTGAGTGTGTTGAATGCACTCAACGCCATGCTAAGTGTCTTAGCAGCTGAGTCTAAAAGAGTTGAGTGAGCTGACTTCACTCAATGTGTCGTTGAGTGTGTTGAATGCACTCAACTCCATGCTAAGTGTCTCAGCGGCAAAGTGTAAAAGCGTTGAGTGAGCTGACTTCACTCAATGCCGCGTTGAGTGTGTTGAATGCACTCAACGCCATGCTAAGTGTCTGTGTCGCTAAGTGCAAAAGCGTTGTGTGAGCTAACTTCCCTCAATGCGGCATTAAGTGTGTTGAATACACTCAACGTTATCGCTTAATTTGTTGTCCAAGTAAGAAAGTGTTGAGTGAGTGGTATTCTCTCAGGGCAGCGTTGAGTGAAGCCTCGCTATGTAGGAATTATGATTCTAAGTCAAAAAGCATTGACACCGTTGAGTGGACTCAACGCAGCGTTGAGTGGACTCAACGCGGCATTGAGTGGTTTGGTTTTTTGCTTATTTTAGCTGGATGGGGTCGAGTGCATTGACTGCACTCGACGCGGCATCGAGTGTACTCGACGCTTTTTAGTATACTTAAAATTATTTCGCCAATTCTTGTCTGATCCCTTGGGTATGAGTCTCAGGGTGAATTACGGGTTTTCTTCCTCATTTTAGCAGAATAAACCAGTGGTTGGTTGAAGTTTTACCAGTGCATGGAGGTTATGGACTTTGGTGCCTGGTTTTGTGCATCTTTACCAAATATGGGTTTGTGGTTGTTGGTGTGTTGGGTAGGTCCCTTCCACCGTATGTTGCGACTACTGGTGTGTTGGGTAGGTCCCTTCCACCGCAGGTACCGGTTTTCCCCAGTTTTGGGTGTGTCGAGGCATGAGACCACCTTTTCTTGGGCCCAGTGAAGCTTTACTATTGGTGTGTTGGGTAGGTCCCTTCCACCGTGGTGTGTTGGGTAGGTCCCTCCCACTGCTTGTGCAAGACTTTGCCGGTGTTTTTTCTCTCTAATGATGAATTGACCAATTTCTTTTCATGTATGCATGTATTTATACTTATGTTATTTAAGCCTTGATCCTTATATCACTTGGTGCAACTTGGGATGTTTTACCTTTGTGAGTTCCTTCTTCCCATTTTCCTTGGACTTAAATGTTGATGATTCCTTATAATCATCTAGTCATGAGTTGGTAACGCTTTTGACATTTTGTTGTTTATTGATTGAATTCTATTGCCACTTGTATTTTCTTGCTGAGGTGTTCTTTTTTTTAATGTCTCGGGTTCAGGGCAGTAGCTGGGTGAGCGGCTTGGTTTGGAAGTTTACTGGTGGACTGTTGTTTTGTAGAGGTTTTCCTCATTGTAGTGAGGTAGTGTTTTGTTGCTTTCATGTTAGTCAGACATACATGCTCTCCAGTGGGTTCGTGTCAGGTTATTGACGCCCACTGGGGGTTTCCTTTTGAAATGCTAATTACTTTGCTAAGCTGCCTAGTTGGCATGTTTTGTGGTTGTGTTTACTTGCTCTCTAGGAATGTTTATGCTAGGTTGCATGTTAGGTATTTTAACTTATAAAAGCATTACTCCTAGTATTTAATACATGCCATCTTTCTAAAACTAAAATGTTATTTTCTAACTAACATAAAGACTATTTCTATACTTATAATAAATCTAGCGTCTTGCATACTGCATGTTATCCTTCGGGGATGTTTATGCTCGTGTAGGATGTTAATCAAACATAATCAAAGTATTTCCATAGCATATAACTATACTTTTACTCGTGGACTATCTGATCCACTGTGTCGAGGGATACGACCATCTAAACTTAAACTGGTTTTACTTAATAACTGATGGATTTAATACTAACAGTAGAGTTTGGAGTCTTGCCTGAGCTCATGCAGTTATCACCTACACGACATGGCATCACGGCGCATATTTTCTCTTACTCTGATATAACTTAAATGTTGAGAAAATGCGGGTTGTGGCAGTTGGTATCAAAGGGATGGATTGTTAGACAATTGATCGAGAAATCGTCTCTAGTTAGTGTTTGTTTTCTAGTATCGTTTCATACACATACCTATGTATCATCAATACGTCTTGGCTGAAGCATGAAAACTACACTCATAGCATAATAATAAGAATACGGGGCATATTATATAATATGGGATGCCTAATATGTGTTTGTATATGGATCCACCATAGGTGGCAAAATGTGATGGTTATGTAGTATGAGATACATAACTATCATCACATGGGTGCCCATTAACACGTTTTCTTTTTTTGGTTCATGAAATGTTATGTAGTATGGGAGGTATAACACTTCATGTGTACGCTGCTCATAACATGAATTAAAGCCTTTTTAGATTGCATAGCACAACATGCATGACATAACATTGCATCAGCACGCGTGCCAAGCAAAAGATTTACATGATGACACATGTACACACATGAGTAAAGAGAATGATGGTATATCATCCTAATTTTAGGCATGGCATCATTAATATTATCCCCAAAGCAAGTTAGCACCTTAAGCAAGTATTTGTACATGTTTGGACTGTACTAGTTTGTTTGGTTCTAGCGGTTAAGCTAGGTTTGACTAGTTGTTTGTTTTGATTATTAGGATTTTGAGACGTCCTACGATGAGGTCGACTCCCCAGTCAGAGGGCGAGTCTTCTAGTGCTTAGAATGAGGTCGTGATAGAAGGACTATGACAAAGCAATGAAGCATTGTCTAGGTAAATGATGGAGATGCAGTCGCAGATCCAAGCCTTGTTGACTCTCATTGTCGGATAGTCGTTTAGAGTTCAGGACCCGGCTGTCAGTCAAGGTGTTCCAGTTCGTCCTGCTCCTCTGGTGCCCCCAGCTGTACTGCCACCATAGATAAACTTCATCTCGCATTTCTAGCGATTAGCACCCCCTACCTATGATGGTAGGGCAGATTTCATGGCTTTGGATGATTGGATTATAACCATCAAGGTGATATTCTCTTACTCTAGAGTTTTAGTAGACCAGAGAGTGATTGTCTCCGCTTACCAGCTCAAGGTACTTGCAAAGTGTTGGTGGTTGAGAGAAAAGGAAGACTTGAAGGATGTATGCTCATGGGAAGCCTTCAAGGATCTTTTGCTGAAGAATTTTCTACCGTCGGTCGAGCGAGACCATTTGTTGAATGAATTTCTGCACTAAAAGTAGAGGCAACTCACAATGAGTGGGTATAAGGTGGAGTTTAGCAAGCTGAGCCGATTTTCCCTAGATTTAGTTGTTTCTGAAGCCAGTAAAGTCAAGCGCTTTCTACATGGTCTAAGGAGTGACATCCAGCAGCTAGCTAGTGCATACGGATCAATAAGTTATGCTGAAGTGGTAGAGGCCTCTTTGAAGGTTGAGTCCATTGATAATGCCAAGAACTGAGGTCAATATATAAGAAAGGATTAAAGAAAATCTAATGAGGGCAAGAGTACTCAGGTATCCGGTATTTCATAAAGAAAGAGAAGAAAAAATATGCAATTTCTGTGGCCGGCCGGGCCAGCCATTCGAGAAATGTTTCAA
This sequence comes from Platanthera zijinensis, assembly GCA_039513925.1. Lineage (NCBI taxonomy): Eukaryota > Viridiplantae > Streptophyta > Magnoliopsida > Asparagales > Orchidaceae > Platanthera > Platanthera zijinensis. The sequence continues at coordinate 127,231,718 of CM077081.1, forward strand.
AATAATAGGAGCTCAGAAGCAGGAGCAGGTTCATGCGATTCAGGGTGCTCCTAAGGGAGATTTGGTTTGTACTTCGTGCAAACAAAGAGGGCACGATGATGCCCACTATTGGGGTAAGGAAAGGGGCTGCTTTCTGTGCGAACAGAAGGGCATTTCAAGTCGAAGTGCCTGCAAGCTTAGCCCCTATTGCAACTAGTTCCACTTCTAGCTTTGCCATCACCGCAGCTTTTGGACAAGGGAAAGGGGAAGATGAATGTGGTGTCTCTTAAGGAAGCCCAGACGTCTACACCGGTTATTTCAGGTTAGATGCTAATCTAGTTTTAGTATTTAATTCATAGCTATTGGTTAAATGTTCATCCTCTTTGTCGCGTATGCAATTATTTTTATAGGAAGGTTTAAAGTACAGAACCGTTGGGCACGCGTTCTTTTTGATTCTGGTGCTACCCACTCATTTGCGGCTAGGACCTTTATTGAGCATCATTGTCTGACTCTGGATCATGTTGGCGATGCGTTTCATGTCAAGTTTCCCTCTAGTGATTTAGTGGTATTGAACCAAGGCACTCAGAGTTGTCTGATTCTATTAGGTGATTTTCTAGCAGTTGATGATTTGAAGGTGATAGACTTGGAAGATTTTGATGTGATATTCGGAATGGACTGGTTATCCAAGTATGATGTTGTTATCCAGTGCAAAGTTAAGCGCTTAGACATCAAGATGGACAACGGTCAACCCAGGAGTGTATATGGTTTTCCGCACCAAGTTTCTCCGATTATTTCTGCGGTACGTGCTCGGAAGCTGGTAAATTCTGGATGTTTTGCATGTTTGGTTTCTGTGTTGGTGACCGATAGTAGTTTTTCGTGAGTTGAGTAGATTGCTATTGTGCATGAATTTCCTGACGCATTTCCTGACAATCTTCCTGGTCTTCCACCTTAGAGAGATGTGGAGTTCATCATAGATCTGGAGTCGGGTACCCGTCTTATTGCTAAGGTGTCATACCGTATTGCCCCGCGTGAGCTGGAGGAGCTGCATACCCAATTGGTTGAGTTGCTATAGAATGTTTTTATTAGGCTGAGTTCATCACATTGGGGTGCTCCCATTTTGTTTGTAAAGAAAAAATATGGATCTATGAGGTTGTGCATAGATTACAGAGAATTGAATAAGGTAACAATCAAGAACAGGTATCCCCTGCCGAGAATTGATGATTTGTTTGATCAGTTGCGTGGTAGCTCTGTGTTTTCTAAGATTGACCTTCATTCAAACCACCATCAGTTGAGGATTCGTGAGACGGATATTCCACGGACCGCTTTTTGTTCCTGGCACAAACATTTTGAGTTTTTGGTGATATCTTTTGGTTTGACTAATGCACCCTCTTCCTTTATGCATATGATGAACTGAGTGTTGAAGGATTTCCTGGACCATTTTGTGGTCATGTTCATTTATGACATTTTTGTGTATTCTAACAATGCTATAGAGCATGCCCACCATTTGCGTTTAGTTTTGTCTGCTTTGAGAGAGCATAAATTGTTGCCAAGCTCAGGAAGTGTGAGTTTTGGTTGCCTCAAGTTTCTTTCTTGGGTCATGTGGTTAATAGAGATGGGATTTCAGTTGACCCTAAGAAGATAGCTGCTGTTATGGACTGGAATAGGCCCACCACACCCAAGGAGATAAGGAGCTTCCTAGGGTTGGTTGGCTAATATAGAAGGTTTATATAGGGTTGATCTACGTTGTATGCGCCACTGACTAAACTGACGCAGAAGAAAGCAGCTTTTGTTTGGAGTGATAAGTGCGAGGAAGCTTTTAAGGAATTAAAGAGGAGATTGTGCACTACTCCGGTGTTGACCTTACCTACGGAAGGAGTAGAATATGTCGTATATGTAGATGCATCGCATATTGGACTTGGATGCGTGTTGATTCAAGAAGGCAAGATAATTTCGTATGGGTCGAGACAGTTAAAGATACATGAAAGGAACTACCCTATGCATGATCTAGAGTTTGCAGCAGTGATTTATGCCTTAAAGTTGTGGAGGCATCTGTTGTATGCTGCATTATGCAAGATTTACACGGATCATAAAAGTTTAAAATACGTTTTCTCTCAAAGGGAGTTGAATCAACGCCAGCAAAGATGGTTAGAGTATGTTGTAGATTACAATGTTGAGACCATCCAGGCAAAGCTAATGTTGTAGCTGATGCCTTGAGTAGGAAGACAGCTAAGATTTTTAATCTTTTTGCAGATTTCCTGGTTGAGGAGTTTTTAATGATAAACATTTCTGTTGGAAGTTGTAACTCGTCAAGTAGTTTGGAGGTAGCTAAGCCTTCATGGATTGCACTCAACATACTATATCAGATGGAAGATCCCGATTTATTGCACCTTTACAAGAGAACTTAAAAAGGGGAGTTACCTGATTTTTTGATCGATGACGCGGGTACCTTAAAGTACCACAGCATATTGAGGACATTCGATTTAAGTTGTGTAGTGAGGTGCACGGTTCTAGTGTTGCCTACCACCCAGGTTCTACAAAGATATATCAAGACCTAAAGTAGATTGTTTGGTGGTTTGGAATGAAGGGTGATTTAGCCAGGTTTGTGTCTGAATGTTTTACATGCAAGCGTGTTAAGACCGATCATAGAAGGCCTGGTGGCAAGTTGATGCCTTTGGATATTCCAAGCTGGAAATGGGAGAGTATTTCCATAGACTTCATTACGGGTTTACCGAGATCTCCCTGAGGTCACGATTCTTTTGTGTGATAGTAGATCGACTGACAAAGTGTGCTCACTTTGTGTCGTTTAAGATTGGCTACTCCATGAATAAGATAGCCGAATTATATTTAGATGAAGTCATCAAATTGCATGGAGTTCCAGTTAGCATTGTATCAGATCAAGACTCTAGGTTTACGTCTCGCTTTGTGAAAGGCATACAAGAAGGGTTGGGTACCAATCTGAGGTATTCCACCGCTTATCATCTTTATACTAATGATCAAACAGAGAGAGTAAATCAGATCGTGCAAAATATGATCAGATGTTTTATTTTAGACCACGGAGGAGCGTGGGATGAGTGACTCGGATTGATGGAGTTTGCATACAATAACAGTTATCAAGAAAGTTTACAGATGGCCCCGTTTGAGGTCTTGTATGGGAGGCGATGCAGAACTCCCTTATTTTGGGCCGATGTCGGTAAGAGACCGTTGTTAGGTCCTAAAGCAATAGAAGAGATGGAAATATCTATAAAGCTTATTCAAGAGAAGCTACGGATAACGCAGGAACATTATGAGAAGAATGCCAATCGGTGTAGGACTTATTTGGAGTTTGCTGTTGGGGACCTGGTTTTTCTGAAGGTTTCCCCAATGTCTGGCATTAAGAGATTTGGAAAGAATCATAAGTTGGACCCGAGGTATGTGGGACCTTTTAAGGTTGTTGAGTGTATTGGTGTATCAACTTATAGGCTGGATTTGCCTACAAATTTTCATGGTGTGCACGACGTGTTTCACGTGAGCCAGTTGCGAAAATGTGTGCTCAGCGACCGGTAGATTCTTGATGTTGTGCCCTAGTTGGAGCCTAACCTTTCCTATATTGAGATGCCTGTCCGCATTCTGGATACTCAAGATCGAGTGTTGCGGAGGAAAACCATATTAATGGTTAATGTTTTGTGGCGAAACCAAGACGTGGAAAGCACCACTTGGGAGTTGGAGTCAGCTATGAGGGAGGCTTATCCTCATCAGTTCTCCTAGTTTCTTACGGTATGAATTTCCCTTCTATAATCTTTGATTATATTCCTTTTATAGTGGAATCTTTTGTGCGTAAAGTTTCAGGACGAAACTTTCTTTTAGGGGGGAGTGGCTGTAACGCCCCCGATTTTTCGATATTTGTTTTATTTCATTATCTGGCGTGTTCATGACGTTAGGGCGTTACATTGACGTATTTTCGGTATATGTCATTGTTAGAATAGTTTTAGCTCTTAGGTTTTTCTGTGTGTGGCTGAGTTTAGCATGTTTGCAAGATTCCCTAGCGAGTCGGGTTTGTTTGGGTGACTCGGTGGAGTCTCATTGGGAATGCTTGTGTTTTGGCTTCGGGAGGTGTTTGCCCGAGTTTGGTTCATTGAATCTTAATTTCGACTACGTCGTTGGGTTTGTAGCATCGTTATTTGGCTACGGTGTGATTTTCGTAGAAATCCGTGTTGGCGTGAATTTTGGGTCGTTTGGACCATTATTTAATAATAAACTATTATTATAATACTTATATTTCTATGTAAAAATAGCCTTGTGAATAGACAAACACTATTCATCGTCTTCTTGAAATCGTCACCTGTTTGCGAAAGAGAGAAAGAGGCGGTCCTTGGAAGCCTTCGACCACCGATTTTAGGGGCTCTGGTGCACGAAATCATCATCGGAGAGTAGATCTGGATTGCTCTCTGAAAGTTAGGGTTAGATCTGATATACTCTAGAGGGGGGATGAATAGAGTATATCTTTGTGTGTTTTTTAAAATTTTCTTCTTTAACAATATACTATCTTTACCTTTAACAACTATATTTAACTATCACAGATTAAAGTAAATAAAAGATCACAGAATATCTAACTAACACAGCTACAGCAATAACAGAAAAGAAAGAGCAACCAGACGACATAAGAAATTTATAGTGGTTCCCCAAACTGGGTACATAACCTCTTCTACCACCCTAGGTAGGAATCCACTACAGGTTTTGATCAAGTGACTGTCACCAGTGAGCTTTTGATCAGGTGCTCAAAAACCAACCCAAGTCTTTTGGAAGAAGACTTGCAACCAGAATAATTTTGAAGGGAATTAAAACCCTGTACAGAGGTGGGAATGAGAGAGTGATATAAGTTTTCTTTTCTCAAGTCAAAATGAGAAGACTGTGTGGATTCTTATTTGTTGTCAAAGCTCCCCATGAGATCTTGAATGGTTCAGGAGTGAAAGCTTTGTTCAAGGGTGTAGGCCTTCAGCTTTGATGATCGCTCGACAACATGCTTCTAGACTGATAAGTATGTTTGTCTCTTGGAAAGCCTTGGAGCAAACTGAGGATGGATGAAGAAGATCAAGATTTTTTGTGTCTGTATATTGTTGATGTCGTGTGTCTTCTTCTTTTCAGCAGAATCAGGACTCATTAGTTTGTCGACGGCCATTTGAATTTTCAAATTACTCATGTAATCAATGCTGATGACGTTGAGAATTACACGGCATTGATTACTTTCCCCAACTGTTTCATTGAAAATATGGCAGGCAATAATCCTGATGAAGACCATAATTAATGCTCTGTCTAACGGTAATATTCAGAGAATGTTAGAGCATTAATTACACAGGAATTACTGCAATATAATAGGAACAGAAGGAAGGAAATAACTTAGTCTGGAATCGTCGACCAGAAGACAGAATTCGTCGAGCTGAGTCCATAGTTCGTCGAGCTAAGTATTGATGTTTGTCGAGCTAAATTACAAGATAGTCGAACTCTGAATAGCTGACTGCTGCTTGACGAAATCTTCTTGTTCTGTGCTCTAAGTTCGTTGACGTGAGAACAGCTTTGGCTTTGAGTGAATTATGTCGCTGAGTCCATTTTTGCGCTGAGTGATCTTTGGCGTTGAGAGATGAAGTATTAGTCGACCTGAGAATAGAGATTGTCGAACTCTGTTCAGAGAAGTTTATCTCTGAGTTGGTCGAGCTGAGTACGACTATCGTCGACCTGAGATCGACGAACGTAGATCTCTTTCTTTAAGGCTTGATTTCTCTAATTCTTGAGTCTCTGACAGTGATGGAGGCTGGTACTTTGTACTGTTGACTCTAAGGACATGGCCTAGACTTAAGAAACACAAAATTTGACCCTTCTATAAAACATGGGTCACAACCTAAGAAGAGAACCTAGCCCAAATCACCTAGGGGTTCCAACACTCTCACCTAGATCTACGTTTCTACGGTAAGTTTTTCCCGTTTCATGAAATTTTGGGTGTTAGGAATTTCGTTTTGACCTTCCTTCCTCTCGAAAAGTTTCAGGATTTGTTGCTTAGGTGTTCTTGCGGACAGATTCTTGAGGAGGAGCGTTTGCGTGGTCGAATTTGGTGATTTGAGGCATGATAATACGTTTTGTAGCCTAAACTATTATCGTATTTTATATTTTATATTGTACAAATTATGTCTATTATTAGTTTATTTTTATCCTTTTTATGTAAATTTTATTGCCACTAACTTTTTCCTGTCTTTTTGCAGGTTTTCAGAAAAATTGCCAAAATGGACTGTCACGCCCCCCTGTCACGCCCTCCCTGGGCGTGACCTAGGGCGTGTCACCCGATCCCGAGGACACCTGCTGGAAGGGACAGAAAACGGTCAAAACCGCTGTCACGCCCCCCTGTCACGCCCTCCCTGGGCGTGTCACCGGGCGTGACCAGGGGCGTGTCGCCCTCTGCCGCAAAGCTGCCGCCGCATTAAATGCCCTTCCGCCTCAGCACGCAAATAGTACTGTCACGCCCCATGTCACGCCCGTGACATGGGCGTGACACCTTCTTTTTTCGGTGACTGACGGATTTCCGACCAATGATTTGGACATGACATGCCTGTCACGCCCCCATGTCACGGGCGTGACCTAGGGCGTGACCACCGACGTACCGAAGCAATCATCCCTCCCCCAGAATCCAGAGCCCGAGGTCAAATCCGTACCTGTCACGCCCCCTGACACGCCCCCCTAGGGCGTGTCGGAGGGCGTGACCAACCCGAGATTTTTTTCTATAAATTGAGCCCCCCCCCTCTCCATTTCAGCAAGCTTTGGTTGAGTGGGGGAGGTGCTGCCCCTTTGTTTCTTGATCCTTTTTCATGCTTTCTCTCTCTCTCTCTCCCCCTCTCTTTGTACTTTTTGGTTAACCCTAGTATAATCTTAGTTTGTGCTAGCTTTTAATGTAATTTTCTTCTTGCTTAGTGCTTAATGTAGGGCTAGAATAGGGTTTAATTTTCATGCACTTGTAACTTTAATTTTCAATAGTGTAACTTGCCCTTTTTATTAATAAAATTGTTCTTCCCTTAGCTTGTGTTCTTCTTATGTTTTTCTACTCATCTCCCCCCCCCCCCCTCCACTCCATTATGATTAACTAATCCTCCTTGTACTCGATCTTGATGATCCGAGGTTAGAGCGATTATGTTATGATGTTTTAATTAATCTTTTCTTTTTAGGTTAGGGCCTTGAATTACTCTTGATTTATCACGGGTCGGAGGTATATTTTCGATATATACTCTCCGCCTTTGCTTTCATTCTGGGCTAGCCGAGAGGCCGAAAGAATGAAGTGAGCATTCAAGAGTAAAGGGAGTTGTACGCACCCCTCGAGAGAGGCAGACGTCCAAATCTCCCGGATTGGAGTAAAATCCAATAGTGGGGTTCACCGCGTAAAGCGAGTTTTAGGCCTCCGATTTAGACGAGAGTCGGTCGGACCTTCCTAAACTCAGTTGGGCACGACTTCGAGAGAAGCGTGTTCAAGCTTTAGGAACCTCCACGGTCAAGGACCTTTATCCTATTAAGTTTAGATTTTTATCGCATTTTCTTAATCGTCTTTAGCCGAGGTGAATCTCGATCGGGTGCATTTCCATTTCATATTGTTCTACCTTTTGTAGTAATCTCATATATTGTGCTCTTTTATTAACTGCGGTAATTTCCTTTCTAGCTTAGTTGTTTGCTTAATAGGGTAACTTAATTGCGGTAGTTCTCTTTTTAGTTTGCTTTAATTTCTCCATTGCGCTTAGATTTTCTAAAACCCTAGTTTTTCCGTCGATAAGATAATAGCGTTCGTGTGAGTAAGCTTAGCCAACAGTTCCCGGATCTTAATACGACACTTGTGTCCCCTTGCTACAATTCGATAGGTATACTTGCCTCATCGGGTTGCTAGTTCGGTTGCGTTTATTTTCTTCGAACCCTAGCGCGCAATAAGTTTTTGGCGCCGTTGCCGGGGACCCAACTTCCGTTGATATTTTGAAAACACGAACCTATTAATTTTATCTCTTTCTCATCCCCTCTTCTTTAAAGTTTTAAAAAAAAAATCAAAAAAATTATCACCGCTCTTAATAGAAACCAACCTCACAATTTTTCTACGCCACCTAATTCTCTCGAAAAGGGCAAAGGGCTTTAAGCGCCACTGTCTTGTCTAGTACCTTGCGAACCCTTCACGGGGTAGTCCTTGGGAAGTTCGGGAGTTAATCTATAAACAAAAAAAATCTATTTCAAAAAGAAAAAAAAAATTTAATTTAATTTTCTAAATCTAGTTTTTCTTTCTACTTTATCCTTTTTCTCTTTCTCTTCTTCTTTTCTGTTCTTTTAGTGCATGACCCGCGGGAGTCCGTCGGTTATTTTGGACTTGGACCACGAAATTGAGCGTACTCTTCGGAGAAGATCGCGATTTCAAGGTCCTACTATCCAAGTGCCGGTTGAGGACTCCGAGTCATTTAATACTTTAAGAATGGAAGAACCCAATGTAGATGAGGCCGTGCAAAGGACTATGTCCTATTATGCACGACCGAACCTCGAGGGAACAGAATCGAGTATAGTCCGCCCTACTATAGCAAATAATAACTTTGAACTAAAGCCTAGCATAATTCAAATGGTGCAGCAATATGTGCAATTTGACGGACTTCAAGATGAAGATCCGAACGCACATATAGCTAGCTTTCTTGAAATTTGCGACACCTTCAAGATAAATGGTGTCACAAATGATGCGATCAGGCTAAGACTCTTCCCCTTCTCTCTAAGAACTAAAGCTAAGCAGTGGCTTAACACACTTCCGAAAAATAGCATAACCACTTGGAATGAATTAACTGAAAAATTTTTGGCGAAGTATTTTCCGCCCGCTAAAACTGCAAAACTTAGGAACGATATCTCTGCCTTCGGACAAATAGACTCTGAAAGCCTTTACGAAACCTGGGAGAGATTTAAAGAATTATTAAGACGATGCCCACATCACGCGCTGCCTGTATGGTTACAAGTGCAGACGTTTTATAACGGGCTAAATCAAAGCACGAAGCAAATGATAGACGCAGCTTCTGGCGGTACTTTAAATCATAAGACCCCGGAAGCCGCTCTTGAGCTTTTTGAGGATATGGCCATGAACACTTATCAGTGGAATGTGCCTAGGTCCCGCCCGAACAAGCCTGCAGGTATCTATGAAGTGGACAACGTCTCCCAGCTCGCTCTGCAAGTAGAAATCCTAAGCAAAAAAATCACGGAGATGACTGCTGCCTCCGCCCCTCAGGTATGGGAATCTGCAACCCCTACTCCAGAACATTTAGATTATGTTAATAATTTGCCTAGAACTGCTTTTAATAATTTTTCTGCTGCGAATTTTCATCCGCCTGGTTTTAATTTTCCGAATAGTTATAACCCCGCTTTAAGAAATCACCCGAACTTTTCATGGAGTAATCCATCGAATGCGATGCGCCCACCTCCGCAAAATAATTTTTCTGCACAACCACCACCACCACCACTTCTTCAAAATTACCCAAAACCTCCAAGCTTGGAGGAATTACTTTCTAAATATATCACCACAAATGACGCCACTATAAGAACGTTAACCGGAAGCGTAAAAAGTCTAGAAAATCAGGTAGGACAGCTCGCGAAAATAATTTCTGAGCGACCCGCAGGGTCTCTTCCTTCCAATACCGAACCCAACCCGAGAGAGCAAGCGAAAGCTATAACTCTTCGGAGTGGGAAGCAAGTCTCCGGTATGGTAAGTGAAGAGCCCGAGGCAAGCTCCGCTTCTGCTTTTAAAAATCAAAGCTCCGCTCCGCTTCCACCCTCTGCTAAAGAAGTAATCACCCCCATTTTAGAAAATAATCTCACTCCACCACCCATCTTCAAAAATAATTCAACTCCTCCATACCCCTCTGAACTTAATAGACAACGTCAAGATGATCAGTACTCCCGCTTCTTAGAAATCTTCAAACAAATCCACATTAATCTTCCCTTCCACGAGGCTATTTCGCAAATGCCGAAATACGCCAAATATCTTAAAGACCTCCTCACAAACAAGAAGAAGTTAGAGAATCTTTCGCACGTCACGCTTAACGCCGAGTGCTCCGCCGTTTTAACAAACGGTTTGCCGAAGAAAATCAGTGACCCGGGTAGTTTCTCTATCCCGTGTGTCTTCGGTGATCTCTTTGTTAAACACGCGTTAGCCGACTTCGGCGCAAGTATAAACCTGATGCCCTTTTCGTTGTTCAAAAAGTTAGGGATTGGTAGCCTTAACCCCACGGGTATGAGTATCCAGCTAGCCGATAGATCCGTCAAGTACCCGTTAGGAATAGTGGAGGACGTTCTGGTGAAAGTCGACAAGTTCATCTTCCCGGTGGACTTTGTCATTTTGGACATCGAAGAAGACGTCGAGGTTCCCCTGATCCTTGGCCGACCCTTCCTTGCCACCTCCCGAGCCATCATTGACGTATGCAATGGTAAGCTCTTTCTTCGAGTAGGCGATGACGAAGTCACATTTCCGATCACCCCTTCGATGAAGAACACCTTAGCGAACGATGACTCATGTTTTTTCGTAGACCCCGTGAGTGATGATTCTTCCTACTGCCTCTCCGACTTTGAAAAAGAATTTTCTACTTTTTGCTCCTCTTCTCTTACAACAGAATCACTGCAAGGAAGTGATGAATCTTCTTATTGTCTTTCTGAGTTTGAAAAAGAGTTTTCTGATTTTTGTTCTTCCTCTTTTCTTCCCACTGAATCTCTACAAGAAGCCGTCTTGGCTGCTAGCCCCACCCCTTATTACGTTCCTTATAAAAAAGTTTATGAAGATATTATTTTTGAAAAAGAAAGAATCTCAAAATCCTCTTATGAAGAACCCCCTACCCTAGAACTTAAAGAACTTCCCGAACACCTTAAGTATGCTTTCTTAGAAAAAGACTCCAAGTTACCAGTTATCGTTTCGGCCTACCTCACGGATACGCAGAACGATAAACTTCTTCTAGTTCTACGTAAGCATCGCCGGGCTATTGCTTGGCAAATTTCTGATATCAAGGGCATAAGCCCATCTTTCTGTACACATAAAATTTTAATGGAAGATAATTCGCGTAACTCAATCCAACCTCAGCGCCGTATAAACCCGAATATGAAAGAAGTAGTTAAGGGCGAGGTTATGAAACTATTAGACGCAGGAATTATCTACCCTATATCGGACAGTAAGTGGGTTAGCCCCGTTCAGGTAGTTCCAAAAAAGGGAGGGATAACCGTAGTTAGTAATGAGAATAATGAATTAATCCCGACACGGACGGTGACGGGTTGGCGTATGTGCATAGATTACCGTAAGTTAAATGACGCCACCCGTAAGGACCACTTTCCTCTACCGTTTATCGACCAGATTTTAGAACGTCTCTCCGGCCATAGCTTTTATTGTTTTCTCGATGGCCTCTCGGGGTACTTTCAAATACCCATCTCTCCCGAGGACCAAGAGAAAACTACGTTTACTTGTCCCTTCGGCACCTTCGCGTACCGAAGAATGCCGTTTGGATTATCCAATGCGCCGGCTACATTCCAACGATGTATGCTCGCAATATTTGACAAGTACGTAGAAAGCATTATGGAGATATTCATGGACGATTTCTCCGTGTTCAGCGATACCTTCGATAGATGTTTAGAAAACCTCGAAAAAGTCTTAGAACGATGCGAAGAAACTAACCTTGCCCTAAATTGGGAAAAATGCCATTTTATGGTGAGGGAAGGGTTAGTTTTGGGTCATAAAATTTCTGCTAAAGGTATTGAGGTAGACGTTGCCAAGATAGAAGTTATTGAGAAGTTGCCGCCACCTACAAACATAAAAGCTATAAGAAGTTTCCTAGGCCACGCTGGTTTTTATCGTCGTTTTATAAAGGACTTCTCCAAGATCACTAAGCCCCTCACCCATCTCTTAGAAAAAGACGCTCCATTCATTTTTGATGACTCTTGTATTTCTACCTTTGAATTAATTAAAGAAGAGTTAATTAACGCGCCAATTATGATAGCTCCGGTGTGGGACCTTCCTTTCGAGATTATGTGCGATGCGAGTAGTTTTGCGGTGGGAGCCGTATTAGGTCAACGCATATCTAAGAACTTCCACCCCATCTATTACGCTAGTAAAACCCTCACATCTGCACAAGAAAATTACACCACAACCGAGAAGGAGCTCTTAGCCGTAGTATTTGCGTTTGATAAATTTCGCCCTTACATTACACTTTCAAAAATCATTGTTTTTACGGACCACTCGGCCCTCAAGTACCTTCTTGCCAAAACGGATGCCAAGCCTCGCTTGATTCGCTGGGTCTTGCTCCTCCAGGAGTTTGACTTAGAGATCCGTGATAAGCGAGGAGCCGAGAACTTGGCCGCCGACCATTTATCAAGATTAGATAACCCCTTTATAGAAAAATTAAATGAAAAATCTTTTAATGACTATTTTCCTGATGAGAAGCTGCTTTTAGTTAATACATCTACTTCTCCTTGGTTCGCGCACATCGCCAACTATCTAGTGGCCCGGGTGCTCCCAAAAGAGTTCTCCTCTCAGTAGAAGAAGAAATTCTTTTCTGAGCTGAAGAACTACTTTTGGGAAGACCCGCATCTTTTCAAAATTTGTGCGGATCAAGTGATAAGGAGATGTGTTTCTTTTGATGAAGGAATTAATATTCTAAAACATTTGCATGAAGGTCCGACAGGTGGGCACTATCAAGCTGCTCGCACCGCTCATAAAGTGCTTTGCGCGGGTTTTTACTGGCCTAGCCTGTTTAAAGACGCGCAAGCCTTTGTGAGCAGGTGTGATAGTTGCCAACGGTCGGGCAATATTTCTAATAAAAATGAAATGCCGCAAAATTATTTCTTAGAGTGCGAAATTTTCGACCTCTGGGGAATTGATTTTGTTGGCCCCCTTCCTTCTAGCTTCGGAAACAAATATATTTTAGTTGCTGTTGATTATGTTTCACGATGGGCTGAGGCCCAAGCTCTTCCTACGAACGACTCCCGAGTTGTAGTCACGTTTTTAAAAAAAATTATTTTTTAGATTCGGTACGCCACGCGCAATCGTTAGCGATAGGGGTTCCCATTTCTGTAACGCGCAATTTTCAAAAATCCTTACTAAATACGGCGTTACGCATAAACTGTCCACTGCCTACCACCCCCAAACTAACGGTCAAGTCGAAGTAGTAAATAGAGAAATAAAAAGAATATTAGAAAAGACTGTTTCAACTTCTAGAAAAGACTGGTCAGCCAAACTTGACGATGCTCTATGGGCCTACCGAACAGCGTACAAAACCGCCCTCGGATGTACGCCGTATCGGCTGGTCTATGGAAAATCATGCCATCTGCCCGTAGAGTTAGAACACCGCGCCTTTTGGGCCTTAAAATTTTTAAACTTCGATCCCCACTCAGTCGGTGACCTTCGAAAATTTCAACTAAATGAACTCGATGAGTGGCGCTCTTATGCTTATGAAAATAATAAACTTTATAAAGAGCGGACGAAGCGTTTACACGATAAACACTTAAGGCACCCTAAAAACTTTAAGCCGGGCGACCAAGTCCTATTATATAACAGTCGTTTACGTTTATTTCCGGGCAAATTAAAATCTCGCTGGTCTGGCCCATTTTCTGTTTTAGAAGTATTTCCTTATGGAAATGTTTTAATTTCTCACCCTAATAAGGGTAATTTCAAAGTGAATGGTCAGCGTCTTAAACTGTATTTCTCTGGTGATGATGATGTCAGTCCAAACACTATTAAGTTTCTGCTTCACGAACTTTAATCTGAAACTTTTAATTTTTTGCTAAAAACAATTTTATTTCGGGACAACAATATTTTTGGACAATATTATTTTTGATGCGTCGAGCTCAACGACGCTTTAACCAAAGGGCGCTCTTGGGAGGCAACCCAAGTTATCTTTTTCTGTTTTCTTTATTTTACAATTTTTGCCTCGGATGGCTTCGACAAGCTGAAGCTTCTGCGATCGCCTGCTCCAACATTGCTGAATCCATCACGAAGTCCAAAGAAGACATTCGGGGAGCGGCATCACTCAGCTTTCGCAGCAAATAAATCCGGGGAAGTACCTGTATTTCAATTCTGTCTTTCAATTCTGTACTTTATTTTTCTCTCCTTCTCCAATCCCCTTCTTTAGCCATTGAGGGCAATGTCTGTTTTAAGCTTGGGGGAGGATTTCCTCCTTCATTTTTGCGTAGTGTAAATAATCTTCTTTTTGTATATATTATAAATATTTCAAAAAAAAATGATGAATATCTTAAAATTCCAAAATCCAAAAAAAAGAGAATATTCCACAAAATTAAATTAAAAAATATATTTGTGTTTTTGAATAGTTTAGACATTTTGGTATTTCAATAGTACCCCTAGTTTTTAGTTTTGTTTTACTCAAAATCTCCTATAAACAACTTAGTTAATTATAATATTTCTAATCGTCCTTTTTAATTATGTTTCACAAGTAAAATGTTGGCCATGCTGTGTTTCTAATTCGCGGTAGCATGTTAAGGTGAAATATTTTTCTAAAACTCGCATTTCTATTATGGTTTTTTGCTTTTTTATTTCCTTTACTTTCTCAAAAATTCATCATCCACTATTTTCTTTTTCATTTTTGAATAATTTTTGTAAAGTCAACTTTTGAATAACGTAGTAGATGTGAACGATCCAAGTCACCTATTATTTCGATTTTCAAGTTAATTTCATCAATCTTCTTTTATTATCTAGGACTCGCTTTTTGAAAAATTTTCAAACCTTTGTTTTAAATAAATTCAAAAGCGTGAAAATGATTTAGGCCATTTTTGTTTTCGTTTGAGCTTTCCTGCCAACCTAAAAAAAAACTTTTACCACTAGTTAGCCGTTTTTGAGCCTTTTTCCGATTTCATTTGATAGCTCCTCCTTTCATTTCAGTTTCACCAAAGCCAAAATTTCCAACCTATCGAATCACACTAGCCTTTTTGAGTTTCATAAATTATTTTGATGATTTTGATAGGGTATTTTGTGATTTTTGTGGAGAAAGGTTTTCGAAAAAAAAAGAAGTATGTTCAAAAGTGATGTTTATTTTTGTTTGGCCAACTCAAAAAAGAAAATAAAAATATTTATGGCCTTTGTTTTGAAAAAAAAAAGAAAAAAAATGGAAAAGAAAAAAATGAAAAAGAAGGAAAAAATGTGTATATATTTTTATGAAAATTTTTGAAACTCTTGCTTTGGTTTAGTGTGATTTTAAAACCTTCACGTTTATCTTTGAATTCCACTCCTAATCATTTTCCTAAACCAAACGTTTCTGTCCTATTTAAGTTCTTTTGATTCACGCTTTTTGATTTTTTATTTAACAACTAAGAAAAGAAAAACAGTAAATCAGTTTTAGTTTTAGATTTAAACCTAGATTTTTGATAATTAAATTGATATAATTATAATACGTTGCTTGGATCTAGTAACAACTCAATGCGTGTTTTTCATTTTCGTTGCTTTACTTAAGTCCATTTAAAAAAATCTCGTTAAAATTTTGGATGATTTGTTTTTATTAAGTAAAGTTTATAAAAGTTTTACCATACCTAAATAATTGTTTTAGACTTACATTTCACCTTTTCCCTACTAAGAATTTCGCATAGTACTTGTGTAGGCATAATTAGAACTTTTTGATTAGTCCTTTTTATAAATATCTAGTTTTTATATTTTTGCTTGGGGACAAGCAAAGCTTAAGCTTGGGGGAATTTGATAATACGTTGTGTAGCCTAAACTATTATCGTATTTTATATTTTATATTGTACAAATTATGTCTATTATTAGTTTATTTTTATCCTTTTTATGTAAATTTTATTGCCACTAACTTTTTCCTGTCTTTTTGCAGGTTTTCAGAAAAATTGCCAAAATGAACTGTCACGCCCCCCTGTCACGCCCTCCCTGGGCGTGACCTAGGGCGTGTCACCCGATCCCGAGGACACCTGCTGGAAGGGACAGAAAACGGTCAAAACCGCTGTCACGCCCCCCTGTCACGCCCTCCCTGGGCGTGTCACCGGGCGTGACCAGGGGCGTGTCACCCTCTGCCGCAAAGCTGCCGCCGCATTAAATGCCCTTCCGCCTCAGCACGCAAATAGTACTGTCACGCCCCATGTCACGCCCGTGACATGGGCGTGACACCTTCCTTTTTCGGTGACTGACGGATTTCCGACCAATGATTTGGACATGACATGCCTGTCACGCCCCCCTGTCACGGGCGTGACCTAGGGCGTGACCACCGACGTACCGAAGCAATCATCCCTCCCGCCAGAATCCAGAGCCCGAGGTCAAATCCGTACCTGTCACGCCCCCTGACACGCCCCCCTAGGGCGTGTCGGAGGGCGTGACCAACCCGAGATTTTTTTCTATAAATTGAGCCCCCCCCCCCCCCTCTCAATTTCAGCAAGCTTTGGTTGAGTGGGGGAGGTGCTGCCCCTTTGTTTCTTGATCCTTTTTCATGCTTTCTCTCTCTCTCTCTCCCCCTCTCTTTGTACTTTTTGGTTAACCCTAGTATAATCTTAGTTTGTGCTAGCTTTTAATGTAATTTTCTTCTTGCTTAGTGCTTAATGTAGGGCTAGAATAGGGTTTAATTTTCATGAACTTGTAACTTTAATTTTCAATAGTGTAACTTGCCCTTTTTATTAATAAAATTGTTCTTCCCTTAGCTTGTGTTCTTCTTATGTTTTTCTACTCATCTCCCCCCCCCCCTCCACTCCATTATGATTAACTAATCCTCCTTGTACTCGATCTTGATGATCCGAGGTTAGAGCGATTATGTTATGATGTTTTAATTAATCTTTTCTTTTTAGGTTAGGGCCTTGAATTACTCTTGATTTATCACGGGTCGGAGGTATATTTTCGATATATACTCTCCGCCTTTGCTTTCATTCTGGGCTAGCCGAGAGGCCGAAAGAATGAAGTGAGCATTCAAGAGTAAAGGGAGTTGTACGCACCCCTCGAGAGAGGCAGACGTCCAAATCTCCCGGATTGGAGTAAAATCCAATAGTGGGGTTCACCGCATAAAGCGAGTTTTAGGCCTCCGATTTAGACGAGAGTCGGTCGGACCTTCCTAAACTCAGTTGGGCACGACTTCGAGAGAAGCGTGTTCAAGCTTTAGGAACCTCCACGGTCAAGGACCTTTATCCTATTAAGTTTAGATTTTTATCGCATTTTCTTAATCGTCTTTAGCCGAGGTGAATCTCGATCGGGTGCATTTCCATTTCATATTGTTCTACCTTTTGTAGTAATCTCATATATTGTGCTCTTTTATTAACTACGGTAATTTCCTTTCTAGCTTAGTTGTTTGCTTAATAGCGTAACTTAATTGCGGTAGTTCTCTTTTTAGTTTGCTTTAATTTCTCCATTGCGCTTAGATTTTCTAAAACCCTAGTTTTTCCGTCGATAAGATAATAGCGTTCGTGTGAGTAAGCTTAGCCAATAGTTCCCGGATCTTAATACGACACTTGTGTCCCCTTGCTACAATTCGATAGGTATACTTGCCTCATCGGGTTGCTAGTTCGGTTGCGTTTATTTTCTTCGAACCCTAGCGCGCAACAAGGCAAATGGTGGTTTCCCCCTTGCTTGTTTTTATTTCACATTTTATTGATTTCCTCCCGATACAGAAGTTTAATTAGGGTAGGATCTCCTCCTTGTCGAATTCATTTTCTGTAAATCTTGGGGCAAGTGGTGATTTACACCCTTGCCAAGCTTTCATGTTACTATTTCTGTCCTAATAGGCCAAATAGTGCTTACTTAGCAGCAAACTAGTGGTTGTGGTGAGGGAGCATTTTTATAAGAGAAATCTCTTCCTGTGTGAGCATAATAGTAAGTTATTCTCGGTCTAGGTTTAGATATTGTCAAAAAGAATTATTAATACTATTGATTAAATTATTGAAAAATTAGTGGTTGTTGTAAGTCTAATATCCTCTGTTTAGGTAGGATAACACTTCTGCCAAGTTTTTGTCTTAGGCATTGAGCGTAACCTTAGCATTAAAAGCCAGTTTTTAGCCTAAGTCTAAAAGCGTTAAGTGACCTGACTTCACTCAATGCAGCATTGAGTGTGATGAATACAGTCAACGCCATGCTAAATATCTCAGTGGATTAGTCTAAAAGCGTTGAGAGAGCTGACTTCACTCAACGCAGCGTTGAGTGTGCTAGATGCACTCAACGCCATGCTAAGTGTCACAGCGGCTAAGTCTAAAAGCATTGAGTGAGCTGACTTCACTCAACGCGATGTTGAGTGTGTTGAATGCACTCAACGTCATCTTAGTATCTCAGTGGCCATGTGTAAAAGCATTGAGTGAGCTGACTTCACTCAATGTGGCGTTGAGTGTGTTGAATGCACTCAATGCCGTGCTAAGTGTTTGTGTCGCTATGTGTAAATGCGTTGAGTGAGCTTACTTCACTCAACGCGGCATTGAGTGTATTGAAGACACTCAACACCATCTCTTAATTTGATGTCCAAGTTAGAAAGCATTGAGTGAGTGGTATTCTCTCAATGCGACGTTGATTGAAGCCTCGCCATGTAGGAATTTTGAGTCTAAGTCAAAAAGCTTTAACAGTATTGGGTGGACTCAATGCGGCATTGAGTGGACTCAATGCTGTATTGAGTGGTTTGGTTTTTCGTTGAGTTTAGCTGGATAGCGTCGAGTTCATTGATTGCACTTGACGCGGCGTCGAGTGTACTCGACGCGGCATCGAGTGTACTTAACGCTTTTCCGTGGACTTAGAATTATTTCGCCGATTCTTATTCAATTCCTTGGGTATGAGCCTCAAGGTGAATTTGGGGTTTTCTTCATCATTTTAGCTGAATAAACCAGTGGTTGGTTGAAATTTTACCGGTGCATGGAGGTTAGGACCTTTGGTGCCCTGTTTTGAGCATCTTTACCCTATATGGGTTGGTGGCTGCTGGTGTGTTGGGCAGGTCCCTTCCACCATGTGTTGCGATTGTTGGTGTGTTGGGTAGGACCCTTCCACCACAGGTGCCGGTTTTTCCCCAGTTTTGGGTGTGTCAAGGCATGAGACCACCTTTTCTTGGACCTAGTGAAGCTTTACTATTAGTGGTTTCGTAGGTCCCTTCCACCATGGTGTGTTGGGTAGGTCCCTCCCACTGCTTGTACCGGACTTTGCCGGTGTTTTTGATCTCTAATGATGAATTGACCAATTTCTTTTCATTTATGCATGTATTTATGCTTATGTTATTTAAGCCTTGATCATTATAGCACTTGGTGCAACTTGGGATGTTTAACTTTGTGAGTTCCTTCTTCCCTTTTTCCTTGGGCTTAAATGTTAATGATTCCTTATAATCAACTAGTCATGGGTTGGTAACCCTTTTGACATTTTGTTGTCTTTGATTGAATTCTATTGCCACTTATAATTTCTTACTGAGGTGTTCTTTTTTTTGAATGCCTCAGGTTCAGGGCAGTAGCCGAGTGAGCGGTTAGGTTTGGAATTTTGCTAGTGGACTGCTGTTTTACAGAGGTTTTCCTCATAGTAGTGAGGTAGTGTTTTATTGCTTTCATGTTAGTACAGACATACATGCTCTCCAATGGGTTCATGTCTGGTTGTTGACGCCCATGGGGGGGGGGGGGTTGAAATGCTAATTACTTTGCTAAGCTTCCTAGTTGGCCTATTTTGTGGTTGTATTTACTTGCTCTTTGGGAAGGTTTATGCTAGGTTGCATGTTAGGTATTTTAACTTATAAAAGCATTACTATTAGTATTGCATACATGCCATCTTTCTAAAACTAAAATGTTATTTTCTAACTAACGTAAAGACTATTTCTATACTTATAATAAATCTAGAGTCTTGCATACCGCGAGTTGTCCTTCAAGAATGTTTATGCTCGTGTAGGATGTTAATCCATTATAATCAAAGTATTTCCGCAGCATATAACTATACTTTTACTCGTGGACTAGCTGATCCACTGTGCTAAGGGATACGGCCATCTAAACTTAAACTGGTTTTTACTTAATAACTTATGGATTTCATACTAACTGTAGAGTTTTGAGTCTTTCCTGAGCTCCTTCAGTTATCTCCGTCACGGCGTGGCATCACGACGCGTATTTTCTCTTACTATGATATAACTTAAATGTTGAGAAAATGTGGGTTGTGGCAGTTGCCTTGTTTGCCTCCCTTGTAGAGGATTGTCCGTGTGTAGGTGATGGAGAGCCGAGCAGGAAATAGTGGGTTGAATCCCTTGCTACAATGCTGACCCTCGAAGGCCAAGCGGAAAAGTCTTACTATTTTCATGTGTGGCCGGCCTGTGAGCCGTTGTTTGTAAACCACATTTGTGAAGTATAACTATAAGGCCTTAAGGCAATTACTTTTGTATATTTGGAAGTGACATTCATGCTATATATATAAATGGTTTTGTTTATATATAGTGGGCTTTCATTTGGTATGAGTTCATATAACCCTAAAGATTCCGCTAGAATTCTCTGTGTTAGGATTCGAGTAACTTTTGATATTATCCTGTGACCCCGCAGCCTATTTATGGAATATGGTGTGGGGCCTCGGTCGGACCCTCTATAATATTTCATATAACGGACAGAGGTGTTACAAGAGCCCGGTCAGCGGGACCATCTGGGGGCCTAATATTTCCAACAACACCGAGTGACTTCCAGCCCTGCCAGCTAGTGACAGCCTGGCAGTAGGATCTGCTCGAGATCAACTTGTCAAACTTCTCTCTAAGATGTCAACCGGTCCTGCCGGCTTGTGAGATACCGGTCAGCGGGACCATCTGGGGGCCTAACATTTCCAACTCCATCGAGTGACTTCCAGCCCTGCCATCTAGTGAGAGCCTGGAAGCGGGATCTTCTAAGGATCAACATGTCTAACCCCTCGTCAAGATGTCAACCTGTCCTGCCATCTTATGAGAGCCCGGTCAGCGGGACCATCTAGGGGCCTAACATTTCATACTCCACTGAGTGACTTCTAGCCTTGCCAGCTAGTGAGAGCCTGGCAGCGGGATTTGCTCGGGATAGACATGTCAAACCCCTCTCCAAGATGTCAATCGGTCCTGCCAGCTTGTGAGAGCCCGGTCAGCGGGACCATCAGGGGGCCTAACATTTCCAACTCAACCGAGTGTCTTCTAGCCCTGCTAGCTAGTGAGAGCCTGATAGCGGGATCTGCTCGAGATCAACATGTCAAACCCCTCTCCAAGATGTCAACCGGTTCTGCCGGCTTATGAGAGCCCGGTCAACGGGACCATCTAGCGGCCTAACATTTCCAACTCCACTGAGTGACTTCCAGCCCTGCCAGCTAGTGAGAGCCTGACAATGGGATCTTCTCGAGATCAACATATCAAACCCCTCTCCAAGATGTCAATTGGTCTTGCTGACTTGTTAGAGCCCAGTCAGCGGGACCATCTAGGGGCCTAACATTTCCAACTACATCGAGTGACTTACATCCCTGCCAGCTAGTGAGAGCCTGGCAGCAGGATTTTCTCGAGATTTACTCGGTGAACTCTTCACCCATTCATGTAAATCAATGTAGAGGAAAACTGGAATATCAAGATGCTTCATATTAAAAATATGTTACGTACATGGTTAAGGATAGAAGCTCTTCAGGTCATCACAACCCCAGGTGTGACTTAGGAACTCACCCTCCACATGCCAGAGATGACACTCCCCTGACCCTAACGCTTTTACTTTCCCTCCAGCCTCCTGCCTTGATACTTTCTCTATCCTCCTCTCCATTTCCTTAGCTTCGTCCTTCTAGGAGATGCCGTTGACAGTCATGACATAGCACTCCCTTACTGCCCTAGAGTCTCCTCGAACCCAGAACTGGATGCCCTCGGAGTTGAACTTTCAGAATTGATGGAAGGATGAGGGCATGTAGCGGAAAGCATAGATGAGGGGTCGTTAAAAGATCGCGGTGTAGCTGATTGGGGCATCCACGATGACGAACCGGTAGTTTCCGTACTGCCCTCCGAGGATAATATGGAGTCCCACTCCTTCCACCTCCTTCCTCTCTCCGAAGAATCTGAAGAGATAATCATCCGAGGCCAAAAACATCCTGGCCTCCACCTTCATGGCGTCAAATGCCTTTTTGAAGATCACGTTGACTGAGATCCCATTGTCAATGAGGATCCGAAAGACAGTGAAATTCTCGACCGAGGTCTGGATGACCAATGTGTCACAGAAAGGATCCTCATGATCAGGCATATCTTTCTTCAAAAGGTAATATTCTCCTCTAGGGATGAGTTAGAGACGTTGAAGAAACGCTCCGACGGTACATGGTGTTGAAACTCACCTTGCTAGCGGCCTCAACTCCCACCCCTCCATGTACTACTTTGATCTGTCCTTAGGCTCCGACATCGTCCCGATCATCACACCTATCCTATGCCCTGGGTAGGACTTCCTCAATCCACACTTCCTGGCAGGGTTGTCGTTGTTTCTCCATGTTCCCTCTCATCTTGAGAAACTCCGGACACGTGGCTATTGTGTGCCCCCCCTTTTTGATCTAAGTTGTAGTAGGGCGGCTCCGCCTTGCCTCCGGGCCTTCTCCTTTGTACACTCCTCCTCCTCCCTAGGGCTATCACCATAGTTTGATGTTGATCGGGGAGAGGAGACCTCTGGCCCTTCCTCCAACCAGGGGGTTAAACTTGCCCTGGCCCCCTTGATAGTTATCTCCTCCATAATGACCTCTTAGTTAACCCTGGTCTTGCCACTCCGGTTGCCTCTAGCCGAGCTGATTGTTCGGCACCTAGCTCCCCCACCTCGACTGCTATTGTTCCCTCTATTTGGGTTTAGCTCTTCTCACCTTCTGACCTCTGCCACCTCCTATCTCCTTCTCTTCCTCCGTCGCCCACTTGTCCAGCTTCTGGGTAAAGTCTGGGTTCGATGCCTCCCTGTCGACCTCCCTTACTAACCTCTCCATCAGCTCCTCGAAGGAGAGAGGCGGCACCCTCTTTAGCTCCATCCTAAAGCATCCCTATTGCAGCCCTAGGGTAAAGGACACCATGAGGTTATGACTTGCATCTCCTAGACCTGGAGGACCTCCTCCTGAAAATGGTCCACGTAACTCCCCAGAGTCTAGTTCACTCCCTAATTGATGTGGAATAGGGACTCGGACTCCTTCTTCCTCTTCTTGGAAGTGGTGAACCTTAGCATGAACCCCCAGCGTAGGTCCTCGAAACAATAGATGGAGCTGGCCAATAACTGGTGGAACCAATCTCTTGCTTTCTCCTTGAGGGTGATGGAGAAGAGCATGCACTTGAATGCATCTGACATCTGTCGGATCGAGACCACATCCTCAAACCACTAGATGTGTTGAACCGGATCATCCTTTCCGGTGTAGTAGGACATCTCCGGCACACGAAACCCCTCTGGAACTAGGGAAGATGAGACCAACTCACTGAAGGGGGAGCCTTTCCCTGCTGGGCGAGCCGAGGTATCTCGCACACCCTTCTCGCCGATCCGGCCTCCACTCGCTGAGCCGGGGAACAACACTCGCCCCTGCAGATCTCGCTCCCTCCCCTGCTCAACTACCTCCTTCTCATGTTGCCTATCGGGGGTGTTCTCACCAAGGGTGTGGGTCGCGATAACTGGGATTGCTGGCATCGAGCACTCGGCGTACGTGCTGAGTGTGAACTTGTCGAGTGTTGGGTATATTGGAAATAATGTACTTGATTTTAAGAAGCCCTTTCAACTCAATGATATACACATAATTGTATTTGATGTATGTTTCAGTTCATGCATGTAGGTTAGTCTATGTTATATTGATTGGACAGGTGGTCCAATTGACATTAATAGATAGACTCAAAGAAGCTGACTGGAAAGGCAGGAAATTTCCTATAAGTCCACGGGCATTGAGTGAAGCAAGCTCACTCAACGCCAAATATCAAGGCAGTTGTTGAAGAAAATTGACTATGTCCATAGGCATTCAGTGTAGCGAGTTCACTCAATGTCATACAGTTAATAGTGCTGAGAGAAGTTAGAACAGTCAAAGCCCAACAAGTTGCAGCGCAGAAGAAATGACTAAGTACAAAAGTGTTGACACACTTCACAACTATGTCGACACCTTTGTTGGAGAAGTGTCGAGATCAAAAAGATACAAGATAGTAGTGTCAAGATACAACACTTCACTCGACAATTCAGACAGTTGTGTTGAGATAATTCAACTTTCTCGACACAGTGAAGATTTAAAGTAGATGTCTCGACACCTTACCGTTTACAGTCTAAGAACACTAATTATTATTGTGTCGAGACACTTGGGACTTCTCGACACTTATGATCCTGAAGTTGTACAAAGTCAACATAGTTGAGTGTCATGTCAAGTCAGAAGTTTCATGTCTGCTACAGTGACTTGACATCTCATCAGAATCTATTTGAAGAAAAACTTGAAGTATGATGGCATATGATGATGTAATCAATCAGAAGCCAGCAACTAGTGAAGGTTATAAATAGAGGGGGTCTACACAGAAATCAATCAATCAATACCCTCATTCTGATTTATCCTAACTTAGAGAAGGGCGACAACTCCAATAAGAAGGAAGACGCAGGTCTTCAAAAAAGTCTTTTGATCCTTTCAACAAGTCGATCAGAGGATTAAGTTTGATCTACTCAACAAGTTCTTCAAAGATTCAAGCCGATCATCATCAAGAACATTAAAGATCCATTAAAGTTTCATTTCAGCCAGTCTATTCATCAAGAATAAATCTAGTGATGTTGCTGAATTAAATAATTTGTTTACTCAGATAATTTTACATGTTATTTCCTTATTAAACCTGTAAGATCTTTTTGAGATCTGAGCGTGTTGGAGATTTATTCTCTGAGTTGTAAGTCTGTGTTATAAAGGCTGAGGTAGGGTTCTTGAGGGACCTGAGGTAGGTTATATTTGTAGGATCACTGAGGTGTAAGACTTGTATAGTTTGAGGTAGGGTTCTTGAGGGACCTAAGGTAGGTGATTTGTGTGGGATCACTGAGGTGTAAGACTTGTATAGTCTGAGGTAGGGTTATTTAGGGACCTGAGGTAAGAGATTGGGTGGATCTCTGAGGTAGGACTTGCTGGTCTGAGGTGTAGGTTTCTGAAAAGAAACTGAGTTTATAAGATCTGTTGATCTGAGTTCAAGAGGAGGAGATATAACCTTATCTATCACATTGCTAGTGAGGAAGAAGGGGGAAAGTGGATATACCCTAAATAGTGGAACCACTATAAAGCTTATGTGTACTCTGTGATTGTGTGTGTTGTCATCTGTGATTGTTTATTTTCAAGTATCTGCTGAATTATTAAGTATAACTGCTGAAAATTTTAAAAGACACCTATTCACCCCCCACCCCCACCCCCCACCCCTCTAAGTGATTAACTACCCATAGATTTATCTTTCAAGTGGTATCAGAGGGAGGTTCTTCAAAGAAATTCCTAACTGTCAGAAAAAGATCCTAAGGGTTTTTGATACGTATCAGATCTCATGGCTTCAGAATCTCATAGCGAACTCAGTTCTATGAAGCTTCCTATATGTACAAAGGATAATTTTGCTATTTGGAAGCAGAGGGTGAGATTATTCATTGAGGCATCTGATCTAAGAATCTTTTTCACAGTTCAAGAAAGACCATACATTCATATGAAAGTATCTATCTTAGATGCTAATGAACAAACTCCAAAAAGTCTATCTAAAATGACAAAGGATGAGGTGGTTCTAGCCACCATGGATAAAAGGGTACAGAATATAATTATGAGTGTTATAGAAAACTCTACCTTTCAGAACTTAGTCCACTGTAAAATATCCAAGGAGATGTGGGATACTCTAAAAGTCTATATGGAAGGCAATGAGGAAGTCAGAGATGACAAAAATTTTCTACTCAATCAACAGTATGAGGCTTTTTAGCAGGGGAAGACAGATTCTATAGAACTTTGTTATGAGAAGTTCTTTAGAATAGCCAATGATCTTAGTAACTATGGCAGACAATTCTCTAACTATGAGCTCAATAATAAATTTCTAAAATCCTTAAACAAAGAATGGGACATAAATATATGTGCAATAAGATAAATGGGAAATCTATAGAACATTTTACCCTAGGATTTGTATTAAAAACTGTTGTCTCATGAGTTACAGTTAAACTCAAGAAAAGTTGAAGATGAATCTACTAGAATTTCAAATCAGACAAGATCTATGGCTTTCAAAGCAGACATATCTAAGAAGACTAAAATAGAAAGTCCATCATTACCAAGAAGGGATGAAGATACAGTCAGTTCTAGGACTAGTTCTTCATCAGAAGAATTGTCAAATGGTGAATTGTCATTGTTCACCAAGAAATTAAAGAAGATGATGAGAAGAAGGAAGCAATGGAACAAGAAGACATCATCTGGATCAAGTTATATAAAAAAAGACAAACACATAAACAACTCTGTGGTCAGGTATGATTCAAACCAGAACAAATAAGTTAAGACTGACATTATTTGTTATTATTATAACAGACCTGGACATGTCATTGCTGACTGTCCAGTAAAGAGAAAGGAGAACAGGAAGTCTAAGTAAAAGAAGTTCTAAAAAGATAAGAAGTCAGAAAAGTATCTGATGGCAAAGAAGCCAAAGACTTTATCTGATAGTGATTCAGAATCAACATAATCAGATGGAGAATATGCTCACATTAAATTGTTCTCCTGTAAAGAGAATTTCATCAGAGAAACCATATATAAGGGAAAGTACTCCACAACTACATCACTTTGTGATGACTCTCAATATGATATGGAGGTCAACTTAATGGCACTGACTGATAATCAATAAACAAAAATAGTTGACTGTTAGAACACTGAGGTAATCTTTGATAAATCTATTTGTTCTACAACTTATGTTTATGAGACTGAGGATGAGTCAGACTCATGTAGCTCAAATTTTGATTCACATGAGTTCAACTCTGAGACTAAACAATAGCAGCTCACAGTTAAGTTTGCAAAACTGCTAGAGGCTCTTGTAAAGAGAAAAAATCTTATCAAAGAACAAGCAATCGAGATTGCATCACTAAGAGCTCTTAAGTACCATCATGAGATGGCTGCTCAGCAGATTGGTCTTCAAAGTTCAAAGTTAGCTAAGTTAACTAAGATCATTGATGATCAAATCATGTTGCTCAAATAAAGAGATGCAATCATTCAGGAGTTAGAACTCAAACTCCATAATGAGAAAAGACTTGTTCATCAGTTCTCTAACCTAAGACTATGCTCCCCATAATAGATACCTTCTCAGGAATTCCTGGTAATGGTCTTGGTTATATAAAACCTAGGATAACGAGAGGCAGAAAGCTGACAGGACAAAAGGGTCCAGTGTTGTCACAGCCTGTGTCTCAGAACAAAGGAAAAGAAATCCAGAAGTCTAGACCAGGAGCACCTAGCACAACTGTGAATAGGAAAGCTATTCTTAATGTGTTTCCTCCAAGGAGGACTGCTGTGATAATGAGGCAAAACAAACAAATTGCTCATGGTCAATTTGCAACTATAAAGCTGTTGATTAATGTCCTAAGGAATGCAGCATAAAGTTCATATTGTGCCTCTAAAGAGGAGATATAATAGATATGAGTGCTGGTATTATGGAAAGATTGGACACTTTGCCCTGGACTGCTGGTTTAATCACACAGTGTCACATAAATAGAAAATATACCAAGCTAAGAAATTCTCAGGCGGTCTCAATGGAGCCCCAACTAACAATCCTAGGACATAAGACAATTTGGGTTCCTAAGGATAAATAAATCTTTATTTTGCAGGTATGTCCAAGCACAAGAGATAGGCCCATCTGTTACTTGGATAGTGGATGTTCCAGACATATGACTGGAATTAAGGGCTATCTGAAGGAGTACACTCCAATGACAAAGGGACCCAAAGTGATATTTGGTGGTTCAGATAGAGGAGTCATCAAGGGGTACATCAAGGACAACTGGAGAAGACTTGAAGTTGAAGGAGCTATCAATAGAAGACTCAGTTCTAGCAAGCCAAAGTATACAAGAGGGAGTCAATATTGTTGAGGAAGAACTTACACAGGAACAACCAGAAGAAGAGACTCAGCAATAAGATGAAGTTGTTCAAAGAGATGTGGTCACATTACCATTTACTGTCAGACATCTAAGGGATCATCCAAGGGAATTGATCATTGGAGATGCATCACATGGTGTAACCACAAGAAGTAGACAACACAATAATGTAATGTACTCAAGTTTTCTCTCTCAAACAGAACCAAAGAAGTTTGAAGAAGCCAATATAGACCCATTTTGGATAGCGACATGCAGGAAGAATTGGACCAGTTCAAGAGATATAATGTCTGTAAGCTGGTTCCCATACCACATGACGTAACATCATAGGAACCAAGTAGATCTATAGGAACAAACTGGATGAGAATGGTGTTATAGTCAGAAATAAGGCTAGACTGTTTGCAAAGGGGTATAGACAAGAAGTGGGTTTAGATTTTGATCAAACCTTTGCACCGGTGTCTAGATTGGAAGCTATTAGACTCTTCCTAGCATATACAGCCTACAAAGGATTTAGACTCTTCCTGGCATATATATCCTACAAAGGATTCCAGGTTTACCAAATGGATGTGAAGTCAGTCTTCCTTAATAGTAACCTCAAAGAAAGGGTCTATGTTGAGGAACCCTCAGGTTTTATTGACTCTACTCATCCTAATTATGTTTATCTTTTATTAAGATCTCTCTATGGGTTAAAACAAGCCCCAAGGGCTTGGTATGAGAATCTTTTTAAATTCCTTCAGGAAAACAAATTCTCAAGAGGGAAAATAGACAAAACACTATTTCTAAGGGAAGTCAAAGGTAAGACCATCTTAGTACAAATATATGTAGATGACATTATATTAGGTTCTACTAATGAGTCACTTTGCACTAAGTTTGCCAAACTTATGCAAGGTAAGTTTGAGATGAGTAGCATGGGTGAACTCAAGTTTTTCTTGGGTCTCCAAGTTAAACAAACTATAGATAGACTTTTCATTAGTCAGTCTAAGTTCACCAAGCAGTTAATCAAGAAGTATGGCATGGAAACAACCACTTCCATGAAAACTCATATGGGGTCTAGTATGTCTTTAGACAAGGATGGTGCTCGCAAGCCACTTTATATCACCTTGTATAGGGGCATAGTTGGATCGCTACTCTATCTAACAGCCAGTAGACTAAACTAATGTATTCTACCTATGTCTGTGCTAGGTATCAAGCTTTCCCTAAGGATTCTCTCTATATAACAGTCAAAAGAATATTGAGATATCTAAAGGGCACACCTAGTATTGGCCTATGGTATCCCAAGAATAGTGATTTTGAACTAACAGGCTTTTCAGATGTAGATTTTGCAAGTTATAAAAAAGACAGGAAAAGCACTTCAGGTTCATGTCAGTTCCTTGGAAGAAGTCTAGTGTCATGGAGCAGCAAAAAGAAAACAAGTGTATCAATATCCACTACTGAATTTGAGAACATTTCAGCTGGAAGTTGACGTGCACAATCGCTTTGGATTCAGCATCAATTACAAGACTACAACATTCAGCTAAGTAAAACTCCATTATATTGTGATTCTACTAATGTCATTTCAATTGCAAATAATCCTGTATCACATAGTAGAACTAAACATATTGAGATTAGATATCACTTTATTAGGGAGCATGTAAAAAAGGAAGACATTATCTAGAATTTATTCCTACAAATAAATAGATTGCTGATATTTTCACTAAGCCGCTAGATGAAGAGAAATTTAATTTCTTTAAGTTTGAACTTGACATGTTAAATCAAGAATAATTAATGCATACATAAAGAATGATGAAAATAAGAATAAAATATTATTTAGTAATTAAGTTTACTTAATTAAATATCAAGTAAAAACATCTAAGTATCAAGTTTATATAGTTCAGGAGACAAAATATTGGCTAAATCAAAAGTTATGTCAAGACACAAGAAAATATTTCGAGACACCAAAGTAAGTGTCGAGAAATCAAAGGGTGTCGAGACCCTAAGGTATATGTCGAGAGACATTATCCTTGTGTCAACTTGTGTCGACACATTTCGATAAATAATTTTTCCAGTGTCAACACTAGGTCTTTTCCTAAAAATTTGGCATAGTCTAAATGGAGCCCACCATTTCGACTTCAGGAAAGCCTAGACTATAAATAGGGTATGAGAATAGAGGTCGAATATGCCTTCTTAAGACCTTCAGAGTTTGATTTCTGAGTGTCGAGGCCTAAAACTCAATTTCATTGACACACCTCTTTTGATTCCTTCTCTCCAATGGCTCCCATAAATGACAACAACAACTTTGAAGGATATGAACTCGTTCGACATGGACTCGACTCAGCATTAGAAGAAATCAAGGATGTGATAACCCTTATCAAAGAAGACGGATTAGAGTATTTGCTCTCAGAACCATCTAATATCTGGAAACGAGAGGTTATTGATTTCTTTTCCAATGCCCAACTGGATTCAAATGCAGACAAGATTAATTCACAGTAAATGGAACGAAAGTTAAGATCACAACAAGAAGGTTGATAAAGATATTCCACTGACCCAAGGTTGATCAAAAGATGTAGATTCTGCCAAGACTGTAGAAGCTTTGGAGTGGTGTGGAAGTGCCCCAACCACAAAGATTGGAAGCGCCCTGGTCAGGAAGGGAATGAATACTCAAGGCAAATTTCTGTCAGAGATTATAGGAAAAATGTTACAATGCAAAACAGGAGCACATGATAGAATCTCTGCTCAAATGTTTAAGCTGATGACAAGGATAATATTCAAAGTGAAGACCAACTGGATAAAAATTATCTTTGACAAAATAGCAGAGAGCATCAAGAAGCCCAATATGGGAATGATTATAAGCCTCTATTTAGGCCAAGCACTTCCTGACAGTCTC